>CM061538.1:216679724-217893161 GCA_030864215.1 Capsicum pubescens | reverse complement strand
AATCCAAACTCAAAAGCATCCAAGATGAGACTAATCGAGGGTATGAGTCTGAGAGAGGGTCCTGGGAGCTGGTGGATCAAAAGCTCCCATGGATAATGCTGAGGGGGTAGAGGTTGTATCCCCGTCCCTTGTTTATGCAGTCCTAGTTAAAAGGACGGTTGCTGATAAGACTGGGACATGACCTGAGGGCTCATGTTTTGATGTTGATGCTCCAATACCTTGAGTTCATAGGTATGACTTTTATCCTTACTCTATTTTATTTTTGTAACACTGGAGACAGTGTATTGTTTTTATGTTGGGGGTGGGGGTTATTTCGAAAACATTGGGGAGTAGTTTGAAAATGTTCAAATGTAACTACGACTGAAATTCTGTTATGACTTGCAGGTTTGATGCAGACAGTTGAGATAGGGAGTAGATCAGCACACCTATGGCAGCGGATTTTTAATTTTTGGTAATGATTTTTATTGATTTTGAACGAATTTCAAGTTGTATTAAATTGAAATTTTTTGATTCCGTTTTGATTTTTACTTTATGATTGATAAAATACTACTTATCTGTGTTAAGTTTTGAAATACTATTGTGGATGTGATGCCCCCTCAAAATTTTTTACTTAATGAACTACGTAATTTATATTTTTGTGTGGGACTATAAGTATATGATAATCGCATTAATATTAGGGATATTTCAATTTGGGACTAAATAATTACATAATTAGATAAATAGTACCAGGAGTGTAGCCCTGTGAAAGTGTGTGTATGAGGTTTACTGAGTTCCCGGTAGTGTTGGAATCTAGAACTTGCTTGGTTTTTTTTACCTAGATCTAGGACGGTTAAGTAGGGAAGGATCATAGGCCACTTTTGCTATTAGTGCACTTTTAGCCAAATTGAACTTCCATGCATAAATGATGTCCCTTGATCTAAATATTTCAGTCTTTATAGACCAATTTTTCTTGTTACACTAATCACCTTCCTGTTTACTTGCAATGAACCTATTTTGGCCCTGGTCCTCCTGTGGATATTGTAAACCTCAACTCAGACAAATTGCCTAAGTTGAGTGTGGATATTATTAGGGTGAGTAAGAGAAAAGCTAGAATGAAGAACAGTGTGTACAAGGAAAATAGTTGAAACATGAGCAGGTGTGAAAAAAAAAGAATAAAAAAAATAAGTGCTAGAAAGCAACACCTGACCCAAGTGGAATGTGAGTAGAGGAAAAAGGGAGACATAAGGGAGGAAATAAAAGAAGTAAAAAATAGTGGACTGCGAGAAGAGCATAGTGTCAAAGAGGCTTAGTCACTTTTAATAGCCTTACGTATCATACCAGACTCAGGCCTACGTTACAAGCCAAATAAAGTTCTATAGTGATCTTACTGTGACTATCTGACAACTTAGGAAAAGAGAATAAGTGCAAGCCTATGGTATTCTGTTCACATCGGTGATGCTTCTTTCTGAGTGAGAGAGTCATTTGTTATATTGCTGCATAGAGTAGTCTATCCATGAAGAGTGAATATGATTTCTTTGACTATGAGTGTACATGGGTTATATTTCTAGGGTGCCATATTATTTGATGACTGTAAAACATGTTTATGCCCAAGTGTCTATTGCTAATATAATGCCATCATTGGATTCCTGCGTGTTTTTACATATGCTAAATTGTTATACGCAAGTTTGAGTGAAAAGTTGAAAAAGCAAGTGGGGAACAACAAGGTTGAAATTTAACTCAAAATCACTGCCATGATTTTGCTTGAGATCTTCATGTTTAAGCAACGACTCTGGGATAGAAATTAGTAATTTGGTTTTGTTTGCCTGAGGACATGCAAAATTTTAATTGAGGGTGTTGATGTGGAGTGGAAACACGACACTTTTGATGCTTAAAACTATAAATTTATGCTAGCACATAGGGTATTTTTTGGATATAAAGCACTATTGTGTATATTGCAGGTAAAATGGGTCTACAACGGTGTTTGAATGAAAAGAGAAGAAAAAAATCTTAAAAAGACCAAATCTGATCAGTATACGAGTCAGTCTCTGAGTCATAAACAATCGATACGACTCGTATACTGAATAATATGAGTAACTGAACCAAAAGCCAAACTGAGGATCCAAGCATGAGGATGATACAAATCAAGTACCCCAATCATAAGCCAGGGTAAGAGTTGTATGCAGAAGTCATGAGCATAACAGAGCCTGAGCTACTATACAGTAGTTGAAATGTCAAAGCTATACAAGTTGGAAGTCTGAGTACGACTCGTATAGGGATGTCATATACAAACTAGTGTTCAAAACTTGGAAAGGAAGAAGTGTCAGGTGAATATGGAATGAAGGTCACGGAGTCTTACACTTAGGTACGGCTCATAAGCTGAACAAAAAGTTGAAGCCTTGGGAAGATCAGACACTGGAACGGATACAATAAGGTAGGGTATAACTCGTAAGATGAGGATATGAGTGAAGATCGAGTCATACCGATTGCCGACTTAGCTATACCTTTCCCATATTTAATAGGATTTTTATGTTATTTTGAGATACCATAAATACCCTAGGGTTTATCTATTATTAGGTTACATGTTGTGACATTCTTTTATGTGCTATTACATATTATTACATACTTTCATAATTATTCTTGAGATTTTATTGTTTTATTCAATTAAATGCTTTGGTGTTTATTCATCTTATTCCTATGCAATTGATTTGATGTATTCTTTATTGATAATCATGGTTTCTTGCAAAAACATGAGCGTCTAATATTCTTAGCTAGGGTTGTGGGAACACTGACAGATTAGCTACATAGAGAAGTATGAGACTCAATTGGTCTATGGTTTCTTCTCGTATCATAATTCTTCTGACAATAATTAGCCTCAAGTAACTGTAGTATCTTAAGATTTCCTGTATTTGCATCCTTTCAATAACCAAGAAGCTTGCAATTGGGAAAAGAAGATTAAGACATGGATACGATAACCAAGTATAACTGAGGTCGTATCAAGGGGCAACAAGGAGACACCCTGAGACAATAACCAAGTCATAAAGGGTGAAATTTATTTTCTAAGCAATAGATAATACCTATCTTGTAGGCTTTTCATGCAAAAAAATAGAATAATTAGGTTGATCAAAAGAAATTTACGTAGTTAAGAAGCAAAGGGAAAACAAACCTAGTGTCCATCTCATATTGATTACAACTCAAAAGCTCTCAAGTCTTGGTTACTATTTGCATTTGACAACAAAATCCCCCATTTACTTTCATGTTCTACTCATGGATTACATAAAGAAAAGCAATTTTTTACGTTTTCCCTGTGGGATCGACCCTAACCTTGATGGGTTACTATTTGACAATCGATTGCATTATGCTTCTAGTGGAGGTGTGGTTTGGGAAAACATCAGTGCACCCGTTAAAAAGACAATCAAATCAAAGAAAACCATAATGCATGCAAGAATATTGATCTAGAATGACTTGGCACTTTCTCTACTTCGTTAATCCTCCAGGGTTCCCTCAACCCTAGCTAAGGGAATTAGTCGTTCATAGTTGAGAGACAAATCATGGAAATCATAGATAACATTAAAGAATCAATCTCACAACAATGAAAGAAGAAAACCCAAAGTCTCAAATTAAAGATCAAACCAATAACAATAAGAACACAATATCACAATTCAATATTAGAATCAAAATATGCATGTGAATGATATAAACTTATCCCTAAAGGGACTATCTTTTTCTTTTACTCTTTCTTTTGATTTTTCTACCACACCCAGCCGTACTTTTTTTTCTCTTATTTTACCCTTCTTCATACCCACTTTACATTATGCAACCCAATAATAGCCACCCTTAACTTATGTTATTTGCTTGATTTGAGGTGCACAATACCCAAGGAGGACCAGTACCAAAACATATTCATTGTAACAAAAATAAGAAGGTGAAGGTGTAACAAGAAAAAATAGTCTGTAAGGCATAAAATAGGGATCAAGGGATACTTATTAACTAATGGAAGGTCATTTAGGCTAAAAGTAGACTAATATAAAAAATGGCCTATGATCTTTTCCTAATCGACTATCTTACGACATAAGCAAGACTAACTAGGCAAGTTTTGGACTCAACACACAAAGGAAACTACATTGTATCTCACACACATTTCATGGGGTTACATCAGAAGCTAATAACTATTTGGTTCATGAAATTGTTAGTAATTATTATCATGTACCTAATCCTAATGCTATAACAAGATCCAGAATAGTTACACATTATACATATCACACAGTTCTAAAATAAATTTTTGGAAGGGTATCATTTTTTTCAAAAATCAACAAAGAACATTTCAACTACCCTAGATACTCAAAATCTCCCAATTACACAAAACATCACAAAATAAAATACAATATGCCTAATCATGTCAACTCTACTAGGAATAGGAATTTGGAGAAAAAAGGCACGACAACAAAAACTGAGACAGGACATCAAGACCCACAAGCAACGACACCCTCAACTTAAGACATGCATTGTCCGCAATGCATTGGACCCTTACAAAACAAGAGAGTTAGTAACATACCTGCGACACCATATGTACGTAGATCTAAAATCAATCCTAATATCATGAATACAAATAAAAAATTCCTTAGGTTTCCTTCCAAGCAGTGCCTACTTTAACGTCGTGGCATGATTGGGCCATGTTGGTTACTCAAACTTCACCAAAAATCCCATGGGTACCTTTCTTTCTAAGACTTCATCAAGGTTTCCTAAGAGTTTCCCTCTAGTTTTTTCTTTCCACTTTGAACTTACGAATTTCACCCCTAATTGTTTTTCTAATTTCCCATTATGCTTATGGGGTGGTGGTATAAAAATAAATGACCCAAGCAATAGATGAGTCATGTTTTACTTCTTGGACCTTGCACGAGGAATGTAATTCTTTGTTTCTAGCTCAAAAAATTCAAGAATATTAACATATATTTCCTCTTCTTTTCACTCTTCTTCAGGCTTGGATGGGTCGATCAATATATTACTATACAAGCATAATATGGAAAAAATGCTTCAAATAAGGTCCAATACACCATAACTCAGGAATTGCAGTCTTATTTACATCCCCACATAACTCTGGTATACTCTTCTTAATAGTTATACTATCCATAAGAGTATGAGAAATTATTGACTCTTTCAATTTTAGCTCCTCAAGTTGGCTTTTTAGTTTTTTTCTGTCCCACACCACCCATAACTAAGTTATTGGGCGTTACATGTAGCAACTTTTGCATTCAACTCTACTTGTAAGTGGTGAATATCCATGACAAACTTATGAATCTTTTGAATAAGCTCATGATTTTTGTTTGCAACGTGGGTCAATGTTTCTATTTGGCTCTCCTTGTGTTCCCACACTATATCTACCACACTCTTGCAATACCACACCATATCAAAAGTCTAAGCATCAATAATAAGTATGTCTTCATCACTCCACACTTGCTCTGGCTGAGGTGTTATATCAAAACGAGTAGGAATACACTAGCATATGCCCAATGAATAATAGGAAAGAAAAAACTGACAACCTCAATAACTCCAATTAGTTAATCTACAACTGTATTCCATGGTAACATTGCCAAAATATTGATATAGCCCAAACTATATCTCTGACTAATAGATAAAGTAATCACAATCAAAATATAGTAACCCAGCTAGATTGGGGTCGATCCCATAAGGAATACATTAGAAATACTTCTCATACTTATTGAATCACCATGCAATGTAGAAAAGTAAAAGGAGGATTTGTAGTTATTAATAGGAAGTAACAAGAATTGGATGTTTTTAGTTGTAAATAATCTAAGACAAGAACTAGGCTTGTGTTACCCCTACCTTGTATCTCAATAGATTTATCATGCACTGTTGAGCTATTCCAATACCTAGCTTGCAAAATTTGATAAGTTATGTACAATCAATTGTCTTGGGGACTCATTGATAGGTTTCACCCTTTACTTTTTGAGTCTTAGGGTGTCACCTTATGAACCCTTATCCTAGATCCCTGTCTAGCTATTACCTTTTAAGTATTATGTTATTTAATGAAAGTTAATCATATTAAGTAGATTGTAAAACACCTAGGCTTTGAACCATTGGAAAATTTCTTTATTTGATGTCATTGGGTGGGTACGGCTAGGGGCATGAGTCGTACCCCTTAGATACGAGTTGTATCCTCCTTCACTTCCTATCTCATATGCTAGGTAGTGTGGTGAGGGTTACTCATTATCCTAGGTATGAGTGAACCTAAAACCAATCATACCTCAAGGTACGAGTCGTACCAAGACCAATCGTATGGAGTGAGGTCTTGACTTAAAGTGGACTATTTTTAGTAGGGGTGAAGTGTATGAGCGAGGAAATGAGTCGTACACTTTATATATGACTCAATGGTTGGTAGTTGTACCCTAACCAGTATGGATAACCTAGGATAATCCTAGGGTACAAGTTAGGGTACTACACGTACCCTAGGGTACGATTGATTCAAGTGAGTTGTACCCAACTTTGAGGTCAACTTTTCAGCTTTTAGTTGAGAACCATATGGTCATTTCCCTCTCCAAAAACTCTAAGTTCCTTAACTATATAAGTGTATATGGCCTCCAAAAATAAAACTTTTGATGGATAAAACACCCTAAATACTCTCTCAAACTCAATTTGTGAAGGATTGGAGGCTAGGGTTCAAGGGTGTCCATCTAGGAGCAAAGTGAAGTCAAGCTTCTTGGGTGAATCAAGTCTCCTAAGGCAAGTAAATTTTTCCCTTTATAAGTAACTCTAAACCCATGTATTTTACACTTGAATTAGTAAGTGTACATGGTGATTTTTAAATCAAATGAAAAGGGTTTTATTTACTAATGATGAATAATGTTGACTTTTTCTTAGACTTATGTTAATAAATGTTATTGATGATGATTTTCACATGTGGGCACTTTTTGTATGTGGTTTAACATGTGAGTCTTGAGTAACTCTAATCTTGATGATCTCTACCACGAAAATAGCCTTCGTAAAGGCATGCACACAAGGAGTTTGTGAAAATGTCTAAATGAATTGTCTAGTTTTATGTTGGTGATATTTTGAACTAGGTCCATGTCCCAATAAGTATGAATAGTTGTTAGATGATATTGTAAAGGTATTATGAGCCATGTATGGTAAAATTAATCACATTTTTGATTGATGGTTAATGAGGGGATAAAGTTTCTAAACATAAATATGAACTTGAATTGTGTGTTGAACTAAAGTGTAGTGAGAATGTGTTATAAGATTGGTAATGATATGTGAATGGTTTTTGAAGATCTTAATGACCCTAAATTGGATTGTAGGATTAATTAAGTTTGGCATTGGCCTATTAAAATGGTTGAGCTATAAAGGCACCCATGAGGACCATGTGGTTATGTATAATGTTGAATTGTCTAAATGGGTTATAGTCCTTAAGTGTGAATTGAATAGATGATGATGTATGGACAAAGGGTTGGAGTCCTAATTTTAACTAACGATATTCATAATGGCTTATAGTTAAAGTCCCTTACCTAATGAAAAAGGGCTTGAGGTTAAAGTCCCTTTGCCTAATGAAATTCCTTGTGGTTAAAGGCCCTTGCACAATGAGATCTCTTGAGGTTTAAGTGCCTCGCAAATTAAAATAGCTTGGGTTAGAGTCCCATATCTAATCTATCATGAGGTTAGAGTCCCTTGCCAAATGTGTGGGCATAAGGTTAGAGTACCTTGCCTAAATGAATGTGCGTGTATGGTTAGAGTCCTTTATTCTAATAAATTTGTATATAGTTAGAGTCTTATTCTTAATGAGTGTATACATGTTTAAAATCCTCCGTCTAAGTAATATGTTAATGTGGTAGAAGTCCCATACCAAATAAGGATCGTTTGAATCTAAGTGTGGAAGGTTGGATTCCTCCACTTTATATCTCATGATTGTGTGCTTTGAGAATGTTGTCAAGACTTGTTTAATTGTTTGGCATGTGATACACCTATATGTATGGATAAAGTCATGAATATTATGATATATTAACTTGTTGTTGATTGATGATGCTATTTTATCCTTATCCTTAAGTTACATGCTAGCACTACAACCGCTAACCATCTGTGAATGCTATGTCACCATGCGACATAGGGGACAGAGAATTATCTCTTTTTCCTGTGCAGTGATTAGGTGATCAAAGAATTTTGTGTGTTGACTTTGGAGTGGTGAGCTTCCTTACTTCAGAAGACATTTATTCTTGGTCTCCTATATATAGACTTAGTTTTATTTTAACTTGGTTTGGCTATTGTCGAGGGCTTATCCCAACAGATACATTTCTAAACATCGGTTTGTATAGAGGTATTATGGATGACTGTGGACTTGGGTATATTTTATAGTTTGATCAATCTAATAAAGTGTTTAGACATGTTTAAGTTATGACTGTTTGTATTTTTTTTGCTATCTTATTCTATAGTTGAGATTTACCCGACTCTTGTGATTGATATGATGATTAGGTTAGGTTATTAAGGCAACCTCCAGTTCATGTGGGCTTGAGGTTCTGATACAACATGGCCAGTTCAAGGTCGTGTCAAGTTGGTATCAGAGCCTAGGTTCATAGTCTGTTGGGTGTACATCATACCGTGTCAAGTAGAGTATATTTTATGGGTGTGAAGTATGCCACACTTATATAAGAGGGACTATGAGTAATTTTAGGAAATGTTTTGCTTTCTTGTGTTTCAATCTCAAGCTATAGGGTCTAAGGTCTTGGATTTATTTGATTTTCATTTTCTATCTTTCAAATCATGCCTCCAAGGAGATCTAAGGTTCAATAAAACACTTCTGGAGTTTAGACTCGGGCTAGGGCTACGGCATCTGACCATCATCATATGGTTCCACTATCCCCACTAACCCCAACTATGAGACTGATCCGCCTATTCCATCACCTTAAGGGGATGCTACTAATACCAAGTTTTGTCGCTTTATCTACCTCTTGACTCAATTAGTAGCTTCTCAATTGAAGTGTGGTGCTCTAACTACTATTTCTTTTAAGTACATAAGAATTATCCAATTCATGAGGTTTGGCCCTCCGATGTTCTCAGGTATGAAGGTTGAGAAATATCCTCAAGTCTTTATAGATGAAATAGAGAAGATCTTCCAAATCATGTATGCTTTAGAGGTTGAGTCCGTAGAGTTTGCTTCCTACCAATTGAAAGAAGTAGCATACCAATGTTACAAAGGGTGGGAGTTATCCAGAGGTGTTGATTCTATTCCCGCCATTTGGGAGGATTTTTTTGAGGATTTCTTAGACAACTTTACTCAAGAGTGGAGGGAAGCAAAAGTGGAAGAGTTTGTGAACTTAAAACAGGGAAGGATGTTCGTTCAAGTGTATGCCCTAAAATTCCATCAACTGTTAAGGTATACTCTGGAGATGGTTTCTAGCATGAGGTCTAGGATGCGTAAGTTCATTTTGGGATTGTCCAAAAAAAAATTTCCTTGAGAGAAAGGCGGCCTTGTTTATAATAATCATAGATATTTTTAGGCTGATTTTGTATATGCAACAAATAGAAGAAGATAAAAAAAAGAAAGTTGAGTTTAGTGAGAGGCAAGGAAAGAAATTTAGTCCTTCTAAACAAAGTGGTAGAAGAGATGGTGGCAAGTGTCCACGAAAGAAGTGGGGGAGTTTGAGTTCATTCTCCTCGGCTAGTCTTCACTCTCCTTACCTAAAGTTGTCAGGTGATCATTAGTCTAAGCTTAGTGGTGGGTTTCGGGCACAAGGTGTCCAATTCCAGGCTAGTAGTGCCTAGTCGGCTCCACCTCGCCCTCTTTGTAGATTTTGTGGTCAGAGTCATCATGGTCAATGTGAGAAGAGGAGGAGCAAATATTTTAGTTGTGGTTATATCGGGCACATGTAGCGTAAGTGCACGTCTCTACCAACTTCTTGGGCTAACAGGGCTCCTATTGATACTCTATTTACTACCACACCAAAGGGTGCCATGTCCACTTCTTCTTCTATTTCTGGCAATGAAATTGCTTTTATGCACTCGATACTCCTTAGGATTCTGATACGTTTCCTGATGTTATCATAAGTAGGTTTGGACTTTTCTCCTGTGATGTATATTGTTTGCTTTATCTAGGGTCTACACTTTCTTATATGACCACGTATGTGGGTGTGCATCTTGATTGTGTTCACGAGAGTCTATCAGTTCCTTTTTATGTTTCTACCCCGGTAGGAGACTCTGTGATTACTAAAAGGGTCTATAGAGGGTGTATGGTATCTGTTGGTGGTAGAGATACTCTTGTGGACTTGATAGAGTTGGACATGGTAGATTTTGATGTCATTCTGGGATGTATTGGTTGCTTTCATGTTATGATTCCTTAGATTGTTGAACCCACAGGGTCATGTTCAAATTCCTAATAAGTTGGTCATTATATGGGAAAGTGGTTCCTTAGTGGCCAAGGAAAGGTTTATTTCTTATCTTAAAACCCAAAGATAGATTTCAAAGGGGTGTTTCTATCATTTGGTTTGATTTAAATATTCTAACTCGGAAGATCCTTGTCTAGAATTTGTTCTCATGGTTAATAAGTTTCCCGATGATTTTTCCGATATTTCTCTCGATAGGGAAATTGATTTTGGGATTTATCTTGTTTTAGAAACTCATCTTATTTCTATCCCTCCTTATAGAATGGCTTCGACGGAGCTAAAAGATCTTAAGGAGAAATTGTGGGACCTCTTAGATAAAGGTTTTATCTATCCTAGTGTGTCTCCTTGAGGTGTTCCCGTGTTGTTTGTGCACAAAAAGGATGGTTCCCTTCTTATTTGCATTGATTATGATTAGTTAAACAAAGTGACTACAAAGAATAAATATCCTCTTCCTAGGATATATGATTTGTTTGATCAACTTCAGGGTGCAAAGTATTTCTCTAAGATTGATCTTAGATCGGTTTATCATCAACATAAAATTAGGGATGCAGCTATCCATAAGACTGCCTTTAGAACTCAGTATGGTCACTATGAGTTTCTTGTCATGTCTTTTGGGTTGACCAATGCCCCGATGGCATTCATGGACTTGATGAATAGGATCTTTCAATTATTATTGGACATGTTTGTCATTGTCTTCATTGATGACATCTTAGTCTATTCTAAGAGTGTGGCAGATCATGTCGATCACCGCCGTGCCATTTTAAAACTTTAAAATATCATTATTTGTATGCCAAGTTCTCCAAGTTTGAGTTTTGGTTGAAAGACATAGCTTTTCTTGGTCATGTTATTACTACTATAGGGATCATGGTAGATCCCTAAAAGGTTGCAGTAGTTAATAAGTTTCCTGGACCTACCACTCCAACTGACATTCGGAGCTTCTTGGGTCTAACCGATTACTATAGAAGATTTGTAGAGAGTTTCTTGACTATAGCTGCCCCATTGACCAAGTTGACCCAAAAAAGGTCAAGTTCTTGTGGTTGGATGTGTGTGAGCATAGTTTTGAGAAGTTGAAAGGTAAATTGACTTCGGCTCTGATTTTGACCTTCCCCGAAGGTAATGATGGTTTTGTGGTTTATTGTGATTCTTCTTGAATTGGTCTTGGTTGCGTGTTAATGAAACATGGTAGGGTGGTAGCCCATGCTTCTAGGAAATTGAAAGTTCATGAGAAGAACTACCCTACTCATAACTTAGAGTTGTTAGCCGTGGTTTTTGTGTTAAAGATTTGGTTACATTATCTTTATAGGGTTCATGTTGATATCTTTTCTGATCATAAGAGTCCTCAGTATCATTTTACTCAAAAGGAGTTGAACCTCTGGCAAAGGAGGTGGCTTGAGTTGTAAAAGACTATGATATCAATCTTCATTACCATCACGGTAAGGCTAATGTGCTCGCTGATGCTCTTAGTAGATTTTCCATGGGAAGTTTATCCTATGTGGATGAGGACAAGTGGGAATTGGTGAAGGAAATTCACCATTTGGCTAATCTTGGAGTTTGACTTGCAAACTTTGAGGATGGTGGTGTATTTGTACATCCTGTATCTATGTCGTCTCTTGTTGTTGAGATAAAGGAAAAAACAAGTATTGGACCCCAACTTGATAAAGATCAAGAATAATGTGGGTTAATACAAAGATAAGGACTTCATGGTTGGTGGTGATGGTATCGTGAGATACCAAGGTAGACTATGTGTTCCCAATGTCAATAGATTGAGTGCAAGAGTCATGGCTGAGGCTCATGAATCCCATTATGCTATTCACCCCAGTTCCACCAAGATGTATTATGATCTTAGTGGGGTAATATGAAATTATATGTGGCTAGTTATGTGACCAAGTGTATGGTATGGCAACATGTGAAAGTTGAGCATATGATTCCTGGGGGCTTATATCAAGAGATTCCATTACCCGATTGGAAATGGGAGGAAATTAATATGGATTTCATTACCGGTCTTCCTTGATATTGGAATCAATGTGATTTTATTTGGATCATTATTGATAGAATGACTAAGTCTGCTCACTTATTACCCGCGAGAACTAATTACTCGGTGGAAGATTATGCTAACTTGTATCTTGCGGAGATCGTGAAGTTGCACGGTGCTCTAGTTTTGATCATCTCAGATCATTGTCCTCCATTTTCATCTTACTCTTTGATGTCATTCCAAAAAGGTTTAGGTACTAGAGTGTGTCTTAGTACTGCTTTCGAACCATAAACAGATGGGCAACCAGAGAAGAGCATCCAAATATTAGAGAATATATTGCAGGATTATGTGATTGATGATGGTGGTAGTTGGCATGACCACTTGCCTTTGATTAAGTTTTCCTATAATAATATTTACCACTCAAGTATTGGCATGGCCCCTTTTGTGGCATTGTATGGTAGGAGATGTTGATCTTTTATTGGGTGGTACGAGGTTAGCGAGGGTAAGTTACTTGGCCCCAATTTAATTCACCAAGCCTTATAGAAGGTGAAAGTGATTCGTGGTAGATTGAAAACTTCTTAAAGTCTCCAAAAGTCCTATGCGGATGTGAGGCATAGGAACTTAGAGTTTAGTGTTAGCGATTGGATATTCTTGAAAGTGGCTCCCATGAAGGAAGTGATGTGGTTTGGTAAAAAGGGAAAGCTTAGTCCCCAGTATTTTGGTCCCTACTTGATTCAGAAGAGGGTTGGTAATGTTTCCTATGAGTTGGAGTTTCCTTCTAGCATGGAATCCACTCACATAGTTTTCCATGTCTCTGTGTTGAGGAAATATGTGAGTGATCCCTCGTTGGTTGTTCTCTTAAGGGATGCTAATATCTCAGACTCTCTTTCCTATGAAAAGATTCCAGTGAGGATATTAGATTGACAAGTTTACCAGTTACGTACGAAAGAAGTGGCTTTGGTGAAGGTTGGAGAAACCAAAAATCCGAGAAAGCTACTTGGGAGGTGGGAGAGGACATGAAGTCCAAGTATCCACATTTGTTTCCCATCCTGGAAACTTGTGATGAAGGTATGTGTTAATCCTCTTGCCCTGATTTATGTCTTGATAGACAATGGGTTATAGTCCCCAATGTTTTGAATTGATTTACGCCTTGTTAAACCATGGGTTTAAGTCCCTAAAGCCATAAAATTATGTGTGTCCACGTTGTAATGGGCTTGAGTCCCTAATACGTTGAGGTTGATTCATGTCTCTGATAGATGATGGGTTTATGTCCCTAGTATTTGAATTGAGTAACTACCTGTAATGATTCGATGGGTTAAAGTCCCTAGGTTGTGAAATGAGTAAGTGTTTTGATAAATAATGGGTTTGAGTCCTAAAACCAATGAAATGAATAGTCGATCGATGATGATCAGGATGCATATTGTATTCTTGTTGTATGCTTTGTTCTAACTTGTTTAAAGTTTGGTTTGATGTGTAATAATGTGTAAACTTGTGTTCATGCTTGCATTACCCATCATTCGTGGATGAATGATCCATGCGGGGGAGAATTAAAACACCTAGGCTTTTAACCATTGAAAAATTTCTTCATTTGATGTCACTAGGGTGGGTACGACTAGGGGAATGAGTTGTACCCCCTGGATATAAGTCATATCCTTCTTCCCTTCCCCTCCCATACCTTAGGTAATGTGATGAGGGTTACTCACTATCCTAGGTATGAGTGAACCTACAACCAATCATACCTTAAGGTATGACTCATACCAAAACCAATCGTATAGAGTGAGGTCTTGACTTGGAGTGTACTATTTTTTGTATGGGTTAAGTGTACGGGTGAGGGTATGAGTCGTACCATTTGGAGATGACTCAATGGTGGGTATTCATACCCTAACCAGTATGGTTGACCTAGGATATACCTACGGTACAAGTTAGGGTACCACTCATACCCTAGGCTATGATTGACTTAAGTGAGTTGTACCCAACATCGTGGTCAATTTTCAGCTTTTAGTTGTGGACCTTATGGTCATTATCCTCACTAAATACCCTAAGTTCCTTCGCTATATAAGTGCATATGTCCTCCTAAAACAAATTTTTGATGGATCAAACACCCTAAATACTCTCTCAAACTCAATTTGTGAGGATTGGAGACTAGGGTTCAAGAGTGTCCATCTAGGATCAAAGTGAAGTCAATCTTCTTGGATGAATCAAGTTTTCTAAGGCATGTAACTCTTCCCCTTGATAATTAACTCTAAACCTATGTATCTTACACTTGAATTAGTAAGTGCACATGGTAATTTTGAAATCAAATTAAAAGGGTTTTGTTCCCTAATGATGAATAATGTTGACTTTTTTTTAAACTATGTTTACACATGTTATTGGTGATGATTTGCACATGTGGGTGCTTGTTGTATATGGTATAAAATGTGAGTCTTGTGTAACTCTAATCTTGATGATCTCTACCACAAAAATAACCTAGTGAAAGGCATGCCACAAGGTGTTTGTGAAAATGTCTAAGTGAATTGTCTAGTCTTATGTTGTTGATGTTTTGAACTTTGACAATTTCCCAATAAGTATAAATAGTTGTTAAATGATATTGTAAAGGTATTATGAGACATGTATGGTGAAATTTATGACCTTATTGATTAATGGTTAATGAGGGTTAAAGTCTCTAAATATGAATATGACCTTGAATTGTATGTTGAACTAAAGTGTGGTGAGAATGTGGTATAAGATTCATAATGATATGTGAATGGTTTGTGAAGATCTTGATGACCCCAAATTTTATTTTATGATGAATTGAGTTTAGGCATTGGCCTATTGAAATGGTTGAGCAATGAAGGCTCCCATGAGGACCATGTGGTAATGTATAATGTTGAATTGTCTAAGCGGGTTAAAGTCCTTAAGTGTGAATTGAATATATGATGACGTATGGACAAAGGGTTGGAGTCCCAATGTCGACTAATGATAATTGTAATATATTGAGGTTAAAGTCCTTTGAGGTTAAAGTCCCTTGCCCAATGAAATCGTTTATGGTTAAAGTCCCTTGCACAATAAGATCTCCTGAGGTTGAAGTGCCTCGCCTATAGAAATGGCTTGTGTTATATTACCCTATCTAATACAAAATGAGGTTAAAGTCCCTTGCCTAATGTATGGGCATGTGGTTAGCTTCCCTTGCCTAACTAAATATGTGTGTGTGGTTAGAGTCCTTGCTTAAATGGATGTGTATGTGGTTAGAGTATCTTGATTAATGTGTGTATACATTGTGAAAATCCTTCGTCTAAGTATATGTGAATGTGGTTGAAGTTCCATGCATAATAAGAATTATTTTAATCTAAGTGAGGAAGGTTGGAGTCCTCCACTTTATTTCTCATGATTGTGTTCTTTAAAAATGTTGTTAAGATTTGTTTACTTGTTTGGCATGTGATACATCTATATGTGTGGATAAGGTCATGAATATGGTTGAATTTGATAAACTGTCTTATTGATGATTGATGATGCTATTTTATACTTATCCTTGAGTTACATGCTAGCACTCCAACCGCTAACCGTCCGTGGACATTGTGTCCCCACGTAACATTGGGGCCACTGTACCATCTCTTCTTCCTTTGCAGTGATTAGGTGATTGAAGTTGTTCATGCATTGACTTTGGAGTGTCGAGCTTCCTTACTTCGGAAGACATTCATTCTTAGTCTCCATCTTTACATTTAGTCTTATTTTGACTTAGTTTGGCTATTGTCGGGGTCTTGTCCCATTGTTTAGTGGTATTATGGATGCCATTGGACTTGGGTATATTAGTTTGTTTGATGAATCTAGTGAACTATTTAGACATGTTTAAGTTATGACGTAGTATATTTTCCTCTATCTTATTATATGGTCGCGATTCACCGACCCTTGTGATTGATGAAATGATTCGGTTGGATTATCAGGGCGACCTTTGGTTCATGTGGGATTGAGGTGACCATACGACATGAGTCGGTTTCGGGTTGTGTCAGATGGTGTAAGTAAGCTTATTTTCGCAACTAAATCCAAATCACTATTGTGATTATCTTTTTCTAATCTCTACTACTCTTTTGAAGTAAGTAGTGATATATTAGGAGTGATCCAAATGTGCACACCCGTTAAGAAGACAATCAAATTGAAGAAAACCACAATACATGCAAGAATCTTTATCTAGAATGACTTGGCACTTCCTTTACTTCGTTAATATACCTGGTTTCCCACAACCGTAGCTAAGGAAATTAGTCGCTCATATTTGCGAGACAATTCATGGAATTCAAAGACAAAATCATAGAATCAATCTCACAATAATGAAAGAAGAAAACCCAAAGTCTCAAAATGAATAAAAAACTAAAATAAACAAAGAACAACAAGATCCCAAGATCACAAGTCAATCTTAGTATCAAAACATGTTTGTGAATGATGTAAACTTTATCCCCAAAGGGCCTATCTCTACAACTTAACTAGAAATGTAAAAAGGGTATTTATAGATTATAAGAAAACCCTAGAATTCAAATCTGAAACAAATGAAGAAAACTTGACGAAACGTACATAATAATGACTAAAAACATCATTGGAATGTATGTAGGATACATGGATACCCAAAGAAATCAAGTCAAAATAATTTGGGAAAATTGCATCGGTGGCCATCTACGGACCCACCTATAGGTCGTAGGTGGAACCTACGCCCTTTAGGTGGGGGGACATAGGTAGTACTAAAAATTATCTCTCTGTTTCTTATTTTCTGACACCTGCGGACCCACTTATGCACAATAGGTGGTACCTACGGGGTGTAGGTGCCAAAGTAGGTGGCCATTTTTCAGCTTTTCATTCCATTTTCTTCCAGTTAGCTTCCAACACCTAGTTTCCTATAAAATCACTCAAAAACACATAAAATCCAACAAAATATCCTTAAGTACATGCATATTCTCCAAGTTTAATAATCATAAGTGCCATAAAACCATGGAACATTGAAGATCAGACGTCAATCACACTAATGCTAAGAAATCACAATACCTTGGGTTGCCTCCCAAGGAGTGCTTGATTTAACATTGTGGCATGATGTGGTTATGTTGGTTACTCAAAATTCATCAACAAGTCCATGGTTTTCCTCTCATGAAGAACCAGATTTAATGTCGCGGCATGATGTAGGTACCTTGATTATTCAGGCTTCGTCAAGGTAGCCAAAGAAGTTGTCTTCAATTCTCTTCTTTCCACTTTGAACTGATAAACTTTACCCCCAATTGTTTTTACAATTTTTTACTATGCTTGAGGGGAGGTGATATTAAGATAAAGGAACCAAGTAATAAATATGGCATGTTATAATTGTCGGCCCTTAGGTGAGGAATCTTATTTTATTATTTCGGCACAACAAATTCAAGAATATAAACATATTTTTCCTCTTTCTCACACTCTTCCATAGGATCTAATAGCTTAATTAATATCTCACTATTCAAAGATAATGTGAAAAATTCTTAGACTGAGGTCCAACATGCCCTAACTCAGGAATCGTATTCTTATTTACATCCCCACACAACACTAGTGTGCCCTTCTGAATAGCGACAACATCCACAAAAGTCCAATCAAGTGCTGACTCCAATTTTAGCTCCTCAATTTGAGTTATAAGAAGTTTGTCAGCCTCACATAACTCATAACTAAATTGTTGGGCATTACACGTATCAAAATTTGTATCCAACTCTCTTTTTAAGTTATGAATCTCCAAGCCAGACCTATCAACCTCTTAAATAAGCTTATGTCTATCTTTTTCAAGGAGTATCAATCTTTCTAGCATTCTCTCACTATGCTCCAATAATATATCAATCACACTCCTTCAATAATGCTCTATATCAAAAGGATACGAATCAATAATAAGGAGTCATCATCACTCCACACTTCCTCTTGTAAATATGTCATATACAACAGATTAGAAAAATATTAGAAAATATAAACCACAAACTTCAACAAATCCAATCAATAATTCACAACCGTATTCCTTGATATCGATGCTAAAATTTTGATATCTCACAAAAGTACACCTTCTTAGAAGTAAAAACGTTTGATGCAACATATAGTAACCCATCTGGGTTAGGGTTGATCCCATAGGAAATACGTGGGACAATCTCTCAAACTGGCAGAAATTAATGGGCAGTACAAAAAAAGTAAATGGGTGGATTTGCTGGAATAGTAACAGTAAAAAGAATTGAAAACTTTTGGTTGTAAAAAATCTAAGACAAATACTAGGCTTGTGTTCCCACTGGCTTCTAACTCCATAGATTTATCCTGCACTGACGAACTATTCCAATACCTTGCATTTCGAATCTAACAAGTTATGTATCACCAACTATCTAGTGCTCATTGACAAATCTCAGTCTTTACCTTGTGAATTTTAGAATGTCGCTTTACTAACCCTTTTCCTAGATCCTAGATTATCTATTACCTTTTAAGTCTCAAGTTAATTAGATGAGAAGTCGAGAATTGATATATAGAAGGGGTTCTCAAATTACTGTTGTCATGTATTTCCCAACCACTACCTCTCTTTTAAAATAAGTAGTGAATACACGTGGGTTCTTAACACTGGCCACTGCTAAGAAATTAATTAATATGGAGAACAGTATAATACATGCAAGAATCTTTATCTAGAATGACTTTGCACTTTCTCTACTTTGTTAATCTAACAAGGTTTCCATAACCCTAGCTGAGGGAGTTTGCTACTCACAGTTGAGAGACAATTCATGGAATTCATAGATAAAAATATAGAAGTACTCTCACAATAATGGAAGAATAAAACCCAAAGTCTTATATTGAATAATCAATAAAAAATAAGAACACAAGAGGATCCCAAGATTACAATTCAATATTGGAATCAAGAGATGTTTTTGAGAGTGTAATGTTACTCCCAAGGGCCTAAGTCTTGGATCCCCTCACTAAGAATGTAAAAAAGGATATTTATAGATTACATGGAACCCTAGAAATCAAATCCTAGACAAAAGAGGAAAACATGATTAAACGTACATAATAATGACTAAAAACATCATAGTAATGTATACAGGTTGCATGGAAACCCTAGAAAACAAATCCAAAATATTCACAGAAAAGTTAGTCAGCGGCCACCAATGGACCCACCTACGGGCCGTAGGTGGAACCTGTGCCCATAAGGTGTGGAGCTGTAGGTGGTACCCAAAAATTCACTCTCTGGAATTCAATTTCTAATACATATAGACCCACCTATGCCTAGTAGGTGGTGCCTACGGGGCGTAGGTGCCAAGGTAAGTTATCATTTTTTTAGAGTTTTCTTCTAGTTAGCTTCCAACACCAAGTTTTCTACATAATCACTCCAAAATCACATCAAATCCAACAAAAAATCTCTAAGTATGCATATATTCTCCAATTTTAAGCATCGTAAGTTCCATAAAATCATGGCACATCATTAATCTATTCATTAATTAGTTTTTCAATTGTTAATCCTTAGAATTATTTTTTTGGATTTTGCAAAGGATTTAACTTGACCTAGGTAATTTTCTAGTGCAATTAGTTAAATTGGGTGAAAAACCTCTTGATATTGGTTAAAAGTTTTTAATTTGTGATTGCATGCTTAGAGTTTACCATTATATTAAAGAAAATAGTAGAGTTTCGTTTGATTTAGGGTAGAAAACACTGGAATAGACGGAATGATCATGAATTTGACCTTGGGGTTTTGATATTAGGTTTAAATACTTAAATGTAATAGTTCATTGTCTGAATTCTGATCAGATAATTATTTTTATACCAAAACCATGCAGAAATTACACAAAAAGGCAAGGCTCAAGATTATTAGAGTGGTGCAATCTTGGATTCTGGTAGGTAATGGTTTAACATAGTTGAAACCCAACTTGATTGATGTTTTCACATTAACTCTTATTGCATATACTTTATTAAAATGCATGTTCAAGAAGTAATTCATTGAATAGTATCTTAAATGTTTATCACATCTAATGAAGTAGTATTAAAGACTTGTTGATTGTAAAAGTATGGTCATTATTTTCTCATTATGATTGTGGTTTTTGTGATATCGGTTGATTTTTATGGTGTATATCGATATTTAAATATCTTCACTGGATTTATTTTATTATTATAAGATGTATTAATATTTGAACATCTTCATCGGATGGTTGATAAAAGGTTGGGAGGATCTAGATGTCTGGAATTTTGGTACATGGATAAAAGTTTTTCCCCTATAGTTCATGACTATTAGGTGATAATAAGAACCTTAGTATGTGTATACAAGGTATTGGTGAGTGTGAAGGCCCCTTGAGTGGACCGAGTTTAAATATTGATTTGTTATATTTGGTTTCTTAAGTGAACTAGGATTTATGATTCTTGTCATTGTTGTTGTTGGATTCAATGCTTGAGTAGTCTGAGCTAAACAAAAAGTGAATGATATATATCTTTTATTGTCTATTTACTTAAGTACTCAAGGTAGCATGTTGTTGTTAAGTCATGGATTGTTGGCTTGGATTGAAGCTGGTAGTCATGGTAACGACTTGAGTTATTATCAATATTGACTTGTATTTTACTTAATTCTATTATGTTTGTTGAAGGTCTTAGATTCATATACTTGAGCTAAAAGTTAATTGGTAGGTTTTCATTTTTGTTCTTTTTTTATATGTTATTGTTACTTGTTCACATTTCTTATTTTGGGTTGGTTGATGACTTTACAGGTACATATTATTTCTTGCATATTGATACTATGCATGCTCTTTTTTTGTTGCATGTAGAGTGTTTTTTGGCGACTTCATCGAGATCATAGGCTTAGAACATCCTACTTTTTGACTCAAGGGTAAGCTAAATCTTTTGGGCAGCCATGAGTCAGACGTGGATATTTCTCTCTATTTTGAGGTTGAACCCATTTATTAACATTCATAATATGTTGATGCAATAAATTTTGGATTCTAGGAGTGGTTTTATACATTCATATTGATTCTATATTCACAATTCTTATCAATCATTTTGAGATATAGGATTGTTTAATAAAGTGATTATTTGATTTTTCAATTTAGTTAAATATTAGGTTGAGTATCCTTAGTTAAATAGTTCTTCCACCAAAGGGTTAGTGTGGGTTCCACTTATGATGGGTCTAGGTCATAAAAATATTTGTATCAGATCCCTAGATTTATTGGTCTCGTTGTACCAAAATAGATCCATTAGAATTTTGCGGAATGGTATGGAGATGTCTGTACTTTTCTTGGAGAGGCTATGGGACTCTAGAAAATTATAACTTTCTTTCTTTTTTCATGTTATAACTTGATTTCAATTGGTATTTGGCAATCCAAATATGTATCTGACCCGTTCATTCTTTTATTCGCATATAGGGAACATTAGAGCTAATGAATCTATAGCAGCAACCCTGGCCTATCATCTCTAACTATAAAATTGGTTGTTGGAGGATGAGGAAGGGGTAATATAAGAAGGAGAGGTAGAGTGACACCTACTAGAGGTAGAGATCGGGCTCTAGCTAATTCAGCTCGTTATAGATCTGAGACACCTTTCATACCCAGGATCAGTTTGAGGAGTTTATGAATGAAGATGTTATAGAATAGAAGGATGCAATACCAACAAGGAGTGAAACTCTTCTCTTGTTGTATTTTGAGATGATTCAATAGGTGCTTAATTTTTTTAGAGGATTGGCGAGTGCTAGAGCCACTCCTATTATGCTTGTTTATCAGTTTCAGGTGTTCAGGCAACAACATTGTTGATCCTAGGATTGGTGAGGCCTTGAGGACTAAGATTTTCCCTTACTAATGTTATGTCTTGTCATTACCAAGACTACACATGATAGTTTGAATAAGTTAAAGAAAATAAAATATTCTAGTTTTATTGGTTTTAAGAATGAGGATGCATTTGAGTTCATTATTGTTTTTTATGAGAGGCTATATAAAATAGGTATTGTAGAGCATCATGGTCTCCAACTAACTCTGTCTAGCAAAACTGAACTAAAATAATAAATGAAATAAAATGTATCGTCCTCGAATGGATAAGGACTCACTGCCACTCTGCGACTTGAATGCTACTGCTACTGTTCTTGGAGATTAAATTTAGAGGGAAACCCTAGTTTTTGTTTGTGAAATAATAATGAGCAAAATGGCTGAATTCGGACTCATCTGGGTTTATATAGGCGAGTGGTAAGTAACCAAAATACCCCTGTTAAAATGTCCTAGAAGTAAAATGAATGTGGCGTGTGACGATCTAACTGACGGTCTATTAGGAACTTGATGGTCCATCATTTTGACCGTCATACGTGGACCAAAAATGGGGTTCACTGGATAATAGTTGACGGCCTGGATGACGGTCCATAAAAAATCTGACGGTTCATCAACTTTTCCATCAATCCTTATCCAGAACGTGGACATACTACCTTGGCTATGATGGTCAAAGTGGCAGTCTGTCACTTGTTTGGCGGTCCGTCAACTTAGACGTTGCACCTGGGCGTTTCGGTCAGTTCTGAGTAAAACATCCATAACTTCCTCATCTGGTGTCAGATTTGGATAAAATTGGTACCGTTAGAAAGCTAACTTAATTTCCCACGTGATAGAAAGTAGAAATCTCAAAAATACCATGGGTAAGAAATAAATTTGTATTTCAAAGCAATTACTAGCATCCTTAATATGATTTCTAGCTAGGAATAAACACAGGTATTACAATATCTCCCCCTTGAGAACAAGAGGGAAAATAATAAATGAACATGAACTGAACATGAGTGTGAGACATGACTTCATGACTAACATGCTAAATTTACTGAAATTATGCATAGATGATGCATAGCTAACTGATACATGAATGCATGACAGAGTATGAAATGGTAGTAGATATCATGTTTATATTGGGAACATGAATATGAAACCGAATAAGCTTAAGGATAACTATTACCTTGAGCTTGATCTGAATCGGCAGAGAAGAGGTGAGGATTCTTGGTATGCATATATGCTTCTGCTTCCCAAGTAGCTCCCTCGACGGACTGATTTCATAAAGGAACCTTAACTAGAGGGACCTCTTTGTTCCTCAATCGATGATTTTGATAGTCTAATATTTCGACTGGAATCTCTTCATAAGAGAGACTGTTCTAAACATCAATGCTCTGAATAGGGACTACAACTTATAGGTCACCTACACACTTCTTGAGCAAGGATACATGGAAGACCGGATGAACTGAGGCTAAATCTGAAGGCAATTCGAGCTCATAAGCTACCTTGCCTAAACGACTGAGAATCCTGAAGGGACCGACATAGCGGGGACTGAGTTTCCCTTTCTTTCGTAACCTCTTCACTCCCTTCATGGGAGATATCTTAAGATAGACATAGTCATTGACCTCGAACTCGACATCCTTTCTATGAACATCAACATAGGACTTTTGTTGGCTCTGAGCAGCCCGGAGTCACTCTCTGATCAATTGAACTTTCTCTAAGGCATCAAAAACCATGTCAGGACCTATGACTGAGGCCTCACTAGCTTCAAACCAACCAATTAGAGATCTACACCTCCTTCCATAGAGAGCTTCGAATGGAGACATTTTAATACTTGAATAATAGTTGTTGTTGTATGCAAACTCAATCAAAGGAAAGTGGTCATCCCAACTTCCCTTGAAATTAATTGCACACGCCCTTAGCATATCTTCAAGAGTCTGAATGGTCCTTTTTGCTTGACCATCTGTCTGAGGATGAAAGTTTATACTGAGATGGACTTGGGTACCAAGACCCTTATGAAATGCTTTCTAGAAGTGAGATATGAACCGAGTACCTCTGTCTAAAATAATAGATAATGGAACACCGTGTAATCTGACCAACTCTCTAATATAGAGTTTGGCATAATCCTCGGCTGAATAAAAGGTATGAACTAGAAGGAAATGAACTAACTTGGTCATCTTATCTACAATAACCCAAACTGAATCATGCTGATGACGAGTTCGAGGCAAACCCATCACGAAGTCCATGTTTACTTCTTCCCATTTCCAAGTAGGAATGGTGAACTCCTACATGGGTCCATTAGGCTTCTGATTCTCTATATTAACTTACTGACATGTAAAGAACTTAGCCACAAACTCTACAACATCTCTCTTCATCCCACTCCACCAATAGATTTCCCACAGGTCGCGGTACATCTTAGTGGCCCCTGGATGAATAGAGTATCGAGTACCATGCGCTTCTGCAAGAATCTGCTGCATTAATTCATCTACACCTGGAACACACAAACGACCCTATCAACGAAAAATCCCATCTCCCCCTTGGGAGAAAACCTCTACTCTATGATTCTGAACTGACTCTTTTTGCTTGAAAAGGCTAGGATCCCCGTCTTACTTTTCTTTCACCTTAGAAACTAGAGATGACTCTGAGCTACTCTGAACACATACACCACCCTCCGAAGAATCGACTAAGAGAACACCTAGTCTGGCGAGCTGATGGATTTCCTGAGCTATCTTCTTCTTGTTATCCTTGATGTGAGAAATACTACCCATGGAGAGTCTACTAAGAGCGTCGGCCATAACGTTGGCCTTGCTTGGAGGGTAAAGGACACTCATGTCATAATCTTTCAAAATCTCTAACCACCTTCTCTGACGAAGATTAAGATCTTTCTGAGAAAAGACATACTTGAGACTCTTATGATCCGTGAAGACATTTACATTAACTCCGTATAGATAATGCCACCAAATCTTTAAGGAAAATACTATGACTGCTAACTCAAGATCATGAGTAAAATAATTCTTTTCATGGGGCTTTAACTGTCTCGAGGCGTAGGATATGATCTTAGCATGCTGCATGAGGACACAACCTAAACCCACTCTGGATGCATCACAATATACGACAAACCCATCTGAACCATCTGGAAGAGCTAGAACTGGCGCTGAGGTGAGTCAAATCTTTAACTCTTGAAAACTCTTCTCACAAGGATCTGAACACTAAAACTTGACCTTCTTCTGAGTTAATCTGAACATGGGGATGCAATAGAAGAAAATCCCTCGATAAACCATCTGTAATAGCCAGCCAATCCCAAGAAACTCTTGATATCTGATGGAGAGACGGGGTGTGGACAGGTTCTTACCACTTCGGTCTTCTGAGGATCTCCTCTAATTCCATCACCGGAAATAATATGGCCAAGGAATGCTACTGATCTTAGCCAAAACTCATACTTACTGAATTTGGCAAATAGCTGGTGATCTCTGAGAGTCTGAAGAACAATCCTGAGATGGTCTGAATGATCACGCTCTGTGCGGAAATAGACCAGGATATCATCTATGAAGACTATGATGAACATGTCCAAGTACTGCTTGAACACATGGTTCATCATGTTCCTTGAAAGCGGCCGGGGTATTGGTAAGACCAAAGGACATAAATAAAAACTTGAAGTGACCCTACCAAGTACGGAAAGCTGTCTTTGGGATGTCATATTCTCTAACTCTGAGGTGATGGTAGCCTGATCTGAGGTCTATTTTGGAGAAATAACTGGCACCCTGAAGTTGGTCAAACAAGTCATTTATTCTGGGAAGAGGATACTTGTTCTTGATCGTAACTTTGTTGAGCTGATAGTAATTAATACAAATCCTGAGAGATCCATCTTTATTGCACACGAATAAAACTGGTGTGCCTCATGAGGATACACATAGGCCTGATGAATCCATTACCTAAGAGATCCTTCAACTGATCTTTCAGTTCCTTGAGTTGTGCTCGTGCCATTCTGTATGGCGGAATAGAAATAGGTTTAGTATCTGGAAGAACATCAATGCCAAAGTCTATTTCAATTTTGGGAGAAATGCCTGAAAGATCTTTGGTAAACACGTCTGAATACTCATTTACAACTGGGACTCATTTGGGAACGCAAACTGAACTACCTTGGTTCTACAGTCAATTTTGGCATAGAAGGAATGAAGCTAATCCATGCCGAAAATGACATCAAAATTAGTCATCTCTAACTCGACTAAATCTGCTGATGTGGCTTTCTGAAATATCATAACCGAGCAGTTCCTATATACCCACTGAGATATGATGATTTTACCCACTAGGGTAGAGACTGAAAAGGGCTCTGCTAAAATTTCGGGACTGATTCCAAAATCGCCTGCTATATAAGGAGTAACAAAAGACAAGGATGCACCTGGATCTAGCAAAGCGTAAACATGAACATGGAAAATCTACAACGTACTAGTAACAACATCAGGAGAAATTTCCTAATCCTGTCAGGTCTGAAGAGCATAGAGTCTATTTGGACGTTGCCCACTAGTAGCACTGGAAGTGGCACTCTGCTGATTTGGGCAACCAGACTGGGCTTTGGAATGATTCTGCTGACCCTGTAGACCTAAATGAGGACACTCTCTAATCCTATGTCCTGGCTTGCCATAACCAAAACAAGCATCTCTACCAACTCTATAGGTAACCTTGTGGTTCTTACCACAAGTCTGACACGGGGTATTGGTTCAGGCACTACTGACAATGCCCTGAGACGTAGAGCCTGGTGCTCGATTTTTGTTGCCATCTCTGAATTTTGGCACTGGGGCACTAGCGGAGGAAGGACCTGGAATTGCTGGCTTAGGAAGACACTACGAACGGTTTTCTCCTTCTTATTTTGGTTGAGCAAAACTGAAACTACCTGAACTTGCTCTCTTATTTTGCCTCTCCCTAGTCCTAATCTTCTTCTCCTCTATTTGTTGAGCATAAGTCATGATCCTGTCTAAAGTCATATCACTGTTCAGCATCGCCGACCTATACTCATTTACCACACTATCATTCACCCCTAACATGAACTTGCTCATCTTAGCACTGTTGTCTGCAACCACATGAGGGGCATATTTGGTTAGCTGAGTAAATATGAGAGAATACTCCTTAACAGTCATATTTCCCTGCCTGAGGTTGATGAATTCTAGACCTTTTGCCTCCTTCAGCTCTTGGGGAAAGAATCTGTCTAAGAAAGTCGTGACAAATTCCTCCCACTCTATAGGACCTGCATCCTCTAACCTCTCGAACTTCCACTATTTGTACTAAGTGTAAACAATATCCTGTAACTGGTACACGACTAACTCGACACTCTGACAAGAAGTAACTCCCATGATGTCTATGACCTTCTAGACTTGGTCAATGAATTCCTGAGGATCTTCATCAGACTTATACCCAAAGAAAGATAGAGGGTTCATTCGGGTGAAGTCCCGAATCCTAGATGCGACTGAGTTGGCCACTGGATTGGCCAAAATAATTGGTGTCCATTCATTTTGGGCAGCCACAGACTGAGCAAGTGTGGTGAATGTGGACCTAAACTCCACATAAGAAACATGTTCGCCCAAAGGATCTTCGGGCTGAGGAGATGGTTGGTTTTTTCTCTTTTGAGGCATATTCTGAAATAAGAGAAGAACAGATTAAACTGAGAGTTTAACTTGAGATTATGCCCACTAGCACAATATGAATATTAAAAGAAGGGAAATTGTTCCTAAAACATCTTATAGCCTCTTGCACATAAATGTGGCGCACAACACACCCATGCACAAGACTCTACTAGATGCGGCTTTTAGACTTCCTAGGACTCTATTGAACCATAGGCTTTGATACCAAATTTGTAACACCCCAGTTTTTTGAACCGGATCGCTACACGGTGCTCATGATCCCGACGGACCACAAGCTAACCCATGACTGATATTTATACCTGTATACTACAATATATGACATAATAATGCGGAAAACATGAACAATAGGCCATAAGGTTCAACTGCATAGAATATCTGACAAATCATAACATCCATATGGGGTAATGAATACCCAAAACAACTGAAATTTGAATCAAATCTGAGCTAAATCTAAAATCCTCTAAATACTTTCTGAATAAGGAGTTAAAGGAACATGTCTCCAACCAACTCCGTCTAGCAAAACTGAACTGAAATAATAAATAAAATAAAATGTATCATCCTCGAATGGATGAGGACTCACTGCAACTCTTCGACTGGAATGCTACTACAACTGTTGATCTGGAGCTCGTATTTGTGAACCTATGGTTTAGCATGAAATAAAGAACCATAGCGCAAATGCGTCAATACAACTGGTAGTACTGAGTATACGAGTGAGGTAGGCTAAATACAAAAGGTTTTACATGTATGAACGATGCTAACTGACTGACTGATATGAACGTAAGAGTGAAAACATGCATACGTAGTAGCTGATATCGTGATTATGTGATATCTAGCTATGGACACTAATAAATAATCTACTGATATCTAGCATGACAAATACTGAAATTCTAATAACATAGATGACTGTGTTTGACAGTGCTGAATATAATAGAACTATCTGTGTTCCGTTTTGTAACTGAATTGATTGTATCTGACCATCCTGATATACTAAAATTTGAAGAACTATCTGAGTTCTTTTACTGAGAATGGGACTGAAACTATGGGAGGTAGTTTTTTTATGGACAAGTCCCAATAACGCTATAGCTATGTTAGGGTCCAATCTCTGCCCCGACTGGAAGGGTGTTAATACCATGCCACTGGTAAGGAAAGCTGTGAGTGACCCTTAGATGGCAGGTACTCAAAATGAGAATGGTGGGAACCCTTAAACTGACGGATTAAGCCACCTCATCAACCTTAATCTGAAAGGTTAAGATGTCTCAACCTACGCTGGCTACGTAGTTCTGGAACACAAGGATGATTACTAAGAATCACACCCTAAACTGGCAGGTGAGTTCCCATCTTTGGGTTTACTTGGTTCTAACTCCTACTCACAATTAAAGAGACTGAACATTATTTAACTGACGGTATATGGACTGAGTAACTGACTTCCGTTGACTGACGTATTATTGCTACTATTTGAGAATTAACTGAGATTATGAGATTTTCGAGGTTTCCTGAGTCACATGCCCGACTGAGTTCTATATATCATGGATTGACTGAGATTATCGTGATAACATGACATGGATCTAGGCACACAGCTATATTTTTTGGGTACAAGTACCCCCAGGACTCAATGGAAGGAAATTGGCACACATGACTGACTTGATCGTAAGAGTAGAGTCCACAATTTACCATATCATAAGTAGGGGATTTCACACTAATCATAGTTCTCAACACCTTATACATGGAAGGAAAATTCATACAACATGTATATACTTGTAGATCTTTAATATCATGGTCAATCCGTATCACAACAACAACTCATATCACTCATACGGAATTCATGGGTATGAGGATCATGAGGATCACTCACACGAATTTCACCATATTAATCCACATGAGGATCATGGGTTTTAACTAACAAACACATATACTTCATGAAAACACCTTTAGATATCATCTTGAAACATAAACAACAATCATCAACATGTACATACTCATATCACAACAAGGCAATCACAAAATAATATTTAAAATATGGTTCTTGAGCTCTATGAACGAAAGGGATCCATAGATGAACACTACGCATACCTGACTCAAGGTTCTTCATGTTTTTGAACTTGAAGGATTTGAAATCCTTTGATTTTTTAAGAAGATTAGGTCTTGTTCTTGGAGATTAAATTTAGAGAGAAACCTTAGTTTTTGTTTGTGAAATAATAATGAGCAAAATGGCTGAATTCGGACACATCTGGGTATATATAGGCGAGTGGTAAGTGACCAAAATACCCCTGTTAAAATGGCCTGGAATTAAACTAAACGTAGCATGTGATGACCCAAATAATGGTCTTTCAGTAACTTGACGGTCCATCATTTTGACCGTCATATGTGGACCAGAAATGGGGTTCACTGGATAAGAGTTGACAGCCTGGATGGCGGTCCATCAAAAATTTAACGGTCCATCAACTCGTCTGTCAATTCTTATCTAGAAAGTGGCCCTACTTCCTTGGCTGTGATGGTCAATGTGACGGTCTGTCACTTATTTGGTGGTCTGTCAACTTGGACATTGCACCTAGGTGTTTTGATCAATTCTGAGTAAAACATCCATAACTTCCTCATCTAGTGTCGAATTTAGACAAAATTAGTATCGTTAGAAAGCTAACTCAATTTCCCACGTGATAGAAAGTAGAAATCTCAAAAATACCATGAGTACAAAAATAGATTTGTATTTCAAAGAAATTACTAACATCCTTAAGATAATTTCTAGCTAGGAATAAGCACGGGTATTAAAGAGGTGGTAATTTGTAATGCCCCAAGGTTGTACCCCAGATGCTAAACAGTACTCATAATCCTGAAGGACCACAAGCTAACCCATGACTGGTACTTTCTACAATAACTGAGTAATAAATACTGTAATTATGCAGAAATTGGTAAAAACATATGCCATAAGGTTTAAATTTGTAAATAAATATGAATGCGGTATCAAAATACCAAAACTAAATATAAGTACTAAAAAACTAAACAACTGTCTGAATATACTCAAGATTGAAAAAGCCTCTAACTGTCTGAACAGTGGAGTTGATGGGACAAGCCCCCAACTAACTCCGACTACTGATATTGAAATTGAAATACTATAAATAATAAGTATGTCCTCGAACTATGAGGACTCACAACTACTCTGAAAGCTAAAAATCTGAACTGCTAAGGGTGCTCTGGGATCCATGCATCTAAACCTATGATATAAGACATCATAGCACAAGAGAAAGCATACGTTAGTACTTTGAATCTACTAGTATGCTCAGTGAGGTAGGGTAAAATGCATGGGTTCATATGCATGAACAATACTAACTGAATAACATGAGTATGACTCAGTAAGAGTACATACATGAGTGTGTAAACTATAACTGAAAACTTGATAGTACTGGATACTGAATCTGAATACTGATTTCCTAATGTCTGAATTTACTAATACTTCATTACTAATAACAGGATGACTGTATCTGACTGTCTTGAATTCTGTGGAACTATACTAAGTTCTGTACTGAGTTGAGTGATTATGTCTAAAAGTTGTGAATCTATAGAATTAAACTGAGTTCTATTCTGAGACTGAGACTGGAACAAAGACTGTGAGAGGTAATCATCAAACCGACATTCCCCTTCTCTAGTTGATTTGGGGTCCAACCTATAACCCTAGTTGGAAGGGTGTCAATACCATTCCATGGGTAAGGACAAGCTGTGAGTTAGCCCTCTCTGATAGAAAGCTCTTCCGTCTACCCTCGCTGGTAGGATAACTCAGATGAGAAGTATCAACCCTTATAATATCTGGAAGAAATATACCTCAACCTACGCTGGCTACGTAGTTCTGTAATGCATGGATTTTTGTTAAGGGTCAAACCCTCTACTGACAGAAATGCCCCCATCCCTGGGTTAACTCTGTGCTGAATCCTACTCCCAACTGAATAGACACTGAACTGATTTCTAGTCTGTACTAGGCTGGACTAAGTTATTACTAATATTGCAATTTAGCTCAACTGAACTGAGTTCACTGAGTTTCGTTGACTGATGGAATACTACTGAATTCTATTAGTAGATTGAGTTTACTGAGGTTTGAACTAGATACTGAATTAGACTGTACTAATATGGATTCTACTAAGTTTTCCTAAGTTCTGTAACTGACTGAGAGTACTATTGATTGTGTCATGACTGATACTATTCTATGACTGACCATAGCTCTAGGAAATCAGCTAAATAGTTGGGTACAAGTTCCCCCAGGATTCGATAGCATAAATTAATAGACATGGCATAAAATGAAACATGTAAACTATGAACTTGATCATTATTCATACATTGGGCATTTTAACAAAAACTTGCATGATATAACTTGCAAATAAACTTACTTGACATGATTTCATTATCTTAATAGTTCACATGGACATTTTATCAAGCACTTGGTGGGCAAAGAATATACACCTAGTATTGAACAACAAGTGAGCATCATAATTCATCATTAATTTCACAAGTCAAGGGTTTGTCATGGATTCACATGAATCTACACATATAATGATCTTGAATTAGGAACATAATCCAAATAACAATCATGGATACACTTTAATTCCAACCATGGAAATCATAAAATCGATTACTTGAAGTTTAAAAGAGATTCTTGGAATCCAAGGGTGGAAGGAACCCTTGGATGAACACTATGCATACCTTAGTGCCTAAATTCTGAGAGATTGATGGCAAAATTCTTGAGATTTAAATCTTGAATTAAAAATCCTAAGGCTTATTCTTGAGAGACTTTTAGAGAAAGTAAGTATTCTTTTGTGAATTAGAATTGAATTTTGTATTTTAGGGGGTTGAAGGTTGGGAAAAAAAGACCCAAATAACCCCAAGGATATGGTCTTTTAATGATTGAAAACTGTACAATCGACGCGCAGGCCGACGCGCTGTGTCATTGGCATCGACATGATAGCCAACGCATCGCGTTGAGTCTGCATCGACTCACTAGAAATTAAGGTTGGGAGCTGGGGAAAACATCTATCAACACGATAGTCGATGCGGCATGAAAAGATCATGTTGATTTACTATTTTAGGATTTCAAAAGAGCTTCAAACGAAGTTCAAGAAATCCGAAACTTGTTCAGAAACACCTACGGACATTCCTGATCATGAATCAACCTAGATATCAAAATTTAAGGGATGTAATGGTTGCAAAATAAGATTGCCAACTTTCGAAGGATAAAATAACACTAAGTCTGAATACTTAGATAGAATTTTCAAAGTCTGGGACCCTTTAACAAGCTTAAAGGACTGAATTAAGCTAAGAATTTTGTGGGTTCTTACGTTATCTCTCCCTTGGGAAAATTTGTCCCCAAATAAGATTGACTAAGCGGAGAATACCGGTAGACTGAACTTACTTACTGAATATGAACATCTAAAACATGATTATTTGATTGTCACTACTTATATACTGAATTTCATACTGGACATACATAACTGATACATGAGGACATAGCTGAACATGATTCATGAATACATAACTGGGAATACTGATAAGCTGATTTCTCATACTGGACATGCATATCTGATGAATGAATGCATGATTGAACTGACTTATGAACATATGACTTATTCTACAATGGTAACTGATACCAAGTTTGTAAATGAAATCTGAACAAGAAACTAAATTAGTTCAAGGAAAACTATTACTTAAACTGAAAAAATACTGATAAACTCAAGATAATTTTCAGAGTACGCATGAACGGGAACAGGAGAACATGACTGAGACTGAAACATGGTACATGAACTGGATATCATGCACTGAACTGTTCCCCTTGAATATGCAGCTTACGACTGAGATTAGAACTTGAGGGTAAACTTATGAGTACCCAATACTCCAAACTGGATTCATTACATGAAGAGAATTGGGAGGTTTAGGACATTAAATCTCATGGTTATAGTGCATATCCCCCTTGGGACATTATGTCCCTCGAAGAATACTGACTTGGCTGAGATACTAAGGAAAACTAGGGTGATGAACAAGGCACCTACGAACTGAATCATGACTAAATATTTGGGATATAAAACTAAGATAGGATACATGAACTGATCTTAACATGAACTACCTGATTGCTCAATCTTGGAATAATTTAATTTATGAGACATTCGGACAGAGCGACTAGATGGAAAGGTTGAAACCACATCACACGAAATTGTGTGTCTGACTGCTAATACTGAATTACTGGTTTTACAGACTAACTCATACTAAAAACTTATTCTCAACTATACGACACTTTGCCTAGGATAACTGAAAATATTCACATGGATGTTGTACACGAATGCATAAGCATACTAACTTATCTGATTAACTGGATGACTGATAGCTGAATACTGGGCATGTAAGAGTGAACTATACTTATTCTAAATAATGGGACTGAAACTATAGAGTATTATGCATATGAGATAAGGATTGACTGAGTAATATGAAATAGCCGAGCATGAATTCAGGAAAACAAATCTATATTACTTGAGAATGCAAGACCAAGCGTATAACATGATTCTGAAATAATCTATAAACTGAGGTATTGAAATACTGATAACTGAATAACTGATAACTATATGTTACGATCAAGCAAACCTAAAACTGAACTGAGTTCTTGATTTGATTACTTGACTGAGATTGACACTATAACTAAGACTGTAACTGAGACTACGATTGATACGGTAAATGGGACTAAACACATTGTAAGTCATGAATGCAGAAGTCATGAGATGCATGACCTGATTTTGGAGTTCATGATTTCATGAAATATAATTCGTACTGCTGAGTGAACTAGAGTTTCTCATACTAGGAACTAGAAATGCACACAACTCTATGGAAAGTATGTGAATATAAGTTGTGTTCATAGAGCTGAGACGTAAAACGTGCATAGGTATCGTGATGACGGAAGTAAAATAATTGAACTAAGGTAAATATGGGTTAGGAATCATTCCCTGGATTGCTACTAAAGGTCACACCCTCTACTGGAAGGTGAGCCCCCATCCCTGGATTCGCTTGGTGCTAAATCATACTCTCAACTAAAAGACACTAAAATACTAACTGGTGTATGCACTGATAACTGATAAATGATGAGCTCAGGTCAAGGTATTCTAAAAGTAATAGTGCATATGGATTTTGAGTTAATTATTAACAAATAATCGGATACTGCTCAACATAATCATGGTGTTCCAACTATGACATTAAAATCATGGTTTGACTGACTTGTTACTTGAAAAATGGAAATCATGTAAAGCATATAGGTATCAACTTTGCATAAACTGCCAGTACTTAATGACCATAAAGTACAATATCAACACATAAATATGTAGGATAGAAATCATGGTTCAAAGACCCAAAACATGGATATTTCATCAATCATGTAGGAATAATGAGATTGAATATGGGAATGTATTAAACATGAGGAGGCAACAAGATTACATGGTTAACTTTATAATTTTGGGATTTAACATATAATTTGCTTGACTAAAACATTGGAAACTGAAATCCAAAGCCTGAGGCAATCAAATATTTCATGGGATCATACATGGGATGAATTAACTTTAAAGTGCCATGAAAATATGAATTAAACCTTTCTTGACATAGTAAATATCATAACAAAGGAAAAACTCCACAATTTACTTGAAAAAGAAGGTTTTTAGGCTCCATGGGTGAAATGGATTGATGAATGAATACCCCACTTACCTTAAACCTTTAACTTGAAAGAGAAATACCAATATTAATGTTTTGTTAAAGTTTCTTGAACTTGGGGAGCTTAAATGATTGATTCCTTGGGGGAAAAGGATTGAATTTGTGTTCTTGGGGATAAAATGAGGGTTTTCTTAAGAGGGATTTGGAGAAGAAGGGAAAAAAATGCTCTAATTGATGTCCCAATTCGAGTTATGGACGACTTGGGTTGAGGGGAAAAGGTACAATTTCCTCTTAGGCAATTAAATTTATAACTGGGCATGACGAGCTTACCATGATGCAGTTTTATTGCGATGGTGCATACCAATCACTGCAATGCAGTAAGAATGGCATATGGAACAACACCACAATGCGGGCCTATCGCAGTGACTTATTGGATTCGTGATTCAAACATGACCCAATCCTCATCTGAAAAATTTGAGACTTCTCTGAGGCATGCTTATTACACTCTTGAACATGAATTAACTCAAAAACCAACACCTCAGGGTCGGGAAGACCAATTTAAAATTCCATAAAGTTAAGAGGCCTTAGAAATGACTATATCCTCAACACTTCATGAAATTTTTAGGACTTAAGCCCCTTATGCATGCAACTAGAAGCTAAACAGGGCTAAGAATAATACGGTGTATTACAGCTGTTGAAATAGTGAATTGATCCTGAGTGAGAGCATCTCCATTTCCATGCTTAGCAAAATGGCATTCCTTGATCCTATGACCCATCTTATTGGAACTATGACTACTATATCTACCCATCATGCATTCACTCAGATGATTTCTACCATACTTTTTACATGCTGGATTGGTTCTTTCTCCAGAGAGGCTATATTAAGATTTAGTGGTTGGTGACCTAACCTACTTCTCCTGCTTATACTTAGGTGTAGGGAACTAATTAATGACAATGTAAGTTCTATCTAATGGCTTTTAAATTTAGAATGGTTTTTTTCCTCTTGAATTATGATATCCATGCTCTAACTTTCCGATCCTATACCGCTTATTCCTTCTCTCTAGTTCCTTTAATTTCTTTGCCTCAATTTGATGAGCATAAGTCCTCAACTAAGAAATATCTATATCCCTAACATATATGGCAGTCCTATTCTCTTTGGCTATTAAGTCAGACACTTCAGTGACAAACTCACTCATACGAGCCTTGGAATCTGGCAATAACTTTAGCTAATACTTGGCTAGACGGATGAACATAAGGCAATATTCCTTAACTAACATAGAACCTTGATGCAATTTTATGAACTCCTCTACCTTAAGTTTCTTTATCTCACGAGGAAATAACTTCTCTAGATAAGACATCTAAAATATATTCAAAGTGTAACACCCTGCATTCTTAAGCTAGAAATTGAACAATCGTTTCTACGTGTGTAAACTCTAATCCCATGATTTTTATTTGATTACATATTTCATGATATTTATCCTAGTGTGTAAAGTGCTTATGAGGTAAAAAATCTTCATAGGAATCACTTAGAGCAAATTTGAGCTAAGAGCCTTTGATTCGGCCAAATTTTGGTATATGATTCTACAAGGATCAAATTTGAATGTTTATAAATTTTTATTTATATTGTATTTTTCATCTCAAGACCCTTTAAATTGTAGATAATTGAAATGGCTTTCCAACTATAATAATTTCTCCTTAATCCGATACCCGAGCAAAAAATTATGATCATTTTTGTTAGAACCAGTAAGCTATTACGATAGCACCCTGATGCGAGACTAAGTTACCACATATATCTTTGCAATATAGTGTAATGGTTTCTTTCATCCATAAATACAAGTCCAAAGGGTATTTAGTCATTTTCCATTATCCCCAAGCACCCAAGTGACAAATTAAAACACCAAAAGGGCATTATTTGCCCACTTTTCATCTCAAACCCTTATATAAACCCTTCCCTTCCCCAGAACAAAAATCCAAACCCTTTTCCCCAAGAAATCCAAGAATTCAATCTTCCAGGTTCAAGAATATTCAAGAAAACATCAAGAATAGGGTTCCTTTCACAAGTTCATCACTCATGTCCCAAGATTCAAGCTATCTTCCTCAAGAATTCAATGATTTAGGTTTCAATTTCACGTTTATTCCAGAAGTCATTCAATTAAGGTATGTGGGGTATTCATTCATGGGTCCTTTTAAACCAAGGAGCCCCAAAACCCTCTCTTTCATGTAAATTATGGATTTTTTCCTTTACTATGGTATTTTATTTGTTCAATAAAGGTTTAATTCATGTTTTTCATGGCAGTTTAAATTCAATTCAGCCCATGTATGATCCCATGGAAGATTAGATTTCCTCATTCTTTAAATTTTAGTTCCCATATTTTATTCAAGCGAATTACATATTAAATCTTCAAATTATGAATTTAGCCATGTAATCATGTAATTTTCTTATCGTTAAGACATTCCCATGTTCAAGATTATGATTCTTACATGATTGATGAAATATCCACGTTTTGGGTCTTTGAACCATGATTGCATACTACAGTAATTCAAGTTTGATATTGTATTTTATAGTTATTCAATACTGGTAGGTTGTGAACACCTGATACATATATGTTTTTACATATTTTTATTTTCAAGTAACAAGTCAGTTAGAATCATGGTTTTATTCCCATATTCAGATTATCATTTTTATAATGAACTCACTAGTATTACTTCATGATAAATACTTCAGTTTACATGTTCATGGTTACTTCAGATTTTGCATGCACTGTCAGTTTTTAGAATGCCATGTTTGAGCATATCAGTTATTAGTGCATGCATCAGTTTATGATTCCAATGTCATCTAGTTGTAAGTAGAACTTATCACCGAGCGATGTTAGGGATGGGGGCTTACCTGCCAGTGTAGACTGGTTACTTGGTAGCACTCCCTAAGTTCCAGAACTATGTAGCCATCGTAGAATTATAAGATATCACCCTCCAGTTTAGGATTGACACTCTCTTAGGGGTCACCGACCAGTTAGGACTGACTCCCTAGTCCTTTGGGACATCAACCTTGTAGATCCACATCGTCAGCTAGTGTTAGTACCCATGGCATGATATTGACACCCTTCCAACTAGGGTTATAGGTTTGACCCCAATTAGCTTATATTGGGGCATGTATGTTACATGTTACCCCCCACAATCTCAGTATAGTATTTAATGTATTTTTAGTTTAGGTTTTTTTGACGAATTGTACAGATTTTTAGTTATTCAATTATACTGATTTTAGTCTTTTAGATTTTAGATTTATCTCAAAAACATGTATATGCTTGGTTTTCCATTCTGAGTTTTACATATTCATGGTTTTCATGCTTAGTATCCATACATGACTCTTAGTTTAGTTTTTCAGCATGTTTAGCTTTACGTGAGATTTACATACAGTATTCACGATTTACCATTTCCCAGCTTCAGTTCTACTTATTCTAAAAAATTAAAGTTTTTAAGAAAATAAGTGTAGTTATTCATTAGCTTATCAGATTATGGTTGTTACTCGTGTTTTTAAGATACTTCAACGTTCAATTTATTTCAGTCTCTTGGTGAGTCTACTTGCACTTAGCATGTATGTTTTAAGATTACGTATGAAATAAGTTTTACTTAGTGCATTCATCCCCACTTACTCAGTATATTCCAAAGTACTTAGTGAATTCACCCCCAGTTGTAGCCTACATATCATAATCAAATAGTTTTTAGCTTCCAGGAAGCAGATGATGAGTTCTCCTAGTTTGAGAATCTCCAGTCGGTTTCAGTTCTGGTACTGTGTTGTGCTTTAATTTTTTCCCACATGAATTGATTAGTGGTAGTTGGAGGCATGTCCCAGCTATTTACAGTCAGTATAGTAGAGGATTCATAGATAGTCAGTCAGAGTTATGATATTGTAAATAATGCTCTTCTTTTAGATGTATCATGTTATAAGATTATTCAGTATTACATTCAATTAGATTCTCTCATGATTACACTTCCACTCAGCACATTATGTTTTGTTACATACATATTAAATTAGTTGCTCAATAGTATGCCAATTCATAGGTTAACTTAGGATCACTTTTGATTTCAAGCACCGTGTTACAACTAGGTGGTAGTCTTGGGTCTTGAAAAACTTGGTATCAGAGTTCAAAGTTCAAGTATCCTAGAGTTTCTATGAAGTAATGTCTAGTAGAGTCTTGCAGAACGGTATTGATATATTTGTACTTTTCTTCTATAGGATATAGGGCTTTTAAGTAACGTCTCCCATTTTTCATGTATCAGATTGTGCAGTTGAAGTTTTCTCTAAGAACTTATGCAGATTCTTACATTTATCCATTCGTGCGTTCATTGCTTTATTCTAAAGGAAATAGAAATAGCCTGCTTAAATTCCTATTGATAGAGTTTTCTTAGACAGTTCCCATAGATATCTATGGGATTAAATGTTGGCTCCAAAAGTGTAATACCCCGTATTTCCTTAGCTTAAATTAACTCTCATTCCATAATTTATACTATATAAATTTTTTGAAATACTTAATATATTTAAATTTAGAGCATTTAAATTCATAGGAAATTTAGTTAGCTTTCCAACGAAAAAAAGTTTGCCCAAATCCGATACCCGGGCAAAGAGTTATGGCGGTGTTTGTAAAACAGTGTGCTAAGTGGCACTCCGATGCATCGTGGATCCAGGATAAATGGTATTTGGCAATTTATAGTGAAGATCTGCGATACCACCATGTTGCGCCACCAGCCACATTCATAATTGTCAATTTTCAGTGTTCCAACGCGATTCTGGAGCAACACGCCAAGGGTGAAATTCAAAATCAAAGGGGCACCGCGATTCCACCGCATCGCGCTAAGCCCCCAGTTTCCAACTGTCATTTTCTAGTGGCCCAGCATGATCATAGAGCGTCGCACTAAGGTCCCAGTTCGGAAAATTTTGACAAAAATTAAAAGAGTCGTCCAGGGTATAAGTGGTCTTTTCTCATTATTTTATTACCTCCAGATATGGGATTTAATCCCTAAAAATATTTTAAGTCATTCATTACTCAACTTTTCCCCAAATCAAAAGGCATTTTCTCACAATTAACAAAACCCTAACTTCAACAAACCAAGAGAAATATCAAAGGATTCACCAAGAACTTCAAGAAACTTACCAAATTAAGGTATGTTAAGTGTTCATCTATGGGTACATTTTACCCATAAAGTCCAAGAATTTGTTTTTTAAATTACAAGCTTATGGAATTATGAATTCCTATGTTTGAAATAGTTGTAGGCATGTCTATGATGTTAATTGGGTTTCCAAATCCATGATTATTATAAGATTCATGAAATTAGAATAGTATTTATGGGGAATTTTATGAATTGCATATTAAATCCATGAAATTGCATGCTTGGGCATTGTAGCTGTAATATTTATATGTTATCCATGATTATGTGCAATAAGTTGTACTTCCCAAGTGTTTGATAGAATTTCCTTGTGAATAAAATGATGAAATCATGACATGTTAGTGTATGTATAAGCTTATGCCCTACAAGTGTTTGATAAAATATCTCTATGAATGAATTATGGACTAGTGTACATAGTTATGTCTTTCAAGATTATAATATGCTTTTCTTTTCATGCTATCGAGTCCTAGGGTATTTAATACCCGATAATTTAGCTGTGTACCTAGAGCCAGTGTCAGTTACAGAAAAGTATCAATAGTCAATTACAGAACTCAAGAAAACTCAGCAAACTCAGTATTAGTCCATTCTAGTTCAGTATACTCAGTTTAATTTCTTTCAGTTGGGAGTAGGATTCAACACCGAGTAAACCCAAGGTTGGGGGCTCACCTACCAGTAGAGGGTATGATCCTTAAAAGAAATCCTTGCATTCCAGAACTACGTAGCCAGCGTAGGTTGAGACATCAAACCTTCCAGTTGAGGGTTGATGAGGTGTTTCTACCTGCCAGTTGAGGATACCACCATTCTCATTAGAGTACCTACCAGATGAAGGTAACTCTTCAGCTTGTCTTTACCCATAGAACGGTACTGACATCCTTTTAACTGGGGTCACAGGTTGAACCCCAACTCAGTTATCTTATTTGGGGCATATTAGTTAGATGATTACCTCTCAGAGTTTCAATCTCAGTCTTCAGAATAGAACTCAGTTCAGTTCTACATAATCAGGACTATAAGATATAGTCAATCATTATCAGTAACTCAGTTATCAGTAACTTCAAATATTAGTTACTCAGTATTAGAACTCAGGACTTAGCTTCAGACTATCTCAATCACAGTATTTATTTATATGCACAGTAGGGTATACTCATTATTTACAGCAGTATTAGTTATCCATGTACTCTCATGTTCAGTTACTCTATATCATTCGTCAGTCATTGTTCATGTATATGAACCCTTTCATTTAGCCTTACCTGATCTAGAATACCAGTATGTTTCACAAACTAACATATACTCTTTCATTACGCTATGATGTCTCCATCATAGGTTCGAATGCTCAGGTTCCCGACCGCGCATAGACAGATTCAGATTCATCAAGTTGTGTCGGAATTAGTAGTGAGTCCTTATCTATGAAGGATATTTTATCATTTCAATTTCTCAGTAGATGTAGTATTTCAGTAGATGGAGTTAGTTGGGGGATTATCCCATCAACTCTACATTCAGACAGATCAGTTTAGAGGTTTTTCAAACTAGACTTTCAGACAATATTTAGTTTTACAAATTACTATTATCAATTGATATTTTTTATCAGTTTTTATTGATTTTGAACCTTATGGAAATTCAACCTACTTTTGGTATTTATTACAGTATTATTATTCAGTGCCCATAGAAGATATCAGTCATGGGTTAGCTTGTGGTCCTTCGGGATTATAAGAACCATGTAGCATCTGGGGTAAAGACTCGGGGTATTACAAATTTGGTATCAGAGCCTAAGGTTCAACAGAGTCCTAGGGAGTCTATAAGCAGCATCAAGTAGAGTCTTATATATGGGTATGTAGTACGCCACAATTTTGGATAGGAGGCTATGAGATGTTTTAGGAAAAGTTTCCCTTCTTTTAGTATTCATGTCGGGCGAGTGAGGATGAGATCAAGTTAAACTCTCAATCTAATACATTTCTTTCTTTTGTTTACAGAACATGCCTCTAAAAAATACTAATAAAAAGAGAACCAAAAATCAATTCAACCCCTCAGCCTATTCAGAAAGATCCCTTGGACGAGCATATCTCTCATGTAGAATTCAGAGCTGCATTCACTACTCTAGATAAGTTTGTAGCAACTCAAAATGAATGGCCAACTACTGTTCTGGCCAATCCAGTGGCCAATACTACTGCAGCCAGGATTTGGGACTTCACCAGAATAAATCGAACCCTATTCTCAGGATTTAAGCCAAAAGAGGATCCACAGGAGTTCCTCAATAAGGTTCAAAAAGTCGCAGATATTATGAGAGTGACATCCAGTGAGAGTTTTGAGTTAGCTATCTATCAGCTACAAGATATAGCTCATCGTGGTTTAAGATGTGAAAGGTAGATAGAGGCACAGATGTAGAGCCCATAGAGTGGGAAGAGTTTGCTACTTCTTTCCTAGATAGATTCTTTCCCTTAGATATGAGAGAAGCCAAGGTGTTAGAGTTCATCAATATCACCATGTAGTGGTAAATAGTAGGTCCAGAATTAGCTAGTTCGAGTTTGGGGTGTCAAATATTATATTTAAAGAGTACAGAACTACGATGTTAATTAAGAAGATGGACATATCAAGACTTATGGTCCATGCTCAGCAGATGGAAGAGGCTAAGAATAGAGAGAGAGGCAGAACAAGAGAGCTACAATAGGTAGCTTTAATTTTACTCATCCTAAGTTAGAAGGTGGTAACCGTTCCTAGTTTTTCTCATAATCTTCAATTCTAGCTTCATTCTCAGCCAGTGATCTAGTACCTAAGTTCAGAAATGATAGCAAGGATAGGGTGCTAGGCTCTAAATCCCAAGGTAGTATCAGCAGTGCTCGAACAAATACTCTTTGTAAGATATATGGAAGAACTATTAGGGTATCTACAGAGCTGGAAGTGATGTTTGTTTTGGGTATGGCAAGCAAGGCCACAGAGTTTGAGATTGTCCTCAGTTAGGTTCTCAGGATTAGTATAATCATTTTTCAGCTCATTTAGGTTGCTCGAATCAGCAGGGTACCGCTTACAGTGCCAGTAGTGGGAAAGGCCTAAACAATCTTTATGCTCTTCATTCCAGACAAGATCAGGAAAATTCTCCTGATGTGGTCACTAGTACGTTATAGATCTTTTATTTACATATTTATGTCTTGCTAGATCCAGGATCTTCTTTATCTTTTGTAACTCCTTACATAGTTGTTAACTTTGGAGTCAGTCAAGAAAACCTAGCAGAGCCTTTCTTTGTTTCTACCCCAGTGGGTAAATCTATCATAGTCGGACGGGTATACAGGAATTGTTCGGTTATGATATCTCTTAAAGTTACTTCAGCAGACCTTGTAGAGCTAGAGATGGCAGATTTTGATGTCATTTTTGGCATATATTGGCTCCATTCATGCTATGCCTCAGTTGATTATAGAAACAAAATAGTTCATTTTCAGTTTCCAAATGAACCAGCCCTTGAATAGAGGGGTAGTACCACGGTGCTTAAGGGTCAGTTGATTTCATACCTTAGAGTGAGAAAAATGATATCCAAGGGATGTGTCTACCATCTTGTGAGAGCCAAAGACTCTAAATCATAAACTCCAACTCTTTAGTCAGTTTCAGTAGTAAATGAATTCTCAGATGTGTTTCTCGAAGAACTTCCTGGAATTCCTCCCAAATGGGAAATTGACTTCAAAATAGACCTTCTTCTAGATACTCAGTCTATATATATTTCTCTATATAGAATGGTACCAACAGAACTCAGAAAGTTAAAAGAACAGTTGAAGCATCTCTTCGATAAGGGATTCATCAGACCCAGCATTTTCCTATGGGGCGCACTAGTCTTATTCGTGCGTAAGAAAGACGGTTACCTTAGAATTTGTATAGACTACCACCAGTTAAACAAAGTCACAGTCAAGAATAAATATCCACTTCTCAGAATTGATGACTTGTTTGACCAACTTTAGGGTGCTAGTTACTTTTCTAAGATAGACCTCAGATCAGGATATCATCATCTCAGAGTCAGAGAATATGACATTCCAAAAATAGCTTTTAGGACTTCGTATGATCACTTCGAGTTTCTAGTCATGTCCTTTAGTCTTACTAATTCCCCAACAACTTTCATGGACTTAATGAATAGTGTGTTCAAGCAGTACTTGGACATATTCGATATAAACTTCATCAATGACATTTCTGTCTATTCCCATAGTGAGAATGATCATACAGATCACCTCAGGATTGTACTTCAGACTCTCAGAACTCATCAGTTGTTCACCAAATTCATTAAGTGTGATTTTTGGATAAGGTCAGTAGCATTCCTTGGTCATATTATTTTCGATGATGGAATTAGAGTTGATCCTCAAAATACCAAGGCAATGAGAAACTGGCCTAGACCCATCTCTCCATCAAATATCTGAAGTTTCTTGGGTTTAGCTGGAAATTATCGTCAGTTTCTTGAAGGATTTTTGACTATTACATCCCCCATGTCTATATTGACTCAGAAAAAAGTCTAGTTTTAGTGGTCAGATTCTTGCGAGAAGAGTTTTTGAGAGTTGAAGACTTGACTCACCTCATCCTCGATTTTGACTCTACCAAATGGTTTAGATGGGTATATTGTGTATTGTGACACATCTAGAATAGGTTTGGTTTGTGTCCTTATGCAGTGAGGTAATGTCATATCATATGTCTCCAGACAGCTTAAACCCCATGAGAAGAATTACCCGACTCATGATCTTGAATAAGTAGTTGTAGTCTTTTCCTTAAATATTTGGAGGCATTACTTGTATGGGGTACATGTTGATGTGTTCATAGATCATAAAAGCCTTCAATATGTGTTCTCTTAGAAAGATTTGAACTTACGTCAGAGAAGGTGGTTAGAGTTATTAAAAGATTATTATATGAGTATTTTGTATCATCCGGGCAAGGCCAATGTAGTGGCTGATGCTCTCAGTAGATTATCGAGGGGTAGTGTTTCTAATGTTAAGAATGATAAGGAGAAGTTAGTTTAGGAAGTTCATCAGCTTGACCAACTAGGTGTTTACTTAGTCAATTCAGCAGAGGGCAGTGTGTGGGTGCAGAATAGTTTAGAATGATCTTTAGTTTTTGAAGTGAAGGAAAAGCAAGATAGAGATCCCAGTTTTGTTAAGTTAAAAGAGTCAGTCAGGATCAGAAAGTAGAGGTTTTCCCCCAAAGGGGAGATGGTGTGTTGCGTTGCTAGGGTCGTTTATATTTTCCAGGTGTAGATGACTTGAGGTAATGAATTCTTGCAGAAGCACATGGTGCGCGATACTCTATTCATCCAAGGGACACTAAGATGTACCGCGATTTATGGGAGATCTATTAGTGGAGTGGGATGAAGAGTGATATTGCAGAGTTTATAGTTAAGTACTCTATGTGTCAGCAGGTTAATATTAAGCACTAGGAGCCTAGTAGGTCCATACAGGAGTTCAGTATTCCCATATGGAAATGGGACGAAGTGAACATGGATTTTGTGATGGGTTTGTCTCGTACTCGTCATCAGCATGATTCTATTTGGGTTATCATAGAAAGGATGACCAAATCATCTCATTTCTTTCTAGTTCATACTTCCTATTAAGCCGAGGAATAAACCATACTCTTTATCAAAGAGTTGGTCTTGTTACACGGAGTCCCAGTATCCATCATCTCAGATAGAGGTACCCATTTTACCTTCTATTTTTGGAAAGCATTCCAAAAGGGTCTTGGTACCCGAGTTCACCTCAGTACAACCTTCCACCCTCAGACAGATGGTCAAGTAGTAAGGACCATTCAAACTCAAGAAGATATGCTAAGAGCCTGCGTTGTCAATTTTAAGGGTAGTTGGGATGACCACTTGCCTTTGATTGAATTCGCAAACAATAGCAGCTATCACTCTAGTATTCAGATGGCTCCGTTTCAGGCTCTCTATTATAGGAGATGTAGACCTCCTATTGGTTGGTTTGAGATAGGTGAGGCCATAGTAGTAGGGCCTGACTTAGTGTTTGATTCCTTAGAGAAGGCTCAACTGATCTGAGAAAGTCTTAGGGCCGCTTAGAGAAAACAAAAACCGTATGCAGATGTGAGGAGAAAAGATCTCAAGTTTGAGATTGGTGATTTTGTGTTCTTGAAAATCTCTCCCATGAAGGGAGTAAAGAGGTTCGGAAATAAGTGAAAGCTCAATCCCTGATATGTCAGTGCTTACAAAATTCTCAGTCATTTCAGAAAAGTAGCTTATGAGCTTGAGTTGCATTCAGATCTAGTATCAGTACATCCAGTATTCCGCATCTCCTTGCTAAAAAAATGCATTGGTGACCCAGTAGTCATAGTTCCCTTAGAAGGTGTAGATATTTCGAATGATCTCTCTTTCGAAGAGGTTCCAGTCCAAATCCTTGATCATCAGATTCGCAGACTGAGGAACAAAGAAGTTCCCTTGGTCAAAGTTCTTTGGCGAAATCAGTTTGTCGAGAGACATACTTGGGAAGAAGAAGAAGATATGTAGACCAAGTATCCTCACCTCTTCTCCGCAAACTCAGATTCATCTCAAGGTAACAGTCTTCCGTAGCTTTACTCAGTTCCATTTTTAGTTATAGTTATAATTTTGGTATTCGTTACCGTTGCATATTTAGTCATGCATTTATGAATCTTTTCAGTCATGTACTCATGCATTAGATATGCATGTTCAGTATGAAAACTTAGATTACTAGTAGCTTCAGTCATGTATTTCATGCATCAGATATGCATGTTCAGTATAAGAACTCAGCTTGTCAGTAGTTCAGTCAAGTAGTCATGTTCCAGTGTGTATGTTCAGTGTAAAAACTCAGTCTATTAGTGTTTCTCAGCTTAATTAGTTTCATTCGAGGATGAATGTTCCTAAAAAGGAGATATAGTAGTACCCCATATTTCCTTAGCATAAATTAACTCTCAGTCCATGAGTTATCCTATATAAAATATTTGAAATACTCAGTATTTTTTAGTTTAGAGCCTGCCAATGTGTAGGAAATTCAGTCTGCTTTCCAACAATATAAAATTCTCCCAAATCCGATACCCGGGCGAAGAGTTATGGCCATTTTTGTAAAATAGTGTACTAACTGGCACTTTGGTGTGTCGTAGAGCCAAGCCAAATGGTATTTGGGAATTTCCAGTAAAGTTCTACGATACCACCACATCGCGCCACCATCCACATTCATAATTGTCAATTTCCAGTGTTCCAACGCGATCCAAGAGCGTCGCACTAAAGGTAAAATTTAGAATCAAAGGGGAACCGCGATTCCACCGCTTCGTGCCAAGCCTCCAGTTCCCAATTGTCATTTTCCAGTGGCCCAACATGATCATGGAGCATTGTTCCAAGGGGCCAATTCAGAAAATTTTGACGAAAATTAAAAGTCGTCCAAGGTTAAAGTGGTCTTTTCCCATTATTTTATTACGTCTAGATATGGGATTTAATCCCTAACAACATTTTAAGTCATTCATTATTCAAATTTTACCAAAATCAAAAGGCATTTTCTCTCAATTAACAAAACCCCAACTTCAAGAAAACGAGAGCAATCTCAAAGGATTCACCAAAAGCTTCAAGAAACTCACCAAATTAAGGTATGTTAGGTGTTCATCTATGGGTACCTTTCACCCATAGAGTCCAAGAATCTCTTTTTAAAACTACAAGCTTAAGTAATTGTGAATTACCATGTTTGAAATAAATTGTAGGCATGTCTATGATGTTAATTGCATTTCTAAATCCATGATTATTATAAGATTCATGAAATTAGAATAGTATTTAAGGGGAATTTTATAAATTACATGTTAAATCCATGAAATTGCTTGCTTGGGCATTGTAGTTGCAATATTTATATGTTATCCATGATTATGTACATTAAGTTGTACTCCCCATGTGTTTGATAGAATGTCCACGTGAATTAAATGACGAAATCATGACAAGATAGTATATGTATAAGCTTATTCCTTAGAAGTGTTTGATAAAATGTCTCTATGAATGAATTAAGGACAAGTGTACATTGTTATGTCTTTCAAGATCATGTTATGCTTTTCTTTTCATGATATTGAGTCCTAGGGGTATTTAATACCCGATAATTTAGTTGTGTACCTAGATCCAGTGTCAGTTAAGAATAGTATCAGTTATGTCCCAATCATTAGAATCCAGTCAATTACAAAACTTAAGAAAACTCAATAAACTCAGTATTAGTCCAGTCCAGTTCAGTGTACTCAGTTCAGTGTCTTTCAGTTGGGAGTAGGATTCAGCACCGAGTGAACCCATCGATGGGGTCTCACTTGCTGTAGATGGTGTGATCCTTAGAAGAAATCCTTGCATTCCAGAACTACATAGCCAGCGTAGGCTGAGATATCAAACCTGCAGTTGAGGGTCGATGAGGTGTTTCTACCTGCCAGTTGAGGGTACCGCCATTCTCATTAGAGTACCTTCCAGAGAAGGGTAGCTCTTCAGCTTGTCTTTACCCATGGCACGGTATTGACACCCTTCCAACTGGGGTTACAGGTTGGACCCCAACTCAGTATGTTATTTGGGGCATGTCGGTTAGATGATTACCTCCCACAGTTTCAGTCTCAATCTTCAGAATAGAACTTAGTTCAGTTCTATAGAATCATGACTATTAGATACAGTCAATCAGTATCAGTAACTCAGTTATCAGTAACTTCAGATATCAGTTACTTAGAATCAAAACTCAGGACTTATCTTCAGACAAACTCAATCATAGTATTTATTTATATGCACAGTAGTGCATACTCACTAGTTACAGTTGTATCAGTTATCCATGCACTCTTATGTTCGGTTACTCTATATCATTCAGTCAGTTATTGTTCATGTATATGAACCCTTGCATTCAGCCTTACATCATCTAGCATACTAGTTCATTCCACGTACTGATAGATATTCTTTCTTTATGCTATGATGTCTTATATCATAGGTTCGGATGCTTAGGTTCCCGACAGTGCATAGACTGATTCAGATCCAGTCAGTAATGTCAAAGTTAGTAGTGAGTACTCATCTATTGAGGATATTTTATTATTTTAGTTTCTCAGTATATGTAGTATTTCAGTAGATGGTGTTAGTTGGGGGATTGTCCCATCAACTCAATATTCAAAAAAATCGGTTTAGACGGTTTTTAGACTAGACTTTCAGATAGTATTCAATTTTATGGATTACTATTATCAATTGATATTCTTTATCGGTATTTGCAGATTTTGAACCTTATGGAAATTCAGCCTACTTTACGCACTTATTACAGTATTATTATTCAGTACTCAGAATAGATATCAGTCATGGGTTAGCTTGTGGTCCTTCAGGATCGTAAGCACTGTGTAGCATCCAGGGTACAAACTCGGGGCTTTACAAAAAGTATCCCACCAATGCCTTTATGTTCCAATGTATTAAAGATTTCAGTCATGTTTATACAAATCGTGCACTAATCTAAAGTCACATGTGCCCTCAGATCCTTTCTCAGAATCTATAATAGCATATGATCTTGAGTTAGAACCATAAACACTAAAGTTTTGTAGCAGTAAAGTAGGGATAGTGTTTATCTGGATTTAGTTGATTATATATCCATGGGGCTAGTTGTATGATAGGTTAATTAGTGGGCTTGAAACTGTGTATGCAAGACTTTAAGTTATTGATTCAAAATTAAGTATAATAATGTGTGTATGATCTAGTGGTGTACCCAAGGTTATATGGTATTGTCTTATTTCTAAGTTTTAAGAGTGTGTGATCTTAGATAGTACCCTTGAGTTTTAAGTTTGAGTGAGGCTATGTAGTATATGATGTTTTTATCAGTTATCTTATGGGTTATAGGTTGATGATGTTGGGTATGTTGGTGTAAGTATAATTCTCATGATTTATGGAAAAATATAAGTTTAGAGATGTGATAGTAGTAAGATATGAAGGAATTTAGTATGGTTCATTAATGGTTTGGGGATATCCATGTTAAATGTTATAATCTAAGTTTGAATTATGGATGGTTGAGCTAATAAAAAAAGAGTTAAAGATTCTTGATTGTGTGAATTCATGGTATGGTGATACTCCTAAAAATTCCAAGTTAATAAGTTCTTAAGTTATTGTACGATGACTATTGGGACTATAGAAAGTTAAGAGTTCTATCTCAGAAGGATGTACTAGCAGCGGGTTTTACACTTTCAGGTGTAGTCTTTCAGGTTGAGTTTATTATTTTTGTATTGTTATATCTCAGTCTCTTGACTAAAGTGATTGCAGTTTAGTTTAGATTTTAGGGGTCCAAAGACTTAGAATAATGTCTTAAATCTAAGGGGGAGATGATAGAACAAGTAACCAAGTCATGCTCTCAGATTTTAGTAGTGATACCAGTAGGTTGTAGAACAACAGTAAGGGAGGAAGATTCCCAACCCATTCTCATCTTAATGCAAAGTGTTGTACTTCAGTTATAACAACATCTACTCATGCCTTACATGTCAGCTCCATGATCATAGTTCATATTCATGCACATCATAGAGAATCATATGCACTTCCAATTCCTAGTATATGGATTTCTAGATCACTCAATAGCACGAATCATATTCCATGAATTTATGAACTCCAAACTCAAGTCATACAGCTCATGACTCATGTACTCATGCTTTACAGAATGTTCAGTTCCAGGTACTTATGGTACTCGCATAATGACAAGTGAAATTCATATTATGCCATGTATATCCTCAGTTTTGATCTTTATAATTAATATATGTTGTGGATACTCTATTCCACAAGCCTCAGTTTAGTGTCAATTTATTCATAGTATTCTTTCATACTTCAAGTCCTCATGTTCTAACTTTCAATGACCTCTCCTTATGTAAAGATAGAGGTGATGGACAATTGTATAAATGGGAGAGAGTAAATGTTTCTTGTGGATGAAAGATTGTTGTATGTTTCTTTTATGTAAGGATATATGGTTGAAGAAATATTGAGGTAAATCTTTTGGTATATGTCATGGTTAGCTAAGAATTCTTGGTATGTCTTATTAAGAATAGTCCAAAAAAGTTGTTATTGATAGAGGTTTAGAGAATATGAGAAAGATTCTTTTATGGGTGTTTGCCTAGAAGTTCGTAGGTGGTTATAATGATAGGACTAAATGTCACATTGGTATATATGTGGATGAGTGTATTTTACACTAGTAAATTCCTATTAAGAGGTTGAATCTAGTTGTTGAAGTGGTAAGAAGAATTATTCTTAAGATGAGAAGTTGTGAAAATGCATGGGGTATTGGATTCATGGTTCAGACTAGTATTATGGTATTATGTGCAGTATTGAAGAGGAAATGTATAGTTGAGAGAGTATTTGAGAAATATGTCTAAGATTGAAAGTAGTAGTTGCATTACCTAAGGCCTAGTAATTCTATCATAGTTTATGCTTCATAGGCCTATGTTCTAGATACAGAGTTATAGCCATATTAATAATCCTTATTCAGATATCTCACTCAGATCATGCCTAAGTTCTTCGATCCCTACTATTATTAGAACTTCTTATAAAGGGTGTTGAAGAAATACTCCAGTTGAGTACAAGCTTGCAGTATAATTCAGTCTGTATAGCTAGCAATTCAGTTTAGTAGTTAGACAGACAAGCTCCTATGGTTTTTCCATCTTTCAATCTGGTCATACTATCTGAAGTTTCATGAGTATGGCCATTCCAAGAGGTAATTTGTTCACATCCATGTCAATTGTGAATTCATTTCAGTTCATGCATCATGTTTCAGATTCATACCTTTAGTGATGATTCAGTTTGTAAGTGTCTCGTTCATCATCTTAGTATTTCCTTAGTATTTTAGCCAAGTCATTATCATTCAGGATACGAATGATCCCAAGGGGAGATGTTGTAATACCCTGAGTTTACAAGTCCTAAACTTCTACGAAACCAGTTATAGCCTGAGGTAATTGTCACTCAAAAGTTGACTCTCTCATTTCTATCTCATCCATATAACCATTCTCATGTTATTGTATGTATTCACCAAATCAGTTCAATTCATGTATCATGCTCATAGTTAGTTATGCAATCATGTTCCAAGTCATGCATGTTCAGTATATGGTCGCGGTTACCTTAGTATTCTAAGTCAAACCAGTCTCACTCGAGAATGAATGATTCTAAGGGGGAGATAGTGTAACACCCCACATTCTTGAGCTAGAAATTGAACCATCATTTCTAGGTATGTAAACTCTAATCCCATGATTTATCTTTGAATACATGTGTCATGATCTTTATCCTAGTGTGTGAATTTCTTATGAGGTAAAAAATCTTCATAGGAATCACTTAGAGTAAAGTTTAGCTAAGACCTTTGATTCGGCCAAATTTTGGTATTCGATTATACAAGGGTTAACTTTGAACGTTTATAACTTTTTATATTGTAAATTTTTTCATATCAAGGACCGCAAAATTGTAGATAATTTAATTAGCTATCCAACAATACCAATTTTGCCTTAATTTGATACCCAACTGAAAGGTTATGACTATTTTTGTCAAAACCAGTAAGCTGTTGCGACAGCGCCACAATGCGAGACTAAGTTATAGTGTCTAGCTCCACGATGTGGAGTAATATTTTCCTGCATCCGTAAATACAAGCCCAAAGGGCATTTTAGTCATTTTCCCTTGCCCCCAAGCATCCAAGTGATGGATTAAAACACCAAAAGGGCATTATTTTCCACTTTTCATCAGCAAACCCTTATGTAAACCCTTCCCTTCCCAAGAAGAAAAATCCAAACCCTTTCCCCAAGAAATCCAAGAATTCAAGCTTCCAAATTCAAGAATCTTCAAGAAAACACCAAGATTAGGGTTCCTTCACAAGTTCATCATTCAAATCCCAAGATTCAAGCTCTCTTCCTCTAGAATTCATGGATTCAAGTTTTAATTTCAATTTTCTTCAAGAATTCATTCAATTAAGGTATGTGAGGTATTCATTCATGGGTCCCTTTCACCCATGGAGCCCAAAAACCTTATCTTTAAAGTAAATTATGGATTTTTTTCTTTACTATGGAATTTTATATGTTAAAGAAAGGTTTAATTCATGTTTTTCATGGAAATTTAAATTCAATTCAGCCCATGTATGATACCATGGAAGATTAGATTTCCTCATGCTTTAAATTTTAGTTTTCCAAATTTTATTCAAGAAAATTACATTTTAAATATCCAAATTATGAATTAGCTGTGGAATCATGTTGTTTCCTCATGTTTAAGACATTCCCGTGTTCAATCTTATGATTCTTACATGATTGATGAAATATCCACATTTTGGGTCTTGAAACCATGATTGCATACTATAGTATTTTAAGTTTGATATCACATTTTATAATCATTCAGTGTTGGTGGGTTATGAACACCCGATACCTATGTGTTTTTACTATTTTTTTTCAAGTAACAAGTAAGTCAGAATCATGGTTTCATTACCATATTCAAATTATCTTTTTTATAATGAACTCACTAGTATTACGTCATGCTAAATACTTCAGTTTACATGTTCATGGTTACTTCAGATTTTGCATACACTGTAAGTTTTAGAATTCCATGTTTGTGCATCACATCAGTCATCAGTGCATGCACCATTTCATAATTCTAGTGTCATCCAGTTGGGAGTAGGACTTAGCACCGAGTAAACCTAGGGATGTGGGCTCACCCTCCAGTTAGGACAAATTCCTTAGTAAAAGTCCCTAAGTTCCAGAACTATGTAGCCAGCGTAAGATTATGAGATATCATATGCCAGTTTAGGAATGACACTCTCTTAGGGGTCACCCGCCAGTTAGGACTGACTCCCTAGTACTTCGGTACATCAGCATTGTAGATCCACATCATCAGCCAGTGTTAGTACCCATGGAACGGTATGAACACCCTTCTAACTGGGGTTACAGATTGGACCCCAATTAGCTCATATTGGGGCATTTCATTTACACAATACCTCCCACAGTCTCAGTACAGTAATCAATATATTTTAATTTCATATTTGCTCGACCAAGTGTACAAATTTCAATTATATAGTTATACTGCTTTCAGTCTTTCAGATTTCAGATTTATCTTGGAAACATGTTTATTCTTGGTCTTTCATTCTCAGTTTTACATGTTTATGTTTTACATGATCAGTATCCATGCATGACTCTCTGTTTAGTTTTTCAGCATGCTCAGCTTTACGTGATATTTGCATACAATATTCATGATTTACCATTTCCCAACTTTAGTTCTACTTATTCTACGAAAGTAAAGATTTAAAGAAACTAAGTGTAGTGATTCATCAGCTTATCAGATTATGGTTGTTACTCATGCTTTTAAGATACTTCAGCTTTCAATTTATTTCAGTCTCTTGTGAGTCTACTTACACTTAGCATGCATGTTTTAAGATTACATATTAAATCAGTTTTACCTAGTGCATTCACCCCCACTTACTAAGTACATTCCAAAGTACTGATCCACATATATGTCTATGTGCTACATTGTCTTATAATGTAGGTTCCAATTGTAGCCTACACCTCATAATTAAATAGTTTGTAGCTTCCAGGCAACAGGTGATGAGTTCTCCTATTTTGAGAATCTCCAGTCAGTTTTACTTCGTGTACTATGTTGTACTTTTATTTTTTCCATATATATTGATTATTGGTAGTTTGAGGCAAGTCCCAGCTATTTACAATCAGTATAGTAGAGGCTTCACAGATAGTCAGTCAGAGTCATGATATTGTAAATCAAGTTCTTCCTTCAGATGTATCATGTTGTAAACTTATTCAGTATTACATTCAATCATATTTTCTCATGATTATGCTTCCATTCCGCTCATTATTTTTTGTTATAAAAATATTAAATTGGTTTCTCAATAGTATGACAGTTCATAGGTTAGCTTGGGATAAAGTTATAGGAAAGCTCTAAACATCGAGAACGTAGGAAAATAAGGGACATGATTGGGGTGGTCATTACAATATCCACTACTAAAAGGACTTTCGTCTTCAAAAGTAATGGATAAGGAAATACCTGAGGGATCGAACAGGTAGGGATACTAGGCCAGCATTTCACGATCTGTTTCCCATGTGGCCTCCTAAACTGGATAGTGACACCATTGAACCTTAACTACTAGAATGTCCTTAGAGCACAACCATCTAATACATCTATCCAAAATGGACATCCGTTCCTTTCCAAATTCCAACCTCTCATCCAACTAAAATGATTCCCAACAAAGCATGTTTGACTCATTTGGAATGTACTAACGCAACATAGACATATGAAACACCAGGTGGATGGCTAAAATTTTAAAATGCAATTACAACACACACACCACCTTCCCAACTATCTGTAGAATCTCAAAGGGTCCAATATATCTAGGTTGAGCTTACCCCTCCTCCAAAACCTCATCATGCCTTTCATGGATGACACTCACAGAAATACCCCATCCATAACTCTAAACCTCAATAGACAATTCTTGTGGTCAGCATAAATCCTCTGCCTACTCTGAGCTACTCGAATCCTATCCAGAATCATCAAAAATTAATACTATGACTCATGAAGAAAATCTGTACCACGGGCCTCAACTCAGAAGTCTCAAACCAATTAATCAGAGATCGACATCACCAATCGTACATTGCCTCAAATGGGACCATATGAATACTAGAATGAAAGATATTATTATCTGTAAACTCTTCTAAAGGTAGAAATTGATCCCACTGACCACCAAAATCAAACGCATATGTGTGGAGCATGTCCTTGAAGTCCTATATAGTTTTCTCTGACTACCTATCAGTCTAGGGATTCAAGGCAGTGCTAAGGTTAACCTGGGTACCCAATTCCTCTTGAAATATCCCCTAAAATCTTTGTGTAAACTGAGAGCTTCGGTCTAACATGATAGTCATAGGTACCTGATGTAAGAAAACTACATCCTAAATATAAACACAAGCTAACCTTTTGGCACTGTAGGAGGTTTGAACGAGAATGAAATAAGCAGACTTGGTTAATCGATGCACGGTCAAAATTTGATGTCACCCAAATAATACCTCCAAGAAACATAATGCAGTGGTTGTCAAAAATATAACCCAACAAAGGTCGGGGTCGAACCCATAATTAATAGGACAAATCTTTGTCATAGACTTATTGAAGTAGCCGGAATAATACAAAAAAGTAAAAAGGGGTATTTTGTGAGAACAGAATCAATAGTAAAAAATCTTGATCACTTTGTTTGAAATCAATATGAGATGAATACTAGGACTGAGTTCCCCTGACTTCCTAACTCCTTAGACTTATTGTGCTCTATCAAGAAATCCCAATACCCTACATGCAGGATCTAATAAGATATTACCAACAATATTTTGAATGACTTTGGTGAATATCACTCTTTATCTTTTGACTCTCAGAGTATCGCTTGACTAACCCTTATCTTGGATTATTAACTATTATATTTTGAGTGACAAGTTAATTAGAAGAGGGTTGGTAGCCTTAAATTACTATTGTGATCTTCTTTTCATAATCTCCACCCCTATTTTGAAGTGAGTATCGAATACTGACAATTACATACTTTTGCAGTCATTAAGAATGCATTCAGTCCAAAAAAGATCACAATATATGTAAGAATATTGATCAAGAAAAACATCACACTTTTTAACTTCGTTATTCCATCAGGATTCTCACAACCTTAGTTAGGTGGTTTAGCCACTCATGGTTGCAAGAACATCCATTAAATTCAAGAAAGAAAGCATATGAATAATTTTATAATAATTTAAGAACAAAACCGAGAATCTCAAATAAATAATCAACTGTAAGACAAAGAACGAAGGATTCCAAGATCAAAAGTTGAATCTCACAATCAATATAGTGTTGTGAATGTAAAGAGTGACCAATATAATTAAGAAAACATCAAAAGGGTATTTATAAAAACACATTAGAACCCTAAGAATCTTAACCAAAACAAAAAAAAAGAAAACTAAGTCAGCAATAACTTACATACCCTCTTACAGGCCATAAGTACCACTACGGACCCTAAGTGGATTGTAAGTATCAGAAGAAATTAGCAGTGTCTAAACTTCAACCTACAAATCCACTTACCAGGCGTGTACGTGGTACTTACGCCCCATAATTGAGTGTCTTAACCCTCAGAGAAAATTTTCAGCTTTTAAAACTTTTTTTTGACACCTACAGAGGGACCTACGACCATCGTAGGTACCACTTATGGGCTGTAAGTGGCCCCATAAGTGTTCTTTTTATAGGTTTTCATTAGTTTTTCTTCTCCTCAACTAAAAAACCTAGTTTTCTACAAAACAGACACATAAACACATCATATGTAAGAAATAGGACCTAAGTACTTGCCTATTTTTCTATTTAAGCATCGAAAGTGCCATGAAACCATGGCACATCAACAACCTCAACTTAGAATACTTCATATCCTTAGGAAACAAACATATAGCAAAACAAAATGATTCTTAACCAAGAGAAACCAAATGAACCTATGGCAGTCAACTCAATTCAACTCATGATTTTTTACCCTCTCTTATTTTCTACTTTTTTAAAACCTCTTCTATTTATCTATGTAGCACAATAATGCAATACAAAGTAATCAAGCTATGGTATTACCTTAGCAATAAACAATAAATAAAACTTGTAAGATACACTACCCAAATAGATAAGCAGCTACAAAAAAACACGTGTACCCTCCTAACAAACAGGTCCCAATATCATAGTATGATCATATATGTCATTGCAGGGATGATATCGAGACACTCACATTAACAAAAGAAGTTCCAATCAACGTGCATAGAATACCATAGTCTTGCCCTAATTTTCTTTACCTTAGTATTTCAGACAGTTGGAATAGGATTACTATAGAACTTTATTCGACTTGCAATGTAGGCATGGAGGATGATATGGTACATTTGGGAACTAGTGACTCACCCTCCTTCATACTAAAATTACATTTAAGTTCTACTACTCAACCAACTTCCTTTTCTTTCTCCCTTATTACTCTCTTTCCCTTTTTATTTCTTATTCAGGTTGGTTGTAATTTCTTAATTTTCTCTTGTTCTTTTTCAATTTTCTTTTTTTTATTTTCTCTTTATCCATTTTCATTCTTTAACCACATCCAACTCTACTTTCTTTTCTCTTATTCAAACTCTTATTCATACCTAATTTTACCCATGCACTGACATAATAACCATCTTCAACTTAGGAGATTTGCCTGAGTGTAGGTGCACAATGTCCAAGGAGGGACCAGGGACAAAACAAGTTCATTATAATCAAATTGGGAAGGTGACAAGGTAAAACACCAAAATAAGTCAATATAGGCTCAAATTTAGGGATCAAGGGATACTTATTCATATTTGGATGGTTATTAGGCTAAGAGTAGATTAAATTCAAAAATGGTGTATGATCACATCCTAAACAACTACTCTACAACTTAGCTAAGACTAATTGGGCAAGTTCTAGATTAAATGAACTAATGGAACTAGGTAAGTATCTCACACACACATGTACAGATTTATATTACCAACTATGACCTATTCAATTCATGCAATGCTAGTTATGATTATTTTGTCACTAATCCTAATTCAATAATAAGATTCACAATAGTAACACATATATTCACATCACACAGTTTACAAAATCTTTTATGAGGGATATCAATTTTTAAAACATAATACATAGACGATACAAACACAAAATGACCTAAACATGCCAGTTTTACTAGGATAACGCAGCTGTCTGGAAAATAAACATAGAAAGAAGAACCCTCGATTATGGTACATCTCCAACCCCAACTAAGGACTAGGCATTATCTACAGTGCATAACTATAATATAAAACAAGGTAATAAAGATATACTTGGGATGTTCTCATTGTCAGTATCAAACTTACCCCTATTTAGGCATCTCATGGCTCATCCTATGGAGGTGTAGGCGGTGCAAAACTAGAAGATGCGTCCGCTACTATCTTAGCTCATCCCCACTCCTAAACTACTACAGATACCTTTGAATTATGGGCGACCTTTTTCAGGTCCTAGTCAAAGTCCATGGTGGGGTCTTGTAGCATTGCCTCCTGACCTCTCTTGGTCCTAACAATCCTTACCACATCCTTATTAGAAAAATAAATCAAATCTCATAGGTAGAGGTGGAGGTAATGACTATGTGAAGGATGGAATGACCAAAGGAATGACTAGAACCTGGTTCTCTGCTTGTGATCACACCTTGGTGAAAAATATATCCATCTCCTCATGGAATCTAGATAAATTAAGAGTATAGACATCCTATGACTACGCATTCAACCTAGCCTCAAAGCTATCAACAAGATCATGAATCTCCCTAGTATACTCTACCATCTACGCCCTCATCCTCGCTCTAAATTGAGGCTCATAATCTCAAGTATAGTTTGGACCCATGGCTGGATTTATCCATAGAGTGTAGCTAACTAACTCTCTATCTGAGTGAGGCCCGATGTCACCTCATGCTGACTATTAACCATACATTGTAGAAACTTGCATGGTACCCCAATAAAACTAGTAATTGTAGGGTAAGGGGACACAACAGATGTCTCAACTAGATCAAAAATCAAAGCGGAGGCTGGTGCAGATGCAGTTGTTATCCTCATACCAAAAGTAGAAGTCTCATGCTCATCTCTCTACTTGAATATCTAGCATTTATAGTAATATTCAGCCTCTTAATAAGCTCGATCAGAATAGATGGCCCCTCAAAATGGGTCATAATAGTAGTGGGAGGTGGCAATGCTCTTTGTGAACGAATTAGGTTTGTTGCATCCTTGATCAATATAATGTCTGTTATACCCATCACTTTAATCCAATGATCTACCTCAGTAATAGGTGGCACTCTAACATCATCGCATAACTACTAGATCAAGTAAGGGAAAGGTAAAGTGGTGGTTTCGCCGAATACTCAAATATAGATCTCTATCGGATCAGTTTTGTAAAATTTATCTCAAAGCCAACAGTTAGGCTGACAATCAAGTCAGCTCGATCCCATGTAAGTATTTTTTTCGAAGAAGTCGGACTCACTATCTTACATACCACGATCCACCAAAACTTTGCTGCAAAATACTATGACTACTTCTTTATAAATCCCTTGACCTTAACCCATGTGGCATCAATGCCTAATTCTGCAATATGGGTGGCTATCGACCATCCCAAATTCAATCACTATCGTATGTGCTTTACATCTATCATAGTGTGACTATCCCATACTAAACACATCCTAAAATCAAACTTAGTTATTGATGTTGGTCCTTCAGAATATGGCCCAAATAATACTCAGCAAATAGACGCCTTAGAAATATTCACTCGCATACCTCTGACCACAGTATGGGACATATATGGCTCCTCAACCCCTATACCCTCAAGTGGGGTAATCAAATAGATCATCTAAGCATATGATGTATAAAATTCCTGAACTAGAGTTGGTCTTTATGAACCATAGTACCAAGTCATACACCCTAACTGATACCTATTAAAGGAGGCCTGCAAGTCTGGTGCTCCTGCTATCCCCATCAAATCAACTCATACCTTTACTGCAATATTCCTTTTTCGATGACCCTGCTAAATTATGAATTATCTCTCTCAACAATATATTGCAACCCCTTCACACACGATCACAATGAAATCTTAGCAATAGGAAAAACCAAGATATGTATGAACTCAGCTGCTGGGGTAGCTAATGGTGGAATATGGGGCGAGTGTACTGTGCAGTCGGCTAAGTATCATATGCCAATAATCATGAAATCTATCGTGGACCATAGGCTACACCCTGCTTAGATTGGCGTACAGTAGAACCAAATACTGACTCACTAGCTGAACTAAATGCATCATTCGACCCCTCCTGAGATTAGGAGTCGACTGCGTCCATCCTCTCTATAACTAGAAACTGATACCAGCTCAACCACATTCTCTTAATTAGTAGCTAAATCATCCTTTTCCTTCTCAGATTGGGAAGAGTGTGGTAACATATGACTAGAATTCTTTATTTGAGGTCCTATCCAGAAGACTAGAGATGATGGAGTTTAGGCCCCAGTTTGTGGTAGTGCGGGCTGAGAGCTTGGCTGAACAATAGCTAGTGCAGGTTGAGTGCTCAATATGGAAATAACTTCTGTAGATGTAGCCTAGCTTAGTGATCGGTCCCTAGTCTATCTTGGGGCCAATGGGGGGTTGTCCTAACTCACGATGTTCTCTGCCATAGAGCCACTTTGCTCAAGGGACTCTTCATGGACCCTATACTAAACGCCCTTCTTTTGTGAATCTTTAAGTTCTATTGTAACTAAGAATTAGTCGTTAGTTCTTTAAACATGGTAAAGGAACAAAAAAGTTGAAAAAGTTTAATGACCCTGGGTAGGGCTGCCGACGACCCCATCTACGAAGGCCATAAGTAATACTAACGGGGGTCGTATATGCCCTCGTAGGTACCAAACAAAGCTTTTATATTTCAGTTCTTTAGGTATGACACCCACAAGGCCACTTATGCCCTGTAGGTACCATTACGAGGCCTATAAGTAGTCTCATAAGTGGCCTTTAGAGAGTTGGTCAATTTTTCTTATAAAGTTTATCCCACATATTGTATATTTTAATTTTTTTAGTCCAATTTCTTACTCTACAACATGTATAAATTCAAGTTTACAGGTATTGCACAAGTATTTTTGAGCTTTCTCTACACTATTTAACTTCTACTTTCATATATGAAATGATCACAGGAATTCTAAAACATAAATCATGCAGCAATTTAAAATTTTAACCATTCTAGGCTCCCTAAATATCTAGACTCATAATATTTGATATACTTTCAAATTTACTTTAAGCACTAGCTCAAATCCTTTGTTAATAACACAATGCATAACCAGTAGAAGCCAAGAATTTTACCTTTAATTTCATATGTGGGAAGTAGAAGTTGATTTATCTTGATGAAAACCCTAGTTTTGTTATCTGTGCATGCAAGTGAGGAGAGATCAGTTGGGTTTCTTTAACTTTTATAGTTTTTAGTAAGAAAGTTGAGGAGGTTGAGAATGAGTGGGACTTTTAATTTAAGGAAGTAGGGAAAATGATTGGGTTTGAAGTTTTAAGGAAATGAGTAAGGTTGAATCAGGTCGGGTAACTTTGGCCCGACCCAGATTTTAAAAAATTTGACCCACTATTTTGGTCAACTTACGGGGCCACTTATGACCCGTAAGTTGTACTTACAATAGCCGTAAGTGCATCCTTAAGTGATCCTTTAGTTCTTCAGTACTTACGATATAGATAACCATTGATTCAAAATGTAGCCTTCACTAAAGCTAAGGGCTCGATGCAATCGACAAAAAATACTATGCACTAAACAAAAAAAGAGTATGTGTTGTATTAGTTCAAAAGAAGCAATGATGTACTAATAAGGTAATCGGCCAACCCAAAATAAGAAATATGAACAAGTAAACCTAACTTGATAAATAAGAACAACCATGAATACCTACCAACTAAATTTTATCTCAATTATGTGACTTTTAGCTCTTTTACCAACACAACAAAATTCAGTCAAATACAAGACAATATTCATGACAACTCAAGTCAAGAATATGACTACCAGCTTCAATCCATGTCAATAACCATGAGTCAACAAAAATACACTACACCTTGTCTCACATATATAAGTAAATAGACAATAAAAAAGATATGTCAATCATTTCCAATTTATACAGACTACTTAAGGATCTAATCTAACAACATTGACAAGAATCAAAAATACACGTTCACTCAAGGAACCAACATAACAAGTCAACAATTAAACTCGGTCCAGTCAAGGGATGATCATAATCACCAATACCTTGTACACACATGCTAAGGTCTTATGGTATCTAGCTAGCCATGACCTGCAGGGGACGAGCTCTTATTCATGTACTAAAATTCAAGACATCTAGTGTATTTCAACCATTTATCAATCAATCCCGTAAAGATGTCCAAATATCAATACATCTCATAATAATAAATAAATCTTGTGAAGAGGTGCAAATATGGTACATCCCATAATAATCAACCAACATCACAACAACCACAATCAAAATAAGAAAATAACCACCATAGTTGCACAATCCACAAGTCTATATTACAATATCTTTAGATGTGATTAACATTTAAGATATCATTCAATGAATTACTTCTTGGATATGCATTTTAAGAAGTATATGAAGAAAAAATTAGCATGCACACATTAATTAATAAGGTTTCAACTATGGTAAACCATCACCTACCTCAATCCAAGCTTGCACCACTCAAATGACCTCAAGCCTTGTGTATTCTTACAATTTTTGCTTGGTTGTGGTCAATAAATAATTTTATGATCATAATTCAGGCAATGACTTTGTACATTCAAGAATTACAACCTAATCCCATAACCCCAAGATCAAATCCAAGAATATTCCTCTTATAATAGGTTTTCTACCATCATCCTACCTGAATTCAACCAATTTCATGAATATAATGTTGAATTCTTAGCATGTAATCATAAATTAACAACTTTTAACAAAAATTCAAGGCTTTGACACCCAATTAACTTAATTGCACACAAAAATTCATAGAGGTCATGTTAAATCCTTTCAAAACTCAAAAACTAGTGATTTTATAGATTAATAAAAAACTAGTTAATGGAATGGATTAACTTAAACAAGGAAATTAATAACAACCGATTGAAATTGCCCGAAATTGCCTCTCCCAACTCTTAAATCAAAGTGGAATAAAAATAATATTTTTGGGATATTTTTTGCATTAGTCAGTGCATATCCTATTAAAACAACCTTATTTACCTCTAGTAGCCCTATTATGATATAACTATATTCACCTGCTATAGCAGGATTGCCAAAGTTGACGGCTGCTATAGCAGCAATATTTCCTCTATAATGGTGTAGGTGTCGCGGTTGTCCACCCGCTATAGTGGGTAGGAAAGGTAAAAATCAATATTTTTCTAGTTTTTCCATCCTTACAACACACTCTTAGATTTTGACATTCCAAACATATCAAATTCGATATCAAAATTTCTACTCACCAGAATTCACTTTCTAAAGTTTCCATGAACTTCTTATTATCTTAGCTATCATAAAATCATCTTAAACCTTTTAACAATTAACTAATCCATTCTCAGATTACCCTAGACTATATTATTCTCATCTTTTAACACACAAGACAAACCCATAATGATGGAATGGATTATCACAGCTAATACCAATTTACCTATCATCAGTTCTAGGAAGATCAAAAATAAAAAACATGAGAAGCAAGATGTAAGAAGTACCTGCATCCTAAAACAAGTGAGGGTACTTGTCTCCTATGTCCCACCCGATTTCCCCCGTAGCCTTCTCAACCGGATGGTGTTTTCTCTAAACCTTCAGTTGTCAAATCTTCTTTGTCCATAATTTTCATATATATCAATAAAAAATTACAACTGATTCCTCTGTATATGAAAGATTCTTATCAAGTAAAACCAAATCCCATTTAATGATATAATCATCATACCCATGGTACTTCTTGAGCATTAGCACATGGAATATTTTGTGAACCTTGGTTAGTCTTAGTGTCTTGGATGAACCTCACCTTCTCCTTAGTTTCCTTCACTAAGTTTGTTCCCAAAGGCTTCACATAACATACTTTGAACCATTATATGTGTAATACCCAAAAAACTCAAGCTAATATTAGAACCATGATTCGAGCTCATATGAAATGAATCATATATATTTGATAGTTTTATGAGAGAGTTTGATGTATATTAAGACTTCAAGTAACTCTTAGATATTAGACGAATTAAAATATTCCATAATAATTGAATTATTGAGAAAAATGTTGCCATAGTCAAATTTAAATGAGCTTATATTTTTTTATACTAATAATTTTCCATATAAAAACCCTCCAAATTTTAAGAAATTGAATTAGCTTTCCAACAATACCAATTTTAGCTAAATCTGATATCCGGGTGAGAAGTTATGGCACTTTTAGTAAGAAGTAGTTGCTTATCGCGATTAGGCCGTATTGCGGTGATGGCCAGCATCACGATTGTCCATTTTCCAGTGGGACATCGAGATGGTTCCGTATCATGCCAAGGTGCAATTTTGCAATTGTCCATTTTTTAGTAGGGCACCGTGATGGCATCATGTCGCGCCAAGGTGCCAGTTCGGAATTGTCCGTTTCTAATGGCGCAATGCGATAGCAGTGCGTCGCGTCATTGGAAAAAATGGGGATTGTCCTTTTCCAGTGGCACAAATAGATAATCATTATATCGTGCTGGCATGTAAAATTAGGATTTATCAGGTCGCGATTTAATTTTCCAAGGACCATTTGGTCTTTTCCCATGGCCCCAAATCCCTCCAAAATACAAAATTAAAACCCTAAAGGGGCATTATGTGCCCCGTTATTCATAATTTCCCTCCAATAAACTAATACTCTTTCAAGAAAAACCCTAATTTATCCAATATTCAAGATCAAGTTTCAAGTGTTCATTAAGAACTTTCTCAATTTCACAAACTAAGGTATGTTAAATGTTCATCCATGGGTCCCTTCCACCCATGGAGTCCAAGAATCTAATTTCAAATTCAAAGCTGTGATTTTTACATGTAATTATGATTTTAATTATGATTTTAACCATGAATCTTGATTCTATACCATGTTTACATAAAATTATTGTTGTTATTAAACACCACACGTTTGAATAATGTTATTTGATGATTTAGATCATAATTAGTGATGTTGATGTTGAAAGCATGCTACTACTACAAGCTTTAAACTATTCTCATGCTTATCTTAAACTATGAATATCAAGTGTTTGATGAAATGCCTACAAGAATGAATTTTGAATAAATATTTTCATGTTATGTCCCCAAAGATTTAGTACTATTTTTCTATTATGGCTATCGAGTCCTGGGGGTTATGAATACCCAAAAACATAGCTGTTTACATACTCTCAGTATCTTCAAAATAATTTCAGTTGTGTTATGAGCATTATAAGTTCAATCAGTTATCATAAACAGTTAAACTTCGAACAATTCAGTATTCCAAGTCAGTTCAATAAGCAGTTGGATTTAGCACCAAGCGAGTGCAGGGATGGCGACTTCCCCTTTAGTTAGGTAGATTCGTTAATAGCAGCAGTCCCTATACTTTAGAACTATGTATCTAGCATAGAATTTGAGGAGTCACCTATCAGCTCAGGCTTGACTACCTCCTAGGGGTCACCTGTCAGTTTAGGCTTGACATCCTTAGTCCTTTGGGACATCACATTAGTGGATCCATACAGCTAGTGTTAGTACCCATGTTAGGATAATGACACCCTTCCAACTGGGGTCACAGGTTGGACCTCAAATTGCTCATTGGGGCATGTTGGTTAGATGATAGCTCCCACAGTCTCAGTCCAATAATCCGCTCAGTAATTCAGTTTCAGTTTTGGTTGTCCATAGTATACAAATATAAGTCATTCATTTGACAGCATTTAGTATTTTATTTTACAAATTATATTCAGAACATATTTTATGCTTGGTCATGCATTATCAGTATTTATAGATTTTATGCACTCTATTCAGTACTTCATGCTATTCATTCAGTCAGTTATTACTCTTGTACATAAAACTATGCATATCAGCCTTCCTTATTTAGCATACCAGTACATTCAAAGTACAAATCTCATACGCGTTTCTTGTGCTATAATGTTTAATATCATAGGTTTGAACGCTCAGTTCCCGAATTGTGGATAGACATACCAGATTATCAGCTATAGCAGTAGTAAGTCTTTATATTTTGAGGACATGGTTTATTTATCTCAGTTATTTCATCAGTTTTAATATGTTTCATTCAGTCGGAGTTAGTTGTGTGTTTGTCCCATCAGCTCCATAGTCAGTCAGTAGAATCTTTTCAGACAAGTACAGACAGTTAGTCAGTCTTCAATTTTCATTTGTCATTGTCAGACGTTTTATTAGTTTTGTTTTCAGACTTTATTAGAACTATGATTTAAAACCTTATGGAATTCCTCAGTTAAATTCCTCATTTGATCTATTGTTAGCAGTTTTATTCAGTGCTCATAGAAGGTACCAACTCATGGGTTAGCTTATGGTCCCTCGAGACTGTAAGCACCGCGTGGCACCCAGGGTGTACTCTCGGGGCATTACAATATGGGTGATATACACCTTCTCCCATAGAATATTTCAAATGGAGTTATGTCGATCCTAGAATGGTAACTATTATTGTATGAAAACTCACATAATGATTTGAACTTATCTTAGTGGCCATCAAATCAATCACACAACTCCCTTAATATATCTCCCAGCACCTAAGTAGTCCTATTAGATTGTCCATTAGTTTGAGGATGAAATGTAGTGCTAGAGTAAAGCTTAGTGACAACTCCTCATGTAACTTGCCCTAAAATTTAGAGGTGATTTAGGTAATTCTTTTAGAAAAGATGAAAATTGGCACCCCATGAAGCCTTAATATCTCTTTGATATAAATCTAGGATAACTACTTTGATCTATACTCTATTTTAACTGGAACAAAATGAGAGGACTTGGTTAGCCTATCCACTATGACTATCCTAGATTTATAGTCATAGTGGATAAGCTAATTGTGTCTATCATCACCCACTTATACTGGGTTTGGTATCCTCCAAATTAAACTCATCGGCCTTTGGTGTTCGTATTTAGCTGCTGAATGTTGTGGCATTTAGACAAATACTTCTCTATATCTCTCTTTAATTTAGGCCATCAAAAGAGTTGTCTCAAGTCATAGTACATCTTGGTTGCACCTTAATGAATAGAGTATCATGAACAATGAGTATCTATAAGAAACCATAAATCATATCACCAACCAAGGCACACACGCGTCCTCTCACCATCAACACCCACACATATTAAGTATCACATCAAAAAGTTTACCAATTACCACTTTGTTTGGAATTTTACTTAGCTTCATATTCTAAAACTGTCTAGCCTTTATTTGGTTAAGGAATATTGACCTTACTTCTACACTATACAACACTTCACGCCATTTAGAAACACCAAACTGCATAAATTTGATGCTATATTTTGAATCTCTCTATCCAAAGGTCACCATGACACCCTTAATAAAGAGAAACTACCCATACTTACCAATTTCTAGCTTAATGTGTCTGCCACCCTATTGGCTTTGCCTAATTAATATTAAATAGTCATATCATAATCCTTCAATAATTCCATCTACCTCCTCTTCCTTAAGTTCAAATCCTTTTGGAAAAAACCATGATGCAAACTGTGATGGTCTGTAAACATCTCAAACTTGATGCCATAGAGATAGTGTCTTCGAATCTTAAGCGCCAAAACCTCTATTGCCAACTCCAAGTAATGTGTTAGATAACTCTTTACATGAGGATTCAATTTTCTTGAATCATAAGAAATCACATTCTTCTCCTACTTTAACACAATACCCAAACCATACCGTGAAGCATCACAAAACATTATGAAGTCCTTACCTTGAATTGACTGACAACAATGGGGGTTGTAGTCAAAAGAATCTTGAGATTTTTGTTAGCTCTCTTCACATTTGGTAAACAATACGAATGGCACCTTTTTCTTAGTCAACTTTGTCAAGTGAGTAGCAATATAGGAAAAGCTCTTGAGAAACCTGCTAAACTACCTATCACAACCTGATTTATGAGTCATGATGGCACCTACCAAACTGCCCCTATAGGTAAGACAAATCATAGCTTGGAGTTATTACCAATGGGCTAACTTGGTGGAAATGCCCCAAGAAGGTCCATATAGGCTCTAAAGATAGAAATAAGCAAAACAATATTATATTCTGAAAGATAATCTTAACATATAAAAATGATCCCACGTCGTGGTAAAGACAGTATAAGAGATACTATAAATACAACCCAAGCCCTAAAATAATCAATACAATCCTTTCTTAAAATTAAAGACTAGACATAAATAAAATAAAAGAAAATGGGGAAACTCTAACTCTAAGAGCTCACCCTATCTCCGAATTGACCACTACATAATCCTCGAACAAACGATGATAACTAGTACTCGAATCTTTATCAAAAAGGAACAAAAGTGTAGTATGAGTGCTTAAACATGACTACTCAGTAGGCATCATCATCCCACTGAGTTAAATCATGATATGAATATGGTAAAATGTAAGATAACATAACTTAAGTCAATGTAAAGAATCAAATGTGAAGCAACTCTAACATCGTTGTACATAAATAAGCAAATAACCATAATAATAAGTCAACATAAAGAATTAAACACATACAATTATAACTACAAAATTGGCCCCCATAAGCTAATAAGTGTGAAAATAAACAACCCAATGCCGTTATGAGTATTTGATGGAATGTTCATGATATTAGGTTGATGTAAGTATGACATATCTATATGCAATTCTATCCACGTACAACATTTTGATAACCATGTGCTTCATGAAATCCCCAACTTATTGTATTATTGGTCACGTGTTTAAGAAGTGTCAAGTCTTGTCAGTTTCATACTATCGAGTCCTGGGGGTACTTGTACCCGATAATTTAGTTATGTGCCTAGAGCCAGTGTCAGTTTTAACGATACTCTCAGTCAAGCCATGATCATTAGAATTCAGTCAGTTACATAACTCAGGAAAACTCAATAATCTCAACACTCTCGGTAATCTCAGTAACCTTAGTAATCTCAGTCAGTTATCAGATCTCGGTAGTATTTCGTCAGTCAATGGAAATTTAGTGAACTCTATTCAAATCAACTAAACAATACTATCAGTAATAGTTCAATTCAATTTAAATCATTTCAGTGTCTCTTCAGTTGGGAGTAGGATTCAGCATCGAGTGAACCCAAGGATAGGGACTCACCTGATAGCCAGTAGAGGGTGTGATCCATAGAAGCAATCCTTGAGTTCCAGAACTACGTATCTAGCATAGGTTGAGATATACCCTACGAGTTTAGAGACTATACATCTCATCTGAGTTTTCTTACTAAGAGGGATTGATGGAAGAGCTCCCTGTCAGAGAGGATTAACTCATACCTTGTCTTTATCCGTAGCACGGTACTGACACCCTTCCAGCTGGGGTTACAGGTTGGACCTCACCAGTTCATTTTTAGGGCATGTCGGTTATATTATTACCTCCCACAGTCTTGATTTTGGATCCAGTCTCAGTAATAGAACTCAGTTCAGTTCTACAGTTTCAAGATTGTCAGAGACAGTCGCTCAGCTAAGTATAGAATTCAGCTAGTTCGATCAGAATCAGGACTGTCAAACATAGTCACCCAGTTAATAGTATCTTAATTATTTAAAATTCATTTTACTAGTATTCAGATTTTAGGACTGTCAGATACAGTCCATCAGACCAGTTCTTCAAAATCAAAACTGTCAGAAACAATTATTTCTTTATCAGTAATATGACATCAGCTCCTCAGTACTTAATAGACTAAGTCATTATGTATCCCAGTATTATTACTCAGATATTAGTAAATCCACGTTATTAGAATTCATGAGTCAGTGTTATCACGATCTCAGTTACAGTTACGTATTCATGCATGTATTCTCACATTCATGTTATTCAATTGGTTAGTATTGTTCATTCATATAAACCATTGCATTCAGCCTACCTCACTTGTATACCAGTAAATTCAATTGTACTGACGCATTTTTGATATGGTGTTTTATACCATAGGTTCAAAAGCACACGCTCCAGAGTATCAGTAGCTATAATGCCACAGTTTTCTGAACTAGAATGCTACACAGTGCTCATGACCTCGAAGGACTACAAGCTAACCCATGCCTGATATCTGTACCTGTATACTACATAAAATACTAAAAAATGCAGAAATATATACTGAATGACCATAAGGTTCAAATCTGAATAAACATCTGATAAGAATAATGTCTGAAAATAGTATAACAATACCAAAACAAATCTGAAATAACTGTCTGACATGCTATAGTCTGAAAGCCTATAAATTGTCTGAATAAGGAGTTGATGGGCCATGTCCCCAACTAACTCCATCTACTGAAATAAATAAGTAATGAAAGACTGAACTAATCTAATACTATCATCCTCGAATGATGAAGACTTACTACTGACTTTGTCTGCTGAAATCTGGAATGCTACTGATGCTCTGGAGCTCGTGCTTCTAAGCCTATGGTATAAGAAACCATAGCACAAATACGTCAGTACTTTAAATATATTGGTATGTAACTAAGGTAGGCTAAATGCAAAGGGTTATATGCATGAACAATGTTGACTGATATGAACATGAGAATATATACATACATAAGTAACTGTAACTAAACTCGTGGAGATACTGACTACAGAGTCTGAATACAGACAACATGAGCTTACTGATACTAAGAAACTGATTGATTGAGTCTACTGATATTGATATGTAATTCACTAATAAGTAGGGAAATGATACTGTATTATTGAATACTGAAAGAATGAAACTATATTACTGATAGATGAATAACTATTTTTGACAGTTTTGATTATGAAGAACTGGCCTGGTTAACTGTATCTGATAGTCTAATTATAAAGAATTAATTCGATTGACTATCTCTGATAGCCATGAATATGAAGAACTGATATGCTTGACCGTATCTGACAGTTATGAATGTGAATACTAATAATATGAGTTCTTATAACTGATATAACCGATAACATGAGTTGTTAATAACTGATATAACTGATAACATTAGTGAATATATCTGACAGTCCTAAATTTGATGGAACTAATTAAGTTTCGTACTGTATCTGAGTTGACTGTATCTGACAGTCATGAAATCTGAAGAACTATCTGAGTTCTTTTACTAAGACTAAGAATGAGACTGTGGGAAGTAATCATCTAACCGACATGCCCCAAATCTGAACTGGTGGGGTCCAACCTATAAACCCAACTGGAAGGGTGTCAATACCGTGCCACATGTAGAGACAACTGATGAGTAAACCCTATTCTATTTGGGAGCTCTTTCTGTCTGCCCCTACTTTTAAGTGAACTCAAATAAGATGTATTAGAACTATGTGTAGGGACATCTCAACCTACGCTAGGTACGTAGTTCTGAAACACAAGGATTGCTTCTAAGGATCTCACACTACACTGAATAACAGTTGCGTCCCTATCCTTGGGTTCACTCGGTGCTGAATTCTACTCCCAACTGAATAGACACTGAACTGATTAATTGAACTGAACGGATTAGTTGAACTGAACTGATTAGCTGAACTGATACTAGTGGTATTATTTAGTGGAGCTAAACTGAGTTTACTAAATTCTGATGACTGAAAGAATGTATTGAGTTTTGAGGACTGATTGAGAGTACTGAAGTTACTAAGATTGGCTGTGAATACTGAGGTTACAGAGATTACAAAGTACTGAGATCACTGAGATTATTGAACTACTGAGATTTCTGAGTTTTCCTGAGTAACATGACTGACTGAATTCTATAGATCATGTCTTAACTGAGAATATCATGATAACATGACATGGCTCTAGGCACACAACTATATTTTTGGGTACAAGTACCCCCAGGACTCGATCAAAGGAAACTGACACACATGAGACTTCTTGATCATAGGAATAACATCCATAATTCATAATACCATAAGTAGGGGATTTTATACTACACATGTTTATCAACACCATATACATGAAAGGAAATGCGTATAACATGTAAATACTTGCATAACTTCAATTTCATGAGCATTCCATATCACAACAATAATACACAACAATTAGCATAGAATTTATGTTGAGTCTTAAGGAATAGAGCATGGTCTTGTAATTTAAGTTCTATTTAGCTATAATACATGATTTCTAGTCTCTTAGGTATTTTATCAAACACCTTGCATGCACACCTTGTGGCATATGCATATTCATCACCTTAGTGATTTAGACCACCCAAATTTTATATATTTCAATTTGCATGTCATCCTAGTTTTATAAAATCACATAAAGATTCTAATTTGGGAGTTGTATAACAATCAATCACAAAAATATAATCAACCCACAACATAACTTCATGATTCATAGTTTAAAAGAGGGTTTTTGAACTCCACAAATGAAAGGAATCCATGGATGAACACTACGCATACCTTAGATTAAAGATCCATCAAAACTAGCGGTGAAATCGACTTGAATCTTGAAAGATATCTAATGTTTCTTTAAGGTTATTGAAGAAATCCTTAGGCTTTCTCTTGATTTTTCTTGACTAGGGTTTAACCACTTGGGGAGAGAATGTTCTTGTTCTTGAGGAGATGATCTAGAGAGAAAACCCTAATCTTGTGGTTGAGAGTGTATGAGAGAATTTTTTAGATGTTTAAATGAAGAAAAATAAGAGAAAGTTACGTCCCTTGAGGGTTTTAAGTCGTGGGAGGCGAAGGAAAATACCAATTACAAAACCACTTCCTAATTGCTAAATTTATCAGCTGACGACTAAGGCTGATAAGCCGTCAACTCTATGATAGACCGTCAGCCCAGGTCGTCACCTGGGATCTATAATTTTTGGGTTTCTTTCTAGGCCTGACAATATTCATGATAAGCCGTCAGACTTGTGATAAGTTATTACAAAATGTCATCACTCAGCTTTTCAGCCTGACATACTGGAGTAAAATGGGCATAACTTTTTGCTCCGATATCGGATTTAGGCAAAATTGGTATCGTTGGAAAGGTAATTCAATTATATATCCTTTGTAAGGTTATGATATCAATAATTCGTAGCATAAATAGAGATATTCTCATTTGAAGTTGACTATAGCAATATCCTTCCCAAGAATTCAATCGGTAAGGAATGTTTTGATTCGTCTGATTGCTGGGAGTTATTTGAAGACTTAATATACATATAACCTACTCATAAAACTATAAACTAACCATGATGTACTATTCATGATCTTGAAACATGGCGCTAATATTGGTTTGGATTTTTTGAGATATTACAATATCTCCCCCTTGGGAACATTCGTCGTCGAATGAGAATGACTGAGATGGAGGAAAAGATCAACTGAAGTACTTACAAGTCATAAAATACCGAAACATGGTTTTGGGACTGACATGACTGATAAGCTGAATACATCATACAGAACATGCATATCTGATGCCTTATTTTATGACTGACATGATACGTTAATGCATAATTGAAAGTACTGGTAAGGTGATCATACATATCTGATGCATGAATACATAATTGAACTGACTCATGAATATGCGACTAAACATGTAATGGTAAAGATACCATGTTTGAAATGAAAACTGAGCATGGAACTAAATACCAAGTTTGTTGCTAAAATCTAAACATGAGAATAAGTAACTTCAAGAAAGACTGTTACCTTGAACTAAAAATACCGATGAGTCTGAGACTAACTACTCGATATGTATGAGCGGAAACATGAGAACATAACTGAGTCTGGAGCATGATACATGAACTGAACTGAGTCTGTAATACATGGCGTGCAATTAAGGTTAGAGCTTAAGTGTCAAATTATTAGTATCCCCTACTCCATATTGGATTCATTACATAAAGAGAGAATGGAATGCTTATGTTATGAAAGTTTGGGGAATCATAGCTTATCTCCCCCTTGGGACACTAGGTACCTCACAGAATACTGACTTGGCTGAGCTACTTAGGGAAGCTGAGGAGATACGGAAGTTACCTGGAGACTGAATCGCGACTGATTATATGAGATCTGGAATCTGTGACTGAGACATAATACATAAACTAAGCTGAACTTGCCTATACCAGGATGCTTTATCTTGGCAACTGGCTACATCTTTGAGATTTCTGTTAGTATGGATGGATGGAAAGATTGGAGAACAAGCCCTACCAATTTGACTGCCCGTCTGGTAAACTAATTTTCTAGCTTGACTGACTAACTTATGCTGATAACTGAATACCAGTCATGTAAAACTGAACTAAACTTAGTCGGAATAACTGAACTGAGACTATAGAATATTGTACATAGGAGGTAAGGACTAACTAAGTATCATAAGGTGACTGAGCATCGATTTATGGAGACTGTATTACATGAGAATGAAGTGCCACGCGTGTAACATAATTTCAAAATATTTGGTAAACTGAGGTACTGACAACTGAAAGAGAAACTGATAGTTGCATTCTATGGAAAAATGAATCTGGGGCTGAACTGAGGTTAGGATATGATTACTGAACTGGGACTGAAGGCTGGGTTTGGTTAACTGAATTTCTAAAATTAAAGTTTCAGATTGACAATGAGGTACTTAGTTCTATGACTGAATACTAATTACTAAGTGCTAAATACTGGAACTGAACATTAGTAATTGAGGCTGATGCTGACGCTAACGTACTGAATTATGATGGCTAAGAAACTAATAACTGATAACTATGGTACTGTAGGACTATCTGAGCCCTTTACTGAATATCGATCACCAGGTACTGAACACTGTAACTGAGGGCCGAAGGATGGAATGTCAACATCATGGATTTATCATAAGATCTAAATTGGGGATTTATGGGACCTATTCTGAATTTATATGATCGTTAGGATCATAGAATAAATAGAAGAAACTAAGCATACTTTAAAGATTGGAACGAGTACATGAGTCATGAGATGCATGAATTGAGTTTTGGAGTTTCTATGTTTATAAGATATGATTCTTAACACTTAATGAGTTGGAACTCCTTATACTGTGAACTGAAAGTGTATACTATCATTAGGGAAAATGTGTGAATATTAACTGTATTCATGGAACATGAATCGTACTACTAAAGATGTTGGAACTCGTCCTGCTAGGAATTAGACACGTACACTATCATATGGGAAGTATGTAAAACACGCGTAGGTAAGGTGATGAATGTGATACAAAATAATTGCACCAAGATAAGAGTATGTTGGGAATCATTTCCCTTAGTGGTTACCTACACATACTGGAACAATCACTAGAATCTGAAGGCTTGACTTTCTGATCCCATGGTTTTACTACTATGCAAGGTCTCAAAAGAAAAGAAACTCATGAATCTAAAGAAGAGTGAACATGTAAATGATATATCTATAACTTACCAGTGACTACATTAGGAGGACTTTCCCAATTCTGCCGGGACCGAAGTGCATAGAGTCTGCTTGGGTGTTGCCCACTGATAGTGCTGGAATTGGCACTCTGCTGATCTAGGCTATCGGACTGAAGTGAGGAGCGGAGATGACTCTTATAGCTCGACTGGGGACAACCCCTGACTCTGTGGCCTAGCTTTCCACATCCAAACACACACCACTTCCAGCCTTACATACACTCTTATGATGCTTACCACAAGTCTGACAAAGGGGATGAGTAAGAACTTTGCTCTCACTACCCCATGACCTCGGCTGAGAAAGACTTTAACTACCTATTCTAACCCTCTTATTCTCTCTCTATTTCTTTTTAAGCTTATGCTCCTCAATCTTTTGAGCATATACCATCAACCTAGACAGGTCCATATCACTAATCAATATCACAGTCCATCACTCTTTAACCACTCTACCTGATACTCCAGACACAAACCTATTCATTCTGGACCTACTGTCTGCCACTACATGGGGAGCGTACCTGGCTAACTAGGTGAAATTAAGGGAGTATTCTTTTACGCTCATCGTACCTTGTCTGAGATTGATGAACTCTAACACTTTAGCCTCCTTTTTCTTTATGGGAAAGAATCTATCTAAGAAAGATATGGCAAACTCTTCCCACTCTATGGGATCTGTATCTGTACCCCTGTCTACCTTTCACTATTTAAACCACATATGGGCTACATCTTATAGATGATAGGTAGTTAACTCTACACTCTCACTGGAAGTCACTCCCATGATGTTTGTGACTTTCTGAACCTGATCGAGGAACTCTTATGGATCCTCTTTGGGCTTAGAACTGATGAAAAGGGGAGGATTCATTCAGGTGAAGTCCCGAATTCTAGCTGCAACAACATTGGCCTATGGGTCGGCCGGAACAGTGGCTGGCCATTCATTCTGAGCTGCGACTGAACTAGCTAGAGTAGTAAATATAGTCCTGAATTCTGCATGAGAAACGTGTTCGTCCAGGGAATCTGCTTGGACGGGCTGAGGTGCTGACTGATTTTTGGTTCTTTTTTTGCTAGTCCTTTCTGAAGACATGTTTTATAAATGAAAGAAAGAAGCAAATTAGACTGAGAGTTTAATTAGAGCTTTTTCTCACTGGAAAGACATGAATACTAAAAGAAGGGAAATTGTTCCTAAAACATCTCATAGCCTCCTGTACATAAGTATGGTGCACAACACACCCATGTACAAGACTCTACTAGATGCAGTTTTCAAACTTCCTAGGACTCTATTCAACCTTTCGCTCTGATACCAAGTTTGTAACACCCCGATTTTCTGAACCGAAATAATACATGGGGCTCATGACCCCGAAGGACCACAAGCTAAACCATGCCTGATATCTGTACCTGTATACTACATAAAATACTGAAAAATGCAAAAATATGTACTGAACGACCATAAGATTCAAATCTGAATAAATATCTGATAAGAACAATGTCAGATAATGGTATAACAATACCAAAACAAATCTGAAATAACTGTCTGATATGTTATAGTCTGAAAGCCTCTAAACTGTCTGAATAAGGAATTGATGGGACATGTACCCAACTAACTCCATCTACTAAATTAAATTAGTACTGAAAGAATGAACTAATCAAATACTATCATCCTCAAATAATAAGGACTCACTGCAGACTCTGTCTGCTGAACTCTGGAATGCTACTGATGCTCTGGAGCTCGTGCTTCTAAACCTATAGTATAAGACACCATAGCGCAAATGCATCAGTACTTTGAATGTACTGGTATGCAAGTGAGGTAGGCTAAATGCAAAGGGTTATATGCATGAACAATGTTGACTGATATGAACGTGAGAATACATACATACATAAGTAACTATAACTAAACTCGCGGTGTATTGACTATGGAGTTTGAATACTGATAACATGAGCTTACTGAAACTGAGATACTGATTGATTGAGTTTACTGATATTATATGTAAGCAAATAATAAGTAGGTAAATGATACTGTATTATTGAATATTGAAGGGCTGAAACTATATTACTGATACTTGAATAATTATTTTTGACAGTTTTGATTATGAAGAACTGGCCTAGTTAACTATATCTGATAGTCTAATTATAAAGAATTAATCTGATTGGTTGTATCTGACAGCCATGAATATGAAGAACTGATATTCTTGACCGTATCTGACAGTCATGAATATGAATACAGATAATATGAGTTCTGATAACTAATATAACTGATAATGTGAGTTATGGATAACTGATATAACTGATAACATTAGTGACTATATCTGACAGTCCTAAATTAGATGGAACTAACTAAATTCCGTACTATATCTGAGTTGACTGTATATGATAGTCATGAAATCTGAAGAACTATCTGATTTCTTTTACGAAGACTGAGAATGAGACTAAAACTGAGACTGTGGGAAGTAATCATCTAATCGACATGCCCCGAATCTGAACTGGTGAGGTCCAACCTATAACCCCAGATGGAAGGGTATCAATATAGTTCCATAGGTAGAGACAACATGTGAGTAAACCCTATACTGTTTGGGAGCTCTGTCCGTCTACCCCTGCTATCAGGTAAACTCAAATGAGATATATTATCCCTATATATAGGGACATCTCAACCTACGCTGGCTACGTAGTTCTGAAATATAAGGATCTCACCCTACACTAAATAACAGGTGAGTCCCCATCCTTGGGTTCACTCAGTGCTAAATTCTACTCCCAACTGAATAGACACTGAAATGATTAATTGAACTGAACTGATTAGCTGAACTGAACTGATTAGCTGAACTGATACTAGTGGTATTATTTAGAGGAGCTAAACTGAGTTTACTGAATTTTGATGACTGGCGGAATGAACTAAGTTCTGAGGACTGATTGAGAGTACTAAAGTTTCTGAGATTGATTGTGAATACTGAGGTTATAGAGATTACTAAGTAATGAGATCACTGAGATTACTGAGCTACTGAGACTACTGAGATTTCTGAGTTTTCCTAAGTCACATGACTGACTGATTTCTACAGATCATGGCTTAACTGGGAGTATCGTGATAACATGACATGGCTCTAGGAACACAACTATATTTTTGGGTACAAGTACCCCCAGGACTCGATGGAAGGAAACTGACACACATGACACTTCTTGATCATATGAATAAGATCCACAATTCATAATACCATAAGTAGGGGATTTCATACTACACATATTTCTCAACACCATATATATGAAAGGGAATGTGTATAACATGTAAATAATTGCATAACTTTAATTTTATGAGCATTTCATAGCACAACAATAATACACAACAATTAGCATAGAATTTATGTTTAGTTGTAATGAATAGGGCATGGTCTTGTCATTTAAGTTCTATTTAGCTATAATACATGATTTCTAGTCTCTTAGGTATTTTTTCAAACACCTTGCATGCACACCTTGTGGCATAGGCATATTCATCACCTTAGTGATTTAAACCACCCAAATTTCATATATTTCAATTTGCATGTCATCCTAGTTTCATAAAATCACATAAGATTCTAATTTGGGAGTTGTATAACTATCAATCACACAAACATAATCAACCCACAACATCACTTCATGATTCATAATTTAAAAGAGGGTTTTTGAACTCCACGAATGAAAGGAATCCGTGGATGAAAACTACGCATACCTTAGATTGATGATCCTGAAAACTAGAGGTGAAATCGGCTTGAATCTTGAAAGAGATCTAATGTTTCTTTAAGGTTCTTGAAGAAATCCTTAGGCTTGCTCTTGATTTTTCTTGACTAGGGTTTAACCCCTTTGGGAGAGAATGTTCTTGTTCTTGAGAAGATGATCTTGAGAGGAAACCCTAATTTTGTGGTTGAGAGTGTATGAGAGAATTTTTGAGATGTTTAACTGAAGAAAAATAGGATAAAGTTACGTCCCTTGAGGGTTTTAAGTCGTGGGAGGCGAAGGAAAAGACCAAAATACCCTTATGAAACCACTTTCTATTTGCAGAATTTATCAGCTGACGACCAAGACTGATAAGCCATCAACTCTGTGATAGCCCGTCAGCCCAGGTCATCACCTGGGAGCTGAAATTTTTGGGTTTCTTCCTAGGCCTGATGACATTCATGATAAGCCATCAGACTTGTGATAAGTTATCACAAAATGTCGTCACTCAGTTTTTCAGCCTGACATGCTGGAGTAAAATGGGTATAACTTTTTGCTCCGATATCAGATTTAGGCGAAATTAGTATCATTGCAAATCTAATTCAATTATATATCTTTTGGTTGATCATGATATCAATAATTCGTAGTATAACGCGAGATATGCTCATTTTAAGTTGACTATAGCAATATTTTTCCCTACAATTCAATCGGTAAGGAATGTTTTGATTCTTCTGACAGCTGGGAGTTATTTGAAGACTTAATATACATATAACTTGATAATAAACTATAAAACAACAATTATGTACTATGAATAAGCTTGAAACATGGCGCTAATATTGGTTTGGATTTTTTGGGGTATTACAGTAGCATTCCAGTTTCAGCATTTAGAGTCAGCAGTGAGTCCTCATCATTCGAGGATGTTATTATTTGATTATTTCATTTTTTTTAGTACTTAGTTTATTTCAGCAGATGGAGTTAGTTGGGGGATCCATCAACTCTTTATTCAGACATTTCAGTTTTAGAGGCTTTCAGACTACAACACGTTCAGATAGTTATTTCAGTTGTTTTGGTATTCTTATACCATATTTACATTTATGTATCAGTATTGAACCTTATGGAATTTTAGTTCATGTTTCCGTATTTACGATATTATTATTATTATTCAGTGCATAGTTACAGATATCAGTCATAGGTTAGCTTATGGTCATTCGAGATTATGAGCACCGAGTAGCGTTCCGGGTACCAGATTCGGGGAGTTATACCTTGGAGCATCAAATTTACCTTTTTCTTCTTATTTCTCAAACTCCTTACTAATTCAATTTTTTTAAAGCACTTAGGAGAATTTTCTATCAAATTATTGTCTATCAAAGAAGGGATTAGGCTACTTATGAAGCTACCAAAGAAAAGGCTAGAGGCTCAATGGGTTTAACTAGGATAATGCTCAAAGGTAGGTAAAAGAACGGCAAAATAAGGCTATCAAAGAAATGCCTAAATAATCTCCTAAACCCACATTCTTTATTTTGCTTCACACATACACCGGGCAAGTTCTAGTTATCACATGCAACAAGGATTACACAAAAATCTCACACACACATGGCACATACTCAACTCAAATAGGATCATCATAAACTCTTAACCAAACAATAGCATGAATTCAAATTTAAGACAATATAAAAAAAGGCAAAAACTTGAGCCTAGGAGTCTCAAAAATAGCAATTTACTCAATTAACATGCTTTTACCAACAAACCCATTTGCATCATATTATCAAAAATAGCACCAACAAGAATATCTCACTTATTCCTAACCTAAAAAAAATAAAATTGAGTTAAAATTTGGGAATTTCCCTACACCACACTTAAAAATCTACTATGTCCCCAAAGTAAATTTAAATGTAAGAAGATAGAAATACTCCCTGAGGCCTCTAGGCCTAGCTAGATGCATCTTCACATAAAAAGGGGATCCATGGGACCCCACACTCAATCTTTGCCATGCTTCAAGCTAAAGTTTATGGTACTCAGACTTCCCATAAGCCTATGCCTAAACCAAAAATAAAAACTACGTGAAATAAAAACTTACACAAAAAACTGAAAAGAAAACTTACCTAATTAACTTGGGTTGCCTCCTAATAAGAACCTAATTTAGTGTCGCGGCACGACCCAATCAACTTTTTCCTCCACCTTGAGGATATAAATTCCACCCCCAACATCGCATCCATCTTTTTGCCTCGCTCATAGAGTGGTGGTACAAAGATTAAGGAATCGAGTAATAAAATATGCATGATAAATCATATGGTCTTAAAGTGAGGTGTGTTTTTATATTGCTTAACTGGTGCAAAATCAAGAATTTAAAATTCTTGTTCCTCATCTTCACACTCTTCCACTATTTTAAATGATTCCACATACAAGACATCATCTAAACATAATGTAAAAAGGTCCTTCGAGTGAGGCCCAACCAATCCTACTTCAATATTTATACTATCTACTACCCACTCACTTTTATTCACCTTCTCAATTTCAATCTCAAGATAAGGATGACAATCGAGTGACTGTGATTCTTGTGTTTTCTCCACAAATTGTCTAATATGCTCCTGATATTTTTGTTTGTTTAGCCACTGTAGACATGGTGGCAGTGGTAACTCCTCAACCTATTCGATAACTTTAGTTTCCGATAACTCAGACTTCTTCAAATTATTTGTAACTTTATCTACAACAAGTTGGGATGTCACTTGTTCTACAGCCTCCCTTTGGTTCTTCTTGTATGCCAACAACTCATTCTGATACGCTAACATTTATGTCATCAACTCTTCCAAATTTCTCATTTGAGTTGTGGCCTGCATGTTTAGTTGTTGCTACTGAAACTGTTGTTGGTTGGTCCCTAATTGAATTTGTGACTGAGTCAGCCTCGTTCGATAGTAGTAGTTTATATAATTGTGCATTTGATCATAGCCCACAAACATTATTGAATTGGAATTTACAGTACACATATCTTCAGAATGATCACTTTGACCACAAACCAAACACCAATTTGCATTTTGTTCCTCAGATAGAATAGTATCCACATCATGTTATGAAGGTCCCATCCATGCACTTCCATCAAAATCTGGACAATAAGCCTCATGATGTGGTCCTCTACAAAAACAACAAGAATTATCATCACTTGAAAACCATCTATATCAGGCTGACATCTCGAGAAGAGTGTGAGAAACATAGAAACAAAAGAAAATAAATAGAAACTATACAAAAATTATTTACTACTCAATATACAAAAACTAAAAATAAGATAGTTGCCCAATAACAAATTCCCGACAACGGTGCCAAAAACTTGTTGCGACTCAGACGCACACGCAAGTGTACGTGGTCTTATCAAGTATTATAGTGGCTTCAAAGAAGCCCAAGTATCGATCTCTCAGGGACTTGCATTCGCCGCCTAACTAATTTTAGCCTAACTAATTGAGAAAAAATAAATAAGAAGAGAGTTTGTAATTTTGTAAATTAAAAATAAAATAAATAATGTATAAAAATATATTCTTGAAACAATCAATGGAGAAAAGCCCAGAGTTAAAGCAATTCGAACAGTCATACTATGTTATTGAATTTCATTCTTCAACTTGCTTATCGTGGTTGTTGATTCGTAGGGTTAATTGCATGATCATGGCTTCCTATCCTATAATCTTTTACCTAATATGAACAGTACAACTACATCGTTGAGTGGGAATGTAATAATCCAATTAAGTTAATTAAAGTTATCATCCTACATATGAATCCAGTAAGGCATCTAAGTACATCCCTATCCTAGACTCTAAGTTTAATTCTTTTTTTTTTATAAAATAATAAAAACTCAAACTTTATTTATTCCCATGTTCTATCTCCCAATTCCCACTCTCGAGATCAAAAGGTCGACAATATATGTATTTTATGGGTGATCTATCCATAAAATAATTAAAACAAGAATAAACAAACAACCAAATATGATAAGCAAAAATTAATCAAAATTAAGCCAAAACAATAGTAATCATGTTCTTGGCTTTAACCCTGGAAGGAAGATTTTTAGCCACTAATATTTATAATCATGATCCAAATAATTGAATACATGATATGAAAAAATTAAAACCTAATAAATCGTGTAGCAGCTCCTCTGCTTTTCGTCCAAAATAGTCCAAGCCGTGTCGAGTGAATTCGTATAAAAATAATCCACTGTACGTGTCTTGTATTTGACCAAAATAATATCCAAAGTTGTCCAAGGTAATTCTTGTTCAAGCATTTAATATATATTTTCTATTTAAAGTGTACCTAATCCGTGTGGGATTTTTAAAGCTGTCCCACGGTATTAATTTGCTCCCACTTGATTTCTCCACTAGCCGCCCTTAAAATGCGTGCAACCTTGTTATATTCAAAATGGGAAGGCTCAACTGTGTCGGTGGAAATTAACTTTGGACATGTATGAATTCTCGATGCGACGCGTTTCTGACCGCATCGTTGGAATGGCAGCCATGGAAATGTCTACGCGATACGAGGAATTCGCATTGACTTACTGGAATTTGCTTTTAAAATTTTGGTTAAGTATTGAACGTCCTATCTTTTGCTTATGCCTTTTGTAGTGTATTTCCAATGACTTTTCGGCCTTTAAATCATCAATATATCACTATATTTAATTCACCAATTCTCCTAAAATATCATACACCATAAATTATAGATTAAAACAACACAATATTCTCAACAACAAATCAAAACACAAGCTAAGATAAGACAAATTCGCAATGATTCTCTACGTATCATTTTTACTCTTGACTTAATCAAATTAAACTTTGTACATTCCAAATAAGTTATTCCACATAAAATTACACCATTAAAATATTGGGAATAAATTAAACACATTAGAATCCACCGAGATCAACTAGACTCACAACTAGCTCAAGCTAGTGAAACTAGTTTTTCGGGTTGAACTCTAAATTACTAAATTACGCACAAACTTGTTTTAAAAATACTTTGGCCTTTGTAATCACACACTTGGACACTTAAATGCTTATTTATATCAATATGAACACATTAAGTGCTCAAATTGCTCTCAAAACAACGAGAAATAAGCTAGAATAATGATACAAAAGTGTATAAAGTCACCCCACACTTAAATCCTTGTTCGTCCTCAAACAAATCTTTACTCTAAGCATAAAAATCTGAGGTGACGCTACACTTCTACTAAATGCAAGACACTCAAGATAGTACTATAATGACTACATGAAATGCAAGTTTCTACACCAAGCATGTTATTTACACAATTAAAAGCTCATGAACACTACTCCAAAACATCCTAGCCTCAAGAATTGACTCACCTAGTTGGCAAACTCATGTATATTTCTCAATCAAGAACATCATACAAATCACCCACATTCATCAAACATTTGCTCCTCATAACAAGAGAGTTACCCATAATCACTCACAATAATGCAATTTATAGCGTAATGGGTACAAGAATAGAATTATGCTCTCTCTCACAAAGAATTCACAAGTTACACACAATGAACCATAGGTTTGCCCTTGGTGTAATTCTCCACTAGTAGTCGAATGTAAAGCTTAGGATCAATAAGGACTTTTTTGAGTTATAATGTAGGCTAAGGGATGGGTAGGAGTAATTTTGGCCCAGAATAGTGACTAACCTCTCTAAGCGCTTTAATACACTATATCATACATTTAAAAAAATTCTCTAACAACCAAATTACACTTTTTCATTCACCCATATCTTTTGTTTTTGCCCCATTTCTTTTAAGAATTTTCACAAACACTTAGTGCGCATGTAGTTTATTACCACAAGAATAAATTTTTTTCTTTTTTTCTCAACTATGGAAATATTTCTAACACCAATTAAATCACACTCAACCACCACAAATCAATTATGATACCAATAACCATTACCTTGGGGCATCAAATTCACCTTTTTCTTCTTATTTCTCAAACTTCTTACTAATTTAATTTTTTTAAAGCACTTGGGAGCTTTTTGGATCAAATTGTGGTCTATCAAAGAAGGAATTAGGCTAATTATGAAGCTACCAAAAAAAAGGCTAAAGGGTCAATGGGGTTAACTAAGATATCGCACAAAGGTAGGTAAAAGAAGGTAAAAACAAGGCTATCAAAGAGATACCTAAATCATCTCCTAAACCCACATTCTTTATTTTGCATCACACACACACCGGGCAAGTTCTAGACATCACATGAAACAAGGATTACACAAAAATCTCACACACACATGGCACATGCTCAACTCAAATAGGATCATCATAGACTCTCAACCAAACAATAGCATTAATTCAAATTTAAGAAAATATGAAAAAGAGTCAAAAACTTGAGCCTAAGAGTCTCAAAAATAGCAATTCACTCAATCAACATGCTTTTACCAACAAACCCATTTGCATCATGTTATCAAAAATAGCACCAACGAGAATATGTCACTTATTCCTAACCTAAAAATCTTTTTAAATTGAGTCAAAATTTGAAAATTTTCCCACCCCACACTTAAAAATCTACTTTGTCCCTAAAGTAAATTTAAAAGTAAAAAGATAGAAATACTCCCTGAGGTCTCTAAGCCTAGCTAGATGCATCTTCACATAAAAAGGGAATTCATGGGACCCCACACCCAATATTTGTCATTCTTCAAGCTCAAGTTTATAGTACTCAGACTTTCCATCAGCCTGTGCCTCAACCAAAAATAAAACTATCTGAAGTAAAAACTTTAAAAAAAACTGAAAAGAAAACTTACCTAATTAGCTTGGGTTGCCTCCCAAGAAGCACCTAATTTAGTGTCGCGGTACGACCCAATCAACTTTTTCCTCCACCTTGAGGATATAAATTTCACTCCCAACATCGCATCCATCTTTTTTCCTCGCTCATAGGGTGGTGGTACAAAGATTAAGGGACCGAGTAATAAAATATGCATGATAAACCACTCGGTCTTAAAGTGAGGTACATTTTTATATTGCTTAACCGGTGCAAAATCAAGAATATAGAATTCTTGTTCCTCATCTTCACACTCTTTCACTATTTTAAATGATTCTACAAACAAGACATCATCTAAACATAAAGTAAAAAAGTGCTTTGAGTTAGGCCCAACCAATCCTACTTGAATATTTATACTATTTAATACACACTCACTTTTATTCACCTTCTTAATTTCAATCTCAAGATAAGGATGACAATTGAGTGACTGTGATTCTTGTGTTTGCTCCATAAATTGGCTAATATCCTCCTCATATTTTTCTTTGTTTAGCCATTGTAGACATGGTGGCAGTGGTAACTCCTCAACCTATTCGACAACCTTAGTTTTCGAGTACTCAGACTTCCTCGAATTATCTGTAACTTCATCTACAACAAGATGGGATGTCACTTATTCTACAACTCTCTTTGGTTCTTCATGTTTTCCGTCAACTCATTCTGATACGCTAACATTTATTTATCAACTTTTCCAAATTGATCGTTTGAGTTGTGGCCTGCATGTTTAGTTCTTGATGCTGAAACTGTTGTTGGTTAGTTTGTGATTGAATTTATGACTGAGTCAGCTTGTTCGATTGCAGTAGCTTATATAATTTTGCATTTGATCATAGCCCACAACATTACTGAATCGGAATTTACAGAACACATATCTTCAGAATGATCACTTTGACCACAAACCAAACACCAATTTGCATTCTGTTCCTCAGATAGAACAATATTCACATCATATTGTGAAGGTCCCGTCCATGCACTTTCATCAAAATCTAGATAATAAGCCTCATGATGTGGTCCTCTATAAAAACAACAAGAATTTTCATCACTTGAAAAACATCTATCCCAGGATGACATCTCGAGAAGAGTGTGAGAAAAGTAGAAATAAAAGAAAATAAACAGAAACTATGCAAAAACTATATACAACTTAATAGAAAAACTAAAAATAAAATAGTTGCCTAATAACAAATCCCCGGCAACGGTGCCAAAAACTTGTTGCGACTCAAACACACACGCAAGTGTTCCTGGTCTTATCAAGTAATATAGTGGCTTCAAAGAAGCCCAAGTATCGATCTCTCAGGGACTTGCATCCGCCGCCTATCTAATTTTAGTCTAACTAATTGAGAAAAAATAAATAAGAAGAGAGCTTGAAATTTTGTAAATTAAAAATAAAATAAATAATGCATAAAAATAAATTCTTGGAACAATCAATGAAGAAAAGCCCAGAGTTAAAGCACTTCGAACAATCATACTATGTTATTGAATCTCATTCGTCAACTTGCTTATCGTTGTTGTTGATTCGTGGGGTTAATTGTATGATCATGGTTTCTCAACCTATAATCTTTTACCTAATATGAACAGTACAACTACATCGTTGAGTGGGAATGTAATAATCCAATTAAGTTAATTAAAGCTATCATCCTACGTATGAATCCAGTAAGGCATCTAAGGACATCCCTATCCTAGACGCTAAGTTTAATTCTTTTTTTTTATAAAAGAATAAAAACTCAAACTTTATTTATTCCCATGTTCTATCTCCCAATTCCCACTCTCGAGATCAAAAGGTCGACAATATATGTATTTTATGGGTGATCTATCCATAAAATAATTAAAACAAGAATAAACAAACAACCAAATATGATAAGCAAAAATTAATCAAAATTAAGCCAAAACAATAGTAATCATGTTCTTGACTTTTACCCTGGAAGGAGGATTTTTAGCTACTAATATTCATAATCATGATCCAAATAATTGAATACATGATATGAAAAAATTAAAGACTAAAAATAAAATTAAAACCTAATAAACCGTGTAGCAGCTTCTCTGCTTTTCGTCCAAAATAGTCCAAGCCGTGTCCAGTGAATTCCTATAAAAATAATCCGCTGTACGTGTCTTGTATTTGACCAAAATAATATCCAAAGTTGTCCAAGGTAATTCTTGTTCAAGCATTTAATATATATTTTCTATTTATAGTGTACCTAATCCGTGTGGGATTTTTAAAATTGGCCCACGGTATTAATTTTCTCCCACTTGATTTCTCCACTAGCCGCCCTTAAAATGCGTGCAACCTTGTTATATTCAAAATGGGAAGGCTCAACTGTGTCGGTGGAAATTAACTTTGGACATGTATGAATTCTCGATGCGACGCGTTGCTGACCGCATCGCTGGACTGGAAGCCATGGAAATACCAACGCGATGCAAGGAATTCACATTGACTCCCTGGAATTTGCTTCCAAAATTTTGGTTAAGTGTTGAATGTCCTATCTTTTGCCCATGCCTTTTATAGTGTATTTCTAATGACTTTTCGGCTTTTAAATCATCAATATATCACTATATTTATTTTACCAAGCCTCCTAAAATATCATACACCATAAATTAAAGATTAAAACAACACAATATCCTCAACAACAAATCAAAACACAAGCTAAGATAAGACAAATTCGCAATGATCCTCTATGTATTATTTTGACTCTTGACTTAATCAAATTAAACTTTGTACATTCCAAACAAGTTATTCCACATAAAATCACACCATTAAAATATTGGGAATAAATTAAACACATTAGAATCCACCGAGATCAACTAGACTCACAACTAGCTCAAGCTAGTGAAACTAATTTTCTGGGTTGAACTCTAAATTACTTAATTAAGCACAAACTTGTTTTAAGAATACTTTGGACTTTGTAATCACACACTTGGACACTTAAATGCTTATTTATATCAATATGAACACATTAAGCACTCAAATTGCTCTCAAAACAACGCGGAATAAGCTAGAATAATGATATAAAAGTGTATATAACCACCTCAGATCATTATTACAAGAGGTTTATAGGATTTTTTCATCAATTGCAGCCTAATTAACTAGGTTGACTAAGAAAAAAAATAAGTTTAAGTGGTTCGAGGCTTGTGATAGGAGATTTTGGAGTTGAATGCTCGACTTTCTTCTTCTCTAGTTTTGACTATGGTAGAGGATACACATGGTTTTATGATTTATTACGATGCTTCTAGGGTTGGCCTTGGTTGTGTTTTGATGTAGAATAGTAAGGTTATGGTCTATGCTTTTAAAACGCTCAAGATTCATAAGAAGAACTACCCGACTCATAATTTTGAGTTTGTAGCCGTTGTATTACTTTAAAAATGTGGCACCATTTTCTCCATGGTGTGCATGTTGATGTTTTTATAGATCATAAAATGATGGCGTATGTTTTCACCTTGAAGGAGTTAAATCTTTGCTTGAGGAGATGGTTATTATGACAAGAATGTGCTATGCCATCTGAGTAAGGCTAACATGGTTTCTAATGATCTTAGAAGATTGTCTATGAGGAGTGTTTGTCATGTAGAAGAGGATAGTAAAAATCTTACAAAATAAATGCATAGACTTTCATGTTGGGAGTTTGTCTCATGGAATTTGATAAAGGTGGTGTGATAGTGCAAAATAGTTTTATGTCCTCATTGGTGATTGAGGTGAAAGATAAGAAAGATAGTTATCCCGTATGGCTTCAGTTGAAGGATGCAGTGGATAAGTAGTAAATTGTTGTTTTCTCTTGTGAGGAAGGTGGTATTCTTTTAAAACTTAGTAGGGTCACTATGAGTTTCTTGTTTTTGTTTTACCAAAATAGGTTGCATGTGCCCGATATAGATAGGTAGAGAGAATAGATATGTTCGAGGCCCACACTTCTAGATACTCTATTAATCCATGTTTCATCAAGATGTATTATGACTTGAGGAATGTCTTTTAGAGCACTGTTAAGGAAAGGACGTTACAGACTTTGTAGAAACATGTCCTAATTCTCAGCCAGTGAAGATTGAATATCAAAGGCCTAAATTTTAGCTCAAGATATCAGTATTCCTACATGGAAAAGAAGATGATAAATATGAATTTCACAGGTTTACCTCCTACGCATCTTTAGCATGATTCAATTTGGATAATCGTAGATGGTGGGGGTGTATATGGACCGAGTTGGTTAAAAAATTTTAAATACCAAACTAAATCAATTTTATTCGGTTTTTTAATCTATAAACCAAACCACATCAATAAAACTTGACTTTTTCAACCTCGATGCTGTTTTGATTTTCTCAGAATTTTTGGGTCTTTTGGTAAAGTCTTCATACAAATATATAATTAAATTATGCTTCAAATATTTCATTTGTCCTAGCAAGATACAACTATATTTTAGGTGCTTCTTAAAAAAATAACACAAAAATAAAATATTCAGTACAATGAAATATTCACAAAAAAATAATAAAATCATATAAAATAAATTCTTCATATTAATAAGTCATAATAAAGATAATCATAATCATAAAAATATTAAGTCATGTTAAAATAAGTCTATTAAGTATTAGTTACAAGACAAAATATTAAAAATTAAAATAAATTTGGGTATTAAATAGAAAAATAAATGTAGGTCATGTATTTATGCAAAGAAAAAAGAATAGATATCCAACATTATTTTCATTTCTAATGTTTGATGAAATATTTTCGTTACCATTAGTATTGATTTTGCTTTATTTGAGTTACTAATATCTATGGGCTATAAAACTTATTGGAGCATTCAAAATTCTAAGATTAAACTTGAAACGATATGTTGAAAGATAAAAACAATGAAAAATCTTATGAAATATATATAAATTACAACAAAGTAAATATTTCATGTATTAAATATTTTTAAAATTGTATAAATGCATATCGGGTTGGTTTGATTTGGTGACTTTTTTTCTAGGTAAAATCAAACCAAACCATTTATAGCCGTTTTTGTTTTGTAAAACCAAACCAAACCATTAGTCTAGGTTATTTTTGGTATAACTCAGTTTGCAATTCAATTTCTTCACCCTTATTCACTAGGATAACTAAGTGAACTCACTTCTTGCCTATTATGAGTATAGATTAAGTGGAGGATTACAACAAGTTGTATATTCTAAGTGAGTCAGGCTTCATGGAGGTCCCCTTATTTATTATTTTAGATAGGGGTGCTTAGTTTGCATAGTTGTTTTGAAAGTCAAGTTAGAAAGTTCTAGGAACTAGGACAGACCTTTGTACAACTTTTTAAGGCACCATTTAAACTCTTGAGGATATGTTAAATGCATGTGTTATTGAATCCAAAGGTAATCAGGATGATCATCTTCCTCTTATTGAATTTTCTTACAATACTAGTTATCATTCCAGTATTTAGATGACCCTATCTAAAGCACTATGAATAGATATCTAAATCTCCTCTTTGTTGGTTTAAGGTAGGTAAGGTTTCTTTGATAGGTTTAGACTTAGTTCATAAAGCCATGGAGAAAGTTATCTTTATTAGAGAGTATTTGAAAACTTCTCAAAGCCAAAAAAAATTGTATTATGATATGAGGTGTAGAGACTTAGACTTTTGGTTCATGATTAGGTTTTCTTGAAGGTTCTCATAAAAAAGGTGATGCAATTTGGTAAGAAAGGGAAGCTTAGTCCTTGTTATATAGGTTCGTACTAGATTTTAGGTAAAATTGGAAATAAAGCATATGAGTTGGAGTTGCCTATAGAATTGGCAGTGATAAATCAAGTGTTATATGTATCAATGCTAAAGAGGTATGTTAGAAATCCATTGCCTTTTGTTCTCTTAGAAAGTGTTGGGATTAAGGATATCCTTTCATATGAAGAGATTTCAGTTGAAATTTGGATCGTCAGATTCATAATTTCAGAATGAAAGAGGTAGCATTAGTTAAAGTATTATGGAGAAATCAAGATGTTGATAAAGCTACATGGGAGGCCAAAAATACTATAAAGTCTAATTACCCACACATATTCACTCATCTTGATGGTAACAATTAAGGTAATGACCTTCTTCCTAAAGAAATTCATAGAAACTTTTATATCTAAGGTTTTTGTCCTATAGTTCAATGATTATGTTCGTTCATTTACATTTCTTTCTTTTTTTAAATCCTTGTCTAAGCAAGTTCATTGTGTGTTAAAGAAAGTTTGATAGTAAAAATGAGAGTAGTTCCAAACATATAGAATCATTCCAAAATCCCTCATTTCCTTCCTCTCAAAACTCAAGAACTACAAGAAAGGTTTTTCAATTCCAAAGTTCAGGAGTTTCAAAGTACAATGACTTTCTTCAAAAATTCTTTTATTTCTGGTATGTAAGACTTGAATGAGCATTTTCATTTACCCTCAAGCCTAAAATGTTATGTAATTATGAATTTTCAAGAAAAATAGTACTAACAAAGATAGTTTGAAACATAAATTTAGTAAAGATTCAAGATTTACATATAGATAGATAGAAATTGATTATGACTATAATTATATGATTTATTTTGGAAGGATTAGTTAACACTGAGCAGATATAGGTATAGAAAATCAAAATCCCATAATTAAGTGTCACACTATGAATTATAATATTACCTCAAGTTGGTTGATGTTTAGCCATAAAGGTTCACAGAGTAGATCCACACATAGATAGATAGGTTCTATACCTAACCAATACGGGAAAACCTCTCAACTAGGTTAGAAGTTATACATTACTAGCTTAAGTGATATATGTCGTGTAATGACCCTCCAAGTTATTTTCTTGATTTGCATGTATTTTTTGTAGTTTAAGCCTTCCCACAACAGCTACAGGTCATTTATGACTACGGATGACAATAGGGCGGTGTGGGTGTGGTGCGGTACAGGTTTTAAGCTATACGGGGCAGTGCGAGTTTTAAGTTACGCAGTGCGGGGCAGGTTAAAGTAATTTTTTTAAATGGTGCGAGTTGCGGGGATATGTGGGTTTAAATTAAAAAAAAGCTAAAAATTAGTATTATTCTCGTAAATATACCTAAAATTATATGTATTCTTTACTTAAAATTTTTTGATACTTAAAAAGTCATGTATAAACTACAAATAAATAATTTTATAGTAGCTTTTTTAACATCTCTATTCATTTTAATAAAAATATGATATTTGATCATTACTTGTACACGTTATACTTTTTGATAATTTTTTAGTGAAAAGTGATATAATAGAAATTAGTTATTATTTTCTAGTTGTAGATTTAAAAATATAATGATTTTTAATGGAGTTATAAATTTTTCAAAAAAAATAAAAACATGGGGCGGTGTAGTGCGGTTATGCGCGGGTATGAATGTGGGGTGGGTTTATGCAGGTTTAAAAGTGATGCGGTGCGGTTTTAAAACTTGTGGGTTTAGAAAAAACCCACACCGTACCCACACCACACCGCACCTCACCATTGCCCTCCCTATTTATAACTTGCTGAAACCGTAGTTCAATGATCATATAGTTCATTTGGATTTTAGGCTCATTTTCCTATTTTTTAGCTTTCAGTGTTTAGGATTTGGTCTTGGAACAAAAATCCTAGTATATGACCTCGGACTAGAATTCTGATAGCTTCATCAGCTCTGGAACATCAATTTTAGGCTAGGGGGACCTTTGATTAAGGTCTAGAGGCTTTCAAACTCGTTTTGGGCTATTGGATGGATTATGTAAAAAATGAAACTATAGGTGTGGGCCCTATATTTAGATGAAAAGACGTCGGATGAAAGTTTTGATGGTTCCATTGATCCAAAATAGCGAATGTGATATGGTTGCATAGTTTATTTGTGTATACGATGTGCTGAATGAATCTCGAACCCCCAGTTAAAGTCCATTCCCGACATAGAAAATTTGGTACATCAAAAAATCTGGTGCTATCGTGAATGCAAGCCAAGGTGTCGCGATCGTGATACCCTCGGCCGACAAATGCTATAATTGTAATGCTTAGGTCGTGGTCGTGGTTTACGTGTGAAGGCTGATGTGTTGTGATCACAATCTGCAGGTCATGATAGCAAAAACTGAATTCCTGGTCTAGTTATAAAAAGACCCATTTTGCCTGATTTTACTCATTTGTCATCCATTCTCTTGAGAGCTAAAACCCTAAAGAGTGAGATAGAGTGGTATTAAAGTTTGTAGATAATTTGGGAAGCTTGGATAACAACTATTCCATGGTTTCCCTTCGAATTCATGGTAAGATAACTTTGATTTCTTGATAAATTATTAGAAAATAGGGCTTTGAATTCCTAAACATTAAGGATTGATTTGAGACCCAATTTGTGTTTCATTTGTGCTCAACTTTTGACCACAACTTCCTTGTCCTTTGAGGGACCTTGTGACGTGTTCAAATTTTAAATTCTGTTAGCAGGTCTCGTAGGCCCGTTCTTGACCTAAAATTTAACCCGACTAATTATATAGAAATATGAGTCTTGTTTTACTCCTGATAATGCATAGATTATGATTTTGATAGGGTAGCTGCATCCTGGATTGTGAAGTAACAACTGATATTTGGTGAATAATTTAAGGAATGCAGTTCGACTTTGAGGTAGGCTTCTTCCTACTTTTATTCACAAGATGATATATTTTTTATATTTCGTATGAATGTGAATGTTAAGATTTATTATGGACAGAGCATCGTGACTTAGTTTTGACTATTTAAGTTTGGGGATTGGATGAGGTTGTTGACCCGTAAGGTGAAATACTTGTAATATTTCTAGGATCCTATTGTCTTCTTCATATATTGAACTAATTCGTAGAATGGATATGATATGATGCTATGTTTGGAATGTGGTTTAAGTATTGGAAGTGTTTTTACTGGGATTAACCTTATTTGGTCTACTTTAGTGATCTCAAAATCGTAATTTAGGTGGAGTTGACTTAATCATTCATGTCCTAGGTGGAATCCCTATCTTAGGATTGATTATGGATTATGTACCATCTAGATGTGAATTTAGATATCTTAGCCTTGTCTGAGACAAAAATTGCCTAATTATGGAATTCAAGGATCAGAAGTGGGTTCTTCCGGCCTACCTTAGGCCAAGCCTTGTGTTATCCCTTGTGAACTTATTTACAGATCCTAGGCATAGTTGAGACTAATTAGCCTTTATTATAAGGTTACTTCATGACTTGTTGAATGATGATGGTATTCCCAGATTATGGTTATTAGCTTATAGCTCTGATATGGATTTCGGACATGATTTATGATATGGTCCATCGACATGCATAACAATATAGGCATAGGCATAGTTATGATTTATGCCTTAGTTATATATTATTTCTCCTAGATGTGACATGCCTTATTGATATATTATTCCTCCTAGATATGAGATGCCTTATTGATATATTATGTCTCTTAGATGTGTGATGCCTTGTTGATTTATTATGTCTTATAGATGTGAGATGCTTTTTAGAAATGATTTATGACCTATAGATATGATATGCCTCATATATATGATTTATATCCTAAAGATACGATATACCTTATGGATACGATGTGGCTTATAGATAAGATATGCCTCTTAGATAGGCTATGGCTTATAGATACGAAATGGATCACAAATATAATTATTGATTTCGGTTCTTAATATGTATGTGGGACTAAAGTCGAGATTATGATGCTGTAATCATTCCTGACACATTATTGGGCCTAAGGTTGTGTTATGATATTGATTGGACATCCGGAAAGTGTTTATCCTTGTAAAGAAAATGGATGTAGTTTATAGATATGTTGATTCTTATGGTTCCATTTTTTCAATACAGGTGATGGTATGTATAGATTCGATACATTCATGATTATTAAATCTGTAAATGTTACGATTCAAACTAAAATGCTATTTTGTTACAAATTATTCCTAATTAGGGGTTAAAGCTAACTTTTTGCCTCAAAATAGATTTATTCATAATAATAATTGCAGCGTCTTAGTGAATAACCTATGCGTATAAAGATTGAAAATGATGTTTTAAAGATTTGACCGAGATAGACTCTGATCCATATTTTGATAATACTATTTTCTCTGCTTGAGAGAGATTTTGACCCATTCTACACTTTTATAATGATTTAGTCCTGAAGTTTACCTTGGGCAATGGGTTTTACAGATTTAAACTCTTTTTAGCCATTACTTAAGTCTTTGCACCTATTAAATGTATCTACTTACACATCTTTCTGGCATAAGGAAATAGAAGGATGATGTGTTGATGATATGAATTATGGGTAAAAACTAATGATAAAAAATAGTATTGATGTTTTATATAAATATATGTGTGTGTGTGTGTGTTGATGATATATTTATATACATGACAAGGATGGGGGATGATTATGATGATATACTTATATACCCAGCAAGGACAAAGAATGATTATGATGATATGCTTATATACTCGGCAAGGCCAGAGGATGACTATGATTATATGCTTATAAACATGGAAAGGCCAGAGGATGATTATAATGATATGCTTATATACTTGGCAAGGCTGGAGGATAATTCTGATGATAATGTTTGTGATATTTATTATACTTATCGATTTGAGTCTTAATATACATTTTGATACCTGTATGGTTATGACATTGTGGATTCTGTTGTATTCATCTTTGCATGTGCATTGCCTATCACCAGTATGATCCTATATCTATCAGCCTTATAAGAGGTTGCATAGGTATGGGTGATGAGTATTACTTATGGTGTTTTGTATGTTGATTGAACTTTCTCAGCCTGGGACAACGGGGTTCATTAAGGGCTTGGTTAGGTATTGGTTTTTCGGACTAGTCGATTTATCGTGTTGTCGTTGATGTTGTTATGTTCATTATTTTTTCTCGTTTGTGATAGATTGGTTAATGGTTTGATATTGAGATTTAAGAGTTTGCTACAACTATGGAGAGATCGATCACTAGTTTAGAGAGTGTCCCCGGCATAGGATTTCTATTCATCCAGCTCATTTAGATTAGCCACATGATGTTGTGGCACCTTTTATTAGATATAGTGCACTTCAGTCTGGAAATATAGTTGTGGACCTCATATTTAGTGAAAAATTAAATTATAGGTGAAAAATCAAGGCTGAAATCTCAATACCAAGGTTGAATCAGATTATGTGAAAAATAGAACTATAGGTGTGGGCCCTACATTTAGTCTAAATAACCTCATTTGAAAGTTTTGATGGTTTTATTGAGTTTGGAACATCGAATTAGGTATAGTTACATAGTTTGTTTGCACGTACGGGGTTCTGGAAAAATCTTGAACCCCCGATCGAAGTCTATTTCGGACATAGAAAATTTGGTGCATCAAAAAATCTGGTGCCATCTCGAACGCAAGCCAAGGTGACATGATCACGATATCCTTTGCAAGCTAATGTTGCGATCATGATGCTTAGGTTGCGATCACAGTTTGCGTGTTCAGGCTGATGTGTTGTGATCACAATTTGTGGGTCGAAATAGCAAAACCCAAATGCCTAGTCTGGATATAAAAAGACCCCTTTTCCTCAATTTTACTCATCCTTTATCCATTCTTTTTATAGCCAAAACTCAAAAGTGTGAGATAAAGTGGGATTGAAGCTTATAGAATATTTGTAGAGCTTAGATAATGACTATTCTGTGATTTCTCTTCAAATTCATGGTAAGATACCTTTGATTTCTTGGTTAATTCATATAAAATAAGGCTTTGAATTCCTAAAATTTAAGGGTTGATTTGAGATCTGATTTGTGTTTCGTTTGTGCTCAACTTTTGAGCATAACTTTTTTATTCTTCAAGAACCTTGTGAGGGGTTCAATTTTTGAATTTTGTTAGTGGGCCCTGCAGGACCATTGACCCAAAATTTGACCTAACTCATTATATGGAAGTATGGGTCCTTCTTTACTCCTAATATAACATAGATTATAATTTTTTATAGTGTAGCAGCATTTTAGGATCTTGAAGTAAATACAGGGCATCTGGTGAATGATTAGAGGATTGTAATTCGAATTTGAGGCAGGCTTCTATCTAATTTTCTTCACAATATGAGGTGTTTTATATATTTCATGTGAATGTGAATGTTTACATTGATTATGGGTAGGACAACATGACTTAGTTTTGACTATTTAAGCTTTGGACTTAGATGAGGGAGTTGACCTATAAGGTGAAATACTTGTGATATTTCTAGGGTCCTATTTTCTTCTTCATAGATTAGACTAATTCACAGAATGGATATGATATAATTCTAGGTTTAGGATGTGGTGTATGTATTGGAAGTGTGGTTAGTAAGATTAACCTTATTTGGGCTACTTTAGTGATCTCAAAACCGTAATTTAGGTGGAGTTGACTTAATCTCTCATGTCCTAGGTGGAGTCCCAATCTTAAGATTTATTATGGCTTATGCATCATTTAAAAGTAAATTTAGATACCTTAGACTAGTCCGAGGTAGTAATTTCATAATTATGGAATTCGAGAATTGGAACTAGGCTCTTCCAGTCCACCTTAGACCAAGACTAATATTAGCCCCTGTGGACTTATTTACAAATGATAGGAATAGTTAAGACTAATGATCCTTTAGTAAAAGGTTACTTCATGACTTGGTGAATTTTGATGATCTTCCTAAATTATGGTTATTATCTTGTAGCTATTATATGGCTTTTTGACTTGATTTATGCTATGGTCCATCGACATGCTTAACAATATAGGAATAGACATATTTATGATGTATTCCTTAGTTATATATTATGCCTCCTAGATGTGATATTCCTTATTTATATATTATGATTCCTAGATGTGAGATGCTTTATTAATATATTATGCCTCCTAGATGTGAGACACCTTGTTGATATGCTATGCCCCATGGATGTGAGATGACTTATAGAGATAATTTATGGAGTATACCTATGATATGCCTCACAAATATGATTTATGTTCAATAGATATGATATGCCTTATGGATACAATCTAGCTTATATATAAGATATGCCTCTGAGAAAGGCTATGGCTTATAGATACGAGATAGCTTATGAATATGATTATTGATATGGGTTCCATATATATATATATGGTCCTAAGGCCTTGATTATGATGTTGTAATCATTTAGAACACATTATTAGGCCCAAGGTCGTGTTATGATAGTGGTTAGACATCTAGAAAGTGTTTATCCTTATAAAGTATATGTCACAACCGAAATCAGGGCCTAGTTGTGACGGGTATCTCAAGCCCACCATGGATTGGAGACCACCCCCTTAGCCTAACCTCAAGAGCACAATAATAATAATAATAATAAAGTGGAAGCAAACCAAATCAATGAAATATATGTATATAAAACCAAGAGAGATAATATGAATCATATAAAATGACATATCAACACCATACCTATCCATAAGGCCTCTAAAACTAAGATACCAAATTTGTTCGGGATATGACCCCTACCATGACAATGGAACTCTTAAATTCCCAAAATCTAAATAGAAACCTAATGAAATGGTAAATCTCTTCGGATGATAAAATCTTACCACTTCACAGCGACTCAATTTCTACCTACACCATATAACACTGCATAAGAGTAAGAAAGGAACCCTAGTACCCACTGTCATGAAATGATGTAGCGTCCAAGGATGGATAGTAGGATAAGCACTGGTATCTAACTCTGGGAAAGTGATAAAATACCCCAAAGTTTCCTAACTAATTTTGTCTCAAGAATGTCAAGTATTAGCTTCTAAATTGAGTGATTTTTATTCCATGGGGAATTTTCAAGATTTTCACTTTTTATCATGTGGGAAATTCAATGAGCTTTCCATCGATATAAAATTTTCCTAAATCCGATAACAGGGTAAGAAGTTATGACTATTTCAAGTCCCCGTCGTAAAATAGCGCCATATTGGTTAGTGGCGCGCCGCGCCACAAAATAAAATGGAAATTGTCATTTTTCCAGTGTCCCAGCACAATTTCTCTGCGTCGCGCCAAACATCCAAGTCGCAAACAAAGTGGCAGCGCGATTGCTCCGCGTCGTGCCATTTCCCTATTTCCCAATTGTCAAATTCCAATGACACGGCGCGATAGCACCGCGTCGTGCCAGGGGTCTAGGTTGGGAAATTTTCACCAATTTAAAAGACGCGTCCAGGGTTAAAAGGGTTAATTTTCCACCCTTATTTAAGCCCTTTAACATGAGATTCAGCTATTTGGAACCCAAAATATACTAGTTTCTCTCAATTTTCACTTAAGAACAAGCTAGGGTTTCAATTGGGGATTCAATTTCAAGAAAGTCTCCCCATCAATCTTCGCTAAATCAAGAACTAAGGTATATCATGTGTTGATTCATGGGTCTCTTTCACCCATAAAGCTCAATAATCTCTTTTCAAAATCAAAGATTTGTATATTTACGAATGTTCATAATTTGATTCAATTGAAAAGTGTTGTTCATATTGTTGTTTGGTTTCATTCCATGTTATAGACTATTAATTACAAGAATTGATTCTAGTATGCGAGGAATTACACGGTATTCATGATAAACCTTTCAATTCACAAGTTGATGATATATCCTTGATTATTAGATGTGTTGATGAATATATAACCATAGCATGCTCGCCCCATGTTTGATTAAATGCCTCTGTGAAGGAAAAGTTCCATACTAGTATGATAATATAAAATCTCCATTCATGTACAAGTTATGTATGTCAAGTGTTTGATGAAATGTCTTAGCCAATGGATTATGTATTGTTGATGTTGGTCCTGTACTCAAGAAAGTCATGTTTTGTCAGTTTTCTTCTATAGAGTCTTGGGGGTACTTGTACCCAAAAAATATAGCTGTGTGTCTAGAGTCCGTGTCATGTTTTCATGATATCCTCAGTCAAGCCATGATCCATAGAACTCAATCAGTCAAGTGACTCAGGAAAGCTCAGTAACACAGTAATCTCAGTACTATTCTGTCAGTCAACGTAACTCAGTTAATTCAATCAAGTTCAGTTCAGTAATCCATGATCAGTGTCTATTCAGATGGGAGTAGGAATTAGGACCGAGTAAACCCAAGGATGGGAACACACACTATCAGATGAGTTTTTGATTCTTAAAAGTCATCCTTGTATTCCAGAACTATGTAGCCGCATAGGTTAAGACATCAACACTATCAGATAAGAGTTGATGAGGTGGATAAGCACTATCAAATGAGGGGCCCACTATTTTTTTTAGGGACACTGTCAGATGAGGGTCACTCACAGCTTTTCCTTTCCAGTGGTGCGGTATTGACACCCTTCCAATTGGGTTTATAGATTTGACCCCAACTCAGACATAATGGCATATTAGGGGCATGTCGGTTAGATAACTACTTCCCACAGTTTCAGTTATAGAATCAGGACTGTTAGATGTAGTCATTCAGTCTCAGTAATAGAACTCAGATAGTTCTACAAAATTTAGAACTGTCAGATAAAGTCAACTTAGAATAGTACAGAACTCAGCTAGTTCCATCATATTCAGGAATGTTAGATACAGTCACTCATGTCATCAGTTATATCAGTTATCAAAATTTAGTTATCAGTCATGTTAGTTATCAATAAATTCATGTTATCACAATCTCAGATATAGTTACGACGTATTCATGCATATATTCTCACGTTCATATTAGTCAATTAGCCAGTATTGTTCATGCATATGAACCCTATGCATTCAACCTACCTTCCATGCATACCAGTACATTCAAAGTACTGACGTATTTGTGCTATGGTTTCTTATACCATAGGTTCAAAAGCACGATCTCCAGAGTATCAGTAGCATTCCAGTCTCAGCAGTCAGAGTTAGTAGTGAGTCCTCATCTTTCGAGGACATGATCATTTATTTATTATCTCATTAATTAATTTATAAGTTGGAGTTAGTTGGGGACATGTCCCATCAACTACTTATCCAGATAGTTATGTTTTAGAGTTTTTTCAGACTATAGTATGTTCAGATAGTATTTTAGTTTTGGGTATTCTATTACCCCACTCAGATGTTATATTTTATAAGTCATGCATTTTTGAACCTTAGGGAATTTTAGCTCCATTCCACTTTATATTTAGTATGTTATACAGTGTACAGGTATAGATATCAGTCATGGGTTAGCTTGTGGTCCTTCGGGGTCGTGAGCACCTTGTAGCGTTCCGAGTACCAGATTCGGGGCGTTACAATGTTGATTAATGGACAAAATAACCAAAAAATATAATTTTTATTTCATATTCACCTAAGGGTTGGGAGAGGCAATTTGGGTGATTTCTACCTAAATTCCATTATATTCCTTCGTAAAGGTAAGTTAATACCTTTATTTAACTAGTTTTTTAGTTGCTAATACTTAGAATCACTAGTTTTGGGGTTGTGGGAGGATTTAACTTCACATTGGTCATTTTTTAGTGCAATTGGGTGAATTGAGTAGAAAGTCCTTGGGTTTTGGTTGAAAATAGTTAATTTACAATCGCTTGATTAGAATTCACCATTAATTCCATGAAATTGGTAGAATTAAGATGGAATAATGATAGAAAATCCTATAATGGGAGGACTGATCATGACATTTGGCCTTAGAGTTATGTGGTTAAGTTGTAATACTCAAATATACTTGGTTATTTTTTGAATTGGGATCACATTCTTTTTTTAGATCACAACTAAATAGAAACTGCACGAAAAGGCAAGGTTCAAGTTTAATAGAATGGTGCGAGCTTGGATTAAGGTAGGTGATGTTTTAATGTGGTTGAAACCCAATTTGACATATGTGTGCATGTTAATTTGATTTATTTTGTACTTGTTACAATGCTTGTTCAATTACAGTAAATGGTTAATTGGTGTCCTAATTGTTAATTATATACAATGTAGTTATATTAAAACCTTGTTGGTTTTACTAGTATGGTTATTGTTTTCATTATGATTGTGATTATTATGATAGTTTTCAATTATTGTGGGATGTGCCAGTATTAGGAAATCTTTATGGTATTTATATTATTGTAAGATGTATCAATATTTGAACATCTTCACGAGATTGGTCGATATAAGGTTGGTAGACACTAGATATTTGGGATTTTTCTATAGATATAAGAGGTCGTCCCCTACAGGTCATGGCTAGTGGGTGACCATAATATTCTTACCAAGCGTGTATATTTTATTAGTGAGTGTGATGGTTTCTTTAGTGAATTGAGTTTATGTATTGACTTATTATTTTTGTTCATTGAGTTAATTGGGTTCATGTGTTAACTTGTTATATTTGGTTCCTTGAGTGAACTGGGTTTATCTGTTGACTTGTTATATTAGGTTCCTTGAATGAACTGGGATTCAAGATTATGTCCATTGATGATGTTATAATTAGATCACTTAGTGGTCTGCGCTAAATTGGAAATGATTGCCATATCTTTTATATGTCTATTAACTCATGTAGTTGATAAATGGTTTAGCATCTTATTGATGAGTCATGGTTTGTTGATTTGGATTGAATGCTGGTAGACAGAGTTTTGACTAGAGTATTGCCTATATTGATTTATACTTAACTGAACTCTGTGGTATTATTTGAAAGGCTAAGTATCACATAATTACAATATAGTTATATGGTAGGTGTTCATGGTTGTTCTTGTTTACTATGTTATCTTTTCTTGTTCACATTTCTTATTTTGGATTGGTCGATGACCCTACCAGCATGTTGTTGTTTCTTGTGTACTAATACTATATGTGCTCTTCTTTTTATTTATTTTTGAGTATTTTTTGGTGACTACATCTAGACCTCAGCTTTGGAGCAGTTGATATTTTTTCTCAAGGTTGAGCTACATCTTTTGGGCAATCATGAGCCATCTACTTAGTTTTTAGTCAATTTGTTTCGGACTCAGATATTTTAAATTATTTTGGGTTGAATCCTTTTATTAACATTTTTAGTAGTTTTGGTACAATGACTTTCAGATTCTTAGGGTTATTTAGACGTACATTTTATTTTCTATATCGACAATTATTAGAACACTTAAGACACTAGATATTAAATGAAGTGGCTAGCTTATTTGATTTATGACTATGTGTTGGGCTAAGTTGTTTGAGTTTCATTATGATTCGATTTACAAGTCATGATATCACCTACTTTATCGCACAAATAGGCAAGCCAAACCAACGCCAGAGTCATAAGCAATGGGCTAACTTGGGGAAAATGGCCTAAAAGTCTAAAATCAACATTTAAAGAGTTAAAAGAGCAATAAAGAAGTCATAACAATGTAATCTAGTAGATAAAAAAGCAGCAACCATCCTAAGACTCAGTAATCCCTGTAGAAGAGCAACTATAACAAAATTATAAGTACTGAATAATCAAATACAATTTGTATCAAAAATGAAAGACTAGAAAAGGATAAATAGAAAGAAAAAGGGAAACTCCAACTCCGAGAGCTGACCCTATCTCGGAAATCAACTTAGCATGATCATTGAATCAGCGACGACTACTAGTATTCGGATCTGCACCAAAAAGGTACAAAAGTGTAGTATGAGTACCAACACCACGGGTACTCAGTAGGCATCATATGCCGACTGAGCTAAATCATAATATAAATATGATAAGATACAAGATAAAATAAACTAAATCCAGGTAAGAGGGAAAACCTAGAAATAAACTCCAGCATTGCTCTGTACATGAATAAATAATAAATACAAAATAGTAATGCAAGGATCACAAAACTATAACTACTAGATTGGCCCCCATAAGACAATAAGTGAGGAAAAGAAAATAACCAAATGCAAACCCCCATAATCCTAGAGGGTACAATCAAGGAATGTAACTAGTCCAATAACCTCAAATTACCAAGTTATCATGCCCTAACCAAGACTCCATATGGAACATATCATATCATAAATAACTCCCATAATGTCAAACTTGAACCAGAACTCAATAGTACCATCATTCGCGGGACTTGAATTAGAACTCATATTGTCAACACTATCATCATATGTCAGACTTGAAACAAAACTCACATCTCATTATTATTATTTTTCAGACTCAAATTAGAACTCATATATCGTTAGATCATATCAATAGGCCATATAAATATGACACATCATAAGCCATATCAATAAATCACAACAATCATCCATTAGAAATTATTCAAATTAGAACTAACTCTCAACTACCAAACCAGCGTGATCAATAAGCATCAAATCTCTTCAAAGTCTCAAAATAAACATCAACGAGAGTATATTATATGTAACTAAGTCTACAAAATCTAAAACAAGTCTTGGCCTGAGGTGAGCCGGAGGAACTTACTTCTAATCCCTGAAATCTATTTTTAGTTAATCCTAGACTAGAATAAGGTATCTAAATTCATTTCTAGATCTGAAATAAGTCATAATTAGCCCTAAGATAGCAATGTATCCTAAAACATTAGCAACTAAATGATGACATCTAAGAAACACCTCCTTTTAGAGTAACCCAACTAAGGTTGTGGTCTAATCCCAAGGGAATAGGTGGTTTGATAGATCTCAATGGTTACAGTCTATAGGCAAAACAGGAAAGTAAATGGGGGGATTTGTGTATAGTCATCTCAAACACAAAACAATATTAACTTGGTTGAAAATCGGTCTTGAGTGAACGCTAAAATAGCATTCCCCCTGACATCTCAACTTTGTAGGTTTATGTTTGTTGTTGAACCAACTCAATACCTTCCATGCAGAACCAATAAGTTATGTACCTCTAGATGTCTTTTGGGCGAGCAAGAGGAATTATTCCTTTACCTATTGAGTCTTAGAGTGTCGCGTTACTAACCATTCCCCTTGTCCCAATTAACTATCACCTTTTAAGTCTTAAGTTATTAGATAAAGGCTAATAATCATTCATATATACCATTGTGCTGCAACAAATCGACTATTAACTCCCCTAATTACTGGTGTGTTTATATTTTTCTAGTTACTACCACTTTGTTAGAGAAAGTAGCAATATCTAGGTGGGATCCTAATGTGTGTACCCATTAAGAAATCAATCATATCAAAGGGAAAGTAATGTATGACATAGCTATTGGTTTCCCATCAACAATCGCACTTTCCCTACTTTGTCAATTTGCCAGGGTTTCCACAACCCTAGCTATGGGTTGTAGCCGCTCATGATTGTAAAGAAATCAATAGCATTCATATTGGAGAGTAAGGATGAAATCACAATGATAAGATGAAAGTAAACCCACAACCATAAATCGAATAATCAATCAAAGTCAATACAATGAAATTCCAAGATCAAAGATGGATCTTGTAATCAAAATATGTTTCTAAGTGTTAAAAGTGTGTCTTCTCTATATCTCATCTCTCTCTAACTAAAAAGTACATAAAAGGTATTTATAGTACAAAAGAAAACCCTAAAAACTAAGACTAGAAAAAATAGGAGAAAACCTGGTTGGTGGCCACCTACTCCCTGAACCTGCGGTCTGGCAGGGCGCAGGTAGTGGGCGAAGGTAGTAGGAGCAAAAATCCTGCATGTTCATCTCTCGGGATTTTGACTTTCTTGCACCTATTTTGTGTACATGCGGTCTGTAGGTCCTACTTGGAGCCACATGTTGACTTGGTAAGTGTCAGGAGTTAGTTTTTCAGCTCTTCTTCGACCCTCGAACATGTATTAATCACGATCGAGCTGGGAAACATACCAATCATCCATAATCACTCAAAAAGTAACCAAAAATGACTTTTTCACTATTTTCACAAACTTATCTTCCAAATCATGATTTTCTACAAAACATACCCAAAATAGATCAAATCTATCAAAAACTCCTCTGAAACTTGCATATTTTCATCATTTTAAGTGTCAAAAGTGCTATATTTCTATAGCACATCAACACCCTCAACTTAGAATGTTTTCATCTCCTCAGGCAACAAAAACATAATAAACAAAAATGATGCTTCAGTAGGAGAATCTAAGATATTCAAAGCAAGCAGTCATCACATTTAGTTCAAGCACAAAATCCCCTCTTATCTCTTTTTCAAAACCAACCATGTATGAATATGAAGCACTACAATGTGACACAAAGGAATCAGGGTTTCGCAACTACATTAGCAATCGACAACCACTCATATGTACAAATTATACTACCCGAAACAAGCATATAGCTAGCAATATCACTGAAGTGCTCTCATAACAAGAATTTCCCACTCACTCATATGAAATCATACATATCAATACAAGGACGTTCAAGAGACACTCATGCTCAATACGGAAGTTCCAATTAATGAATATCAAATACCATAAGCTTTCACTTAGTTTCTTTACCTTAGCATTTAGATTGTTAAGTCAGGATCAATATAGGACTTTTCTCGGCTTGTAATGTAGGCTTGGGGATGCTACGATAAGTATGGATATTTAAACTGACTAAACCGCCTTAGCACTACATTGACTTTTGGGGACTCACTAACTAGCCAATTTTCTTTTATTCCACCAAATTTTTCCCTTTTATTCTTTTATTGCACATTCAGGTTGGGTGTGACGTTTTATTTTTTTTCACAATTTTCCTTTCTCCTTTTTTTATTTTCTTTTCCTTTTCTACCACACCCATCCCGACTAACTTTTTCTCTTATTTTAACCTTCTTCATACCCATTTTATACTAAACAACCCTATGATATCCACCCTCAACTTAGGCTTTTTACCTGTGTTGAGGTGTAGAATGTCAAAGAAAGACCAGGGCCAAAATAGTTTTATCGTAATATAAATGGAAAGGTGAAAGGTGTAACAAGAAAAATAGGTTGTAAGCCTTAAAATAGGGATCAAGGGATACAATTTGCACATGGATGGTCATTTAGGTTAAAAGTGGACTAGAATAAAAAATGGCCTATGATCCTTTCCTAACCGACTATCCTTCAACCTAAGCAAGACTAACTAGGAAAGTTTTGAATTTAACATAAAAAGGGAACTAGGTAGCATCTCACACTCACATAGCATAGAGTCACCTTACCAACTACTACCAATTCAATTCATGCAATTGTCAGTAAATGGTTATCATGTCCCTAATACTAATGCCATAACAAGATCCACAAAGTTTACACATATGTACACCAACACAGTTTTAAATCATAACATTATTAAGGGTTATCAAAAATCCATCAAAATCTAACTATTGCACTAAATACTTAAAATCTCCTAATTACACAAAAAAATAATACAATACGAAGAAAAACATAATACGATACATAATTATCCCAGACATGCCAGTTCTACAACAATACCGTGGTCGACAAGAAAAAAAGCACTGCAACAAAAGCCCACGACATCATGGCATGTCCACCCCCCAACTAAAAACTATGCACTGTCTTCAATGCACTAAAACAAAACAAAACATAGGAAAGTAAGAACATACCTGGGATGCACTACGTTCCTGAGTCAGGAGCCTCTTCGAATGGGGGCATAAAAGATGGAAGAGGCGGTGGTGGTGGCGGTGCACTACTGGATGATGCACCTATTTCTATAGAGTCATGCATTTGCCAATCTATAAATGCAGTCTCTAAAGAATCATTTCTGGCTTTTTTAAGGGCCTCCTCTTCTGTCATAATAGGATCCTGCAAATCGTGCAAGTGACTTCTTTTGGTCCCAACTACTGGGACCTCCTCATCATCCTCCGAGAAAAAGTTAAACTATTATGGTGCACATAGAGCTGATATCTGGACTACATAGGGTATCATAAAGGGAGTAACAGCGACATAGCTCTCTGCAAGATAGAGTACCTCTGCTCATAGAATATCAAAATCCTCCCTCCTCTAAATTAAATCTGGCATACCTGTATCTTTATATCGGGATGTAACTCATCTCTATAGATCATCAATTCATGTTTGAAATTGGGCATGCAGCTAGATTGTGAAACACTTTGAGCAGCCTCCCATATAGCCTCGGCCTGCTCAAATCTTATCTTGATCTTATCTACCCAAAGAGGGTAGTCATCTTAATTTCGACAACTTTCAATTGAGAGGATGTAGCTCTATAGATATACACTAGGCTCTACAAAAACTTACTAGATACAAAAATAATACCTGTTGCAAGCCTATAGTGAATGGGCGAGCAGGATCTATAGATGCACAAACTAGCTTTGATGTTGAAGTCAGGGCTAAAGTAGAAGTAGCCTGTGTCCCCTCGCCCTAAGTACTTTAATCCATATTATCTATATGCTCCTCTATATCTATTTCTATAACAACACCCATATTATTTATATGTTCCTCATCAAGCTCTAGGGAAATTTTTAGCCCCTCAGATTGGGCATGTGGTCTTTTATTCACTGTCTAGATCTCCTAGAAGTGTTTGGACATGCCATACCCTTCATGGTATCTGTATGTGTAGTCGTGGTGCATTTATCCTCTCATCAATACCTAGTAACTCAGGCATACCAGCCTCATCACATAGCTTCTGAATTACCAAAGGCTCTATCATATAGCTCATGCCTAAGAATGGCAGCAAAATATATATCATAACCAGCCATCAAGCAGGCAACTAATGCAGATCCCTCCCATGTCAATATGTTATCTAAAGTAGTCGGAAGCAGGCGGTAATAAATTAGCAACCACCAAAATCTAGACTCTAGTGTCAATAGGACCTTCTTAATCACAGCTGGCCTCTCAATCCATAGGTCCTTATCACCCTGTGGTGAAATGTAACTGACTATCCACCTAGACATCTCAACCTCTCAGATCTATGCTTATTATCCCATATAATATGGTGATCTCGTGAAATCTTCATCCTGTAGTTGCACTCTGCTGTAGATACATGTGTCATATAATCTAGGTTGAACATGACTTTTTGGATTGTCTCCTCTTTAACATCAACTTTGACTCCTCTAACTAATATGTGATCAGGTTTTGGTTGTCATGCAACTCTTATCAGTCCTAGATGATGGTGTATGGGAAGGACTACGGTGGCTCTATAATATGCCTAAAACTCCCGCACCATAGTCGTGCTATAAGAATCGAGTGGCCCAGTCATCCACCTGAGCTGATACTTGTCAAATGCTACCCGAAGTTGTGGTAACTATTCTAGCCCTAATAAGTTGATCCAGTGCTCCACATAGTTACAACGTGTAGGCCTGCCTATCTCCCAAACATAATCATTAATATTATATATCTAATGCATCCTATCCATATACCACCTCAGATATCCCTCCTCGGGAGGTATATTTAGGGCATTACATGTGTCTACTCCGGATGTAAATCGTGTGAAGCCGGTGTTGTACCCTCCTCAGAATGGGGTACCACTGATGACTGCTCCTTCACAATCTTCATAGAAGAATCATGGGACCCCTCCTCAGGCTGAGGGGTTCTGAGCATCAGCATGTGGAGTAGGCTCAGACTTTCCCTCCTTATCATCATCATACACATCAGGTGGAGAAGTATGTGGTGGTGATATCCTCGCAGACTTCATCCTCGTCTTGGTTGCGACTGACTGAGCACCCTGGCGAGTCTGTCGCTATGTCACTCTGCTTGTCACTACAACCGCATCATCAACATGACATTGTCTCAGATACTCTTCTATCAAACTACTAAGCTTCAGAGATTTTGCCCATCTCCTCGAAGTACCAGATGTTTTCTTTTTCACTTCTTTAGGTTCCATGTATACTTGAAACAAAAAACATTATTTCCAACAAAGTGAGGGATAGTGAAAGTTGAAAAAAACTCAAAATTTGAAAAGTTCAAATTTATCCTAACTTTTCACACCCCTATAACCTATTTGAAACCCCAACAAGTTTAATGCATACACACCAATCAAGAATCATGGATTTCAAAGTAAACAAAAAGGTTCAACTCATGGCATTACTTTCGTTCATTCAAGTTCAACTTCTAGTTAGGGTCTAAACTTAGAATTTTAACTCGAAACAAGGTCCTACATTATGATTTTAGGTTATTTCAAGGCTCCCACATATAAGCATGATAGTTTCAATATATTTAGAAATGCATTATATATATCAACTTTTTCTACAATAGATAAAACATGAAATCACCATTTGGAGCCAAGAAAGTTACCTCTTATATGAAAATTCAGAAGAGAATAATGAACAACTCAAGCAAAATCAAGATTAAAACTTGTTTGTAGCGTGTTTGGACTATTTGGTATCTCAAGAAAGTGTTAATTTTTCCTTTTCTTAAGTGTGGGGTTGGATTTTGTTTAAGGTGGGAAGTTTGAATTCAAAGAGAAAATTGAAGTTTTGAAGATTATAATGAGTTAGAATAAGGGTTTGAATGTTATTATATAGGGGGGGGGGTGTAATAGGTCATATTTAAATGTTGGTGGGCCTAAAATTTTAATTAAAAAGTGGACTCAAATTTTACCTACCCACGTTACCTACTCGCTCGCTGTACCCGCGGTCAGGTTTTAGGCGCAGGTAGCACCTACGACCCATAGGTGCTGGGTGCAGGTGTCGGGCCAAAATCTTTGTCCCACTTTTCTGCAACCCGAACTTGGCGTATTAACACTTTTCCATCTACTTATGATCCCACAACCTAAATTTTAGGTACCAAAAGTAAAATTAGGTGCCAAAGTCCACAACTTACCATATTTCATCCTTAAAATTTCAACTTTTAAAATTTCTACTCAACTTACCATGTGGTACTTGTGACCATGATGGACTAATCACACAGTCCCCTAGCCTAGAAATCGATGAATCTAGCAATGTTTACCATATTCCATGTAAGGTCCAAACTCTAGAAACCTACAAAAACAAAAACAATAAAAACGTAAACAATAAAATATAGTGGGTTGCCTCCCACCCTGCACTTGATTTAACATCGCCGTATGATGTGCCTTGTTGGTTACTTATAATTCACCAACAAGCCCATGGGTTGCCTCCCATACAACACTTGATTTAATATCTCAGCATGATACGGGTATCTTGACTACTCATAAGTCATCAAGATACCCATAGGAATATTCTCCAGGTTCATCAATACAATCAATCACCGACACTACTCTCATGTTGGTTGGTTACTTCATAGGCTTTCAGATGTTGAATGTTATCTCCTCATCGTTGATACGGAATTTTAGCTCACTCTTCTATGTCAACTATTGCTCTGCATGTGGCTATGAATGGTCTTCCCAAAAAATGGGCATCTCGGCGTGAACCTCACAGTCTAAGATGACAAAGTCAATCGAGAAAATGAATTTGTCCACCCTAATGATCACATTAAACATTATTCCTATAGGTTTCTTCACTGTGCGGTCAGCCATCAATAGCCGCATCGAAGTTAGTTCTGAAGGGTTTAAGCCTAGTTGATTGAAGACGTCTATTGACATCAAATTAATGCTTCCCCCTAAACCACACAAGGCTCGGGTAAATTTGGATGACCTGATAGTACATGGTATAGTAAACACCCTAGGGTCACCCTTTTTCTGCGAAAAGGACCTTGTCGTGACTGCACTTCAATGGTGCATTCCCTTAACGTCTCCAAGAGTTACTCCTTTATTCCTCATGACTAACTATTTCATGAACCTGGTATATCCAGGCATCTGCTCTAGTACCTCAAGAAGAGGTATATTCAAGCTCAACTATTTCAGCATCTTAATAAATCGCTTGAACTTACCTTTCTCTTTATTCTGCATCATTTACTGAGGAAAAGGTAGGAGTGGTCTTGGAATCTGCCTTAAAGCTGGCTCATCGATCAGACCCTTATCTTTATCTTTAGCAATTGCATCTCTATCTCTTTTCACTTTTTCATACTCAGCATCATATATCTCATCATCAATAACTTCTGTAGTGGGTAGTGGGGGATCCATAGTAATGATACCACTCCTCATGGTAATAGCAAGTACGTGACCATTTATTTTTTGGATTTTGCATAGTGTTGGTCAGAAGGGTACCTGACTTCCTCTAGTTTAGAGTTTCTGACATCTACCCAAATTGGTTCTCCTGTTGCTTGATAGCAGTGGCATGAGACTAGTCCTTTTAGGTCAATCCTAAGATATCAATCTTAATTTCCTTAAGGTTGGTCTCCTGATTTTCCTGACCTTTCACCAATTTAGCTAGCATCTCCTCCATTTTAGATTCGGTATTATTCCTACTAGGTGGAATGTATCTATCTCCTATATCTCTGCAGTCATTCTTCTTCCTCAAGTCACCATCTCATTCTCTACTACAGTCTTTGTACCTATCATAATAGTTTTGACCTTGGTTCCCTTGACTTTGGGCTTGGAAACCCGCTATCTGATGATCTAAATAATTAGTTTCCTCTTTGAATTCAAACTCATATGCTTTGTAAGATGACCCTTGTGCTTCTACTGCATGCATTTTCTCAGAATTTGTTACTGCAAACTAATTATCTAGCACCCTTAAATCAGTCCTTAGCAACGTAGTTTCGTGCTCTATTGTATCATCAACTACTCTCTGGTTGCATAAAGAACCTATAGCATAAGTACCATATCCCCTCTAAACCTCCTAAATTTTCCACCCTTAGTTAGTGAGTGAGATCCAATCTAACGTCTCTGAAGCTGCCTCCCAACGTAGTCTCATAAAAGATCCTCCAGAGATGGTGTCTGCCATGGCTCTGGAGCTGATATTCAGGGTTCTGTAGAATATCTCCGATAAGATTTTCCTTGAATACTAATGAATGAGCACCAAGTTTAGCTTCTTCTTAAACATAAACCAAGCCTTGTACATGGACTTTGACTGCAGCTTCCTAAAATTATAGATCTCATCCTTAAGCTGCAACATCCTTGACGAATGAAAGAACCTATTTAAGAATTGCCTTCACAACTTATTCCAAGTCGTGATAGAGCCTTTTATCAATTCTCCTAACCCTAAAGATGTTTCTCCTATAAGTGAGACGGGAAAAAAACTCAGTCTAAGTGCTTCCTAATTTACCCCTGGATTGGTATATGAGTTATAGATCCTAAGGAAATTTGCTAGGTGTAAATTTTCATCATCGGTAGGAAATCCTGCAAACACACCCTTTAAATTTAGAAGTTGGATCATGGAACTCATGATGTCAAAGTTTAAGCCTAGGGGAAAAATAGGAGGTACTACAGATCCATTCTTTGTCGGCTCAACATATCCCATATTTTCCTCATCAGCTATATGTGGTTGCATATACTGATATGCAGGGATAACTTGAACACGGGCACCTCTAGATCTATCTTGATTCCCATTGAGTGTTGCTCGGTGGTCTTCTACTTGTCTCTTTGTTCAGCTAGATCCACATCCCTAGCTATCTTATGAGCTTCTTCTATTGCTCTCCTTTCGGCTTTAGTTTGAGCTAATAACTCACCAGTCTGTTGATCAATAATATTTTGTACGCCCTCGGTAAGAGGTAAAATATCACAAACCCCTTCAAGATTATCACCTCTCTTAGGCTTAGTCATCCTGCCAGGTGTTTGTAGGATCGTCTTTGGATTCAGATTCACTGGGAGTAACAGATTGCCTCTACTTTGTATGCTAGGCATACACTGGTGTATTCCCAACTAAGAACAAAATGAAAGACCAAAAATCCAAGAACTGCAATAACATCAATCCATAGATTTTTGTCGTGTTCCAAGAAAACGACGCTAATTTCTTTGATAACATCCAAGAAACACCTATTTTTGGATGATGATACGGTTCTTGTCAAGATATAGTAACCAAACTAAGGTTAGGGTCAAATCTTAAGGAAACACGTGGTTTGATAGATCTCAGTGGTTACAGTCTATGGATAAAACAAAATAGTAAATGGGGGAATTTGTGTGTAGTCGTCTCAAACATAGAACAATATTAACTTGGTTGAAAATCAGTCTTGAGTGAATACTAGGATTTCATTCCCTATGTCATCTAAACTCTATAGGTTTATGTGCATTGTTAAATCAACTGAATACCTTGCATTTAGAACCGATAAGTTATGTACGTCCTAAGTCTTTTAGAAGAGTAGGAGGATTTCACCCTTTACCTATTGAGTATCGTAGTTTCGTATTACTAACCCTTACCTTGGTCCCAGTTAACTATCACCTTTTGAGTCTCATGTTATTAGATGAAGGCTAATAATCATTCGCATATACCATTGTGCTACAATGGATCAACTATTAACTCCCTAAATTATTGTTGTCTTTAGCTTTTACTAATTACTACCCCTTTGTTAGAGCAAGTAGCAATATCTAGGAGGGATCCTAATTTACGCACCAATTAAGATATCAATCATATCAAATATAAAACAATGCATGCCATAGGTATTGGTTTCCTATTAACAATCGAACTTTCCTTACTTCGTCAATTTGCCAGGGTTTCCACAACCCTAGCTATGGGTCATGATTACAAAGAAATAAATAACATTCATGTTTGAAAGAAAATATGAAATCACAGTGATAAAATGAAAAGAAAACCCACAATCGTAAACCGAATAATCAATCAAAGTCAATACAATGGAATTCCAAGATCAAAGATGGATCTTGAAATCAAAATATGTTTCTAAGTGTTAAAAGTGTGTCTTTTCTATATCTCATCTCTCTCTAACTATAAAGTTCATAAATGGTATTTATAGTACAAGGGAAAACCCTAAAAACTATGCCTAAATAAAATAGGAGAAAATCGAGTTGGTGGCCACCTACTCCCTGCACCTGCGGTCTGGCAGGGCGCAGGTACTACATGCGGCCTAGGTACAAGGTGCAAGTAATGGATGCGGGTAGCAGGAGAAAAAATCTTGCAATGTTCACCTCTTGAGATTTTAACTTTCTGGTACCTTCTTTGTGTACATGCAGTTCGTAGGTCATACTTGCAGCCACATGTTTACTTGGCATTAGGAGTTAGTGTTTTAGCTCTTCTTCGACTCTTGAACATGCATTAATCACGATCAAGCTGAAAAACATCCCAATCATCCATAATTGCTCCCAAAGTAACAAAAAATACCTTTTTTTTTACCTCTTTCATGAACTTATCATCCAAATCATTGTTTTCAGAAAAACATACCCAAAACAGATCAAATCTAAAAAAAACCCTCAATAACTTGCATATGTTCATCGTTTTAAGCATCAAAAGTGCTATATTTCTATAGTACATCACTAAATCATCGTCACCTAAATTATGGTGTCAAGATAGCCTAAGAAGTCCAACTAACCTAAATATATTTGATCATACCTCCAACACCTAAATCTCACCCCATATCTAGCATAATATCATAATCATAATATGAAATAGTTCAATCTATAAAGAGGTTAAATCTAGCCAACCTGGACACTGAAGAAAATCCTGAATAATTCGCTAAACCACCGATTTTCCATTTTGAAAAGCTTTCACAAGGTTCCACGCTATCAAAATCACAATCTACTCATTAAAATGAGAACAATGACACCCATATTACACTATTATGCTCAAGGTCCAAAATTATCTTAAAAATCCCAAGTGGGGCACGTTTATGAAATCACACATTCGAAACACACACAACGTCCCTCTTTGCTCAAGGAACATTTACCATCAAACATAGGTGAATTCAAAGCTCTAATGGTTCTATAATCAAGCCACTAAGATTCTAGGGATTTTAGAAATCGATGGAGGAAGTAACCATGAAATTAGTGGAATCTTACCAGAAATTCGATGAAGAAACGTGTAAATTAACTATACCAAAGCTCCAAAATCACCCACAATTGATTATACCAAGAATTCCTACTTCTTAGGGATCAATTTTCTAGAGAATAGTTGAGGAATAGTGAAAATCGGGCTAAGTGGGGTATTTATAACGTTTCCCGGTACGTGGTTTCCACTTAAGCAAACACTAGACCACTTTAATGGTAGGCGCTAAAGCGGTACCTCGCTGACATAGCAGGATGCTAAAGAAGCCTATTGGAAATAAATGACTAGTGCTTTAGTGGACAACTAACCCTAAATGAGCACTTTCCTATTAGGTCAGAGCCACTAAATCACCCTACACTAAAGCGCCAAAGGCCTCTTTAGCTGTCGCACTGAAATTCATGCATCATTTGGAGACTTGGAATATTTCTGAGTCTCTGCCAACCCCTTGGGATTCATCTAGAATCCCATGTATGAAATCATACTATCCGATCAAATTTTTCATTTTGGACTCAATAGCGTAGTCAAAATTTCCATCCGAGTGTATTTTAAAAAAAATGAGTCCCACAATTACTGGCCATTTTTCTTTACTTTCGGTCAATAGCCCAAAATGAGTTTGGGAGTCTCAAGACCTAAGCCAAGGGTCCACCCAACCTAAAATTGATGTTCTAGAACTTTTGGGACAATAAGAATTAGCATACAAGGTCGTTTGACTAATTTTTTCCCAATAGTGATTTTGAACCAACGAAAACTTCAAAATAGGGAATTGGCTCTAAAAAACAAACAAATTGCCCGATAATAGAAATGCCAATTCTAGCAAGTCATATATGACTTGGGGAAGATAAAGGAAAGATTTAAGCAGAAAAATGAGTAGAAATATAGAAAATGACTTAGAGGGTCATTACAATATCCACTAGTAAAAGAACTTTCGTTCGTAAAAGTAACGGATTAGGATGTACTCGAAGCCTCGAATAGGTGAGGATACTGGTTCCACATCTCATTATTAATTTCCCAATTAGCTTTCTCTACTGTGTGGTGCCTCAACTAATCCTTAACTACTGGAATCTCTCTAGTGCACAACCGTTTGACATCACTAGCCAAAATAAGAATAGGCTCCTCCTTGAAGGTCAATCACTGATCAACTGAAACAGTCCCATCTAAGCACATAAAAAACATAAGGAATATATCATCTCGACATAGAAACATAGAGAATAGGATAGACAGTCGGAAAATCTATGGGTAGGCTAACTCGTGAGCCATCCACCAATTGTGCGAAGAATCTCCAAGGCTCCAATATATCTGGGGTTGATCTTGACTTTCCTCTCAAACCTCATCACACCTTTCATACGAGATACATGGAAAAATACTCAATCACCAACCCCAAACCTTAAGGCACAAAGTCTATTATCTGTATACGTATTCTGCCTCAAAGATACCTCTAGTTTGAGAGACATAAGACTCGAACCAAGGGTCCACCCAACCTAAAATTAATGTTTTGGAGCTATTGAAATAGTAATAATTGGCATACGAGGTTATTTGGCTAAAGTTTTTGCCTAGTATCCAATTTGAACAAGCGAATACATCATATAGAGAATTGGAAGTAAAGACCAAACAAAATGATTGGTAACCAAACTGTTAGTTTCATCAAGTTATAAATGACTTGGGAAGCTATAGGAAAGAACTAAATAGTGAAAAGGACAAGAAATACATAAAATATTCTAGAGGATCGTTATAGTTTAAAAGTTCTCCCACTAGAAGTTTAGTGTGGTGCCAGTCACGATGGGTTTGGTTCTTGAAAACGTTGGTATTAGAGACCTCTATTCTTTAATATCATTGTAAGAAAATGAGTCCGGTATATTCTTATGAAAAATACAGAGATGTCTATGACGTTCTTTCAGAAGCTTTTATGACTAGGAAATTATCACTTACATTCTTCTTTCATGCTGTAACTAGATTTCAATTGGTATTTGGAAATCCAAATTGGTAATCGGCCCTCTTCATTCTATTCTCCATATATGGTGAACACTAGAGCAAATAGAGATAAAGTAGCAATCCTACACCACTAATTTTAGTTGTAGAGACAATTGTTTGAGGTTGATAAAAGGGTGTGGAAAGTAGGAGAGATAAGGTAGCACCCAACCAAAAATAGAGCTTAAGTAGAAGCTAATCAGGGCTATCCATGATTTGAGAATCCTTACCCACCCCTAGATCACGTCGAGTTGTTGTGAATAAGAATGTTATAGAGTATGAGAATACAACACTATCTATGGGTACAAATCTTACCTGGTGCCTTTCATGATGATTCGGTAGGTGATTTCTTTTCTAAGTGGATTAGAAGGTACTGATCCACTCCTTCTATTTCTACTTATCAGTTTCCAGGTATTTAGTCAACTGCTACTATCCTAGAATGGGTAAGGCCTTGGGGAATTAGATTTTCCCTCACTCAGTGTTAGATCCTATAATGACCAAGACTAAACATCACATATTGACTAAGTTCATTAAAATAAAACCTCCTACTTTTGTTGGCTTTGAGACTAAAGATGTATTTGAGTTCATTATTGATAGTTACGAGAGGCTGCATAAAATAAGTATTATAGAGCAACATGTTATTGATCTCGTGACCTTCCAATAATAAGGTGGTGTAAATTGGTGGTGGAAGGCATATGTGGAGTATCGATCACCATCCTTACCTTTATTAACTTAGGCTAAATTTCATACTATATTTTTTGAGAGAAATGTACACCACGCTCTTTGTGATTAAAAGAAGGATGATTTTCTGGACCTTAAATAGGGCAATATGTCTATTACAACCTATTAGTTTAAGTTTTATGCCATGTGTAATTATGCTACTTAGTTACTTGAGATAGAAGAGACAAGGATTTGGTTATTTGTAAAGGGTTTTAACACTGACATGTAGGTTTTGTTGTGCCTATGACTTTAGTTTAAAATACCGTAAATATAGTAATTATGTTAAGAACATAGAGAGAGTCAAACAAATTTGTCAAGCTAAGCTATTAGCAATGAAATCCTGAAAAGCAGGTAACTTTGTTGGTTCTTGCTACAGGGATCATAGCGATCAAAACTATCCATCTTGACTTATTTAGTTAGCTCTACTAGTTTCTACAACAGATCAATTAGGGTCCACTCATAAACCTTTAGTTGTAACAGGCCTTCCTTAGATTATGGTTGTTATTCTTGTGTCATTATGGGGTATTCTAAGATAGAGTGTCCTCATAGACAAGCCAATTTTTAGTGGCAGCAGCAAGCAAGATCCATGGTTCTTACTTGTAGAGGTAGAAAAGATAATGGTAAAGTTAATTGATGTCGCCAGAAAATAAACTCTAAAGAAGTATGTTGCGGTCGATGTCAAATATAGTAACCCAAACTAGGTTGGGGTTGAACCCACAGGGAATGCATGGATTTATTTCTTGAACATGATAAAATCATGGGTAGTGCAGAAAAGTAAATGAGGGGATTTGAAAGTCAACAATAACAAAAACCCAAACTTGAGTGCTTGAGGTTGTAAATAATAAAAGACAAATTCTACGTCTGTGTTCCTCCTAGTTACTTCATATGTTTATCCTGTTATATTCACCTATCCCACTACTCTGTATGCAAAGTCTAACAAGTTTTATATTATCAATCATCTTGTGAATGCGTTGAAAAATCTCACCCTTTACCTTTTAAATCTTAGGGCATCGTCTTCCTATCCCTTGTCCTTGACCCAGTACAACTATCACTATTCGGGTCTGAAGTTTCTTAGACAAGGGTTGATAGCCTTGAATCACTGTCTTAATCCCCTTTACAAAATTTATAACTCCTTTGTAAGGATGATCTCGAGTACAGGCAATTCCCAAGCTTCTGCAATAGCTTACAAGATAATTAATACAAAGAAGATTACAATACATGCAATCACAACAATCTAGATAAATCTCCCACTTCTCCTACATTATTAATCTGTCAGGTTTCCCACAACCATAGTTAAGGAATTTAGCCGCTCATGGTTGTGTAATAATCCATGAAAATCAAGGAAGAGGCATAGAATTAATTGCATAAAAATGAAAATAATTAAATCTAAAATATCCAATTGATTATGAAGTCAAAAACTCAAGAAAAAAATATCTAGTATCAAGTAGCCAAGGTGTACAAAAAAGATATCAAAAGTGCATAACATCATAAAGGAATAACCCTAGGGTATTTATAGCATCTCAAAATAATAAAAAAATCTAATTAAAACAGAATAGGAAAACTAACTTAGTAGCGGTCACGCCTCTAGCGACGAGTCATTATGTCTGGTTATGACTCATTGCCTGTTGTCATAGCTCTTTTTAGGCTTCAGTGGTTACAACTCGTAGGGTAATCTTACGAGTAACATGTTGCTTTTTTGTTGTCACTCCAGTAGCCTTTCATCTTAAGGGATTTTGAATCTTTGTCATTGTGACTCCACACCACGAGTTGTAACCACACCACTAGTCGTAATCAGTCCTTACAACTCGTGATCTTTACTCGTTACCATTAGAGAATCAATCCTCATGAATTTACATATTTCTTACAATATGATTGAACACTACAAGTCATAGTCTAACCTTACAACTCATAGTCTTCCATTACTTCTCTCCTAGACTTCATCTTTGCCACTGTTAACACTACGGTCGCACACTACGACTCGTAGTCACTCCTTATGAGTCATAGTCAGTTTATACTTAATTCTTTCAACTTAAATCCTGCCACTGTCATCCTCATGAGTCTGACTATGAGTCCTAATGTGACTTATCGACTCATAGCCTAACCAGTTGTAACACCCTAGATTTTAGTCCTTGCTAATTTCTTGACCTATGGACTTACTGCCCAGATTATGACTCACCTACGAGTCATAAGGTGTCATTACGGGTCGTATAAACCTAATAGTAGCCTGACCAATATGAATTTTCCATGTTTCTATTATAACTATGATTGTCTCCTAATGAATCATAAAGACTCTATATGAGTTGTATAGCCTCCTTCCATAGACAAACCAGTAAGATGCCCAAAGTGTTCTTCTTTGAGTACGACTAGACTCAATTAGTCATAATAACTCTATACGAGTCATAAGGTACTAATCATAGGGTGACCAGTGTGTACCCAAAAATTTTTGTCTTGGTTATGAATTAAACGCTATGAGTCATAGCGAGTCCTTACGTGTCATATAGTGACACATAGTCATTGACAATAATTTTTCATCTTTTAAATTAAGGGCCCTTTATACATTTCCCCTCTTCACCAATCATGACCCATGACTTCAAACCTCTTTAGGGAATCATTATAACTCTGGAACCAATAAAAATAAATTCTCAATCTCTCTTAAATCCTCAAGGTCAAAAACACTTAGGGTTTCCAAGAAGTTAATTAATTAGGCTCTGAAGGGTGATTTCTCTCCATAGTTGTGGTACTTTAAAGCATATTACTCTTCCCTAAATCTTATTTTGTGAAAATCATGTGTTTTAAATGGTTTAATTGTATGGATTTTAATGTGGGTTTTGACATCGGTTAAGGGTTTTGGAATGGATGATCCTTGAATAGTTTTCCCATGGTTTCCATGAGTTATTTATGCTTTGAATTGAATTTTTTTCAACTAATAGGGTGCATGTGTATGGGAATTGGAATATAGGTCTAGGTAATCCCTCAAAATTAGTCTTTTGTACTTGGAAATTGATTTTTAACAATTGTGTTCCCTCAACTCACTTGTGTAAATGGTTTTGAATTGTGGAATTGTCTCTTGGTTTGACTTACACACCTATACTATTGCATTGCATAAATGTTAAACAATGAACATTGATTTTGAAAGCCTTGTGTCTATGTTTTGACTTAATTAACAATGGGTGTTGAGTCATTCCCCTAATTTGATTTGATAATCTAAAGGAGGTCGAGATATTCCTCTAACTTAATTTAATGAACAAAATAGGTCAAGGTATTCCCCTAAATTAATGTAATTGTAATGTCATAATTACAAGCTTGCAAGCGTACGGTATGTCGAAATATATGATGTGCCTTAATGTATAATTATGTGGTTAATGAATGGGTTATGTGAAACTTATTTTAATTAGGCTTAATGGGGGTTATGTAACAAAGTCATGCAGGTGTGGGTCTTGAATGACTTATACAGGAAACTCTTGTTTGTTGTACAAGTTCATACTATTAATGACCGTGTGTATAGTTCACACTATATATATATATATATTTGTATATTGTATTAATGTGGGGTCGGGGATTTTCTTGGTCTTCCTTAATACCTTTGATTCATGCTGCTAACACACATTGGGGCTCTTTCAACAGGAAGAGCTGAACCCATATAACTTGTGGGTACCTATTTATGATGGTTGAGATACATAGTCAGGAATAATGTTGTACTATCATACTAAACAGTGTTCCCTACCCTAGAATCTATTATAAATAGTTTGTTGGTACTTGTTTATGATGGTTGGGATACATAGTCCAGGATAATGTTTTACTATCATACTAAACATTATTCCCTACCATAGAATCTATTATATATATGTATGTATGTATGTGCACATGTGTAGTGAGTTTTAAATATAACTTTTGACAAACATTGATTTACTCTTATCCTAAGTTACATGCTAGTGCTCACCCCACTAACTATCCCCAAACACTGTATTCCCACATGATGCAGGGTTCGAAGGCACTTCTACTTATCTTGCACAGTGATAGGTGTTCTCAAAGTCAGTCGTTGTGGTGAAGTGGTGAGCTTTCATTCTTCAAAAGACTTTATCATTCCATCAGTTTTTCTTCCCAAAACTAGAATTGAAGACTTCAAATTTACATTGTCATTGTCAAGGTTAAGGGCATATCCCGATGTAGGTTTCTTTGGGTATAGAGGCTTTGCAGATATTACTGTGGATTGGGTATTGATGTTAACACTCTTAGATTTCTATAAGTTTATTACTTTGTATCTTGTTATATGTTCGAAATTCAGCTATTGTTAGGTTTGCTGTGTTCCTGTTAGCTAGGCAAAGGGGGTGGTGTCCGATCCTCAGTGGAGTTTTGATACCCGTCACGGCCAAGCCCTGGTTCAGGTCATGAAAAAGTTAGTATCAGAGACTAGGTTCATGGTTAATTAGGTGTCCACAAAGTCGTATTAGGTAGATTCTCTTTCATGAGTGTTTAGCTTGCCACACTTATGAGGGGGAGGCTAGGAGACATTTAGGATTATTTTCCTTTCTTGTATTCAACTTTTGTGCTATAGAGACTAAGGCCTTGAAAATCCTCTAGTTTTCAATTGTTCACATTTTAGATCATGCTTCCTCAAAGATCTGATGCCCATAGAACTTTTTATGTTCCATCAAAGGACATTATGGGAAGAACTCATCCTACTTATAGAGTTCACACCCAATCTATGGATCCAGTTCCTGATTGTACTACCTTATGTAGAGTTCCACTGGTCCCTACTAGTCTTTTTCATGCTTATTAGGTTGATGATGATCATGCCCCACTGACCCAAGGAGATATTTCCAACGTTGAGTTTCATCGATATATTAATCTATTAACCCATTTTATGACATCTCAGTCATATCAGTTGGGTCCTGCTAGTACTATTGTGAGTTCTTCTGAGGTTAGTCGAGTTGGATAGTTTATGGGGCTCAATCCTTCAACCTTTACTGGATCTAAGGTTAAGAAGGGTCCTCAATAATTCATAGATGATATGGAGAAGATCTTTTGAGTTATGCATGTTTCTAATTTTGAGAGTGTGGAATTTGCTGCATATTAGTTAAAAGATGTGGCATATTAGTGGTATAAGGAGTTGGACTAGTCTAGGGGTGATGATATATTGTTGGCACTATAGGATAAGTTTTCGGATGGCTTCTTGGATCGTTTCTTTCCTTAAGAGTTGAGAGAGGCTAAAGCCAAGGATTTTATAAATCTGAAATAGGGTAGGATGACTATGAAAGAGTTTGCACTAAAATTTCATCAGTTGTCCCATTATTATCTTGAGCTTATGTCTAGTATGAGGGATAGGATGAGGAAGTTTTCTTTGGGTTTTCCTTAAGATTTAGTACTAGAGTACAAGGTCGCCTTATTGAATAGTGATATCGATATCTCTAGGATTATGGTGTACATACAATAGGTCAAAGATGAAAAGAAGAAATAAGTCAAAATAGGGGAAAGGAAAAGTAAAAGGTCCAGGTATTCTGAGCAGGGTAAAGTACAACAAAATAAAGGTAGAGATAGAAGGAAATGGTCTAAGAAGAAATGGGAAAATTTTGGTTCATATTTTATGGCTAGTGCTCCATATCCTAAGTCGTCTTATGATTGCTTCTTTCAAATCAATAGTGGGTTTAAGGCACAAAGTGGCTAATTTCAGGCCAATGGAACCCAGTCAGTACCATCGTATCCTCCTTGTAGATTTTATGGTTAGTTATAGTGTGGTTTTTTCTATAAGGAGAGAAGTACGTGTTTTAGATGTAGCCATCCTATCTATATTAAGAGAAATTGTCCTTTCAAAGATGTTGCTACTGAACTAATAAGGTCCTGATTACTTCTTCCTCAGCTCCTACACCAAAAGGGTACTACTTCTTGCTCTAACACTGGTTGGAATCAGTTGTATGCTTTTACCACCCGTCAAGACTTTGAAGCATCTTCTGATGTTGTTACTAGTATGCTAAAAATTTTCTCTAATGAGGTGTATTGTCTGCTAGATCCTGGGTCTACCATTTCTTATGTGACCCTTTATGTGTCTATTAATTTTAATTTTGGTCCTGAGTGTATTCTTGGTCTATTCTATGTCTAACTAGGTTGGTGACTCTATTATGGCTAGGGGAGTCTATAGGGGTTGTGTGTTATTTATTTGTTTTAAGGATATGTTGGTGGATTTGATAGAGTTGGAAAAGTTAGATTTTGATGTTATTTTGGGAATGAATTAGCTCTATTTGAGCTATGTGTCTCTTGATTGTAGGACCTAAAGGCTTAGTTTCTGATTCCCGAATGAACTAGTCATTGAGTGGGAAAGGAGTTCCTTGGTGCCTAAGGAAAGGTTCATTTAATATCTTAAACCCCAGAGGTTGATCTCCAAAGGATTTCTATATCATTTAGTGCATGTTAAAGATTCTCGTTCTGAGGGTTCTTCATTGCAATCTATCCCTGTGGTCTGTGATTTTTCTGAAGTGTTCCTAATGATCTTCCTGGTGTTCCTCTCCATAGGAAAATTTATTTTGAGATTGATCTTCTTCCCGACACTCATCCTATCTTCATCCCTCACTATAGAATGGCTCCGAATGAGTTTAAAGAATTTAAGGAGCAATTAAAAGATCTTTGGGATAAGTGTTTTATTAGTCCTAGTGTTTCCCTGTGGGGTGCTCCTGTGCTCTCCGTGCGTAAGAAGGATAAGTATCTTCGAATATGTATAAACTATCGATGGTTTAATATGGTGATGGAGAAGAAAAAATATCTTCTTCCTAGGATAGATGACCTATCTGACCAGCTTTAAGGAGATAAGTACTTCTCTAAGATTGATCTATGTTCGGGTTATCATCAACTGAAAATTAGGGAGGGAGATATCCCTAAAACTACTTTTCATACTCAGTATGGCCATTTTGAGTCCTTGGTCGTGTATTTTGGTTTGACTAATGCACCTATAGCATTTGTGGATCTTATGAACTGAATTTTCTATCAATTTTTGGACTTATTCGTCATTGTGTTTATTGATGACATCTTGGTGTATTCTAAGAGAAAGGAAGATAATGTTGATCATCTTCACGTAGTATTGGAGAAACTTAAGGATTAGCAATTGTATGCTAAATTCTCTATGTGTGAGTTTTGGTTGAATGCTTGACCTATCTAGGTCATGTTGTGTCCGGTGAGAGGATCATAGTTGATTCATAAAAATTTATGGTGGTTAAGAAGTGTCCTAGACTCACAACTCCAATCGACATTCGGAGCTTCTTGAGTTTAGCCAGGTATTATCAGAGGTTTGTGGAGTTTCTCTTCAATTACTACTCCATTGACTAGATTTACTCAGAAGAAGGTGAAGTTCCTGTGGTCTGATGCTTGCGAGGGTAGTTTTGAGTAGTTGAAAGATAAATTTATTTCTACTCTGATTTTAATCTACTGGAGGGTACCGGTGGCTTTGTTATTTATGGTGTTGTATCCCGTGTAGGACAGGGTTGTGTGTTGATGCAGCACGGTAAGGTTGTGGTTTATTCTTCTAGGCATCTTAAGGTGAATGGGAAGAATTATTTGACTTAAGATTTGGGATTATCAGTTGTTGTTTTTGCATTAAAGATTTGGCGTCAATATTTGTATGGGGTTTATGTTGACATCTTCTTAGACCATAAGTGTTTTCAGTATGTATTCACCCAGAAGAAGTTGAATCTCAGGCAAAGGAGATGACTTGAGTTTCTCAAGGACTATAATATGAGGCTTTATTATCATCTAGGTAAAGAGAAAATGGTTGTTGTTGCTCTTAACAGGTTATCTATGCATAGTTTATCTTATTTTAATAAGAAGAAGCGAGGGTTGGTGAAGGATATTCACCATTTGGATAATCTTGAAGTTTAACGTTTAGACTCTGAGGATGGTGGTGTGATTGTTCAAGAGGTGGTGAAGTCCTCTCTGGGTGCCTAGATGAAGGAGAAGCAGGTTTCAGATCCTATTCTGATGAGAATCAAGAATGATGTGGGTCACCAGAAGGTGGTGGCTTTTGAGATTGGTGGTGAAGGTATCTTGAGGTACCATGGTAGATTTTGTGTTCTCTATGTTGATGGGCTGTGAGAAAGGATCGTGGTTGAGGCTCATGAGTCTAGGTACGTTATTCATCCTGGTTTAATGAAGATGTTCCATGATCTAAAATAGATCTATTGGTGGAATAACATGAATCGAGATATGGAAAACTTTGTGGCTAAGTGCATTGTGTGTTAACAAGTGAAGGTTGAACACTTGAGGCCTAGTGGTTTGTCTCAAGAGTTTGAGTTGTCTATGTGGAAGTGAGAATTGATCAATATGGATTTCATTCTCGGTCTTCTGAGATCTCAAAATCAGTCTGATTTAATTTGGGTCATTATTGATAGGATGACTAAGTTCGCACACTTCTTGCCAGTGAAGACTACTTATTCTACAGAGGATTATGCCAAGCTCTTACTTCAGGAAATCATCAAGTTTTATGGTGCACCTATCCCTATTATATCTAATTGCGGTATGCAATTCTCATATCATTTTAGACATTCTTTCCACATAGGTCTGATGGATGGTCAAGCGACGTGGACTATTTTGAATTTGAAAGATATACTAAGGTCTTATGTGCTTGATTTTTATGGAAACTGGGTTGATCATTTGCCTCTCATAGAGTTTGCATATAATAATAGTTTTCACTCTAGTATTATGATGGCTCCTTTCGAAGCCCTTTATAGTAGGAGGTGTAGGTATCTTATCAGGTGGTTTGAGGTTGGTGAGAATAGGTTATTCAGTCTTAACTTGGTTCACCAAGACATGGAAAAGGTAAAGCTGATTTGAGATAGACTCAAGGTCGCCCAAAGTCGCCAAAAGTCCTATGCGGATATGAGGCATAGGGAGTGGAGTTTACAGTGGATGATTTGGTGTTCTTGAAGGTATCTCCCATGAAGGAAGTGATGTTTTTTGGAAAGAAAGAAAATCTCAGTCCTCGATATGTTGGTCCTTTTTGTGTTTAGAGGTGAGTGGCCATGTGGCTTATGAGTTGGAGTTGTCATCTAGGTTGGGTTCCATTCATCCCGTGTTCAACGTTTCAATGTTGAAGAAGTGCATGGGTGATCCTTCTTTGGTTGTTCCTTTGGAGAATGTTGGCATTTTAAATTCCTTGTCTTATGAGGAAGTTTTGGTTAAGATTTTTGAAACACCCTAGGATTTGGACCCTTGCGAAATTTCCAAGGTTTTTGGCTCACTAGGCATGGTACGACTAAAGGATACCACTCGTACCCTTTGGATATGGTTAGGGGTTGCCTTGAGGGTTCACTTATACCCTACGAAATATGTTTTACTTGGATACTGCCCAAGAAATGAATCCTCTTGGTACGAGTCATAAATAGGGATATAAGGGGTGTAAGGCCTAGTGGTATATTGCCTAAGGTGTTGTCTTATGGAGTCTTCCTTAGATACAGTTGGTGGGTACGATTGGGAGTGTCACTCATACCCTTAAGGTATAACTAGAGAGGTGTGAGTCATATATAAACCAGTAGGTAGGGTCTTGGCATGGCCTTTGATACGAGGTGGGGTACCACTCGTACCCTAGGATACGATGGTAAGGGGAGTCTTACCCCTGGACATGGCTTGTTTTAATTTTTAAGTCAAGGGTACTTTGGACATTTTGTACTCCTAAACCCTTTTTTCCTTACATTATATATCCCTTAGTGGCCTTCCATAACACTTATTAAAGGGTTCAAACACATCAAATACTCTCTCAAACTCACTCTTAAAAGATTGGAGGCTAGGGTTTCTCAAGTGTTCTTCAAAGGTCAATATTTCATCCATGAATCTTCATGTATAAGTTATGTACTTCTTCCATCATTGTTATTTCCAACTAAAGGCATGTGTATTGTGTTTTAAATATTGATTTATGAATAATGAATGGTGGTTTTCAAAATATATGTTAAGGGTCTTGATGCATATGGTTTGGTATTGGTTTAAACTATACTTTTACATGTTGTTGGTAATGGTTTGCATATATGGTTATTAGTTGGTTATGTTTTGAAAAAATGGGTCTTGAATAACCCTAATTATGGTGGTTTATGCATTTATTTTTCTCTTGGTAAAGGTACGCCCTCAACATGTTTGATAAAATGCCTCAAAGAATGTTTTTACTCTATTATTGAACTTTCATTAGGACTCTTGCATGGTTTGGTTTGGTAATGGAACGCTAAATGGTTTTGGATGGTTTAAATGGCTTAAATGATATAAATTCTTTAAATGTTTGGCATAGTCTGAAATGGTTTAGAATGGTTGAAAGGGTAAGGGTTTTGGTGGTTATGGTTGGTCTATTTTGAAAACCTTGTGGGATGCATGAAGACCCCTCAAGTGAATACATTAATGAAATTGTCTTAAATGGTTTGGAAAGGTAAAAGTCTAAATGGTTATGCTTGTGGGGAATATAGAAGTCCCCAAAGTGGTTTAATATGGTAAATGGAAGGGCACTTGAAAGTTCTCTTAAACTTATAATTTGTTGGCCAAGGATAGTACTTGCAAGTATGGTGGTATGACAATACCAATAATAATGGCCTTGGTAAATAAATGGTTAATGGAATTGGTTGGTTATTTAGAACTGGTTTTAATTGGGCAATAATGCCAGGATATGTAGCTAAGTCGTAGAAGGTGGAGGTCCCGAGGGACCAAAATTGGAAACTCATATTTGTCGATATGAGGTTGGTCTTAGTGACCGTATGCATGATGTCACACTATATTTTAGGGGATATACTAGTCATCCCTGGGTTTCTTCCTTAATTATGTGGCTATACGCACTAGGACCTTTCAATAGGGGATGTTGATCCTATATAGCCTGTAGGAGGTTTAGGAAGGCAAAGCTACAGAATCTAGGTAAAGGTTTTAAAGGTATGCTAAACTCGGTTCCCTTTCCCGGCATAGTTATATATATATATATATGGTTGTATGCATTATGGATGGTTTTACTTGGTTTTATAAATGGAATTATTTTATCCTAATCCTGAATGCATGCTAGTGTTCACCCACTAACTCATCTTCGGGCCGCTGTATACCCATGCTATGCAGGGACCAACCATTCTACTTCTCCTACTCTGTGATCAAATTTGGGAACAGTTGATGTTGGATTAAAGTGGCGATCTTCCATAGTTTGGAAGGCATGTACTTCATGTTATGGTTTACTTTGTATACTTCTTGTCTTTTATAGACTTTGGTTTTAGATGTGGTCGGGGGCATGTCCCGACTAGGTACTCTTTGGTTGGTCTAGAAGCTTTGTATGGAAAACTACGGACTTAGGTATGGGATGGGTTATTTTTGTGTGTGTGTGCATATATATATATATATATACATACATACATTGGTTTATTATCATGGAACTATTTTATGGTTTCCGCATTAGTTTGGTTGGTTATTGGATGGTTGGACTTGGTTAGGTTGGTCTCGGATATAGACTTACACCAAAGTCACCGCATAGTCGAATCAATATCTTGTTATATATTTGGACTTTAGCTGACTCAAGGTATGAGTTGGGCAGTTGGGTTGGGTAATGATGGTGGTTCTCGATCTTGGTTGGGCTTGGGATTGCCCACTATGACAAGGTCCTGGTTTTGATCGTGTCAAGTTGGTATCAGAGCTTTAGGTTGTGGTGTCATGGGGTGTCCACAAAGCCGTGTTGAGTAGAGTCTTGCTTATGGTTGTGTCGAAAAACACACTTATAATCAGGAGGCTTTGAGGCATTTAGGAATGCTTCACTTTCTTGGTTATTCTACATTTCATCTATGGAGTATATGGAATTCAACTCTTCTCTAAATCTTCTTTGGTCACTCTTTAGATTAGGCCTTCTCTATAATCCAAAAGTTCATGGAATCTCGCCTGCCCCACTCGAGTACAACATGGATGGATCTAGTCCAACTAATGGGTCACAAGCCCGGTCAAGGGTCGTAGCTTCTAGTTATCCTCATAGAATCCCACCAATCTCCACCAACCCTATCTCAGAAGGTGATACTCAAACTCAGTTACCTCAAGGAGAAGATTACCAATGCTGAGTTTAATCATTCTAATAATCTATTAACCCAAATAGTGACAACTTTATTATTCCAGTCTTGTCTTATTAGTATAGGGAGGAATGAGGTGAGGTTGGTATATGGCCAAGGTAAGGAGGTTTTGGTTTTCTAAATAAAAGGGTAGGTCAATGGTATGGCAGTAAATGGTCTAAAAAACAGAGTTGGGGGAGTCCTAACTCTTATTCTATGTCTTGTATTCCCTACCCGTATTCAATTGGGAGGTAGGTAAATTCTTTTTAGGGAACAGGGTGCCCAATCTCGGGCCAATGGGGCCCATTCCATAGTATCCCATTTTCTTTATAAATTTTGAGGTTGGTTGCACTGTGGTTGTTGTGAGGGAGAAACGAATCAGTATTTTGGTAGTGGTCAGTTGGGTATCATATGATGAGAATGTCCCATAAGGGTTGCCGCTTGAACAAATAGAGTATCGGCTACTACCTCTGGCTCCGGCAGTGGTCGTGATTACCTCAATGTTTTTACAATTCCTTAGGAGTTTGAGGCATCTTTTGATGTAACCATTGGTATGTTTAAAACTCCTTTCCTTGAGGTGTGTATGGTTTACTTGGCTTGGGGTCCTCTCTCTTTTGTAACCTTATTTGTGGTTGTGTATTTCAATCTCAAGGTTACTTTGGACTCTTTTCTTCTTTTGTTTCTACCTCGGTAGGTGACACTGTGATTACCAAAAGAGTCTATAAAGGGTGTGTGGTACTTGTTGGTAATAAAGAGGTCTTGGTGGATTTGTTTGACTCAAATATTATGGATTTTTGTGTCATTTGGGGGATGGATTCATTAAACTCATGCTATTCTTCATTAGATAGTCGGATCTGTAAAAAAATTATCTTTAGGCTCCATGGTGAGCAGATTATGGGGTGGGAGGAATTTTTCATTCCCTAGCAATTAAGGAAATGGTCATATTATATCTTAAAACTTAGAAGTTGATCTCCAACGGGTGTCTTTGTTATTTGGCCGGATTAAAGATTCTAACCTGGAAGGTCTTTCCTTACATTTAGTTTTGATGGTGCATGAATTTCCTAGGGTCTTTCTAAAGGGAAGGTTGGTTTAGGGTTGGTCTTATTTTAAACATTTGTCCAAATTTCTATTCCTTCTTTATAGAATGGTTTTGGTAGAGTTAAAGGATCTTAAGGAGAAATTAAGAGATCTCTTAGATGAAGGTCTCATCAGTCTTAATGTTTCCCTGTAGAGTGTTTTCTCTCTTGCATGCATAAGGGGAATGATTTTCCCTAGTAATGGATAGGTCGTCGGTGGGTGACTAAGGAATTAGGAACGTCCTCCTTGTGGGGTGGACCTTATATGTATATTCCATTCTATATGGGGTATTTTGATAGTATTGAATTGTGGTTGGTAGATCCTAGGCTTGAACCTATAGGCTTGATTTTGATTAAAGAGAGCATAATAAGCTCGGGAATATAAATGTCGGAGTTATGGAGATAAATTGGTAGGTTGGATGAGGTTGATGATTTGGGAAATACAATAGTGGGAGAGTTGTGCCATATAGGCACAGAGTTCAGGTCAAATATGGGAACTGAGGATCTAGTCCTTCGACAGGTTAGATCATGGAGCTTGCACACATCTTTGTCCCTATACTAGCATTTTATTGTTGGCATGAAATTGATTATTAAATTCATGGTTTTAAAAGTGAGTTTTGGCACAACTAAAGGCTTTGACATGATTACTCATTTAATTAATTTTCCATGGATTATGATGCCTTATTCAGGCTTTATTTATGTTTATGAACATTGTGGGATGCATAGGAATGTTTAAATGGATTTTGGCGTACTATGGATTCCCCATTTACTTGGTTTTTGTCTTGAAAATTATGTCCCCTCAAAACTGCTTGTGAAATTTTCATTGAATATAATATGGTCATATGGTTTGACTATTCTTGAATCTTTGCATTGCATGCATCGTTAAAAGAACATGAATTAGTTTTAGTTGGATTCAAATGATTTATGAAAAAGCTTTGGTGGCCATGGTCTAATTTTAAATGGTTTTGGGTTTAACTAGAAACCTTGGAGTCTATTTTATCTAATGGGTTTTTGCATGTATATGTTGGGCCATAGGTAGCCTTGGGATGAGGGTTGGTAGTTAATCTAAAAATTCCCTACTAGCAGTGGACTTCAAGGGAAGGTCGGGGTTACATATTCTGATGACACACTCTTCTCTCTCAGTTAAGAAAGTACTCTACTAGTGTTTTATATATGGTTGTAGTGCTTATGCTTATGGGTTGCATTTTGTATTGACCTTATTCCCTTTATATGAATATTAACCTTGTGTTAAGTTACTTATGGTATATATGGTTGTGTTTCTTTAGGTGTCCAGTCTAAGGACTCCTTCCATGGTATGGTTCGTCGGGATGATTCTCCATTATGGTCCAGGTAATTGTTGTGAAGTACTTCATGCCTATAGTGTCGTGTCTTATCTCTGGGATTTTTCCTTTGGAGGCATAGGTAACTCTCATAATTTGGTTTCTTAAATGAATCTTTTTGTGCTAGGGTGGTAGTGGTTTGGAAAGTATGGAGAGGTATTGAAACGAGGAATATAGAAATCCATATGTTGGGGAAAGTGTAGGGTGACTACTAATAGTTAAGGTTTTGGAAGGTAAGGTAAGGTTGTTGTCATGGGAAATGGTTAAGAAAGAAATAGTTGGTGAAAATACTTGTTGAAATGATAGAGGGTGCTATATCTTTGATTGATAGAAATAACCCCGGGTATATAAGTAGTAGGCTTGAATGTTGTGACTGGTAGATATACCAATAAGTTGTGTTGGGTCCCTGAGAGGTTTGATAGGGAATGGTTTAATGAATTATTCTATGGAATAGTAGTTGTATGGTTTTGGGTGTTCAATTATATGATGGAGGTCTTGGTTATAGTAGGTGGATGTAAGTTGTCTATGTCTTTTACTCATGGTTTCCATATTATAATAATAATGGAAGTTGAATGGTATTTCGAGATACATGTAAGGAAAAGAGACTGGTGGCCTAAGTTAACTTCTTTTATCTTTGGATAGGCTTGAAAATGGAGGTGGTGAATAGCTAGACTCAAGATCTCATAGTGGTGTGTCTTGGTAAATTCTAAGTTGAATTGGACTTTCCCTTGAACGAGTCCATTCGGCTGGTACTCTATGAGTTTGTATTAGGGTAAGGTCTGGATGGTCCTTGGTTGGTTAGTTACTTTGGGTGGTCTTGGTATCTCGGATTCTTTGTTCTTTTGGGGAAGTCCCAATGAGGATCTTGGATTGGTAAGTGCGCTGGTTGCGAACAAATATGGTATGGCTTTGGTAAAGGTTCTATGGTGGAACTAAAGGTCCGAGAAAGTCATTTGAGATGTGGAAGTGGACATGGAGTCCGAGTATTCGCATTGGTTCTTCTGGAAACTCGTGCGTGGGGTATATTTTCTTTATCACATCTTGGTTTCTAACTTGGTTAAAGGTGAGGAATAGTTCCTTTCACATCTTTATTTCTAACTTAGTTAGAGATCGGAGTTGAGGTGTTGGGGTGTAAATCGTGCTTGGGGTATGTGCTGATTTTCTCATCCATGTTAGTGTTCTTGTCCTCTATTTCAGTTGGAGGAATATGTGTTAATGTGTTACCTATTGCTTGTTATTACCCTTACCCATCATTCGAGGATGAATGATCCTAGTGGGGGAAAGTAAAACACCCTAGGATTTGGACCCTTGCAAAATTTCCAAGATTTTGGACTCACTAGGCTTGGTAAGACTTAAGGATACCACTTGTACACTTTGGATACGAGTTAGGGGCTTCCTTGAGGGTTCACTCGTACCCTAGGCAGTGTGTTTAGCTTGTCTACTGCCCAAGATATAACTTCTCTTGGTACGAGTTATATAGAGGGATACGGGGTGTAAGATCTAGTCAAATGTGGCCTAAGGTGTTGTCTTGTGATATCTTCCCTAGATACGGTTGGTGGGTACGATTGGGGGTGTCACTCATACCCATAAGGTACGACTAGGGAGGTATGAGTCATATAGAAACCAGTAGGCAGGGTCTTGGCATGGTCTTGGGTACGAGTTGGGGTACCAATCGTACCCTAGGATACAGATGGTAAGGGGGAGTAGTACCCCTGGACGTGGCTTGTTTTAATTTTTAAGTTAAGGGTAGTTTGGATATTTCATACTCCTAAATCGTTATGTCCTTACCTTATATAACCCTTGGTAGCGTTCCATAACACTTGTTAAAGGGTTAAGATACCTCCAATACTCTCAAACTCACTCTTGAAAGATTGGAGGCTGGGGTTTCCAAGTGTTCTTCAAAGGGATAAAAGGTCAAGATTACATCCGTGAATCTTCATGTATAAGGAATGTACTCCTTTCCTCATTGTTATTTACAACTAAAGACATGTGTATTGTGTTTTAAACATTGATTTATGAATCATGAATGGTGGGTTTCGAAATTTATGTTTAGGATCTTGATACATATGGTTTGGTATTGGTTTAAACTATGTTTTTACATGTTGTTGGTAATGGTTTGCATATGTGGTTATTGGTTCGTTATGGTTTACCAAAAGGGTCTTGAGTAACCCTAATTATGAAGATTTATGCATTGGTTTTGGTCTTGGTAAAGGTATGCCCTCAAGATGTTTGATAAAATGCCTCAAAGAATGTTTTTGCTCTATTGTTGAACTTTCATTGGGACTCATGCATGGTTTGGTTTGGTAATGGAACTCTAAATGGTTTTGGATGGTTTCGCATGGTTTAAATGATATAAATGCTTTAAATGTTTGGCATGGTCTAAAATGGTTCTGAATGGTTTAAAGGGTAAAGGTTTTGGTGGTCATTGTTGGTCTATTTTGAAAACTTTGCGGGATACATGGAGATCACTCAAGTGAATGCATTAATGAAATTTGTTTAAATGGTTTGGAAAGGTAAAAGGATAAATGGTTATGCTTTTAGGGAACATGGAAGTCCCTCAAGTGGTTTAATATGGTAAATGGAAGGGCACTTGAAAGTTCTCTTAAACTTATAATTTGTTGGCCAAGGATAGTACTTGCAAGTATGGTGGTATGACAATACCAATAATAATGGCCTTGGTAAATAAATAGTTAATGGAATTGCTTGGTTATTTTGAACTAGTTTTTATTAGGGAATAATGGCGGGATGTGTAGCTAATCCGTGGAAGGTGGAGGTTCAGGGGGAACCAAAATTGGAAACTCATATTTGTCGATATGAGTTTGGTCTTGGTGACTGAGTTCATGATGTCACACTAAATTTCAGAGGATGTACTAGTCATCCCAGGGTTTCTTCCCTGGTCGTGTGTCTACATGCACTGGTCCCTTTCAGCAGGGGGAGTTGAATCCATATAGCCCGTGGGTGGTTTAGGACGGAAAAGCTACACATCCCAGGTAAATATTTTAAAGGCATGCAAACTTAGTTCCTTCTTACGGCATGGTTATACATATATGTATGGTTGTATACATCATGGATGGTTTTACTTTGTTTTATAAATGACATTATTTTAACCTTATCCTGAGTACATTCTAGTGTTCACCCACTAACCCATCTTCGGGAGGCTATATGCCCATGCTATGTAGGGACCGGCCATTCTACTTCTCTTACTTAGTAATCAGATTTGGGGACAGTCGATAGTTGATTGAAGTGGTGAGCTTCCATAGTTCAGAAGGAATTTACATCATGTTATGGTTTACTTTACATACGTTTTGTCTTTCATAGACTTTGGTTTTGGCTATGGGCGGGGTCATGTCCCGACTAGGTACTCTTTGGTTGGTCTAAAGGTTTTGTATGGACAACTGCGGACTTGGGTATTGTATGGGTTATTTACGGTGTATATATATATATATATACACATGCATACATACATTGTTTTATTATCATGGTACTGGTTTATGGTTTTCGCATTGGTTTGGTTGGTTATTTGGTGTTTGGCCTTGGTTGGCTTGGTCTCGGATATAGACTTATCCTAGAGTCACCACATGGTCGGATACTTTATCTTGTTACATATTCAAACTTCAGCCAACTCAAGGTATGCATTTGGTTGTTGGGTTGGGAAACAAGGGTAGTTTCCGATCCTGGTTGGATTTGGGATTACCCATTACCACAAGGACCTGGTTCGGGTTATGTCAAATTTGGATAAGCAAGTCCATCGATTGAGGACTAAGTTTGTGTCTTCGATTAAAGTTCTATAGAGGAATTATAAGGTCAAAAAATCTACTTGGGAAGCCAAAGAGGACATAAAATCCAAATATCCATTCTTGTTCCCCATTCTGGATAATCGTGCTTAAGGTATGTGTTAATCGTGACATCATTATTTTCTGTCTTTGTTAAAGGTAAGTGTGGGCATGTTTCTGTGCTAAATTGTGCCAAAGGATGTGTAATACCCCATACTTTTCCTAGAAAATTTCATCTCAAGAATGTCTAGTATTAGCTTCTAAATTTAATGATGGTTAGTCCATGAAGAATTTTCAAGATTTTCACTTTTTGTCATGTGGGAAATTCAATAAGCTTTCCATCGATATAAAATTCGCCCAAATCCGATAACCGAGTCAGAAGTTACGATTATTTTATGTTCCCGTCGTAAAACAGAGCCATATTAGTCAGTGGTGCGCCGCACCACAAGAGGAAATGGCATTTAGCGAATTCCAGTATAGGTCCACGATTATGGCACATCGCGCTAGGGTCCAAATTCAGAATTATCCTTTTCCAGTGTCTTAGCGCGATTTCCTCTGCGTCGTGCCAAAGTTCTAGGTCGTAAAAAAAGGGGCAACACGATGGCTCCGCATCGCGCCAACCCTCAGTTTCCCAATTGTCAAATTCCAGTGACACGGCGTGATAGCGCTGCGTCGCGCCAGGGGCCCAGTTGGGGAAAATTTACTAAAATTAAATGACGCATTCAAGATTAAAAGGGTCAACTTCCCACCACTATTTAAGCCTTTTAACACGTGATTCAGCCACTCTTTACCCAAAATACACTCTCTTCTCTCAAAAACCTCTCAAGAACAAGCTAGGATTTTCATAGAATATCCAATTCCAAGAAAGTTTCTTCATCAATCTTCACGAAATCACGAACTAAGGTATGCGTAGTGTTCATTCATGGACTCCTTTCATCCATGAAGCCCAAGAATCTCTTTTCTAAGTTTAAGTTTATGGATATCCTTATGAATTTCATGTTAGGTTTGTTTTGTTTATGTTGAGAATGATCAGTTGAATTCAAATCCATGTTGGGTGATCAATTTTATGTGGAATTGATTTGTGTAGATGTATATTCATGTGAACCTATGAATAAACCATAGATGATGAAATTAGAGATGAATCATGATGATTAATTGTTGTATAATGTTGTCTACATGTGGTATGCCTACCATGTGTTTGATTAAATGCCTAGATGAAGGAACAATGCCCAACTAGTATGATATCATGAAATCCCCATGTATGTACAAGTTTTGCCTATCACATGTTTTGATGGAATGCTTCTATAAATGTATTATGGATTATTATGTTAGTTATATGTTCAAGTAAGTTATGCTTGGTCAGTTTCCTTCCATCGAGTCTTGGGGGTACTTATACCCATAATATTAGTTGTGTGCCAAGAGCCATATCATGTTTCCATGATACTCTAATTGAAGCTATGAATCCTTAGACTTCAGACAATCTTATGACTCAAGAAATCTCCATGATCTCATGAACTCAGTCAGTTGTCAGATATTAGTAATATTCCATCAGTCAACGAAATTCAGTAACTCAATCCTTGTTCAGTTAAGTAAATTATGTTGAGTGTCTATTCAGATGGGAGTAGAAATTAGCATCGAGTGAACCCAAGGACGGGAACTCACCTGTTATGTGAGGGTGTGATTCTTAGAAGCAATCCTTGCATTCCAGAACTATGTAGCTAGCATAGGTTGAGACATCATAGCCTTCTATATGAGGGTAGATGAGGTGGCTTAGCCTGCTATATGAGGGTTCCCACCATTCTTACTAGAGTTGCCTATTATATTAGGGTCACTCACATGTTATCCTTACCTGTGGCACGGTATTGACACCCTTCCAATCAGGGCATAGATTGGACCGTAATTCGACTATAATGCGTCATTTGGGGCATGTCGATTAGATGACTATCTCCCACAGTCTCAGTATCAGTCTCAATAAAAGAACTCAGATAGTTCTTAAGAATTCAGGGCTATCAGATACAATCAACTTAGACACAGTACGGAACTCAGATAGTTCCATCAGATTCAGGACTGTCAGATACAGTCACTCATGTTATCCGTTATATTCAGATTCAGTAATCATGTTATCACAGTATTAGTGTCAGTTGTTATATCCCATGCATGTATTCTCACGCTCATGATAGTTAGTCAGTTATTATTATTGTTCATGCATATGAACCCCATGCATTCAGTCTACCTCACATGCATACCAATACATTCAAAGTACTGACGCATTTGCGCTATGGTGTCTTATACCATAGGTTCAGAGACATGAGCTCCAGATCAGCAGTAGATTCTAGTTTCAGCAGTCATAGTTAGAAGTGAGTCCTCATCATTCAAGGACCTGATTATTCCCTATTATCTCATTAACTAGTTTATTAGTTGGAGTTAGTTGGGGACATGTCCCATCAACTCCTTACTCAAACAGTTCAGTCCGTTAGAGGCTTTCTAGACTATTATGTTTCAGACTTCAGTATTTTCAATTTTTTTTTGGTATTTCATACCCCGTTTAGATGTTAGGTTTTACTTCAGTTATGTGAACTTTACGGACTTTCAGTTCATGTTTCCGCATTATTCAGTATTTTATGCAGTATACAGGTACAGATATCAGTCATGGGTTAGCTTGTGGTCCTTCGGGGTCATGAGAAATATGTAGATTTCCGGTTTAGCAAATCGAGGTGTTACAGGATGCCTTGACCCATCATTCAACGACGAATGATCCTAAGGGGGGAGAATGTAATGCCTCAGATTTTGTCCCTTGAAAATTTCTTGACATATGGGCTTACTGCCCAGATTGTGACTCTCTCTATGAGTCATAGGGTGTCATTACGGGTCGTAGGACCTTAATCATATCCTGACCTGTGTAGATTTCCCAAGTTTCCAATATGATAAAGATTAGCTCCTAACGAGTCGTAAAAACTCTATACAAGTCGTAAATCCACCTTTGTAGCCAAAACAATAAGATTCCCATGGTGCTCTGCGATGAGTACGACTAGACTCAATGAGTCATAATGACTCGATATGAGTATAGGTGCTCTGCTATGAGTATGACTAGACTCAATGAGTCATAATGAATCGATATGAGTCATAAGTTACCAATCATAGAGTGACGAATGTGTACCCAAAAGTTTCTATCTTGAATACGAATCGGAACCTACGAGTCATAGCGAGTCCTTAAGAGTCATATAGTGACCCGTAGTCACTGGCGACAATTTTTCAGCTTTTAAATTAAGGACACTTTACATATTTCCCCTCTTCCCCAATCATAACCCATGACTTAAAACCTATTTAGGGTATCATTATCACTCTGAAATAAATCAAAATAAATTCTAAATCTCTATCAAATCCCCAAGGTCAAGAACACTTAGGGTTTCCAAGAAGTTGGTCAATTAAGGCTCTCAAAGGGTGATTTTTCTCCGTAGTTGTGATACTTTCAGGAATGTTACTCTTTCACAAATATTATTTTGTGAAAAGAATGTGTTTTAGATTTTTTAATTATATGGATTTAACTGTAGGTTTTGACATGGGTTAAGGGTTTTGGGGTGGATTATCCTTGAATTGTTTCTCCATGGTTTTCATGAGTTGTTCATGCTATGAATTGAATGTTTTTCAACTAATGGGGTGCATGGGTGTGGGAATTTGAAAGTAGGTCGAGGAAATCCCCCAAAATTATTCGTTTGAACTTGGAAATTGATTTTGAACAATTGTATTCCCTCAACCCACTTGTTTAAATAGTTTTGAATTGTGGAATTATCTCTTGTTTTGACTTACACACCTATACTGTTGTATTGCATAAATGGTTAAACAATGAACATGGATTTTTAAAGCCTTGTTGGATATGTTTTGACTTAATTAACAAAGGTGATCAAGGCACTCCCCAAATTTGATTTGATAAACTAAAGGAGGACGAGGCATTCCTCCTACTTGATTTAATGAACAACGGGGATCGAGAAATTCTCTAAAGTTAATGGAATTGTAATTGAATAATTATAAGCTTGCAAGCATATGGTATGGAGATACTTGTGGTGTTCCTTAATGTATAATTTCGTAGTTAATGAATGAATTATGTGAAATTTATTTTAATTAGGCTTAATGGGTGTCATGTAGCTAAGCCATGAAGGTGTGGGCCATGAATGACTTTTACTGGAAACTCATGTTTGCTGACATGAGGGTTGGATTGATGATCATGTGCACAATTCACACTATTGAGATATGTATTTATATCTTGGATTAACGTGGGGTTGGGTCATTCCCTGGTCTTCCTTGATATCTTCGGTTCATGCGGCTAACACGCACTGGGCCTTTTCAGTAGGGGAGATGAACCCATATAGACTGTGAATTCCTATTTTTAACTGTTAAGCTACATAGTCCAGGATAATGTTTTACCATCATGCTAAACCTTGTTCCTAACCTAGCATCTATTATATATATGTATGTATATATGTGAATATGTATAGTGAGTTTGAAATTTAAATTTTGACTGACATTGATTTACCCTTATCCGGAGATACATGATAATGCTCACCCCACTAACTGTCTCTAGATGTTGTATCCTAATGTGATGTAGGCTCTAAGGCACTTCTTCTTTTTCCTGCACAGTGATAGGTGATTTTAGAGTTGGTCATTGTGGTGAAGTGGTGAGATTCCATTCTCCAAAAGACTTGATCATTCCATCGGTTTTCCTTTTATAAATTAGAATTCAACATTTCACATTTACATTGTCATTGTTGGGGTTGGGACATGTCCCGATGTAGGTTATTTTTCTGATATAGAGGCTTTGCGGATATAACTGTGGATTGTGTATTGATGTTGACACTCTTAGATGTCTTTGAACATATTATTGTTTATCTTGTTATATGTTTGAAATTCATCCGTTGTCAGGTGTGCTATGTTTTGTTAGCTAGGCAAAAGGGGTGGTCTTCAGTCCTCAGTGGACTTAAGATACCCATCACTGTTGGACCTAGTTCGGATTGTGACACTAATACTTTAATTTTTCAGAGAAAATTTTTCCATTTTTTCTTTCATACCACTTCCAACCAAATTTACCTACAATAAATACAAAACACACATCATATCTAATGGAATAACCTAAGTTAATGCATAATTTCACCATTTTAAGCATCGGATTTGCCATGAAACCACAACACATCAACACCCTCAAATTAGATTGTTTGTATGTCCTCAGGCAAAAACATAAAACAAAACAAAGACGATGTTTAACTAGGAAGATCCTAAGATACCATTGGCAGTCGACTTATCAATCATTGCTCAAAAAACTTTAACCCTCCCTTCCTATTTTTAAATTTTTTGAACTTAATTGTATATTGATTTAGTACAACAATGTAACATACAAGAATCAAGTGATAGCATTATGTTAGCAACAAACAACAAGGCATAACCTCAGTACACTACCCGGACAGATAAGCAATCTAACTACGCAACCATTCACCCTCATAGTCAAATAAATCTCTATCACTCAATTTTATCAAAACATTCCTAGAGGGACGGTCAAGATATGCTCACACTCTTAAAGAAGTCCCAACCAGTGTATACAAAATGTCATAGGCTTGCCCATTTGCTCTCTACCTGAGTTTTCGGACAGCCTAGTTAGGATCACTATAGGGCTTTGTTAGGCTTGTATCATAGGCTTGGGACTGGTATGGTACATTTGAGGATTTCTTAGTGACTTAGCCTCCTTAGTATTATGATTATTTCAGGTTCTACTATTTTACAACCTTTTCTTCTATTCTGCCCTTATTTCTCCCTTTTCATTATATTTCTTGCTTATTTAGGCTGGGAGTGGTTTCTTGTTTTTTTTATTCTTTCTTTTTCTTCTTTTTCAAATCTCTTTTTTTTTTTTGCTTTTCTTATTCTTTTTGCTTTTCTTTTTCTTTTCTTTTTCTTTTTCTAACACACTCAACCTTACTTATTTTTTTATCTACACTCTTTCTTTGCATCTATGCTTCTTTGTGCACCCATATAGACACCATTAACTTAGGTTATTTAACTGAATTGAGGTGCACAGTGTCCATGGAGGACCAGGGCCAAAACAGGGTTATTGCAATTAAGAATTGGAAAGTGAATTGGTGTGAACAAAAGAATAGGTCTATTTAGCTCAAAAATAAGGATCAAGGCATTCATATTTCATTTGGTTGGTCGATTTAGGATAAAGTGGATTCATCAAAAAAAAATAGCTTGTGATCATCTCCTAATCGACTACCCTACCACTTAGGCAAGAGCAACCAGGCAAATTCTAGATTCCATACACATAAGGAACTAGGTAATGGCTCACACACACATTGTACAGGGTCACATCACTAGTCACTATCTATGAAGTTCATGCAATTGTTTTCCCTAGTTATTCTTTCCCTAATTCTAATGTCATTAATAGATTCACAATAATCACACACATAAACAAATCACACAATTGTAAAAAATTTTAGGAAGGGTATCATTTTCACAAACAACTTTAGCACAATCATTCAAAACATGTCAACTGTCTTAGGTACACATTTTCTTCCTAATTGAACACCACATAAAATATCATAAAACAAAACACATACATATTTAAATTAACTAGACATATCGGTTCAACATTCAGACCCTAGTCGATGGGAAAAGAAACACGGCAACAACAACCCGCGGCTGCTAAAATGGTGCATGACTTTATCAATTCCAATGTAACTTATCCTTTTGGAGATGACGTAGCAAACTATGTAAGCCTCCCAACGAAGCCAACATAAATTCGACCCGAATACAAAAATAAAAGGAAGCTTTATTATTGTGGTATACCAGCCACCTGTTCTGGAACTTCCAATTCTCTGCCATTCTATGAGTCTCTTCATTTTAATGTATGACATCGTCACCCTCTTTGGCAGCATCCACTAATTTGAATCTCAATTTTAAAGCCATATTTTGACTCGATCATTTTTGGGATGCCGCTAATAACCAACTAATGGAAAGTGCTCTTCCTTGTGTGGATCTTATTTTAGGAACTTGATGAGTTGATCCACCTACACTTCTTGATTTTACTGTTATATCGGGAGTTACTCCACGTATTTCTTAATGTAATGGGGCTAACGTAATGGGGGTAGTGGATTTTTTTTGTCTTTTGTTGAATCTTTTTCACGGCTCCTTAATTAGCCCGAGTACAAGTCTAATCTTTTTTCTTTAGTAAAAGAGAATAAAGCCAAAAAATCTTTTTTTTCGAATAGTCTCAACATCCTCATTGAGAGTCATTCTGTGAGACGTCTAATAATCTCTGACTTGGTCTTTGAATACTAAGTCTCAGCCCCTTCTCGGCTTACCTTGCTCTCATGTTGGCCTCTCTACTTGACTAAGTAGTATTCCACTCGTACAGTGGGTGTATGGGCTATCCCATAGTGTGGTAAGTTGTGATATGCTCAACTTCTTCTTATAGAGTCACATTACTAGTCACTAACTATCCAGTTTTAATGCTATTAATAGATTCACAACATTCACACGCATAACAAATCACACAATTGTCAAAAAATTTAAGAAGGGTATCATTTTCACAATCAAATTTAGTACAATCATTCAGAACACGTCAACTACCTTAGGTACATTTTTCTTACTAATTGAACATCACATAAAACATAAAAAACAAAACACACACACATTTAAATTAACTAGACATAACGGTTCAACATTCAAACTACAGTAGATGGGAAAAGAAACACGGCAAAAACAATCTGCGGTGGCTAAACCGTACATCCCCACCCTCAACTAAATACCTATGTAATATACCAAGTGTGTGTATAATGTAAAAATGAGGAGCAAAAACATACCTAGGCATACTAGGCGCCAGCTCAAGTAGTATCACTATATGAGGCCTTAGTATGGGACACACTCTCATCATCAGTGGCGCTAGTGGTGACTGGGGTGCATAATTCAGTAGTAGCACTGGTGGTGGCTGGTGTGCTCAGTGTCATCTCAGGCGATGGATCTGTACTACGGCTCAAATCAACAGCATATGAAAGTTGATAACTACCAGCCCCCACCACTATCTCTCGAGCCCTTGCCTGATGATCCCACTCACTCTGAATGTTGGATACTTTTATATCCTCAACATTATTCTTCTCTACACTCTTTCTCTTTTTCTTCTTTTTTTCTCTCTCATCAGCACCAATATCACCCACTATGGGGGTTGAATATCCAACACCCCAAATATTTGGTACCTCCTCCTTATACTTGATCTCTTTGATAATAGGCTTCGAGAGGACCGATCTATGTTTTAACTACTCAATTGCCTTTTAAAGTGTCGCCAACTCAATATGTATACCTACTAAGTCTAGGGATTGGATGCTCTCAAGTTGTTGGTGGATACACTGCTCGAACCCATCAAATTGGGTCTGCATCACGCTTATCTCATATTTTATTTTATTTTCTACTATGGCTTATCTCCTCCTTCCATAAGTCTCACATTTGCCTCAAGCGTAATCAACCTTTGATTTATTTTAGCCAAGAATGACTATGACACCAAAACATAGTTGGTGAGGACTATTTTGGAAGTTGATGGATTTAGTGTTGCAGTGAGTAGTGGGGTTAGAGGCTGAGAGGTCCCTGCCATATTTAAAGCCTGAGGCTCATACTGTGTCATCTCAGCAGTGGCATCACCCATGTTAGTGAAACCTATTGTATCAGTACCATGCTCTTTGGCCTCATATGTCTGGCTAACTATTGTTTCACCCATCATTGTTGCCTTAGACATGGGGTTGGAATCATCACTGATCAAACATAAATCTATAGTAGTATGCGGCCTGATGAACTTATCAACGTATAGGAGGTCTGTTCCTCCCACATCCAGACAAATTTAAGTCACCAAGTAAGGAAATTCCATGACTTTGTCAGTACTCATCGCTCGATCTCTAATCTCTGTAGCTATATATTTGGCTACATCTATCTCATAGCCTTCCATAATGCATGTGACCAGGAATTGTTTATCAGGACTCAATAAATTATCCCCTAAATTGGGACTCAATTTTTGTCATACCAAGGTCCACCACGCCTTTACCTATAAATTTAGAGTGTTCTTTATGATTGATGATGAGGTTCTAATACCTCCAATTACCAAGCAGCCTCATCCCGATCTAACATAATTATTTTGGCTATCCACCGGTAATAAATAAGTTTATCGCCCATCCCAATATACTTCAGCTTCATATCTCACATCTCATCAATGTGGAGGTCTATCCCAGTCGTGTTGGTTAGAGGTAAGAAATCTGGCCCATTCAGAACTCTACAATTATTCTGAGCTGAGATGGTCTCCTGAGCACCTTAAACTACCAAATCTGACAACAGGTCTGCAACCTTCCATAGTTGCCCTTGAGGATTTAATATCTTTATCTCTATTTGGTACACAACCTAAAAATCATGTACTAAAGTTGCATTGTATTGTCCCAGTGCACTTTTCATCCAGTCAAAGTTGTATTATCTAAACGGGGCATCAAATGTAGGTATCTTAGGCATGACTTTTTTGGTCAGCTTTCTCTCTAAATAAATTCATCTATGGGGTTTTCCATTGGTAGGGTTTATGGTTGTATCTTTGTCATATAGAGACTGCATTCTTGGGCACCCCTACCATTCTATGATGGGCACTGAATCAGTCTCAATAGAAAGTGGGTTGGGAGGTACTCATGGTGGCTGAATCTCAACTGGTGTATTTCTCTCCTCACTCCCACTTACATCTCCAAATTCAATCTTGTCTTCATCATCATCCCTATTGTCATTTTTTTCCTGAGAGCTAGATTCACCCTAACTAGCATCCTCATCATTTTTTTCTTTATCATCAATATTACCACCATCTTTCTCAGACTATGGCGGTGAGTGAGGTATTGAGGTGCTAGGGTTCTTCATTCTCGGCATAGTCCTGGGTGGTGTGGCCTCCTCCAAGGTTGATTTCCCACCCTGAGGTCACTTCTCCCTTGTCTCTACCTGCCTAGCCAATGGATATTCCTCGACTGAGCCACTTGAATCATTAGTATCCTTATTCATTTGCTAATGATTAGTTTTTGGGGTTTGCTTTTTTGTTGATTGCTTCCTCCTCGAATTAACTTTTGGAGCCATTAGTACCTATTGAAGCAAACCAATTAATAAGTTCTAGGAAAATAAAGAAAAATCAAGAAAATTTGGTGTCAGTGTAGCAGGCACTGGACACCTTATGACTCAAGGGTACGAGTCGTACCCTCTGGTTATGAGTCATTGGGAGATTCATAGCTTGGAAGGGTGTCTAATTAGTAATTTACTGGTCAGGTAATGAGTCCTCCTAACAATTCATATGTTAGACTACAGCTCGTTACCAACACTTGTTCGTTGAACAAAAACACTCTCCTAATGCACTACCCTTCCCTGTCATTATGACGCCTCATCACGAGTCATAAAGTCAGACTATGACTCATGACCTTGAGTCGTGATGTTAGAAGAATCAACACTCTTCCAATCAAGCATGTTACCAGTGGTTATAAGTCACGTAATGACTCGTGAAGTTACCCTACGAGTCGTTATGAGTCCTACAGCCACTGTAACATGTTTGTTTATAGGAATTGATCCAGATATACCTTCCCAACACAACATTACACATTACAAAAATCATCAACATTTCCTACTTCAGACCTAATCAACAATTTAGAGCACAAAATTCATGTTTACTCCCGTTATCACTTAATTACAAATTACTCAAGAATAGGGCTTAACTATTTGTAAGAAAAAATATTTCAATCAAAAAACTCAAGAAATTCTTGCACATTATGTTCCACTTTTGTATATAGAAATTTATGCACGAAATACTTATTTGTTCACCTGACTTGAATTTCTTAAGAACTTAGCCTTAATGATTTAGTTCCCCGACCCTTGATATTTTCAACTGTGCGATATTTTGCTTAGTTCATTGCTATTTTTAGGGATTAAATTGGAGTGTTCATATGTTGGGTTAGTCAATGAAGGGAATGGAGGAGTCACAAGGTTTGAAAATGGGAATTTCAATCATTTGGGTTGAATTCCCATATGTAAATTGATTAAATCTTACCAGGTCGAACCGATATGCCCGCGATGTCAGGACTGGTCATGGGTCTTGACTATGACTTGTTACGTATAGATATGGGTCGTAGACTCCCTCCGTAGTGCAAAAAAACTTACCTGAGTCTCTAGTTACCACGACTAAAGGTGACAAGTTGTAGTGACTGACTACGACTTGTTCTGAGAGCCGTGATGACTCCGGAGACCAAATTCATGAGCTATGTCCAAGATCCATGTCCCTAAGACTCTTGTTCATGAGTCGTGAGGTTTGAATACAACTCGTGAGGTAAGTCATATGGCCTGGCACCAGAAAATTTTCTAGCTTATTCCTGCAATCTCCAGTCCTACACACTAAACACAAAAGTTAACCAATAATCAAATAAGTACAAAACATAGGTTCCCTCCCACGTAGAGCTTGATTTTACATCGTGGCATGACGTGTCTAGCTGGATTTCTTAAGAACCTATCCTCAACAATTTTGGGCCCTATGTCACGACCCGAGCCTAGGCCCTAGCCGTGACGAGCATCCCGAACCATGAAGGCTCGGAACACCCATTCTCTATCTGGTTATCATGCACAACATTCATAATCATAATAAAATGCGGAATTGAAACTGAGTACGGAAAACATGGTCAAGTCCTACAATATTTCTGAATAATACTATCTGACATCAGTCTGTGAAATCTCTACTAGGAACATAAACATTTATCTGAAAAGAAGCTGGGACAAGGCCCCCAGTAAACCAAAAACATAATAAATAAGATAGTGTATGACATAATTAGGCCTTCCGAATAATAGAAGGCTCACCACTGTGAGATCAAGTCTGCAAACCCGAGAATGTCTACTGAGTATCTAGACCCCTAGACTGTGCCTCAGGACCTGGAAGGAGGGGGGGTCAGCACAAAAGTACTGGCACGCGAAGCAATCAAAAAGTAGTATAATGGAACATACATATATATATATATTAAGGGAAAGAAATTTTTCATCAAGACATCATGTATAAAACTATTTCTGAAAAATACATGGGCACTTTCTGAAAACATGCAACCTGTCTGTTCATTTCAAATCATGATCTGTGTTTTACTTCTGAGTTAGGTAGTATTCCCCTATAAGTCTGAATATTCCATGGGCTGTATGGAATCCGCCATTGACTCGGCGGGGAAGCCCCCAACCTAAGTGTGCCGCAAGGGTTGGAGGGTCTGAGTCTGATACGCCACAAGACATTTAAGTCAGCGCATAATAATATACCCGGGTCGGCAAACCACGGTTTTTAGGCAAAGAGTTGTCTGAAACTCCCGCCTTCTTCAGGGAACCACCTAAGCTCTCTTTATGCCCTGTTTTAGCCTTTTCTGAACATGTATCATTCTGAAATTTCTAAATCATAAGAGTCTGATAAAAATCTGATTTTTGAACTAGTCTGTGTCCGTTATGGCATTTGTCTGAGTTGGTATCGTCATACCAAGACTTGCAAGTCCTATTTCTGAGCCATAATGTATTAAGCAAGAGCTTTCATTCAAAACATAGTTTAGACCACCAAAACATGTAATTTGCATTAAAGATGTCATGTTCCGAAACTCAAGTCAAATCCATGCAAAACTTTCATCAAACATATGGTGGTCATGTGCATTTTTGGCAAAATCATGCATTCATTCATTACATGCATATTCAACATTCACAACCCTCTCTTTCGCATTCAAAACATTGTATATTATGTGAAACATGGAAAAATTTACATTAAGAGAGAGGTTTCATGAAAATCATGCTCTAAATTCATATTTCAGGACAAACGCATATATATATACATATAACTTTCAAATCACTTTGGGGGAAAGCCAAAAGGCCAAAACAATATCATTAAAGCTTCTGAAACATGAGTATGTACATGAATTCGAAAACCCAATTCTTAAAACATGATTTCTATGCCCATGAGATTTTAGGAAAACCCTGCGTACCTTATTCTCCACGAATTTTTGGTGTCTATCGAAGCCTACGTCGAGAGGATTCCGAATCTGTAATTTGTTTCACGAAGAAGTTTCGAAATGATCGGTCCTTCAAGCTTATTTTCTCAAACCCTAGTTTCTCCTTATCTTAAGTTCTTGAAGGATTAGATTTTTGGGATTTTATAGGAGGCTTCAATGTTGTTAATAGGCCCAAATCCGTTTAGGAGTGGGTAAGGACGATTTTGGGTTTTGTAAGGACTAACTTGCACTTAAAGTAACTCAATACAGAGTGTTTTCGTCACCTGAAACCATAACTATGCGCCGCCCTTTGCATTGCCTAAATTTACATAGGCGCCGCCCTATGCATCGCCTATATTTGCATAGGCGCCGCCCTATGCATCGCCTATATGTGCATAGGCGACACATTCAAGTTTAAAAGGCCATAACTTCTTCACCAGGAGTCCGTTTTAGGCGAATTTGGTATCGTTGCAAAGCTTATTCAATTATCTACAATTTGGTATATAGTAAGCCACCCAGTTCATCATATACAATGAGTTATGGTCAATAGAATTTGACACAAATTACAACGTCCACTAAAACTTAATCGATCGAAATAGTTTTAACTCGTCCTTGAGTTAAGGACTTTTATGGTCTAAATTCATGCTCAAATGGATTCACATACTACAAAATTGATTAACATGCCAAATTGGCATAGGATTTAAGGCTCGGAGATTATCAACGCATCAGAGTCATATATTTTATTCTAGCCCGAAATGCGGGGCGTTACATTATCCCCCCCGGGATCATTCGTCCCCGAATGATGATGCGGAAATAGTCACGCACGATTTCAAACAGATTCATACATAGAAGGAAACATAAAGCAAGAATTGTAGCTTTCAATTTGTCTCTTGCTGATTCAAATAGGCTCGGGTATCTCTCTTTCATGTCATGCTCCGACTCCCAAGTTGCATCTTCAACTTTCTGATTTCGCCATAACACTTTAACTGAGACTATCTCTTTACTCCTCAATTTTCTCACTTGTCGATCTAGGATTCCCACGGGCTTTTCCTCGTAAGACAAGGAATCGCTCACCTTGATTTCATCAATGGGCACCACCAAAGAGTGATCTCCGATGCACTTCTTCAACATGGATATGTGGAATACTGGATGAACAGAACCCAAACTTGCAGGCAATTCTAATTCATACGCAACTCCACCTATTCTTCTTATAATCTGATACGGGCATATATAGCGAGGACTTAGCTTACCCCTCTTCTCGAAGCGCATAACCCCCTTCATGGGAGAAACTTTGAGGAAAACCCAATCTCTAATCTCAAACTCTAACTCTCTTTTTCTGACGTCGGCATAGGATTTTTGATGACTCTGAGATGCCTTTAGTCGTTCCCTAATGAGTTTCACATCCTCCATTGCTTGATAAACAAGATCAGACCCATACATCTGCATCTCACCTACTTCATACCAGCCTATTGGAGACCTACATCTCCTACCATACAATGCCTCAAAAGGTGCCATCTTAATACTAGAGTGGAAACTGTTGTTATAGGCAAACTCTATCAGTGGCAAGTGATCAACCCAACAACCTTTAAAGTCTATCACACAGGCCCTCAACATGTCCTCCAGGGTCTGGATGGTGCGTTCATCTTGCCCATCAGTCTGAGGGTGGAATGTTGTACTTAAGTTCACCTGGGTACCTAAACCTTTCTGAAACAATCTCCAAAACTGAGAAGAAAACTGTGTACCTCGGTCGGATATGATGGAGATAGGCGCTCCATGCAAACGGAAAATTTCTGCAATGAACATCTTGGCATAATCTTCCCCCGAATAGTTAGTCCTGACAGGCAGAAAGTGAGCTGACTTGGTCAGCTTATCTACAATCACCCATATAGAGTCATACTGATTTTGGGACTTCGGAAGTCCTGTAATAAAGTCCATATTGATCATTTCCCACTTCCACAAGGGCAACGCTATTTCTTGGGAAGTACCTCCTGGCCTCAAATGTTCTACTTTCACTTGTTGGCAATTCAAGCACTTAGAAACAAAGTTAGCCACATCTCGTTTCATATTATTCCACCAAAACATAGATTTCAAATCATGGTACATCTTAGTAGAACCAGGATGAACATCATACCTCGAGGTGTGAGCTTTATCAAGAATTCTTTCTCGAAGCCCGTCGACATTCAGAACACATAATCTACCCTGAAACCTCTGGATGCCATCACCATCAATTTCAAAAGACATCACCTTCTGTTGACCCACATCTTTCTTGATTTGCATCAAGATGGGATCTTCAACCTGCTTCTTCTTCACTTCAGCACAAAGGGATGACTTAGCTAACTCATGAACAACTACCCCTCCATATTCGGAATCTAACAGTCACACTCCCGTATTCGCAAGGCGGTGAATATCCTTCACTATCTCCTTCTTTTCTTCTTCTACATGAGAAAGGCTGCCCATAGACAACCTGCTGAGGGCGTCGGCCACAATATTTGCCTTGCTCGGATGGTAATGCAGGCTCATATCATAGTCTTTCAGGAGTTCCAACCACCGCCTCTGCCTGAGATTTAATTCTTTCTGCGAGAAGACATACCGCAGACTCTTGTGATCAGTGAAGATATCAACATGAACACCGTACAAGTAGTGCCGCCAAATCATAAGGACAAACACCACAGCCGCTAACTCCAAATCATGAGTAGGGTAGTTCCGCTCGTGCACCTTCAACTGCCTAGATGCATAAGCTACCACCTTACCATGTTGCATCAAAATGCAGCCAAGTCCCACACGGGACGCATCACAGTAAACCACAAAACCATCAACACCCTCGGGAAGAGTCAAAACAGGTGCAGTGGTCAGTCTGTCTTTCAACTTCTCAAAACTATTTTTGCATAAATCAGGCCACACAAAATTTACCTTTTTCTGAGTCAGTTTAGTGTGTGGAGCCTCTATGGATGAAAAACCCTCTACGAATCTTCTGTAATAACCTGCCAAACCCAAGAAGCTCTGAATATCAGTTGGAGTCGTGGGTATGGGCCATCTTATCACTGCCTCAACTTTCTGGGGATCCACTCTAATCCCGTCACTGGACACAATATGCCCTAAGAAGGAAATAGCATCTAACCAGAACTCACACTTAGAAAATTTGGCATACAACCGATGATCCTTAAGGGTCTGAAGAATGATTCGGAGGTGATCAGCATGATCCTCCTTACTCTTAGAATAAATTAGAATATCATCAATAAATACAATGACAAACGAGTCAAGAAACTGACGGAAAACTCTGTTCATAAGATCCATGAAGGCTGCAGGGGCATTAGTTAACCCGAAGGACATGATGAGAAACTCATAGTGACCATATCGGGTTCGGAAAGCTGTTTTGGGAATGTCTTTCTCCTTAACTTTCAACTGATGATAGCCCGAATGAAGGTCTATTTTTGAAAAACATCTAGCACCCTGAAGCTGGTCAAAAAGATCATCTATCCTCGGAAGAGGATATTTGTTTTTAATTGTGACCTTGTTTAACTGACGGTAATATATGCACATACGAAGGGAACCGTCTTTCTTACGCACGAAAAGTACAGGTGCACCCCAAGGAGATACACTGGGGCATATAAATCCCTTATCTAGGAGGTCTACTAGCTGCTCTTTCAACTCCTTTAGTTCTACGGGAGCTATTCTATATGGCGGAATAGACATGGGACGGGTATCTGGCAACACATCAATACCAAACTCTATCTCCCTATCAGGGGTACCCCTGGGAGATCTTTGGGAAAGACTTCTGGAAATTGATTAACCACAGGGACAGACTGAAGAGGAGGATTTTCCACTTTAGAGTCCTTGACTCGAATAAGGTGATACAAGAACCCTTAGAAATGAGTTTTTGGGCTCTGAGATAAGATTTAAAGTGCCCCTTGGGTGCTAAAGAATGATCCTCCCATTCTATCATTGGTTCATTCGGGAGAGAAAAGGTAACTCTACGGGTCCTACAATCCAATATGGCGTAGCATGAATGGAGCCAATCCATCCCTAAGATAGCATCAAATGCAACCATGTCCAAATCTATAAGGTCTGCCACCGTATCCCGACTACCAACAGTCACCACAAAACCCCTATATACCTTTCTAGCAACAACAGAATCCCCCACCGGGGTAGAAACAGAAAAGGGTTCAGAAATCACACTAGGCTCAAACCCGAAACCAACAGCCACATAAGGGGTCACATAGGATAAGGTGGATCCGGGATCAAGTAACACATTGACATCACGGGAAAAGATTTGTAACGTACCGGTAACAACATCTGGGGAAGCTTCCACCTCCTGGCGGTTGTTCAAGGCATATAACCGGTTGCGACTGTTCCCGGCAGCTGATGTGGCGCCCTTCTGAGATGGGGATGGCACTATGGAATTTCCCTGAAACATCGCACCACCAGCACTCCTCCTAGCAGATGGACAGTCCCTCTGAAAATGGCCTGACTGACCACATGAATAACATACAAGTGTGCCCAACTGACATTTCCCCAGATGATTCTTACCACAATTTCCACATCGCGAGTAAGTGCGATGCTGCTTAGCCACACTACCCTGCAACTGAGTATCTGGTGCTCTAGATCCATGAGGAGTCTGAAAGCTCTGAGTCTGTCTATTTGTAGGGGGTCTAGGTGCTGGGGCGCTGGCCGCTGACTGTGTATTATTCCAAAACCTCGTCTTCTTCGACCACCTATTTCCCCAATTACCACTCTGCGGCTGACTCTGGTCCCGATCCTCAGATTTGACTCTCTTGGCCTATCTGTCCTTCTCTCTAGATTCAGCGATCTTTCTCTTCTTCTCTTCCACCTGCTGCATGTGGACTGTCAGTCTAGCAAAGTCTAACTCCCTATTCAGCATTGCCCCCTGGCACTCAAGTATCAGGTTATCAGCAAGGCCGGATGCAAATTTCCTCATCCGGGCTCTCATATTGCTAGTCAATTCTGGTGCATAGCGGGCTAGTTGATTAAACTTCTAATGTACTCCTGTACACTCATACTTCCCTGCTTCATATTCATGAACTCTTCTTCTTTGGCCTCCCTCAACCCTAGAGGAAAGAATCTGTCAAGGAAAGCTTCTACAAACTCACCCCAAACTGTGAGCTCAGCACTCTCACCTTTTGCATTTTCCCAGTCTGCATACCACTGATTTGCAATATCCTTAAGCTGATAAGTTGCAAATTCCACTCCTTCAATCTCATCTACATGCATTACCTTAAAGATCTTCTCCATCTCATCCACGAACTCCTGTGGATCTTCCTCCACATTTGTACCAGTGAACTTAGGTGGATTCATCTTCATGAAATGCCTGACTCTAGTAGCCTCAGACATAACGGATGCAGACCCAATATCTTTCGATCATTGAGCTTGGTTAGCTACCAGCTGTGTCAGCATATAGATAGACCGCCTGAACTCTGCATTTGAGATATCTCTCTGAGCAGTTGGTGGACGGTTGACATTAGTCCGCGGAGCCCGAGGTGGACTGGTTGGAACTGGAGGGACTCCCGAAGTAGGGACAGGTTCTGGTGTGGAAGCTCTATTATGGGTTCGCATCCCATGGGTGGGACGGTCCATATCTGCCTGAGCACTCTGATCGATGTTGTGATGGGGAGGCATAGTCGTGTTTCACTGTAATACAAGAGATCATTGATTAGGGGACAGTTTAGACTCTCAAGCACGAACTAAATCACAAAGAATGGAAACATTCCGAAACGCCTAGTAGCCTCCTGTTTATAAGTGTGGCGCGCTACACACCCATAAACTAGACTCTACCCGACGCGATTTTGAAGACACCCTGGGACCATGAACCGTGCTCTGATACCAAGTTTGTCATGACCCGAGCCTAGGCCCTAGCTGTGAAAAGCATCTCGAACCATGAAGGCCCGGAACACCCATTCTCTATCTGGTTATCATGCACAACATTCATAATCATAATAAAATGCGGAATTGAAACTGAGTACGGAAAACATGGTCAAGTCCTGCAATATTTCTGATTAATACTATTTGACATCAGTCTGCGAAATCTCTACTAGGAACATAAACATTTGTCTGAAAAGAAGCTGGGACAAGGCCCCCATTAAACCAAAAACATAATAAATAAGATAGTGTCTGACATAATTAGGCCTTCGGAATAATAGAAGGCTCACCACTGTGAGATCAAGTCTGCAAACCCGAGAATGTCTACTGAGTAGCTGGACCCCTAGACTGTGCCTCAGGACCTGGAAGGAGGGGGGTCATCACAAAAGTACTGGCACGCGAAGCAATCCAAAAGTAGTATAATGGAACATGCATATATATATATATATATATATATATATATATTAAGGGAAAGTAATTTTTCATCAAGACATCATGTATAAAACTGTTTCTGAAAAATACATGGGCACTTTCTGAAAACATGCAACCTGTCTGTTCATTTCAAATCATGATATGTGTTTTACTTCTAAGTTAGGTGGTATTCCCCTACAAGTCTGAATATTCCACGGGCTGTATGGAATCCGCCATTGACTCGGCGGGGAAGCCCCCAACCCAAGTGTACCGCAAGGGTTGGAGTGTCTGAGTCTGATACGCCACAGGACATTTAAGTCAGCGCATAATAATATACCCGGGTCGGCAAACCACGGTTTTTAGGCAAAGAGTTGTCTGAAACTCCCGCCTTCTTCAGGGAACCACCTAAGCTCTCTTTATACCCTATTTTAGCCTTTTCTGAACATGTATCATTCTGAAATTTCTAAATCATGAGAGTCTGATAAAAATCTAATTTCTGAACTAGTTTGTGTCCGTTATGGCATTTGTCTAAGTTGGTATCGTCATACCAAGACTTGCAAGTCCTATTTCTGAGCCATAATGTATTAAGCAAGAGCTTTCATTCAAACATAGTTTAGACCACCAAAACATGTAATTTGCATTAAAGATGTCATGTTCCAAAACTCAAGTCAAATCCATACAAAACTTTCATCAAACATATGGTGGTCATGTGCATTTTGGGCAAAACCATGGATTCTTTCATTACATGCATATTCAACATTCACAACCCTCTCTTTCGCATTCAAAACATTGTATATTATGTGAAACATGGAAAAATTTACATTAAGAGAGAGGTTTCATGAAAATCATGCTCTAAATTCATATTTCAGGACAAACACATATATATATATATACGTATAACTTTCAAATCACTTTGGGGGAAAGACAAAAGGCCAAAACAATATCATTAAAGCTTCTGAAACATGAGTATGTACATGAATTCAAAAACCCAATTCTTAAAACATGATTTCTATGCCCATGAGATTTTAGGAAAACCCCGCGTACCTTATTCTCCACTAATTTTTGGTGTCTATCGAAGCCTACGTTGAGAGGATTCCGAATCTGTAATTTTTTTCACGAAGAAGTTTCGAAATGATCGGTCGTTCAAGCTTATTTTCTCAAACCCTAGTTGCTCCTTCTCTTAAGTTCATGAAGGATTAGATTTTTGGGATTTTATAGGAGGCTTCAATGTTGTTAATAGGCCCAAATCCGTTTACGAGTGGGTAAGGACGATTTTGGGTTTTGTAAGGACTAACTTGCACTTAAAGTAACTCAAAACAGAGTGTTTTCGTCACCTGAAACCATAACTATGCGCCGCCCTTTGCATTGCCTAAATTTACATAGGCGCCGCCCTATGCATCGCCTATATTTGCATAGGCGCCGTCCTATGCATCGCCTATATGTGCATAGGCGACATATTCAACTTTGAAAGGCCATAACTTCTTCACCGGGTGTCCGTATTAGGCGAATTTGGTATCGTTGGAAAGCTTATTCAATTATCTACAATTTGGTATATAGTAGGCCACCCAGTTCATCATATACAAGGAGTTATGCTCAATAGAATTTGACACAAATTACAACGTCCACTAAAACTTAATCGATCGAAATAGTTTTAACTCGGCCTTGTGTTGAAGGACTTCCATGGTCTAAATTCATGCTCAAATGGATTCACATACTACAAACTTGATTAACATGCCAAATTGGCATAGGATTTAAGGCTCGGGGATTATCAACGCATCAGAGTCATATATTTTATTCTAGCCCGAAATGCGGGGCGTTACATTATCCCCCCCTGGGATCATTCGTCCCCGAATGATGACGCGGAAATAGTCACGCATGATTTCAAACAGATTCATACATAGAAGGAAACATAAAGCAAGAATTGTACCTTTCAATTCGTCTCTTGTTGATTCAAATAGGCTCGGGTATCTCACTTTCATGTCATGCTCCGACTCCCAAGTTGCTTCTTCAACTTTCTGATTTCGCCATAACACTTTAACTGAGACTATCTCTTTACTCCTCAGTTTTCTCACTTGTCGATCTAGGATTCCCACGGGCTCTTCCTCGTAAGACAAGGAATCGCTCACCTTTATTTCATCAATGGGCACCACCAAAGAGTGATCTCCGATGCACTTCTTCAACATGGATATGTGGAATACTGGATGAACAGAACCCAAACTTGCAGGCAATTCTAATTCATACGCAACTCCACCAATTCTTCCTATAATTTGATACGGGCCTATATAGCGAGGACTTAGCTTACCCCTCTTCTCGAAACGCATAACCCCCTTCATGGGAGAAACTTTGAGGAAAACCCAATCTCTAATCTCAAACTCTAACTCTCTTTTTCTGACGTCGGCATAGGATTTTTGACGACTCTGAGCTGCCTTTAGTCGTTCCCTAATGAGTTTCACATCCTCTATTGCTTGATGAACAAGATCAGGCCCATACATCTGCATCTCACCTACTTCTTACCAACCTATTGGAGACCTACATCTCCTACCATACAATGCCTCAAAAGGTGCCATCTTAATACTAGAATGGAAACTGTTGTTATAGGCAAACTCTATCAGTGGCAAGTGATCAACCCAACAACCTTTAAAGTCTATCACACAGGCCCTAAACATATCCTCCAGGGTCTGGATGGTGCGTTCAGCTTGCCCATCAGTCTGAGGGTGGAATGTTGTACTTAAGTTCACCTGGGTACCTAAACCTTTCTGAAACGATCTCCAAAACTGAGAAGAAAACTGCGTACCTCGGTCGGATATGATGGAGACAGGTGCTCCATGCAAACGGACAATTTCTGCAATGAACATCTTGGCATAATCTTCCCCCGAATAGTTAGTCCTGACAGGCAGAAAGTGAGCTGACTTGGTAAACCTATCTACAATCACCCATATAGAGTCATACTGATTTCGGGACTTCGGAAGTCCTGTAATAAAGTCCATATTGATCATTTCCCACTTCCACAAGGGCAACGCTATTTCTTGGGAAGTACCTCCTGGCCTCAAATGTTCTACTTTCACTTGTTGGCAATTCAAGCACTTAGAAACAAAGTTAGCCACATCTTGTTTCATATTATTACACCAAAACATAGATTTCAAATCATGGTACATCTTAGTAGAACCAGGATGAACAACATACCTCGAGGTGTGAGCTTCATCATGAATTCCTTCTCGAAGCCCGTCGACATTCGGAACACATAATCTACCTTGAAACCTCAGGATGCCATCACCATCGATTTCAAAAGACATCACCTTCTGTTGACCCACATCTTTCTTGATTTGAATCAAGATGGGATCTTCAACCTGCTTCTTCTTCCCTTCAGCACAAAGGGATGACTTAGCTAACTCATGAACAACAACCCCTCCATCTTTGGAATCTAACAGTCGCACTCCCATATTCGCAAGGCGGTGAATATCCTTCACTATCTCCTTCTTTTCTTCTTCTATATGAGAAAGGCTCCCCATAGACAACCTGCTGAGGGCGTCGGCCATAACATTTGCCTTGCCCGGATGGTAATGCAGGCTCATATCATAGTCTTTCAGGAGTTCCAACCACCGCCTCTGCCTGAGATTTAATTCTTTCTGCGAGAATACATACTACAGACTCTTGTGATCAGTGAAGATATCAACATGAACACCGTACAAGTAGTCCCGCGGAATCTTAAGGGCAAACACCATAGCCGCTAACTCCAAATCATGAGTAGGGTAGTTCCGCTCGTGCACATTCAACTGCCTAGATGCATAAGCTACCACCTTACCATGTTGCATCAAAACGCAGCCAAGTCCCACACGGGACGCATCACAGTAAACCACAAAACCATCAACACCCTCGGGAAGAGTCAAAACAGGTGCAGTGGTCAGTCTGTCTTTCAACTTCTCAAAACTATTTTTGCATAAATCATTCCACACAAACTTTACTTTTTTCTGAGTCAGTTTAGTGAGTGGAGCCACTATGGATGAAAAACCCTCTACGAATCTTCTGTAATAACCTGCCAAACCCAAAAAGCTCTGAATATCGGTTGGAGTCGTGGGTCTGGGCCATCTTCTCACTGCCTCAACTTTCTGGGGATCCACTCTAATCCCGTCACTGGACACAATATGCCCTAAGAAGGAAATAGCATCTAACTAGAACTTACACTTGGAAAATTTGGCATACAACCGATGATCCTTAAGGGTCCGAAGAATGATTCGGAGGTGATCGGCATGATCCTCCTTACTCATAAAATAAATCAGAATATTATCAATAAATACAATGACAAACGAGTCAAGAAACTGACGAAAAACTCTGTTCATAAGATCCATGAAGGCTGCAGGGGCATTAGTTAACCCGAAGGACATGATGAGAAACTCATTGTGACCATATCGGGTTCGGAAAGCTGTTTTGGGAATGTCGTTCTCCCTAACTTTCAACTGATGATAGCCCGAACGAAGGTCTATTTTTGAAAAACATCTAGCACCCTGAAGCTGGTCAAAAAGATCATCAATCCTCGGAAGAGGATATTTGTTTTTAATTGTGACCTTGTTCAACTGACGGTAATATATGCACATACAAAGGGAACCGTCTTTCTTACGCACGAAAAGTACAGGTGCACCCCAAGGAGATACACTGGGGCGTATAAATCCCTTATCTAGGAGGTCTACTAGCTGCTCTTTCAACTCCTTTAGTTCTGCGGGAGCCATTCTATATGGCGGAATAGACATGGGACGGGTATCTGGCAACACATCAATACCAAACTCTATCTCCCTATCGGGGGTACCCCTGGGAGATCTTCGAGAAAGACTTCTGGAAATTCATTCACCACAGGGATAGATTGAAGAGGAGGATTTTCAACATTAGAGTCCTTGACTTGAATAAGGTGATACAAGCAACCCTTAGAAATGAGTTTTGGGCTCTGGGATAAGATATAAAGTGCCCCTTGGGTGCTAAAGAATGTCCCTCCCATTCTATCATTGGTTCATTCGGGAAAGAAAAGGTAACTCTACGAGTCCTACAATCCAATGTGGCGTAGCATGAATGGAGCCAATCCATCCCTAAGATAGCATCAAATGCAACCATGTCCAACTCTATAAGGTCTGCCACCGTATCCCGACTACCAACAGTCACCACACAACCCCTATATACCTTTCTAGCAACAACAAAATCCCCCATCGGGGTAGAACAGAAAAGGGTTCAGAAATCACACTAGGCTCAAACCCGAAACCAACAGCCACATAAGGGGACACATAGGATAAGGTGGATTCGGGATCAAGTAACACATTGACATCACGGGAAAAGATTTGTAACGTACCGGTAGCAACATCTGGGGAAGCTTTCGCCTCCTAGCGGTTGGTCAAGGCATATAACCGGTTGCGACTATTCCCGGCAGCTGATGTGGCACCCTTCTGAGATGGGGATGGCGCTGTGGAATTTCTGTAAAACTTCGCACCACCAGCACTCCTCCTAGCAGATGGACAGTCCCTCTGAAAATGGCCTGACTGACCACATGAATAACATACAAGTGTGCCCAACTGATATTTCCCCAGATGATTCTTACCATAATTTTCACATCGCGAGTAAGTGCGATGCTGCTGAGCCACACTACCCTGCGAATGAGTATTTGGTGCTCTAGATCCATGAGGAGTCTGAAAGCTCTGAGTCTGTCTATTTGCAGGGGGTCTGGGTGCTGGGGCGCTGGCCTCTGACTGTGTATTATTCCAAAACCTCATCTTCTTCGACAACCTATTTCCCCAATTACCACTTTGCGGCTGACTCTGGTGCCGATCCGCAGATTTGACTCTCTTGGCTTGTCTGTCCTTCTCTCTAGATTCAGCGATCTTTCTCTTCTTCTCTTCCACCTGCTGCATGTGGACTGTTAGTTTAGCAAAGTCTAACTCCCTATTCAGCATTTCCTCCTAGCACTCAAGTATCAGGTTATCAGCAAGGCCGGATGCATATTTTCTCATCCGGGCTCTCATATTGCTAGTCAATTCTGGTGCATAGCGGGCTAGTTGATTAAAATTCAAAGTGTACTCCTGTACACTCATACTGCCCTGCATCAGATTCATGAACTCTTCTACTTTGGCCTCCCTCAACTCCAGAGGAATGAATCTGTCAAGGAAAGTTTCTACAAACTCACCCCAAACTGTGAGCTCAGAACTCTCACCTTTTGCATTTTCCTAGTCTGCATACCACTGATTTGCAACATCCTTAAGCTGATAAGTTGAAAATTCCACTCCTTCAATCTCATCTACATGCATTACCTTAAAGATCTTCTCCATCTCATCCATGAACTCCTGTGGATCTTCCTCATCCTTTGTACTAGTGAACTTAGGTGGATTCATCTTCATGAAATGCCCGACTCTAGTAGCCGCAGACGTAACGGATGCAGACCCAATATCTTCCGATCGTTGAGCTTGGTTAGCTACCAGCTGTGTCAACATATGGATAGACCGCCTGAACTCTGCATTTGAGATATCTCTCTGAGCAGTTGGTGGACGGTTGACATTAGTTCGCGAAGACCGAGGTAGAGTGGTTGGAACTGGAGGGACTCCTGGAGTAGGGATAGGTTCTGGCGTGGAAGCTCTATTATGGGTCCGCATCCCATGGGTGGGACGGACCACATCTGCCTGAGCACTCTGATCGATGTTGTGACGGGGAGGCATAGTCGTGTTTCACTGTAATACAAGAGATCATTGATTAGGGGACAGTTTAGACTCTGAAGCACGAACTAAATCACAAAGAAGGGAAACATTCCTAAACGCCTAGTAGCCTCCTGTTTATAAGTGTGGCGCGCTACACACCCATAAACTAGACTCTACCCGACGCGATTTCGCAGAAACCCTGGGACCATGAACCGTTCTCTGATACAAAGTTTGTCACGACCCGAGCCTAGTCCCTAGCCATGACGAGCATCCCAAACCATGAAGGCCCGGAACACCCATTCTCTATCTGGTTATCATGTACAACATTCATAATCATAATAAAATACGGAATTGAAACTGAGTACGGAAAACATGGTCAAGTCCTGCAATATTTCTGAATAATACTATCTGACATCAGTCTGCGAAATATCTACTAGGAACATAAACATTTGTCTGAAAAGAAGCTGGGACAAGGCCCCCAGTAAATCAAAAACATAATAAATAAGATAGTGTCTGACATAATTAGGCCTTCCGAATAATAGAAGGCTCACCACTGTGAGATCAAGTCTGCAAACCCGAGAATTTCTACTGAGTAGCTCGACCCCTAGACTGTGCCTCAGGACCTGGAAGGAGGGGGGGTCAGCAAAAAATACTGGCACGCGAAGCAATCCAAAAGTAGTATAATGGAACATACATATATATATATATTAAGGGAAAGCAATTTTTCATCAAGACATCATGTATAAAACTGTTTCTGAAAAATACATGGGCACTTTCTGAAAACATGCAACCTGTCTGTTCATTTCAAAGCATGATCTGTATTTTACTTCTGAGTTAGGTGGTATTCCCCTACAAGTCTGAATATTCCACGAGATGTATGGAATCCGCCATTGACTCGGCGGGGAAGCCCCCAACCCAAGTGTGCCGCAAGGGTTGGAGTGTCTGAGTCTGATACGCCACAGGACATTTAAGTCAGCGCATAATAATATACCCGGGTCGGCAAACCACAGTTTTTAGGCAAAGAGTTGTATGAAACTCCCGCCTTCTTCAGGGGACCACCTAAGCTCTCTTTATGCCCTATTTTAGCCTTTTCTGAACATGTATCATTCTGAAATTTCTAAATCATGAGAGTCTGATAAAAATCTGATTTTTGAACTAGTCTGTGTCCGTTATGGCATTTGTCTGAGTTGGTATCGTCATACCAAGACTTGCAAGTCCTATTTCTGAGCCATAATGTATTAAGCAAGAGCTTTCATTCAAAACATAGTTTAGACCACCAAAACATGTAATTTGCATTAAAGATGTCATGTTCCGAAACTCAAGTCAAATCCATGCAAAACTTTCATCAAACATATGGTGGTCATGTGCATTTTTGGCAAAATCATGCATTCATTCATTACATGCATATTCAACATTCACAACCCTCTCTTTCGCATTCAAAACATTGTATATTATGTGAAACATGGAAAAATTTACATTAAGAGAGAGGTTTCATGAAAATCATGCTCTAAATTCATATTTCAGGACAAACGCATATATATATACATATAACTTTCAAATCACTTTGGGGGAAAGCCAAAAGGCCAAAACAATATCATTAAAGCTTCTGAAACATGAGTATGTACATGAATTCGAAAACCCAATTCTTAAAACATGATTTCTATGCCCATGAGATTTTAGGAAAACCCTGCGTACCTTATTCTCCACGAATTTTTGGTGTCTATCGAAGCCTACGTCGAGAGGATTCCGAATCTGTAATTTGTTTCACGAAGAAGTTTCGAAATGATCGGTCCTTCAAGCTTATTTTCTCAAACCCTAGTTTCTCCTTATCTTAAGTTCTTGAAGGATTAGATTTTTGGGATTTTATAGGAGGCTTCAATGTTGTTAATAGGCCCAAATCCGTTTACGAGTGGGTAAGGACGATTTTGGGTTTTGTAAGGACTAACTTGCACTTAAAGTAACTCAAAACAGAGTGTTTTCGTCACCTGAAACCATAACTATGCGCCGCCCTTTGCATTGCCTAAATTTACATAGGCTCCGCCCTATGCATCGCCTATATTTTCATAGGCGCCGCCCTATGCATCGCCTATATGTGCATAGGCGACACATTCAACTTTGAAAGGCCATAACTTCTTCACCGGGTGTCCGTTTTAGGCGAATTTGGTATCATTGGAAAGCTTATTCAATTATATACAATTTGGTATATAGTAGACCACCCAGTTCATCATATACAATGAGTTATGGTCAATAGAATTTTACACAAATTACAGCATCCACTAAAACTTAATCGATCGAAATAGTTTTAGCTCGTCCTTGAGTTGAAGGACTTCTATGGTCTAAATTCATGCTCAAATGGATTCACATACTACAAACTTGATTAACATGCCAAATTGGCATAGGATTTATGGCTCAGGGATTATCAACGCATCAGAGTCATATATTTTATTCTAGCCTGAAATGCGGGGCGTTACACCCTAACCCTTGAGATTTTCAACTTTGGGAGAATTTTCTTAGTTGATTGTAATTTTTAAGGATGAAATTGGAGTGTTCTTATATTGGGTTAGTCAATAAAGGGAATAGAGGGAGTCACAAGGTTTGAAAAATAGGAATTTCAATCATTTAGAATGAATTCTCATATGTAAATCGATTAAATCTGTCCAGATCGACCCGATAGGCCCGCGATGTTGATTTTATTCATGGGTCTTGACTATGACTCATTATGTAAGGATATAGGTCGTAGACTCCCTCCTTAGTCAAATAAAACTTTCCTAAGTCTCAAGTTACCATGACTAATGGTGACGAGTTGTAGTGAGTGACTACAACTTGTTCTTAGAGTAGTGATGACTCCCAAAAACAAATTCATGAGATATGTCCAAGCTCCAGGTCCCTATGAATCTTGGTCATGAGTCGAGAGGTTTGATTACGACTCGTGAGCTAAGTCATATTGACTGGCACCAAAACCTTTTCTAGCTTATTCTTGCCATCTCCCATCCTACACACTAAACACACAAGTTACCCTATGATCCAATAAGTTCAATACATGGGTTCCAATCCACGCTGAGCTTGATTTAACATCGCGACATGACGTGTCTAGTTCTTTACCCTTTGCCTATTCACCTTGAATAGGTCTTGACACGACACGACCTGGGACTTTGTCATAATGGGCATCCCAAGTCCAATCGAGATCGGATACAACCCTCATTACCCAACCCAACCTCCAATCATCTGCCCTGAGTTAACTGAATTTTGAACATATAACAAGATAGTGTGTAACTATCCAAATTACTAACTCTTGGATAGATCTATTATAGAGATCGACCCAACCGAGTCCAACCGTCCAAACCCAACCAATATCCAAACCAACAAAACCATAACCATGTGAATTCCATAATAATTATATAAAATCCGAAAATAAAAGAGGATGGAAAGTTAGAAATTTAGTCCTACTGTGTCAGCCTCAATACTAATGCCAATATCAAGGCTGACACCAATATCGATTCTTCCCATACCAACCCATAGTAGTTCCATAAAAGCCTCTAACCTAAGGAATACCAAAATCCTGTTGGGACATGCCCCCAACCAAAGCCAAAACCAATATCCATAAATGAACCAAATTATGAAATAACATCTATGAAATAGAGCCTTCCAGAAAGATGGAAGCACGCCGCTTAAATCCAGTAGCTAATCTCGAATGTCTGATAGATATGAAGGAAGAATAAAATGGCCCCTTCCTACATCGTGTGGGGATATAGTCGCCTGAAGATGGGTTAGCTGGTGAACGCTAGCATGAACTCTGGATAAGGATAAAATAATGTCAAACAGGAAAACCAAGTAAACCAACCATAGGCATATAAACCACACGCATAAATATATATAACCATGTCGGGAAAGGGAATCGGGTTTAGCATTCATTGAAAACCATTTACCTGGGTATATAAAGGTTAACCGTCCTTAACCATCCACGGTCTATATGTGTAACGCCCTGAATCTGGTACCCGGAATGCTACATGGTGCCCATGATCCCGAAGGACCTCAAGCTAACCCATGACTAATATCTGTAAACTGAGCAGTGAATAATAGTAATAATATCATAAATATGGAAACATGAACTGAAAGTCCTTAAGGTTCAATACTAGTACCTAACTGAAAAATATGGTATAACAATACTAAAACAACTGAGATAATTATCTGAATATACTGTATTCTGAAAGCCTCTAAATTGTCTGAATAAAGAGTTGATGGGACATGTCCCCAACTAACTCCAACTACTGAAATAAACTGAAAACTGAAATAGTAATGTGATTATCATGTCCTCAAAGGATGAGGACTCACTGTTAACTCTGATCGCTGAACTGGGATGCAATTAGTTCTCTGGAGCTCGTGCTTCTAAACCTATGGTATAAGACACCATAGGACAAATGCGTCAGTACTTTGAATGTACTGGTATGCAAGTAAGGTAGGATGAATGCAATCGGTTCATGTGCATGAATAATACTAACTGATTGACTAACATGAACGTGAGAATACATGCATGTATATGTAACTGTAACTGACATCATGATAGGACTGAATGCTAAGTTCTGACTACTGAGTTTACTAATAACATGGAAGTACTGATATTTGAAGGACTGATACTATGTTACTGATACGTGAATAACTATTTCTGACAGTTCTAACTATGAAGAACTGGTCTGGTTGAATGTGTCTAACAGTCCTAAAGATGAATACTGATAACATGAGTTCTAATAACTGATATAACTGATAACATGAGTGACTGTATTTAACAGTCCTAAATCTGATGGAACTAGCTAAGTTCCATACTGTATCTAAGTAACTAAAACTGAGATCAGTCCTATCTGACGGGTGATCACTAAATCTGACGATACCGTTACTGATTGACCATAGTTGAGATCAGTTCTGTCTAGTGGGTGATCCCGGAGTCTATTTATAATGAAAAGAATTGACTGTATCTGACAATCCTAAATATATACTACTCAGCTGAATTGACTGTATCTGACAGTCCTGATTCTGTAATTGAAATTGTGGGATGTATTTATCTAACCAACATGCCCCATACTAAGCTAATTGGGGTCCAACCTGTAACCCCAGCTGGAAGGGTATCAGTACTATTCCACTAGTAAAGATAACTGTTATGGAGTTAGTCCTAATCTAGCAGTTGACCCCTGGGATCAGTCCTATACATTTAAATGCTCTAACGGGTGATCCCTGAGTACGTCAGTCCTATCTAACGGGTGACATCTCGTATCTATGCTGGTTACGTAGTTCTTGAACTTAGGGATTGCTTATATGGATCTCAGTCCTATCTAGAAGGTGAGTCCCCATCCCTAGGGTCGCTCCGTGCTGAATCCTACTCCCATCTTAAAGACACTGAATTGATTAACTGAACTGAGTTGATAAACTAAACTGAAATGATACTAGTGCTATTGTCTAGCAGAGCTAAACTGAATTTACTGGGTTCCGTTGACTGATAGAATGTAATGAGTTCTAAGGAAAGACTGAGATTACTGAAGTTACTGAGATTGACTGGGAATACTGAGGTTACTGAGATTACTGAGTACTGAGATTACTAAACTACTGAGATTACTGAGATTTCTGAGATTTCCTAAGTCATATGACTGACTGATTTCTATGGATCATAGCTTGACTGAGGAGGTCGTGAAAACATAACATAGCTCTAGGCATACAACTAAATGTTTGAGTACAAGTACCCCCAGGACTCGATGAGAATAAACTGACATGGCATGGCTTACTTGAACACATGACCAACAACACAATTCATAATTCATATATTGAAGCACTTCATCAAACATGTGATATGCATAAGCTTGTACATACATGGGGATTTCATGATATCATACTAGTTGGGCATTATTCCTTTATCTAGGCATTTAATCATACACATGATAGGATAGCACATGTAGACAACATTATACAACAATCAAATATCATTATTCATATCTAATTTCATCGTCTAGGGTTTATTCAAAGGTTCACATGAATATACATCTATGCAAATCAATTCCACATAAAATTAATCACCTAACATGGATTTGAATTCAACTAATCATTCTCAACATAAACAAAACAAACCCAACATGAAATTCATAAAGAAATCCATAAACTTAAACTTAGAAAAGAGATTCTTGGGCTTCATGGACGAATGGAGTTCATGAATGAACACTATGCATACCTTAGCTTGTGATTCTACAAAGATTGACGGAGAGATTCTTGAAATTTGACGGTGAATTCCCTTGGAATTGAACCTTCTATGAAAACCCTAGGGCTTGTTCTTGAGAGTTTTGAGTATAAGTTTCTAAATTATGGCCAAATCTCGTGTTATAAGGATTATATAGGGTGGGAAATTGACCCTTTTAAGCCTAGGAAACGTATTTAATTTTGAGAAAATTTACTGATTTTCATCCTTGGCGCGACGCACCACTATCATGCCAAGTCACTGGAAAGTGACAAATGGGAAATTGCACGGTGGTGCGATGTGGAGCTATCTCGTTGCCACCTTGTCTATGAACTGGACGTTTGGCGCGATGTTCCACTATCGCGGAGAAACACTAGAAATTGAAAATTTCCATTTGAGCTATCTCTACGATGAGCTGAAGGCTCAGGTGATACACCGTCTCACTAAAAAGGCTCTAACTCTTCACCCGGGTGTCGGATTTGGACAAATTTGGTATCGATGAAAAGCTTATTCGATTTCCCACATGATAAAAAGTGAAATCTTGAAAATACCACATGTACAAAAGTAGATTCATCTTTCAAAGAAAGCTTCTAACATTCTTGGGGAAACTTTTCAAGCAAGGAAAAGTATGGGGTATTACAATATGGGTCCAGTGTAACTGCCTAAACGGGCCCTTATGTGTGTAGCCGCATGAACCATAGATACTATTAGAGTAGGGGATTCCCAAGTACCCTTACTCTCCATGATACATATGTATAGTGTACTTAGAGGATTCCCATGTACCTCATAGTATCATATAAGGTCACCATGACCTACCCCTCATGTAGGAAAACATGAGTTTCCATTGTTCGTTCATTGAACTCCCACCTTCACAGTTAGCCATCACACCCTGCCATTATTGCCCAATTAAAACCATTTTCAACCAACCAACCCATTGTTATTAACCTAGGATTTAAATAGTGGTATCTTCATACTGACTATAACTTCAAAATATTGTCCCTAGACAAACCTTATAGAGATCAAGGGAGTCCCATGTATCCATAGATCACATTACCAATTAACTTGGGGGAGTCCCAAGTACCCGACAAGTGTTTCATTATTATGATTACTTGGGGGATTCCATTGTACCCTACAAGAATTACTGTTAAACTAAAACCATTCTATTTTGACCATTCCAAATCATTTAACCATTTGGGGTTCCATTACCATGTTTAAATCATGTATAAGTTCCATTAAAATCCAACAATGTACGGAAACCATTCTCATAGGCATTTTATCAAACATATTGGGGGCATAGTATTTCCAAAACCAAAGCCAATTACCAAATAACCATTCCCATGCAACCAATTATCCAAAACCACCATTAAAGAAAATAAAATCATAATTAAAACATAGGAAAACCATAACCAAGCATTTATAACCAAAACCCCCCAAATTACTTTTGAAAATCCAAAACCATACATTAATCAAACCATGAAAACTTAGTATAAAACCATGCCTTTAGTTGGAACTAACAATAAGGGAAGAAAACATGCCTTAAACCTAGAATATGATGGAGAAAAATCACCAACACAAGCCCTAAAATAATCCTTAAGATGAAACCCTAGACTTCTTTTACCCAAAAGCCTTAGAGAGAACTGTAGTGTGTTTAAAAGAAGTTTCTAAATGTTGATGAATAGAATAATAGAGAAAATAACCTCCCAATAGGAATATAAGTCGTTGGGACTTATTCGGTTAAGTGGGGAAATATCCAGATTACCCTCACTTAAACTCCTAAAAATCCCATCAGTTGGGTAAGACTATCCATACCAATGTACCCTCCAATGTGAGTGGTACCCACCACACGTACCTAAGGTCATATCCCATGAACCTAACATTGTCCAAGGTACTACTCACCCCAAACCATGTCGTATCCAAGCATACGTCTAGTACCCATGATCCGTACCCCTAGCAGAATAGAATCCCAAGAGAATGGAACACTGCCCACCAAACGAGTCCATTATACGACTCGTACCCTGGCTTACGACTATTGGTGAGACACTCGTAATTAGATCCAACTTAAGTTACCAAGCCTAAGATTAAATTAAATAACCAAACAACTTGTTTCCACTGATACGACTCATACCACCCAAGTCATATCCATTTTAGAACCCAAATCCAACCCATTAAACAACATTGGTCAGCATACGACTAACTCATACCACTCTTATCCAAGTGTACGAGTTATTTCCCCTAGTTATATCCTATTTAGAGACCAAAAAACCAGCAAATTTTCTAAGTCCAAGAAACCCAGGGTATTTCAGGGCTTCACTATCACACTTCATCTTTATAGACCTATATAGGAACACCCTCACCACGGTGAATGGTCCATACTATCTAGACTTTAACTTTCCAGGAAATAAGCAAAAATTAGAATTATACAGGAATACTCGATCACAGGGCTCAAACACTCTTTTCTAGATTTTTCAATCATGATATAGCTTTATCTTCTCCTTATACAAAGTAGAGCTCTGATAATCCTAAAGTCTAAGCTCATCCAAATCATTTACCTTATTCATCCTCAACTTTGATACACCATGCCACTCAAAATTTAGCTTTTTCAGCACCCATAGTGCCTTGTTCTTAAGTTCAATAGGCAAGCGGCATGCCTTTCCATACACAAGCAGATAAGGAAAGGTATCTATGGGTGTCTTATAATTTATTCGATAGGCCCCCAATGCATCATCCAACTTTCTCGACCAATCAATCCTATTGGCATTCACAGTCTTCGTCAATATAGACTTAATCTCTCGATTGGAGACCTCAACTTGTTCACTAGTCTAGAGATGGTAAGGTGCTCTCACCTTATGCTTCACACATTTTCAAGAAAACTCTTGAAAAGATGATTATAGAAATGTGACCCGACATTACTAATTATTGTACGCGGAGTGCCAAACTACGAAAACATATATTTCTTTAGAAAGAGATGACACTTCTACCTTTATTATTAGGGAGCGCTACCACTTCCATCCATTTGTACACATAGTCCACCACAACCAAAATATATTTCATACCATAGGAGCTCACGAATGGACTCATGAAGTCAATCCCCCATACATCAAACAACTTTAACTTACAATTTGGGGTTAAGGAGAGTTCATGGTGTCGTGATATACTTTCGTGACATTAACTTGGTCATAGTCCAGTGCAAAATCATGAGCATCCTTGTAGACTGTAAACCAGTAATATCCATATTGTAAGATTTTATGGGTTGTGCGGGTTCCTCCATGGTGACCCCTAATAGGTGCAGCATGACAATCCCCATGAATACTTATCATCTCCATCTCCGGGATGTATCTATGAATCATACCTTTCATATAAATCATGAATAGATAAGGCTCATCCCAGAAAAACTTCCTTACCTCATGCATAAACCTCTTACACTATTAGAAGGACAAGTCTTCTGGGAAAACATCACTTGCCAAGAAACTGGAAAAGAAAACTAGAGGATTAGGTCTTGTGATCCTACAAAAATCTACTCATCTAAAAAGGCATCATCAATTTCAAGTCCATCTCCCATTTTTTTCTTTGCTTCATCTTCAAGTTTGGACAAGTGATCCACAACTTGATTTTTTGTGCCTTTCTAGTCCTTCATCTCTAAATCAAACTCTTATAGCAAGAAACCCAATGAATCAGTACCATTTTTGCATCTTTTTTCACCATTAGGTATCTTAAGTCTGCATGATCTGTACGAACAATGACTTTAGTCCCAATCAGGTAGGATAAAATATTTTCAAAGACAAAAACCATTGCTAGCAACTATTGCTTAATAACAGTATAGTTCTTTTGAGCAGGGTTTAATGCCTTATTGGTATAGTAAATTGGGTAAATAATCTTTTCACGCCTTTGGCCAAGGACAGCACCTAAGGCCACACCAATTGCATCACTCATAATATCAAATAGCAAGGACCAGTCAGGGGACACAATGATTGGAGTTGACACCAACCAACCTTCAGGCACTCAAAAGCCTTCATTCATATATCAACAAATTCAAACTTCACCTCTTTATACGAAAGCTTGCAAAGAAGATTTCCAATGTTTGAAAAATCCTTGATGAATCGCTTGTAGAACCCAGCATGACCCAAAAAACTTTGAATCCCCTTCACTGAGATTGGAAGAGGTAATTTTTTAATCACTTTAATTTTTACCTTACCCACCTCTATTTCACTCTTTAAGATTTTGTGCCGAAGCACAATGACTTCTTTCACCATGAAATAACACTTTTCTTAATTTAGCACCAGATTACATTACTCAAATCTATGATGAGCATTGGCTAAGTGGAAAAAATATTCATCAAAAGAATCACCAACCACAGAAAAATCATCCATAATTACCTCAATGGTGTTTTCCACCATGTTAGAGAATATTGACATCATGCAGCACTGAAAGGTTTTGGGAGCATTGCACAACCTAAATGGCATTCTCTTGAACTCAAAAGTCCTATAAGGGCAAGTAAAAGTTGTCTTTTATTTATCTTCGGGAGCAATGGTGATCTCATTGTAACCTGAATACCTATCAAGAAAACAATACCAACCCCTGCTTGCTAATATGTCATGCAGTTGATCCATAAATGGCATGGGAAAATGGTTTTTTTAAGTCTATGTATTTAGCTTTCTATAGTCCATGCACACTCTCCACCCTGTGACTGGTCTCATTGGCAGGAGCTCATTTTCCTAATTTATCACTATGATAATTATGCCTTTCTTTGGGATACATTGAACAAGATTGACCTTCTTGCTATCTGCAATGAGGTAAACTACACAGCTTCAACCACTTGATAATTTCTTTCTTTACCACCTCCCATAAAAAAGAAATTAGATTACATTGATGTTCAATACAAGGAATGTATTTTGATTCAAGATTATCACCACTATGTTTAACACCTGTTGATTTTACAGATCCTGCTATAGGTGTCTCAGTAATATCAATCTCATCACCATCATTCCTTTTTTTTCACAGTAAACATAGAGGGGATCTATGGTATTTTACCACTATGAGTGGTAATGGCAAGAAAATGACTATTATTTTTTAGATTTTGTACTTGTGTTGCTGGGAAGAGTGCCAGGCTATCTCTGATTCAAAGTGGACAATCTTTGTCCAAACTACTGCTCCAGTTGTTTCATCACAGTGACATACGACTCAACTTTCTGAATCAACACTGATATGTTCATTTTAATCTCCTTAAGGTAGATTTCAAGACTCACTTGGACTTTCACCAGCTTCAACAACATTGCTTTTATTATTGACTTGATATCTCAACTGACTGATGGAACTTATTTTTCACTCTTCTCTTTATAGTCATCTTTACACTGCCAATCACCATCTCGCTCTCTGCTTCTATCATAGCTTATCTCCATAATAGTCCTGACCTTAGTTTCCTTCCATTTAACTTAGAAACCTTTCATTTCTCAATCTAGATACTTTACTCCCTCATCCATATCTAAGTCATAAACTCTGGAAGCAGACCCCTATGCCTCTATTGTGTTCACTTTTTTTAGTATTCATCACTAAATTTATTTGTAAGAAACCCAATATCCGTTCTGAGCTGTGAAACTTCTTGTGCAACTGAATTATCATCAACTCTGTAGTCACTAGCGTCTCCAATGGAATATGTACTAGCACCACTATCAACCTCCTGAGTATGCCATTCTTGGTTAGTGACAGAGATCTCATCTAGCTTTCCATGCACCATATCCCAACTAAGATGCATAAGTACACCTTCAGATACTGTGTCTTCCAATGCCCTAGAACTTATATTCAGGGATCTATAGAATATATCCAGCATATTAGACCCTTGAATTTGGTGATTAGGTACCATGCTTAACTTTTTTTGAACCAAAAACATGTCTCATACATGGACTCGGCAGGCAACTGTCAGAAGTTGTAAATCTCATCTTTTAGTTATAGCATCCTAGTAGGAGGAAAGAACTGGTTTAAAAACTATCTTTGCAACTCATTCCAAGTTTTGGTTGAGCCTTTAGGATGTTCCCCCAACCACAATGATGCTTCTTCGGCTAATAATAATGGGAACAACCTCAATCTCAATGCTTCCTAATCAATCCCCCAAAATGGTATATGAAGTCCATATCCCAGTAAAATTAGCAAGATACATGTTTGCATCATCTGTTGACTATCCAAAAAATACACCCTTTAAATTCAGTAGTTGGATCATTGCACTTGTAATATCAAACTTAATATTTAGGGGTAAATCAAGAGGAATAATGTCTCTTATCTCAGTAGACTCAACATGGCCCATATCATCTTCTTCATCATATGGTGGTAGATACTGATAAGTTAGGATAACTCGATCTCTACAACCTCATGTTATATCTTGATCATAATCGAGTGTTGCTCAATGATCAGTTATTGGTCTTGGCCTAGCTAGCTCTACCTATTGACCCAACAGGGATTCCTCATCTAGCCTTCTATGGTTAGCAGCTCTGCTAACATCAACTCCAGTTGTCCATCATCAATATTCTATGGATAACTAGGAGCAGGAGGAGGTACAACATGAGAGTCATCCCGAACTTTTTCAAAATCATATTCCCGTACTTGTTTGCTCTTTATACTATTAGATTGTAGTAGTCTTTCTGGTTCGGGATTCAATGGGATCAAGGGATTTTCTTGACTACTATTGTTAGACATACACCAGAGTATACCCAACTACGAACTATTTTATGAACTCATTGATAAATCTCACCCTTCACCTTTTGAGTCTTAGGGTGTCACATTCCTCTCCCAAGTCCTTGACCACAGTACAACTATCACCTTTCGGATTTTAAGTTTCTTAGATAATGGTTGATAGCCTCAAATCACTATCATAATCCCCTTTTCCTAATATCAAACTCCCTTGTGAGAATGATCTTGAATACAGGCAATTTCTAATCTTTTGCAGTAACATAGAAGATAATTAATACAAAGAAGATTACAATGCACATAATCACATCAATATAGATAAATATCCCGCTTCCCCTACATTGTTAATCCTCTAGGGTTTCCAAAACCCTAGTTAAGAAATTTAGAGGCTCATGGTCAGGCAACGATCCATGAAAATTAATAAAAAAGACATAGAATTAATTGCACAAGAATAAAATCCAAAATCTCCAATTGATTATGAAGTCAAAAACTCAAGAACAAAAATATTGAGTATCAAGTAGCCAATGTGTACGAAAGAAATATCAAAAGTGCATAACCTCATAAAGGAATAACCTACGGTGTTTATAGTATCTCAAAATAATAAAAAAAACTAATTAAAATAGAATAGAAAAACTAAGTCGGCAATGGTCATGTCTCTAGCAATGAGTCATTAGGTCTAGTTATGACTCCTTTCCTGCTATTGTAGCTCTCTTTAGGCTTCAGTGGTTATGACTTGTAGGATCACCATACGATTTATATAGTATTTCTTGTAGTCACTCCAGTAGCCACTCACCTTTAGGGATTTTGAGTCTGTTATCATTGTGACTCCTCACCACGAGCCGTAGTCAGTCATTACGACTCTTGGTTTTCACTCGTTACCTCTAGAGCATCCACCCTCTGTACTTTACATAATATTTATAATATGACTACCCACTATGGGTCATAGTCTGCCATTATTACTCGTAGTATTTCATTACTTCTCTCCTTGACTTCAGCTTTGCCCACTAATAACACTACGATTGCACACCACAACCTCATAGTCACAACTTATGAGTCGTGCTCATTTTATACTTAACATCTTCATCTCATATCTTTCCACTATCTTCCTCATAAGTCTGACTATGAGTCATAAGGTGATTTAACGACTCGTAGTCTAACTAGTACTTTAATTTTTAGAGTAATTTCTTTTATTTTTCCTTTCAAACCACTTCTAACCTAATTTACCTTCAATACATACATCATATCTGACGAAATAAACTAAGTCCATGCATAATTTCACTATTTTAAGTATCAAATATGCCATAAATCACTGCACATCAGTCATTTATAAGGTGGGTAGGGTAATCACTAAGGAGGTCGTGGTAGAAATCATAGTGGTAATATAGGAAGAGTTAGTGTACATCCTGCTAAAGAGGTTGCCCAACTTGATTATAGAGCTTATTATTATGCCTTCCTAGGCAAGATCAAAGTCGAGGATTCTAATGTTGTCATTATAAGTACTATTCTTATTTGTTAGTAGATGGATACTATTTTATTTGACTTGGGTTCCACTTCTTCTTATGTATCTGTTAAATTTTCCTTGGGATTGGACTTTTTTGTGATATACCTGACTCTTCTTTATATGTGTTTACTCTAGTTGGAGACTCTGTGGTAGTGACTCATATGTATCATATATGTTCTGTCTTATTTATGGGTTTCCATACTTAGGTAAATTTGATAATCTTGGATATTCTTGTTTTTTTCATCATCCCTGGTATGACTTAGTCATCTTTGTATTATGTAGTTACAATTTCTAATACTATGACTCTGACTTTAGAGATTCCTGTAATGGATAAGTTAAAGTGGACAGGTTTGTATAAGTTAAAACCTATAAAAAATTATATCTTTTATTCATTCTAAGAAATTAGTTAGGAAAGGGTTTTCAATTTTACTAGCATATCTTTGGGATGTTAGTATAGAGTCCCCTTCCATTGAGTCATTTCCCATGGTGTCAGAATTTTAGAAGGTATTTCTGACAAACTTACCTAGTGTGCCTATGGATCAGGACATTGACTTTTTCTTTAATTTGGAGTTGGGCACTCGCCCCATTTTTACCCTCTCTATCAAATGGCTCTAACTGAGTTAAGGGAACTCAAGGTAAAATTGTAGGAGTTACTTGATAAGGGATTCATCCATTCTAGTTCTTTGCCTTGGTATGATCCATTATTGTTCGTTAAGGAAAAAAATGGTGGCATAAGAAAGTGTATTGATTACAGATAGTTGAATAAGGTTATCATTCGAAATAAGATCCTTTCCCTGAATAAGTTACTTTTTGACTAGGTATAGGGTACTTTATTTTCTCTAAGATAGGCTTAAGGTTAGGCTATCATAAATTCAAGATTCAGCCTAAGAATATACCCAAGACAACTTTCAAGACTCAAAATAGACATTACAAGTTCTTGGTGACGTCATTTGGGTTTACTAATGCATCCAAAACCTTTATGACTTTGATCAATAGTATTTTTAAATCTTTCTTTGGTTTGTTCTTATTAATGATATTTTAGTTTACTCCAAGAATAAAGATGAACATACAGGTCATTTTTGCATCATTTAGGGAGTTAGAAGGAGAAATAATTGTATGATAAGTTCTTTAAATGTAAATTTTGGTTATCTTTTGTTGCCTTTTGGGGGCATATGGTTGTAGGAAAAGGGGTCATGTTAGATTCTGAAAATATTAAGGCTATCAAAATTTGGGTTCTGCCTAGCTCTATGATTGGGGTTAAAAGTTTTGTAAGTATTGATAGTTATTTTCACAGGTTTGTTATGAAATTGGCTTTCATTGCTTATCACTTTACAAGGTTGACCCAAAAAAGGGCCATTTGTATGATCTGATAAGTGTGAAGAGAGCTTTCAAAAGTTAAAGTACTTTTTTAGCACAACTCATATCCTTACCTTGCTAATTGAAGGTTGGACTTCCTTGTGTTTTGATGTTTTTTGTGCTGGTTTGGTGTTGTGTTTATGTATTATAAGAATGTGATTGCTTATGCTTCAAGGAAATTGAAGCCTCATAAGAAGAATTATTAGACCCATGATTTGGAGTTGGCAGTAACAATTTTTGTATACGAAGATTTGGATGGGTTGTTGATGGTGAAATGATGCATGTGCATGCCTTGGGTTGGTGATTTGATTCAGGGTTTTCTTATAGAATCTTATGGTTCTCGATAATCTATTCATTCTATATGTAACCAAAATGTGTTGTGACTTAAGATAGCTCTATTGGTAGCCCATAATAAAGAGGTATAGTAGAGTATGTATCTAAATGTCATTATTGTTAGTAGGTGAAATACAAGCCTCATAGGCCTATGAGTTTTCATCAGAGGATGCTCATTTCTAACGGAAAGTGGGATAGGACATACATGGACTTTATAGTGGGTCTTCCTAAGATCTTGGAGAAAAATGACTTGATTTGGGTCATAGTGCATAGACTAACAAAGTTAGCTCATTTTCATTCTAGTTAGAATGGATTACAAATCGAAGCAGTTAACTAAGAATTATATCAAGGATATATTAAATTTTTATAGGGTGTTAATTTTAATTATTTCTAATATAGGTACGTGTTCACCTCTAAGATTTAGGATAGGTTACATAAAGAGCTGGGTACCAAGCTTGATTATAGCACTGCCTTCCATCCTCAGAATAACAAGCAGTCAAAGAGAACTATTTATGCGGTTGATGATATATTAAAGCATATGTGATTGAATTTAGTAGGAATTAGGATAAGTTTTTATCGTTATTTGAGTTTCAACCAATAATAGTTACTATTGTAGCATCAAAATGGTTTTATTTGAATCGCTCCATAGGAAGAGGTATAGATCACCCGTAGAATGGTTTGAGGTTGGCGATATGAAGCCTTTAGGCATAGACTTAGTGAAGGAAGGTCCAGATAAAGTGAGTTTTATTCAAGGAAAGTTGTTGGAAGCCCAACTTAAGGGACATGTCATTCAATCTCATTATTGAAAGTATTTTCTGTGAAGGGAGTTATACGATTTGTGAAGAGGTGGAAGCTTAGTCCTTGGCATATTTTTCTATTTGAGGTTTTTGACAATGTGAGCCTGGTATCTTGCAAGTTCGCTTTTCCACCAAGCCTGTTAGGGGTCCACTCGATATTCCATATGTCAATGCTTAAGGGATACCATGGAGATGGGGATTATATTTTCAAATGGGATTCATATTTTCTAGATAAAAACCTTTCTTGTGAAAAGAAATCAAATGCAACTCTTGATTAAAATATTTTAAAAATAAGAATAAGGAAATTTAGTTGAAAAGGTTCAACAGAAACATTATCTAGTTGAAGAGGGACATATGGGACAAGTACCCTTATTTGGTTGAGGATACAATTACTTTTCTACTTATTACTTGCCTCATTTTTGTTATTTTACCATTCAAGAATGAACAATGGGTAAAAGAAATATTTGTTGCAATGACCTTTTTCATCGTTATAGATAAGTATAGTATGCTAATATTTAGCTTACGATTTTTCTCAGATTGAGAGTTAGAAAATTTAGGCTAGGCTAGTCTTGGATGAAATTTGAGTGAGGTATGGTCTAGGGTAATTTGGAAATGTATTAGCTAATGGTTACAGGTTTTGAGTTGATCTTAAGAAAACTATGATGATAAGGAATCCATAGGAACTTTTAGAAGAAAATTTGCATGAGTAAAACTTCTGAGATTGAATTTGATGTAAAGTGGTTGAAATATGAGGGTGTGTTTTAAAAATGGAAAAACTAGGAGAAATCCTAAGTTTTTGCCTCACCTATCCCACTATACTGGGTGGCAAGCTGCAATCACTGCGGTTCTATAGCGGGAATTTTTGCATTATAGCTAATGGGAGTTAGCTTTGGTCAATCCTACCATAGCAGGTGGATCCCGTAAGCAAGGCTGGTATAGTGGGATAGGACTGCTATAGCAGGATATGCATTGATTGATTTTGAAAATATCATAAGAATGCTTTTTTTATTCCACATTCGTCTAAGGGATGGGATAGGTGATTTGGGTTGATTTCCACCTAATTTTCATGATGTTCCTTTGTAAAGATTAGATAATCCCTTCCACTAACAAGTTTTTCAATTATTAAACCTTAGAATCACTATTTTATAGATTTAGAGAGGATTTAACCTGACCTAGATAATTTTTCTGGTGTAATTGGGGGAATTGAGTCGAGAACCCTTTGATTTTTTCTAAAAAATAGGCAATCTACATGTGCATGCATAGATATCACAATTAAATTCATGAAATTAGTAGAATTAATGTGGAATGATGATAGAAAACCCTAAAATGGGAGGAATGATCATGAAATTTGATGTTGGGTTATGGTATTAGATTGTAATCCTTGAATATACTAGATTGTTGTATAAATTATGGTCATGTTATCATTTTTTACCACAATAAAGCAAAAATTACACGTAAGGCAAAGATTGATTTTAATAAAATAGTGCAAGCTTAGATTGAGGTAGGTGATGCTTTAATGTAGTTGAAACCCAACTTGACTTATGTGTGCATGTTAAATGATTCTTCCTATACTTGTTACAATGTATGTTCAAAGAAATTAAATGGTAATTGATATCCTAAGTGTTAATCACATGTAGTGAGGTTATATTAAAAGCTTAGTGGTTTTACAAATATGTGATTGTTGTTTTAAGTGTGATTGTGATTGTAATAATATTATTTAAGTATTATGGAATGTATTGGTATTTAGATATATTTACGAGATTTATATTTCTATCTTTATTTATCGATATTTGGACATCTTCACATGATTGGCCGATATAAATTTTGCACTTTGATATTGTATGCCTTTTTGGGTTGAATTCTTTTATTGACATTTGTAATAGTTTTGGTACAATGACTTTTAGATTCTAGGGTTTGTTTAGACATTTTTTTTTTGCATCTGTTATTATTAGAACACTTGAGACTTTGGATTGTTAAATGAAGTGGGTAGCTTATTTGATTTCCAATTTAAGTGTTGTGTTTAGTCGTCTAAGTTTAATGGTTCTCCCACCAAAGGGTTAGTTTAGGTTCCTTTCACGATGGTTTGATTTGTGATAGTAAAATTATTAGATCCGCATCAAAATTTTAGAACAAAGACAAAAAGTATCCACATATTTCAAATCTGTATGGGGAAGTTTTCCCATTTTTCATAAATTTTGTTGGTGCATCAGGGGTGTTTAACATAGACCTATCAAATATTTATTTCACTTGTGAGGAAGGTATACGGGTGTGAATGTCCAGTCGCGGATGCAAATTTGCAGGTACGAGAAATGATTTGCGGATGCAGAAATCATCGAGTTTAAGTCATCAATTGCACATATTTGTTATTTTTGATATTTTGGGAGTTAGGTAACTCCAATTGAAATTATTTTTGATACATTATTCTTGTATAAAAATTGACAATATGATTCTACCTTTATTTTCCCTCATTTCTAAGAGCACTTATTATATTTTTCATAATTTTGACTCACAAAGTTGAGATTTTTAACTTCAAAATTAACAAATCAAAACTCTTTTTATTTATTGATCAATTTGTGATGGCTTTCTTGGATTTTTGAACTTAAGGTCCTTACAGTATGGGTTAATTAATTTTGACATAAATTTACTAGTTTATCAAATAATTTTCTCATTTTTAAACCATGTGTGAATATAGAAATTGGAGACTTTGAGCCTAAAGTTAAGAAATCATATTTTGATGATTTGAAGGTTGATTTAACCTCCAATTTGAATTAAATTTTATAATGGATTTTTCTAAGTTATTGGTAACACAGTTTTCAAATTAAACTTTAATTTTTCCCTTGTGAGCTTGGGGTCGACTTTTTGGACCTAGATTAAAGTATAGTAATATGGGTGTTTTTTAACTTTTAATTGAAATATGTATTTGATAATATTAGGTTCATTTGAGGCTCTACAGAATGGGAAAGATTTGACCTGACTTTTTCAACTTCCTTTAAAACAATTGAGGCTTTTTTAATCTTTCTGTAGTGTTAATGTGCTAGTTGTGTGGGGGGTTAATAGAAATATAGGGGTCCTTTAAAGGTGAGGTAATATGCATCTTTGAGGTACTAGTATTTTGTGAAGGGATAAAATTAATTAATTAACTTGTATGGACTATCTTTCCAAATTAACTAGCATGGTTATTGTTATATGTATCTAAAAATGACTTAACGAGTATGCTAGCTGATGATTTTACTCCTCATTGAGAGTTTGAGTTTTATTATGGTGATATTTGGATCTCTGCCACATGAGTACTAAAACTAAAGTTAATAAAAATTGTGAATATTGATAGATCTGAACTTAAACTAGAATTTAAATTGACTTATGGTGACATGCTTGCATATTAGCAATTCATAGGGATTAAAATGGAACCTTTGCTAGTATTGTATGGATCAGGTTATACACTTACCCAATAGCATATGGATCATAGGGGCATGCTTTCTCGAAATTCTTATTGATATTTTTAGTAGTGAAAGGCACATATGTCTGGTATATAGGCCTTGTGAGGCCCTCATGGGTCCGACCTAACAATATAGAGTAGCAGGTGTATTCATAACATATGCATCACATTTATTATTTATGCTCATTGTACTTGGACTGATATTTTATGTGATAGATAATTGAGTGGGTTGTTACCTTTATGTTGGTTTGAGATGTATGAGTACAATTGGACCATGTTATATCATTGTCATTGTGGCTAAAATGTAAGACTAGGTGAGGCCTTTCTAAATTGCAAGCTTATTTGAATAGTTTGAGTATCTGGAATGTAGGTGATTCTTTCCATCATTTTGAATTAGGATTAGTCAACGATGATATTGAGTACATACAGATTAGCACTCACACTTATTTATTTCAGCACTTTATTTGCATGTACTAAGTCGGTGTTCCCCAATAGCTTATTCAAAGATTGTGCTTTGTATTACTTCCAGAAATTCATGGGTAGCGTCTAAATGACCTAGTGCCTACTGGATATCCTCCATTATTTTTTTTATTATGTTGGTTCCTCTTGCATCCAGATATTCTAGACTCTCAGTTATGCCTTGTTACCCTTAGATTTTTATACTTCATGAATTTTATGTTTTGGGTTGTTAGTTAACTCATGTACTTCTTTATGAGTTGATTTATATATGGTTATGTACTGAGACTTAGTATTATTCTCTTTTATGCATAGTTATATTGTATTTCATTCATATTATTGAGTTGGCATACCTATCATGGGGGGTTGTATAGGTGGCATCACAACTTGAGTATTGGATCTGGACAATTTGGTATCAGGGTTCTAGGTTCATTAGTCTTACAAATACATATCAAGTTTAGTAGAGTCTTAGGGGTTGGTGCAGAGACGTTTGTTATATATCAGTAAGAGGCTATAAGACTTTAGAAAATTCTATTCTTTTATATATATCGTGAGTTTTTAGTTCGGTCTAATTCATAAAATCTCCTTATTTTATTCTTTCACTTGTAGAGAGGACATGTTCTCAGATTCCCAAGCTAAAATCTAGGGTAACATCGCATAGTATAAAGCAAGACTTGATACTAAGGAGGAGGTGATAGATAGTATGATGAATGTGTAGCGATAATTAGACTGTATTTATGATCCAAAGATAAATTATGACTACGGTTTAGATCATATAATTTGGGGATATTTGTATGAAAATGTGAATAATGATTTAAGAAACTTCATGGTTGCCTTTACATCTATAGTTAGTTGTTCAATAGGGGAAAAAGAATATATTTGGCATAGAAGATACCGACATAGTGATGATAATTTAGAATAGTATGATTAGAGGAATAACTAGGTAATAAATGTTGTAACTTTGAAGACTATAATTAAGGAAATTTGACATAACAAGGATGTTTTGCTCAATGTATGATGAGAACAAAAATACTTCAACAGAGATTAAAATTTCCACTATAGTTTCTTGGCATGAATGCATCGATAAGAATTTGATAGTGTAGTAATGGGACAAGTACATACACTATTATTTTCAGGAATGATTAAAGTGGTGAAGACCCAACACATTAAGTCAGAAGAGAGTGATTGTGGTAAAGTATGGAGGAGAGTTTGTCATAATGAGGTTTGAGGTGATTTAGAGGTTTTTATGAAGAATATATTTTCTATCTTGTGAAATGAATGTACAAGTAAGACAATTTGAATGGGTTGACTTTTATGATATGACTTCCACAGTGGGACAAGTGCTTACTTGGCTAGAATCATGAGGTCTGTTGTTTTTGTTATTGATTAGGGTGTACAAATGAATAAGTCTATTATGTGTGGGGTGACATAAATGATGAATGAATATCAAGGGTAAGACTTCTTGAAGGAAGATGGTTGTTGGCTCCAGGCCAAGAAGGTAAAGTTTCTTACATGATTGGGTTATATGGGATTATGTAGAGATAATTTCTTAGCAAGGAACATATTTACATGTTTGTGTGAGATGAAGACAATGCAGCATTATGTAGATATAATTCCTTAGCAAGGAACATATTTACATGTTTGTGTTAGATGAATACAATGTAACATATTATTTTGGATAGAGACTGAGTGGTTTATGTAATCTTTTGTAGTTACTTATGGATAAAAATGTAAGGTTCGATCTAGGTATGACTTCTTGATAGTTAAATTGTAGAAAAGTGGTGGATGTAGGGGATTTTATGAAGTGGTACTACTAAGGTAGAGCAAGTGATGAATGTTAATAGATATATCGATAAACAAGTGTAAGGGTTAATTAATTTAGAAGCATCAAATATATCACCTATTGGATAATAGAGTTTGACATTGTATTTATATTTGAAGAACCAACTAATTCTACTATGAACACTGGAGGGAGATAGAAATCTACAAGGGAAATTAAAGTGGTGGATCAATGGTAGGAATTAACATGTATAAGTTGTGAAGGACAAGTTTGAGATTTCACTAAGGGATAGTGATATCCATTGAGACCAAGAGATGTGAATTAATATTTGTATGATGAATTGTGGATAAAGAAAGTTCCTAATGGAAAATATATAGAAAGTGTGTAGTGAGGATGCTTGTAAATCACTAGGTAGCTTAGCTCGACCCAAGTAATTCCCAAAAGTCTCGTGCTTTTCTTTGTTGGACCAAACCAACATGCTTGTATAGAATCATTTGAAAATATTGGAAGGATTGTATGTATAACAATTGATTATTTTACATATTTAAACTAGTTTATAGGTGGTTTGAGGTAAAAAATTTGTTGCCAAATTTAGATGGGGTTAACTAGGGCTACTAGGTTAATTTGGTGAGAAGACTTTGTGATGGATTGTACTTATAATAAGACTAATTTAGAAGGTTTTCTTGTTAAATAATTTTGTCGAAGCAAAAAAGTCTTCCAAATACCCAGGACTAGTGGTTTATTACTACTTTCAAGATTGACTCGATTTTATGTAAGTCTTATGGTATTTAACAACACTCCACCAGTAAAGGGATTTTTTATTTATAATTGTATGAGTGATTAGAAATAGAATAAGACAATTTAAAAAGTAAGGAGAAAGGTATCTATTTGATTTTGGAGGCTAAGAGTTTATCTTTAGCAAGTGAGACTTAGGTTTAAAATAACGTGATTACTTGGCTCTTGGTTAGATTATGGACATATTGTCATGTGTCCATCAGATGTTGTAAACTATCCATATGCTTAGAGAAGGGAGTCAATAGATTTTTGGGTTAAGTGTTGTGATAAGTTCCACAGTAATTTTGAATTTGGTAAATAGTAGGATAGAGTTTCAAACAATGGACATGTTAAGATCGATGTAAAAGTGATTGGCAGTGTACTAAGGAGTTTTATTTTATGGCACCCACAAGTGAATGGGTTACTATTGATTGGTAAAGAAAGTTGTTTACATGAGTTGGATTTAAATTTAGGTTTTTCCCTGGTAACACTACATTTGTGGTAGTGGATTATTTTAGGCTATAGATTGGGAAGATAAGAAAGATTGAGCTTGTTGGATACACACGAAATGGAAGGACTTGTGCATCAAAATGCACATAGGTTGCCAAATTTATTACTTTAGGATGTTAAAGGACATAATGAAGAATTACACTTGAAGATTTTGATTCATAGCATGAGGTAATGTCATGGTACGAATGTCGAAAAGGTTAAAATGGTAAGCGGATTAAGGGAAAGAACAAAAGGCTTTTATATTAGTGTCATGACCTGAACTGGGGTCTGGCCATGATGGGTATCTTAAGTCTGTCGTGAAACCACCCCCTTTGCCTAGTCAAACAGAATATAATACGGCTAGCAGTGGAGGAATTCCGAACACATAACAAGATAGAGTAAGAAACAATAAGAATGTTCAAAAAATCCATAATACCAACTTCCAATCCACAGTAATCCAAAAAGCCTCTAAACCGACAAAAACATATCTAAGTTGAGATATGCCTCGGACAATAGACAAAAAGAATCTGAATGAAATAGTCTATGACATAATGGAACAAAATCATGAAATGGGGATCTCCCAAAGAATGGAAGCTCACCATTTCAATCTAACAAACGATCAATCTGGAAATTCTATCACTGTGTGGGAAAAGTAGAATTGTCTCTATTCCCTACATCGCATGGGGATACAACATTCGGAGACGATTAGCAGTTGAGCGCTAGCATGAGGGGATAAAATAGTGCCATGATTGACGATTGAAAATCATTCAATACCAATGCACATAATCATATGCATATATATATATATAAAATATCAGGATAAGGAACAAGGCTTAGCGTGAACTTTAAAACATTAGCCTTGGTTGTGTAGCGTAATCATCATAATAGTATCTACGGGCTATATGGGTCCCAGCTCTCACCCTCTGGTTAGGACCTAGTGTGTGTAGCTGCACGAACTAGAGATAAATCATAGCATATATGCATAAGGGACTCAAACCTCCCGGTCATATAATAAGGATGACATGAAAACCTAATTAAAAGCAAGGGTGACTCGAACACCGGGCAATTTAGACCCCCGCGCTGGAAAATATGGTTTCCAATATTAGTCCTCTCGGGACCTTCACTTTCACTGTGAACTACGCAACCCATTTAAGCCCAACTAAAACATTTAGCACATAACCCATTTATATAATCACGGAGTCATTCATTAAGGCAACATTAAGTGGTATCGTCATACCGACTATAGAATTCAAGCACGTGTCAATTTGCCAAGTCCAACCATTACCATTGGGACTCTAACTCATTAACAAACAGGACTCCAAAGTTCCAAGTAGGAACCAAATCATTTAGTCAAGAGGGACTCTAAACCTCCTTAAGAAATAGGAATCCAAAGTCCCAAGTAGGAACCAAATCATTTAGCTAAGTGGGACTCTAACCTATTGGCCAATAGGACTATGAAGTTTCAATTCAAAACTATTTCATGGTAAACTAGAACTTTCACTAGTCAATTCATCCACTCATGCAAAGTAATTAGTTCAGAATATTAGGCAAAGCCAAATGATAGTTCACATTCCAAAACCTATCATGCAAGTGGGTTAAGTTTCTCATCAATTTCAATGTCAAAATTCAATTACTTGGGCGAAACCATGATCTCCATTCCATAACCATGCCCACGCACCCTAATGAGTTCACAAATCATCAATTCAAATCATAATTAATTTGTAAAATACATAGAAAAAATATTTAACCAAGTATTCTCTAAAACCCTCAACCCATCATTCAAAACCCACATCAAAATCATGTTAATACCAAATTAATTTATGCCATAATTTAAATCACAAGTTTGGGGAGAGATATTCATGCATTAATCACAAAATATTTAGAGAAGAGCCACCCTGAGCCCTTAAAGACTAAAGTCTTGAAACCCTAGCTTCGTCTTTGAATGGGGAATTTGAGAGAAGGTAAGAGAAGCAATTGTTTAACTAGTGAGAAGTTATGTGGCCCCTTAGGGTATTTTAAGTCGTGGGTCCCTATTGGGAAAAGAGGAAAATGTACAAAATGCCCTTTAAATAAAAGATGAAAAGTGTCGCCATCCGTGATGGGTCACCTTACGACTCGTGATGACTCTTTACGAGTCATCATCACGACTCGTGGTGTAACCAGAATCTCAGTGCACCCACACTAGTCTGACAATAAGTCATACCCTATGACTCATATTCAGTCCTTATGAATCATTAGATCCAATCATTGTCTAGACAGTAAGTCGAGGACCCACCCCCCACTAGTGACCTTGTGACTCACACCACACGACTCGTATAAAGTCTTGACAACTCATTGAGTCTAGTCGTACTCATAACTGACATCTTGGGCAACCTCACTTGTCACCTTATGATTGGGGTCCTATGACCCTCAGTGACACCTTATGACTTGTAAGTTAAGTTGTAGGTTGGGCGCTAACCTCAACTCATAAATTTTCAAGGCCCTAAATTTTTTGGATGTTATATTTTCCCCCTCCCCTAGGATCATTCGTCCCCTAATGATGAGTCAAGATATCCTTTAGCACGATTTAACACAGAAACGCAACCACAATTACCTTTAACAAAGACAGGAAACAAAGATATCTAGGAATACACATACCTTAAGCACAATTATCCAAAGAAGGAAACAAGAATGGATATTAGGATTTCATGTCCACTTCAACTTCCAAAGTACCTTTTTTGACCTTATTGTTCCTCCATAGAACCTTCACCATAGCCACATCATTAGTCCTTAATTAATAGACTTGCCAATCCAAAATCTTAACTGGGACTTCCTCATAAAACAAGAAATCTGAGACAACAACACTCTCCAAGGAAGCAATCAAGAAAGGATCAACCACGCACTTTATTAACATCAAAACATGTAACATCGGAAGAATAAAATCCAGACTTGAAGGAAACTCTAACTCAAAAGCCAAATTTCTAACACTTCTCAAAATCAGGTATGAGTCAACATAACGGTGTCTGAGCTTTCCTTTCTTTCCAAACCTTACCACCCCTTTCACGGGAGATACCTATAAGATCACCCAACAGCCAAATTCAAAATGTAACTCTGTATGCCTCACATCCGCATAGGACTTTTGGAAACTTTGGGCGTTCTTAATCCTATCCCTAGTCACCTTTTCTATAGCTTGGTGAACCAAATCAGGGACAAACAATTGAGTCTCACCATCTTCGAACCACCCTATAGGAGACGTACACCTCTTACCATACAAAGCCTCAAAAGGGGCCATCTGAATACTCGAGTGATAGTTGTTATTATACGCAAACACTATGAGAGAAAAATGATCAACCGAACTACCACCAAAATCAATAACACAGGACCTTAGCATATCTTCTAAGGTCTAAATCGTTCTCTCTAATTATCCATGCGTTTGAGGGTGGAAGGCAATGCTAAGGTTCACCTTTGTTCTTATCCCTCACTGAAAAACCCATCAAAAATAAAATGAGAACTACGTACCTCGATCGGATATAATAGAAATAGGCGCACCATGCAACTTGACGATCTCCTGAATGAACATCTTAGCATAATTTTTCACTGAATAATTATCCTCACTGGTAAGAAGTAAGCAGACTCAGACATCCTATCAACGATGACCCAAATCAAATCAAACTAACTACGAGACAGCGGAAGACCAGTAATAAAATCCATATTAATGACTTCCCACTTTAATACGGGAAACTCAATCTCTTGATACAATCCACCAAGCCTCAAGTCCTCCACCTTTACTTGGTGGAAAATTATACACTTGGCCATGAAATTGACCACATCCATCTTCATGTCATTCCAATAATAAATCTCTTTCAATTCATGGTACATCTTCATTAAACCAGGATGATCCACATACCTCGACTCATGAGTGTCAGTCAAGATCCTCATTTGTAGCCCATCAACATCGGGAGCACACAATCTACCTTGGTACCTCAAGATACCATTACCACCAATCCAAAATCCATGACCTTCTGTTGACCCATATTATCCTTAATCTACATCAAAATAATATTTTGAGCCTGCTTATCCTTCACCTCAGCACCAAGAGATGACTTTACCACCTCTTGAACGATCATACCCCTATCCTTGTAGTGCAAAAGATGAACTCCAAGATTATCCAAACGATGAATATCCTTCACTAAACCTTGCTTTTCTTCCTTCACATGAAATAAGCTACCCATAGAAAACCTACAAGAGCATCAACAACCATGTTAGCTTTACCTGGATGATAATGGAGACTCATTTCATAATCCTTGAGTAACTCAAGCCATCTTCTTTGCCTGAGATTTAACTTCTTCTAGGTGAACATGTACTACAAGATCTTATGATTTTAAATTATGTCAACATGAACTCCATTCACATAATGGCACCAAATCTTTGAAGCAAACACCACAGTCAGCGACTCCAAATCATGATTCGGATAATTCTTCTTACGCACCTTAAGCTGCCTAGATTCATATGCCACACCTTACAACACTGCATAAACACACAACCCAATCCTACACGGGATGTATCACAATAAACAACAAAGCCATCAGTACCCTTGGGTAGGGTAAAAATTAGAGTCAAAATCAACTTGTCCTTTAACATCTGAAAATTATCCTCACAAGCATCGGACCACAGAAACTTCACCTTTTTCTAAGTCAACTTAGTCAATGGGGATGAAATCCAAGGGAAACTCTCCAAAACACTCCTACAATACCCAACTAAACCCAAGAATCTCTAAATATCAGTTGGAGTCAGGTTTAGGCCACTTCTTAACTGCCTCAACTTTCTGTGGATCCACTATGATCCCCTCACTAGAAACAACATGACCTAAAAAAGTAACAACATTTAACTAGAACTCACACTTCAAAAACTTAGCATACAATCACTAGTCTTTAGGAGTCTACAATATTATACGAAGGTGATTAGCATAGTCCTACTCACTCTTAGAATAAACCAAGATGAGATCAATAAATACAATAATAAATAAGTCCAAAAACTAATGGAATACCCAGGTCATAAGATAGTTTTTGCTGGGGACTTAGTCAATCCAAAAGACATGACCAACAACTCATAGTGGCCATACCAGGTATGGAAAGCAGTCTTAGGTACATCTACATCCCTAATCTTTAACTGATCATAATCCCACCGAAGATTAATCTTAAAAAAGTACTTAGCACTCTAAAGCTGGTGAAATAGGTCATCAACCCTAGAAGAAGGATACTTATTCTTCACTGTAACCTTATTCAACTACCGATAGTCTATACATATTTGAAGGGAACCATTCTTCTAAAGCACAAAAAGAAAGAAAGCACTCCACAAAGAGACACTAGGATAGATAAAACCCTTATCAAGAAGATCTTATAACTACTTCTTAAGTTATTTCAACTCATCCCGAGCCATTCTGTAGAGAGGGATAGAGATAGGATGAGTATCCAAAAAAAGATCAATCCTTAAGTCTATTACTCTATCAGGAGAAATACCATAAAGATTATTAGAAAACACTTCAGGAAACTCATTGACTATAGGGACAGATTGCAAAGAAGAAACCTCAGAACCAGAATCTTTAACCTGAATTAGAAGGTGTAGATACCCCTTGGAAATAAATTTCTAGGCTCTAAGATAAGAAATGAACCTTCTATTAGGTACTAGGGAACTACCTTCTCACTCAATTACTGGTTTATTTGGGAATTGGAAACTTACCCGTTAGGTCCTACAATCAAGAGATGCATAGAACGAATAGAGCCAATCCATCCCCAAAATAACATTAAAGCCTAACATATCGACTCTATCAGATCCACTAACTGCTTCTTACTATAGATAGATACCACATAACCCTTGTAGAATTTTTTAGCCATAATAAAGTCACCCACTGTGGTAGACATAGAAAAGGGTTAGAAATACACTCAAGACCAAAACCAAAATAAATAGCCACACAAAGGTTACAGAAAAAAATGTAAACCCAAATCAAGAAAATAATACACATCACGAGAGAAAAGTTGTAACGTACCAGTGACAACATTAGGAGAAGACATAGAATCCTAATGGATGGGAAGAGCATACAAATGATTTTGGCTAGTATCGGTACTAGAAGTGGCACCCTTTAACACAGGAGCTGAAGAAGTAGCAATTAGGACCTCATTTTCTCCCGTAGCAACCATAGCTAAAGTATACTCCTACTGCATGTGACCAAGTTGACCACACCTAAAACACAGATTCCTCCGCTCATCATATACTCAATGATGCACCTGCCCATAAACACGACAAGGGGGATAATATGGGGTTGATTGAGCTCTGTTGTCCTGAGATTAGGCACCTTGTTCCTTAAAAATAATGCCAGTCTAAAAGTGATGATCACTAGACGACTTTAAATATGGAGCACTACCTGTAGAATAAGAACGAAAATTTTCCCACTTCTTCTTAAATCACTGTTTGCCATCTCTACCATTATTCTGTTGGCCTTCGCCTGCGCAAAATAAGAGAATTTCTTACTCTGGCTCTCCCCTATTCTCATCCTCTAATTATTGCATATACACCACCATCCTAGAAATATCCATGTCATTATTCAGCAAGGCGGCCTTTCACTCTAACCCCAAGTCCTGAGATAAAACCCGAAGAAAACTTCCTCATCTTAGCCCTTATGCTAGACACTAGCTCAGGAATATAACGATACAACTCATAAAATTTCAGGTCATACTCTTTCATGCTCATCTATCCCTATTTTAGATTCACAATCTCTTCAGCCCTCACCTCCCTCAACTCCTGAGGAAAGAAGCAATCAAGAAAAGAACCAGAGAGTTCATCCCATATAGCTAGCTCAGCATCATCTCTTCTCAGTTGTTCCTACTTCTTATACCACTGATATGCAATATCCTTTAATTCATATGTGATGAACTCCACACTCTCAGAGTCAGAAGTATGTATAACCCTGAATATCTTCTCCATCTCATCAACAAACCCTTGAGGATCCTCTTCAACTTTAGAACCAGTAAAGATCGGGGGATTCAGCCTCATGAACTATCCAACCCTAGTGACCTCAGAAGATAAACCAATAGAACCAACACGATTAGGCTGATGGGATAGAAAATCACCAACTGAGTCAGCAGATGAATAGCCTAATGAAATTCGGCATTGGAAATATCTCTTTGGGGTGGTGGGGCATAACCATGGAGAGGCATAACCTCAGGTAGAACAAAAATGGTTCCACGAGTATCAAATATTTATAGATGCATGATCTGAAATATGAAGAAATAAAATTAGAGGAGTTTTCAAGACCTTAGACTCTATAGCCTAAAAATAGATCATAAGAAAGAGAAATATTCCTAAATGCCTAACCTCTCCCTTATAAGTGTGGTGTGCTACATACCCATAAAAGAGACTTCACTTAACCTACATTTATGGACACCCAATTGACCATCAACCTAGGCAATGATACCAAGTTATTATGACCCAAATCGGGCCCTGGCCATGATAGGTATCTTAAGTTTGTCATTGATCGGAGACCACCCCCTTTGTCTAGTCAAACAGAACATAATACAGCTAGCAGCGAATGAATTCTAATCAATAACAATATAGAGTAACCAATAATAAGAATGTACTAAAAATCCATAATACTAACTCCCAATCCACAGTAATCCACAAAGCCTCTAAATCGACCAAAACCAATCGAAGTTGGGGCATGCCCCCGATAATAGCCAAAAAGAATTTGAATGAAATAACTGACATAATAAAACAAAATCATGAAATAAGGATATCCCAAAGAATGGAAACTCACCACTTCAATCTGACTCACGATCAATTAAAAAATCCTATCACTGTGCGGGAAAAGTAGAAATGTCTTTGTTCCCAGCATCACATGGAGATACTATTGCATCCAAGAGAACAAATATGTGTATGTGGTCTCACCAAGTAATACAGTGGCCTTAAATTAAGCCAAATATCGATCCCTCAAAGACTTATGTTAAACAATTATCCAATTCTAGTTTAACAATTGAGATTAAATAGTGAAACATAACCAAAAGAGTTTTGAAAGTTTGTAAACTAAAAGTAAACTAAAATAATGCGAAAAAGTAGACTTTGGACAAGCAATGGATGAATACCCAGGGTTAAGGCACTGTGAACAATCATAATACGCTAAGGAACTTCATTCGTTAGATTACTTATCTTGGCTATTGATTTGTAGAGTTTATCATGGTCTCCCGATCTCTAATTGTCTACCTAGCTTGGATATTACAACTACATCATTGAGTGGGGATGTAATAATCCAAACAAACTCAATCTAATATCTTTTCTTTTTCCCCATCTCATTAAGCTCATTCATACATACTATGGTGGGATCATGTTATGTACACATCATTTAATTTTACCCTTCTTCACACCCATTATATATTACACACCCCTATGATAGCCACTCTCAACTTAAGAAATTGCCTTAGTTGAGGTGCATAATGTCAAAGGAAAACCAGGGACAAACAGGTTCATTGTAACACTACTTAGCTAAAAATGGGAATTTCTTTAGCACAAATTTCTCTAAATCCCAAACCACAGCATAACAATTTTTACACACCAATAACTATTACTTTGGGGCTTCAATTTCACCTTTCTCCTACTTGAATTTTCAACCCCTTAACATAATTAAGTTTACACTAAAGTTCTTAGGAGCTTGGATCAAATTAAGGTCAATCAAAGAAGGGGATTAGACTACATATGAGGATTCCAAAGAAAAAGCTAAAGGCTCAACGAGGCTAAGTAGGATTATGCGCAAGGTTCGATCAAAAGAAGGTATGAAACATGGTTATCAAAGAAATACCTATATCATCTCCTAAACCAATACTCTTTATTTCTCTTTGCACACACACCATGCAAGTTCTAGACATCATATGCAAAAAGGAATATACAAACAACCTTACGCATATATGGCATATGCTCAACTAAAGTAGGATCATAATAGACTCTCAACCAAACAATTTCATGAATTTCAATTAAGCCAATAAGAACAAGAGTCATAATCATGAGCCTAGGAGTCTAGAAAGTAGAAATTCACACAATAAACATGCTCTTTAAAACCAAAACACTTCCATCATGCAAAAAAATATCGCACCAACAAAAACATCCCACATTTATTCTTAATGAAAAATTTTAAAATTACCCTAAAATTAGGAATTTCCCTACCCCCCACTTAAACATTTACTTTGTCCCCAAAGTAAACTTTAGAAGTAGAGATAGAAATACTCCCTGAGGCCTCTAGGCCTAGCTAGTAGCATCTTTATACATCAAAAAGGTGTGGGGGATACCTCACTTAGTCTTTTCCATGTTTCTTAGCTTAGGTTTTTCGGTACTCAGATTTTCCATCAACCTGTGACTCAACAAAAACATAAAACTAGTGAAGCAAAAGCTAAAAATACTGAAAATAAAACATACCTTAACTTGGTTGCCTCCCAACCAGCGCCTGATTTAGTGTCGTGGAACGACCCAATATGTGACTTATCCATTTTCCTTTATTCGCTTCCTCACACTCGGATGTCATTTTCTTATTTATTTGTGACCTCTTGAGCGTGAACTCTCAAGTTCAAAAGATTTCTCAACAATAGACTTTTTAGGCTCATCAATTTGCATCATTTCAGGCTTGGGTATTAGTGGCTTGTGCTGCTCAATGAGGAAGTCTGAAGAGGTCTTCTATGGAATAGACTCTACCACCCCATACTTATCCTATTAAATCACTATAATCATGCACAAATATTTATAATGGGATAGTGTATTGAGCGGCTTGTACACTTTGAAACCCGTCTCTTAATCCTCCAACCTCGTTGTAAGTGTGCCCTCTCTTACATCTATTAATATTCCTCCCATTGCCAAGAATGTACGTCCTAAAATAACTCATACTTTTTCATCTTCCTAAAAATCTAAAACAATAAAGTCAACAGGAATATTAAACTTACCAACCTTGATGAGAACATCCTCTATGACTCCTTCGGGAAGGGCTATGGTCCCGTTTGTCAGTTGTAGTAACACAAAGATCGGTCTGGGATTCCCAAGCCAAAAATATTGAACAAAGAATGGGGCATCAAGTGGATACTCACCCCCAAATCACTTAGTGCATGGACCACCTCACTATTGTAAATTTAAATAAGGAGAGTGAACTTCTCTGAGTCTTTGACCTTTTTGGAAACCTTTTGCGTCACCACAAAACTACACTCCTCAGTGAGTATTATGATCTCTACATCCTTCATCTTAACTTTGTTAGTGACCACATCCTTCGAGTACTTAGCATACTTGGTCATCCCCTGCAAAACATCTATAGGGGGTATGTTAATATAGAGCTCACTAAATGTGTCAAAGAACTTTCTAAAGCATGCATCCTCCGTTGCCTTTTTATGCTTCTGTGGAAAAGGTAGTGGTGATCTCTCCTTCACCTATTCAGAAAATTTGGTTTTTGAATACTCAAACTTCCTCAAATTTTCAACAACTCTATCATCTACCTATTTAGGAACCAAATCAGTATCTACTTCCTTAGTTTTCTATGGAGGTTGTTTATTGATCACCTTACCACTTCTCAAAGTGATTGACATTACTTGTTTAGGATTTTTAGTATCACTTGGAAAACCACCTTGAGGCCTGGTATTCTGCATTGCTGCTATCTGACCTATCTACAACTCCAAGCTCCTTATAGTCACTTGTTGGCTTTTTATGTTTGCTGCCAATTGTGCTTGAGAAGCTAAGATTTGTTTTAGCATCTCTTCCATATTGCTAGTGGCCTGATTTACTTAAGCATGTGGTTTCTAAAACTACTGGTATTGGGCATGTCATTGCTAATTTGGTGGTTAAGTCTGCCGCTTTAGATTGTAGGCGTTCCCATAATTTATCCTTTGAACATTGCCCACAAACATCACTAACTCTGGATTGGCATCACACATATCTGCAGAATGGTCACTATTGCCACAAACCACGCACTAAGTACTTGTCTACTGAATTGCATTCACTATTGTTGCAGGTTGTGTAGCCCCCAACTTCACATTACTGAATTGAGTTCTTAACTGATTCTGTAAGATAGCAATCTGAGTGGATATAGCGGTAAATTAATCCACATCCAATACTTCTGAAACCTTCTTTGTAGCATTTCTTGAGTCAAAATGCCATTTAGGATTTCCATGCGCATTCTAATTCAATAGTATATAGCTCGTCATATGTTAATTCCAATGCTTGACCACCTGCAGCTGAATCTAACAAAATTTTTGTGTTGTGATCAAATGCCTCAACAAAAGTGTGAGCTAGTACCTCATTAGACTACTGATGATGTAGACAGCCCTAAAGAAGAGCTTTAAATCTCTCCCAAGCATGATATAAGTTCTCATCCACCCTTTGTTTGAAGCTCACAATTTTATTGTGCAGTTTTGCAGTTTTGCCAGATGGAAAGAATTGGATGAAGAATTTTCAAGCTAAGTCATCCCAGGTTGTTATTGATCTTTCCAGCTCAGCGTTCAACCACTTCTTTGCTTCCCCCAATAGTAAAAAGTGGAAAAGTTCCAACCTAATATAGTCAGTTGACACACCCACAGGGATGAATGCGTCACTGATCTCCAAAAGGTTATACAGATGGACTTCAGGATCTTCATGTGAAAGCCCAGCAAACTATCACTACTTATCAAAAGTTTTACCATGTTCTGTTTCAACTCTAAGTTACCTGCAGCAGTCGGTTTTTTAAAAGGGGAGGTCAAATTTGTTGGAAGTGGGATTGCCACTTACAAATTGTCCTGCGGGCTAGTTGATCTTCAGCCATTAGAGTAAGATTGTCTTGTTCCTCTAGAAATCATGGGATATAAGGGAGATGGATTGCTTCTCTTATCCGTTGATGGAAGTATTGCTCAGGATCAGGGCATGGTTTAACTAATTCCCTATCCCTTGCCAGCTTACTAGCCTATAAACTTATTTTCTACAAAATCAATCCCAAAACCAATAGTAAAGCACCAAAGAAATATAAAAAGTAAATCTAAAACAAAATAGTTGTCAATTTACAAGTCCCCCGCAAAGGTGGCAAAAACTTGTTACGCACACGCAAGTGTACATGGTCTCACCAAGTACTACAGTGGCCTTAAATAAAGTCGGATACCGATCCCTCAGAGACTTGTGTTAAACAACTATCCAATTCTAGTTTAACAATTGATATTAAATAGTGCAACATAACCAAAAGAATTTTGATAGTTTGTAAACTAAAAGTAAACTAAAATAATGGGAAAAAAGTAAAGACAATGGACAAGCGATGGATAAAAACCTAGGGTTAAGGCACTATGAATAATCATACTATGCTAATGAACTTTATTCATTAGATTACTTATCTTGGTTGTTGATTCGTAGGGTTTATAAGATGATCATGGTCTCCGGACCTCTCATCTTCCTAGCTTGGACATTACAACTGCATCATTGAGCGGGAATGTAATAATCCAATTGGATGCATGAAGCTATCATCCTACATGTGAACGAAACAAGGCTTATAGGTATATCCCTATCCTAGATGCTAATTAAAATTCTGTATTTTATAAAGGAATAAGAACCTTACTCTATTTATTCCCATGTTCTATCTCCTATTCTCCCTTCTGAGTTCACAAGGTCGACAATACATGTATTCTAAGGGTCACGAATCCTTAAAATAGTTGAAAACAAGGATAAAAAAATAAATAAATTGTTAATCAATCCAAAAAAATTCAATTCAAAGTAAAAGTAAACATGTTCTTGGCCTTTGCGCCAGAAAAGGGGCGTTTGGCCACTAATAGACATAACTGTAATCAAGATTCTTGAATACAAGATAAAATCCATTAAAAACTAAAGTAAAAAAATAAAAAAACCTAATTAAAGTTTTTTCCATACCCTATCCATGGTTTTAAGCCATCAAAGGTTTTTAACATCAAGTTCAAGTATCCTATTTATAGGTGGAAAAGACTGCCGCGTTTTTACACTTCACCGCAATGCGGGGCTAGTTTTACACATCTTGCTCCGCAATGGGGCCTTATCGCAATGATATACTGGATTGATCCACTTTAGAATTACTCCTCACCATGATCCGGGTATAGTTTTCCGCATCTAGATCCGCAGCGTGGTCTTAACATCCCAGGCGTCTAGTTCACGTCAAGTTGTGTCTTATGCCTTCGCTGCTCCATTCCAAGCCTTTTTGTGTTGTTTCTACTTTATTTGAAGCTTGTTTTTCCTTCATATATCCTCATAATCAACTCACCAATCATCCTATAATATTAAACACAATATATTATAGCTTAAAATATCACAACATTCAAGACGGCGAACTAGAAACTTAAGCTAAGAATACTAGTTTTGCCTCTTTTGATCTTTCACTTAGTTTTGACTCTTGGCTTGATTCAGTTGCACTTTAAACACCATAAAAAAAGTTGTTCCATACATAATTACCAAATCATACCATTAGTAACTCATTATACACATTAGAATCCATCGCGATCAACTAGAACAACACCTAGCTCAAGTTAGTAACACTAGTTTTCCCATATGATCTATAAATGACCAATTTGATTCCAAACTTGTTTGAAATGTACCTTAAACATTGTTATCAAGTACTTAAACACTTTTATGCTCATTTATATCATTATTTACTCATTAAGCAAATGAATTTCCCTCAAAAAAGGCTAAATAAGCTAGGATAACATCACTAAGGCCCATAAATCCACCTCAGATCAGATACAGCGGTCGGAGATGGTTAGCGGGTTGAGCTCTAGCATGTACATTAGGGATAAGGGGATAAAATAATGTCATGATTGATGGTTCAAAATCATTCAATACCAATTCACACATTTATATGTATATACTTATATATATATATAAGTAACATGTCGTTACAGGGAATAAGGCTAAGCATGAACATTAAAACATTAGCTTGGGAAGTGCAACCATCATCATAGTGCCCATATGGACCCCAACTCTCACCCTAGGTCGGGACCCAGTACGGGTAGCCACAAAATTTGGAGATCAATCATAACATTTATGCATAAGGAACTCAACCTCCCAAATATACGTTAAGGGTGGCATGAACACTCTATCAAAATCAAGGGTGACTCAAACACCCGGCCATTATGAACCCCATGCCGGCAAATGTGGTTTCCAATATTAGTCCTCTTGGGACCTCTACTTTCATGGTCAACTACGAAACCACCTTTAAGACCAATTAAAATATTTAGCACATTACCTATTTTTATAATTACAAAGTCATTCATTAAAGCAATATCAAGTGGTATTGTCATACCAACTATAGCTTGAAAACACATGTCAATTTTCCAAGTCCAACCATTGCCAATGGGACTCTAACCCATTAAATAAAAGGACTCCAAAGTTCCAAGTTGGAACCAAACCCGTTATCCAAGTGGGAATCTAATCCTACTCAACCAACAGGAATCCAAAGACCCAAGTAGGAACCAAATCACTTAGCCAAGTGAGACTCTAAATCATTGGACAATAGGACTCCAAAGTGTCAATTAAAAACCATTTCATTGTAAAAATCCAATTCATCCATTCATGCATGTCAATTAGTTAAAAAATAGTCGGCAAAGCTAAATGATAGTTCATATTCAGAAACCAAGCATGCAAGCAGGTTGAGTTTATCATCAATTTTAATGTCAAAATTCAATTACTTGGGGAAAACCATGACCCTCATTTCATAATCATGCTCATGCACTCAAATGAGTTCACAAATCATCAATTCAAAGCACAATTAATTCATAAAAACATAGGAAAAGCATTTAAACAATCATTTTCCAAACCCTCAACCTATCATTCAAAACCCACATCAAAATCATGTGAATACCAAATCATTTTATGTCATAATTTAAACCACAATTTTGGGGGAGAGATACATGCCTTAATCACCACAAAATTTGGAGAATAAACCACCCTTAGGACCTTAAAGACCAAACTCTTAAAACCATAGCTTAGTCTTTGAATGAGGAATTTGAGAGAAGTAAAGAGAGAAAATATTTGAGTAATGAGAAGTTATGGGTCCCATTAGGGTATTTCAAGTTGTGGGTCCCTATTAGGGAGAAGGAAAATATCCAAAGTACCCTTTAAATAAAAGCTTAAAAGTGTCGCCAGTCATCACGGGCCACCTTATGACTCGTGATGACTCTTTATGAGTCATCACCATGACTCGTGGTGTAACAATAATCTCAGGGAAACCACACTTGTCTGACTGCGAGTCATACCCTATGACTTGTATTTGCACATACATCCTTGGTACGAGTTAAATATTTGTATGGATTTCATCTTGAATTTTTAAACAATAATGCAAGATGGAACATTCTTTATTGTAGGGTGGAATAGTTTGAACAGGCTTGTGAAGGACTTAGTAGTGAATTTTTTGAAGATTTGATTTTAGTTTAGGTGATAATTAGCGATATGTGGGTTATTTTTGCACTTCTACATTGGATTGAATTGTTCAATTTATGATAGGAGGCTTACAAATATATTACCAAAAAGTCTTATATTTCTATAGGTTCATTCAGGATTTTAGGTTTATTATGCTAAAAATCAGTACCACGAAATTGATTCCCCATCCCCTGTTTGAGTAAAACAAACAAATTGACATACATTCTTGATTCGTGCTAGCTAATTATCAGACTACTTTACTTAGAAGAAAATAAATCAAATGCATATTTCTGGCTTATGTAATCAAAAGGTGGAATGAATTTACTTGATCTAAAAAGCAAAACCAAATAAAATATCCAAGTTAATGAAACACCAATTGATCATGTTGTAGATTCCCTTACGAGGATTTAGAAGTTCTAAGAATTCCTGAACTACCTCACCTTTTAGAAAAATAGCTAAACAAAATCAATTAAAAAATATTTAGGTTCACAAAAAGATTCAAAATATGCGGGCACTAGCGATATTAAGTCCATGAATAACATATTTATTGCCTGTGGTCTATTCAAATCTATGAATGCCATGAACTTTTAAGAAAAAAAATCCATAAAATAGTTAGAATGGAAACATAAAAGCCAAAGTTTCTCAAAATCAAGTGCAAAAAATGTTTTAATTGTATCATAACATCCCATCAAAATAAGAAGATAGTTTGATCTTTACAAAATAAATCCAAGGGTTCATATTATTAACTAAAAAAAATATATAAAAAATAAAAAGGAGCATTGCACAAGTTGTTTTAGAGAGTCAATTAGAGAGAATTCATCTCTCCTTAACTTTCGTGCCTTCAATGGGAGCACACGAGGCTTTATGAATGCCCTCTATTTTAACAAGTTTAGAAAGAACCTTGTTACCTTTTTTTATCTTATTTCTCAGTATAAACTACCTTGTAAACATATAAAGGATTCAACGGAGGATTTTTTCACCACATTGTGTTGAGCCTCATCTTTAAGGCCCGGATAAATAAGGATCTCAAGCTCAAAGTCCATAACACCAGCTTTTGCCTGGCCTAAAGCAAACGTCCTGGAAATCTATTTGGTTAATTTCACCTTAAAAGAAAGGTGACATTCATGTTCTTTAATATCAAGAATGGATTTGTCATATTGGAGCTCAATATTCTTATTATTACACTAAATTATATATTGAAACTTATTTTTCTGATCATCATGGCTTTGTGGGCTTGAATATTTGCCTGAGCTACTTCTAGGTTTCTCACAACTTTAGTAAGCCTCTCCTACTTTAGATTATCTCTTAGATGAAATGAGGGTTTATTTCTGAATACTCAACAAAATTACCATTTTGGGCCATTATGTTTTTCGACAAGAAACATAAATTGGCCAAATTTGATTGACATATTTGTGAAACTCCAATTTTTCAACATAAGTGTTTTAGCTTATGATTGACACATTCCAGGTCATGATTAAGAAGCTTAAAATTTTCTAACAACTTTCCCATGGCCCTTAGTGGCCCTTTGGAGATCAGTTTGCAAACTCAAAACAAGTTCAGAAATAACCATCTTTACGTCTATCTTTGCAAGGTCCCCTTCAAGGCCATCAACTCTTATTCTTGGGTTACTAATAGTGCCTAAGATCCCTATGTCCTTGGAAGATATCATCAAAACCCTCTCTAAAAAGGTCCTTGCCTATAACACCCTAAGACATAGGTCAATATTAGACCAAAATCAAGAATAAAAAAATAATATTTTTTTCTTGGGAAATAACTTACCCTATAAAATGAGCAACTTCTCGAATAAGACCATCATTCTTATAAGGATCACTTCCTCTTGCCCCAAAAGAAGGATAATTGGGCCAAGTGTTTTAAAAACCCTAATTGTACCTTATGTAACACACAAATAATGGCTAATCAGTGTCATCTTTCCAGCAACTACTTTTTTTCTTCTTCATCTATATAATAATAATAATAGAAATGTGAAGGGACTCAAACCTGGGAGGTAAAACATAGTGAGGCAGCATGGGAATAGATGTCTTTATAGGAGTCAATGAACTCACTTTTATGAGGTTTCTCCTCCTATTTAAGGTTGATTAATTAAAAGAATATCATTTTTCAAAGGTGTAACGACATGTTCCATCATTACTAATGGCACCTTATCTACGGACATAGGGTATGGGTATTCTTAAAAAATATGATCTCAAACTAGTACGAATGGACTTAGTTGAAATAATTTGGATTAGGTTGATTTTATCCTACTATAGCAGAAATTATTCTGCTATAGCAATGTCATGGTAGCGACCTGCCTACTACTATAGCAGGACATGAGGTTAGAAACCAATTCTCCATTTTATATACTACCCTTATGCTTAATGAAAAGGGAGAAACATGGTTGAATGAGGTAAAACCCATGATTTTCCATGGATTTTATGCCAAAAATCACTAGCATAGAGTCTGAATTTTGCATTCATACCTCTGCAGTAGCTACTTAAAATCTAGGTAGGCTAGGTTTAATTGAGTAACTCAGACCTAGATTAGAAAATATAGTCATTACATAGATTAATAAGATGTTTCATGCTTAGTCTTACAGGCATGGTGTTGGGATGGATACAAAATGGTAATTTATGGTTATTTAATGAAAATTAATATTACTTTTGGTATTGATTCTTTAGTATGAATTAATGAATATTGTTGACGATGTTGATCACTTATGAATGCTTGTAATGGTATTGTACTCCAAAAACTATGTTAGAATCTATTAAAACCTAAGATTAGAGGTTGTTAGTGTTGGTGGATTCCAAAAAATCTATGGTGGTAACTAGAGAAGTGGTAGCCATCAATAACGTATTAGTCTTAAGATGATTGGTTGGATGTACCAGGATTTGAAACATATGTATGTGAATGTATACCTTATACCTTGCAAGTTCTAGCTAAGCCCTAAAATGATGTACAAATTATAGGTGATAGTTTAACATAGTTGAAACCCAACTTAATTGATGCATTCATTTGAATTGTTCCTTTGTATACTTATTACAATGCATGTTCAAGAAGTAATTCATTGAATTATATCCTAAATTTTAATCACATCTAATAAGGTTGTAACAAAGACTTCTTGATTTACTAGTGTGATTTTTATTTGCTCTTTATGATTGTGGTTGTTGTGATATATGTTTTTATTATGGGACGTACGGTATTTGGACATCTTCACAAGATTTATATTATATTTATATGATGAATTTATATTATATTTATGGGATGTACTGGTATTTGGACATCTTTACAATATTGGTTGATATAAGGTTGGTAGGCAATAGATATTTGGGATTTGATATATGGACAAGAGCTCATCCCCTACAGGTCATGGCTAGTGTGTGATCATAAGACCCTTAGAATGTGTGTACAAGGTATTAGTGAGTGTGACAGTTCCTTAAGTAGAGCGGGTTAATTTATTGATTTGTTATATTTAATTCCTTAAGTAAACTCAGATTTATGATTATTGTCATTGTTGTTGTTGAATTAGGCCCTTAAGTGGTTTGAGCTAAATTTTTAATGATTGGTACCTCTCCTAATTTGGATAATTAATTATGTAATTGAGACAAGATGTATCGTATTATTGTTGAGTCAGGGTTTGTGACTTAGACTAACACTAGTAGTCATGGTCTCGAGTTGGGTTGTTGTCTATATTGTCTTGTATTTGACTGGATTAAGTGGTTTTGTTTGATCAAGGCCAAGTGTTACATATTTGAGATAAGTTACATGAATAATGGTCATAGATGTTTTTGTGGCATGGTTATAGGCATACTCTATGGGGTGATATTGTTGAGATCGGGTAGGTAATGAGTTGTAGTCATGTTTTCTTAGTTATTCCTAGCCCTTAATTGAATTCTTTAACTAGGTAGATGTTAAAGCATAACCAAGGTAACGGAATTCAGATAAGTATGGTGTAAAAGTCTAATTGATAGTTTGCTAAGGGTTGGAAACCATTGAAGTTAAGCATGGTTGAGTTCATACCTAAATGGGTATTTTAGGCATGACTTGATGATACTATTGAAAGGTAGTGTTTAGAGTAGAATATGGTGTAGAAGTTGTCTTATGGGTTAGTGAGAATAGTAAATCATAAAGGAATTAAAGAATTAAGTGGTAGAAGGTTTTGACAAGTTAAACTCTTAAGGTGCATATTTTACTCTCAAATATTTATATGGTATTTATGTTATTTAATTCTAGCTGACTGGTGATGCTTATCGGTGGGTGCAGTTTGTGTTGATAAAATTGTTGTTATACCCTTTTCTGGGGTATAATTTGGTTGTAGGATCAGTAGATGTTTCATTCTTTATGGAGTAGAGATCTCCAACAGCTTTTATCATTGTCACTTATAGTGGAAGCTGAGTCATAATTATACTCTAAATCTAAATACACTTGTAGTAGCTTGTATATATCTTTAGACTACATCTTTGGGGTAAGGTATTGCCTTTGCATTTAAGAAATTGTAGCCAGGTTATAATAAATTTAAGGATTTATTATTTTATTTTAGCACTTTTATTATAAATTGGTTGGTAAGGGTTCTCCTGTCTAGGTAGATTAAAGTAGGTGCCCACACAATTTGATTATTTGGATCGTGATAGCTGGCATTAATGCCTAGGTTTTTGGTCTCCTAGTGCAAGTGTAAATGACAAATAGAGTCATGTAGATTTGTGTATGACATCCACATTTAGTCTGTGGGAAGCTGTGAGATATTTTAGGAAATTGTTTAACTTTTTTCTTTCATCTTATATGATCTGTATGATTATTTGTATGGGTTGAGTTCAACTGGTATATCCCAATTTCAATTAGTATCTTAATGAGACAAAAAGATGATTCTTGACTCCACTTAGAATGATATAAGCAACAATTGGAACTGATAAGGTTCCAATAGGTATCTACCATAAGGGTTGTGTAAAATTTCTTAATAATCATCTAGTGGTTATCTGTGAAGCGAGTAAATGAATAATGAGATGGCCTATTGATGATTGAAACCTTTGGGTTGACACTTATGTCAATTGCCATTTTTTGAATGACTGTGAAATTTGTGATTGGTGAAGTGGTCATAATTTATTTGTGTTGATGGTTATGGAATTGTTTGTTACATGATTTAAGTGGAAGATTTGATGCTAAATTCTATGCATGTTGCTATCATTGATAAAGTGGTGAGGGTAATGGTATATGATTGTGAAATTCTTTCTTCAAGAAGTTGGTGTATGAGTAAGACTATGGAAAAGGGCAATTGTTTCATGATAGTGAGAATTGTTGTAGGAGAAATCCTTGTTGTGGTTCACAATTATGACTTATGGTGATATTATGTTAAATAGTGTTTTCCTAGAATTTATGGGTTTGATCTTGGAGTTTTAAATTAGATTTGGGTGCAATTTTGATTTTAACATTGTGAAGGGGAATGCAAGGGAAGGAAATTGTAGGAAAAGTTGAGAATTTTTTGGCTACTTCTGTAGGGCCTCCATAGAGGGCACTATCCCGCTATGCCAAGCCTGCTATAACGGGAATTTTCCTACTATAGCAACGTCATGTTAGTGATGTATAGGCCACTATAAAGGGATAGGATAGTACAAACTCCCTGCCCTATTTTCTGTTGTTTTGCATTTCATTCCCAACTTGTATAATTCGTAGGCTTTGGTCTACCACGTGATCAATAGAGATCACATATAATAAGTTTATAAGAATGCATTCACTACTAGTTATTTAAAATAGCATCTATGTGTAAGTACATAAAAAGGAAACGAAATATATTTCGTTACATTCCCCAAATAAGGGCAGCCAAAATCAAGTGTTAGTATAATAAGAATGAGAAGGGGACTAAGTCGACATACACCATGATCCTAGCTAGATACCTCATCATTATCACAGGTTACGGATCTGAGGCCTTCTCCTTCCATATCACTCAAGAAGCAAAACTCCTACATATTCTCTGGCTCTTAATGGGGATACTCCTGGTAATGGCAAACATACTTGAACATGACCTTAACAGTATCCATATCCGTACAAATATGTCATCCTGGAAGCACCTATTTCTTTTTTCCTTATCGATCTTTGGGGAGATTTACATAGTCCTTGGAGCTTAGAGTTGGGGAGATAGAGCTGAAAGGAATTGTACCTTAGGGAATCATGTTTATATGGTCTATGAACCTCATCACATCATCCCGATTCTCCTCCAAGAAACTCGGGAAATCAAGGATGAGAGAGAGAGATGTCATTATTGTCATCATCCTTTGTGCCTTGGCTACTCTTGGCCTCACCCACCTTCCTTTTTTAATTTCTCTTGGATGAGTCAACTTTACCTAGAGGTGATTGAAGGGCATGTCCATCACCACCTCTTTATTAACATCCTCCTTGGTCACTCCAATGGCCTTGCATAGCTCATAAACCAACATGAGAAGGTAGGGGCTTTTTTTGTTACCCCAATAAAAGTCCTTCCACTCTAGCACTATCCGCACCCTAACATTCAGGTGTATCCCTTCAATATAATAGGCCACTAGAGAGCATAAGTAAAATTGAAAGTATTTCCCGATAGCTGAATCCACTAGGTCACCAGCTTTATCCACCTCCAAGCATCAACAATAAAATAGGTGCTCCTAATCCCCTCAGTAGTGGGCCAATAGACCTGATCCTTGTCCTTCACAAAAATCAGTGTGTCGCTCAACCTTTTTATATTTATCTCACATTAGATATATACCCAATATTGAAGACATTCGGCACCCTAAGCACCTCATTTATAGTGTCGGCATCCATAGAAACATCTATTCCCTTACTGTGGATGGTGGGGTTGGGGTCGTCCCAAAGAATAATAAGGAGTATGGCATAAAAATCCCTAACCCATCCCAAGACCTCATTCAAAGGAACCTCCATGAGTGGCATCAAACCAAACTCCTAGATTTGGTGGTTCACACCTAATTTGGACCTCCCGATCTGCCTCCTAAACTGCTATTTTACCAAAAATCATTAATTTCAAATATTAGTATTTTTATGCATTACTTGGTATCAAATGAATATTGACGTGTCACATTCATAATTTTGAAGTATCGAATTTATTTAAGTTTATAATTTATATAATTTATAAATTTAAATATCATATTTTCAATAATTATTTAAATTATTTCCATAAATATACTCATAATTTATAAACACCTAGTCTATATTATTATTATTAATATAGTAAATTTAAATTTTTTATTAACAATCTATAGGTGTCTATTTTATTTTAAATTATTGTTGTCATCATTTTTAAATAATATATTATGTGTTCTTAATTTTATTTACATAATTTATTCATTAGAGAATAATGATTTTGTTTATTTTATTATTATTATTATTATTATTATATTCACTATATTTATTAAATAGCATCCCAAATTCAATTTATTTTTCTCAATTATTTAACTTCTAGTCCAATTCTATCCAATTTATGTCAATGATAATCTAAAATTAATTTCAATTTAACCTAATTTAAAATTTCCAATTCATCTTTTTAAAAACTCAATTTTGATTCAGTCGTTGATCAAGATTGATCCAACAGCTGAGATCAACTCCTTCCCTCTTTCCTTTTTTAAACCAAAACATTCAGCCACACACCCCACCTCTCTCTATACTTTTTCTCTATCTCTCTAAGAAAAATTAGACACCACAAATGCAGAACTATCACTGTCGCTACTAGAATGCGGTTGTCGATCTTCTATCCACTCTCTACAGTCAATGCCTTCACTGGTGATAGTTGTGCTATCCTCGTCTACCTTTTTAGATGGCGACTCTCCACCAACAGCTGTATTACCTCTGCTCTCTCTCTCCAGTCACTACCAAGCCAACGTTGGAGTTCCACCGACGGAAAACAACAATGATAGCCTCTAGAAAAAAAATGTTTCCACCAGCCGTCGCCGCCTCACTCACTGGAAATGATGGGTTCTCAAGAACCCATCTCAGGTTTAATTCCTTATTTTATTTTAACTCTGAGTCTCAAAACCACTTCTACCCTTTTTTTGTTTCGTTTTGACAGATTTCTTCATCTGAAATTAGGGTAGCCTGATTGAGAATTTTGTCAAATTTCTTTAGGATTTGTGTTTTTCAAATCATCTATGATATCATATGTTAAAAGCATCAAACTTTCATGATGGAATAACTAAATAGTACAAATATGTTCATGGTTGCTATGATCTTCACCCGAACTTTGCATTTTGATTCGTCAATCTTGTTTGTCATTTTTACTTTAAGAAGCTTATTATGTGCTTAGTACATTTAGCCCATTCCAATTGATTTTCCATGACTTGGTATATAACTAATTGCCTAGTGCGAAGAATGATAGAGCAGTACAGAGAAAGGAAGAGGGATCTATACATGGTGTTTCTGGACTTAGAAAAGGCATATGACAAGGTTCTATGGAGATGCCTTGAGGTGAGGGGGGTCCCTGTGGCATACAACAAAGTGATTAAGGACATGTATAAGGGGGAAACAACTCGGATAAGGATAGTGGGAGGGGATTTCAAGCATTTTTCGGTCTTTCCAGGATTACACCAGGGATCAACTCTTAGTCCATTTTTATTCGCCTTGGTGATGGATGTGTTGACGCGGAGTATACAAGGCGAGGTTCCTTGGTGTATGCTTTTTGCGGATGATATAGTTTTGATTGAAGAGTCGCAACAAGGTGTTAATGATAAGCTGGAGGTTTGGAGACAAACCTTGGAGTCTAAAGGTTTTCGGTTGAGTAGGACCAAGACGAAGTACTTGGAGTGCACGTTTAGTGACTCGAGGCAAGAGAAGGAGGTGGTAGTAAAGTTGAAGTCCCAGGCAATTTGTAAGAGGGATAGTTTAAAGTATCTTGGGTCTACAATCCAGGGGAATGGAGAGATAGATGAGGATGTCTCTCATCGTATTGGGGCAGGTTGGATAAAATGGAGGTTCGCTTCAGGAAATCTATGCGATAAGAAGGTGCCCCCCAAGATAAAAGGAAAATTCTATAGAGTCGCAGTCTGGATGGCTATGTTATATGGAGTGGAGTGTTGGCCGGTTAAGAACTCTGATATCCAAAAGTTGAAGGTGGCGTAAATGAGAATATTGTATTGGATGTGTTGATTTTCAAGGGATGATAAGGTTAGAAATGAGATTATTCGGGAGAAGGTAGGTGTGGTGTCGGTGGAAGATAAAATACGGAAAGTGAGGTTGAGATGGTTTGGTCATGTGATGAGGAGGGGAATGGATGCCTCGGTTCGTAGGTGTGAGAGGTTGGCCTTAGATGGCTTCAAGTGGGGTAGAGGTAGACCAAAGAAATACTGGAGAGAAGTGATTAAATATGACATGGAGCAGTTATAGTTAACTGAGGACATAACCCTAGATAGGAAGATATGGAGGAAAAACATTAGGATAGAGGGCTAAGCCTGTAATACCCCACAAAGTCCTCTTCTAGTCTGAGCCTTAGAGTGTATTCAGTAAAGCAGAAATCCGAGTCTAAACATTTTAGAAATATCTTCCAAACTATGAAATACTTTGAATCGTGTGGAATTTCCCTAATTTATACTTTTTATCGTGTAGAGCATTGAATAATCTTTCCATTGATACCAAATTCTCCTAAATCGAACACTTAGGTGAAGAGTTAGAGCCATTTTAGTGAGACAGTGTGCCACCTGGCACCTTAGCACGTCGCAGAGCAAAATGGCAATTGTCAAAAACCAGCGAACCTCTGCAATTTCACCGCGTCACGGTATAGTTCCAATTCACAATCAAGATGGCAACGCGATTTCCATCACGTCGCGCCGTCATGCAGTTTCCCAATTATCCAAATTACAGTGAACTGGTGTGATTATGGCGCGTTGCGCCAGCATGTAAAATCAGGGATTTTTCATTTTAATTCCAAGGGGTTTTGGTCTTTTCTCCTTTTCCCCAACCTCTATAAATACCCGGTTGAGGGCCTTTAGCCTCATTTTCTCCTTCCACTTCAAAGCTAGGGTTTCCAAAAAAATCAAAAATCCTCTCTTCTTCTTCAACAAAAATCAATAAATATATAGAGAAATCAAGAAATCTTCCGAAGGATTTCAAGAAAAGAGTTTCCCCAAGGTATGTAGATGTTAATTCTTGGGTCTCTTTCATCCAAGAAGCTCAAGTACCCTTTCCTAAAACTCAAAGATTTTATGTTTATGAGTTTTTAATGATTCATGTGAGTTGAAATTGATGTTCCATGTGTTGTTGAGTTTTGATTCATGTTTGTTTACAAGATTCATGAGCTTTGACCCTTGTATGTGGAATCCATGTGATATTTGTGATGAATCTTTCTTATGTTGTTTTCTATGTGATGTGTTCATGATATTTGGGTGTAGAAATGGTGAAATAAGCAGAGCATGTCCCCCATAGGTTTAATGAAAGCTTAGGTGAAGCATAAGGGCCATTATAGTATGTTGACTAGGAAACCCCAAATTGTGAGTTAGTTTATGCATGCCTAGTGTTTGATAAAATGCCCAAGTGGATGAATTATTCGATGATGGTAAGAAATCTCCAAATAAGTGTGAACCCGTGCATGTCTAGTGTTTGTTGAAGGACTTTAGTGAACAAGTGGAGATGTGTTAGTAGTATATTCCCCAATTATGTGCTCTTTGATATATGCTAAGCTTTTAATACATATCAAGTGGTTAGCAAGTAAGTTGAGACATGATAGTATAAAGTTTTCCCCAAATCATATGATGTCCAAATACCTGTCAAGACTTATTTAAGTGTGAAGTACTTGAGGTAATACCTTGTTGAAGGAAGTATAATCTAGTAGCATATTTCCCCTACACTAATATATGTTGATGTTTCCTAAATGCCTGACGCGATGCCTTAATGATTGCAAAGGTGAAGGTATGTTATGTTTCCTAAATACTTAAAGAGATGCTTTAATGATAATGAAGATGGATGAATGACTGAATGATGAATGAATGGTTGTGATGATGGAGGAATGATTATGCTTTATTTTATGTTATCGAGTCCTGGGGTATTTATACCCGACAATTTAGCTATTGTCTAGAGCCCGTGTCAATTTCACGATAATTCCAGTCGAGCTATGATTCTCAGAACTCAGTGAACAATAGAACTCTGTATCCTCAGAAAATTGCAGAACTTAAGAAAGATCAGTAATCACAGTTATCTTTGTAATCTCCATATCGCTAGTAATCTAGCCGCAGTCCTGTAATCAACTTAGATCTAAGAGTATTCAAGTGTTCAATTCTAATCTCAGAAATGATTCGAGTAATTATAATCTATTCAAGCTCTGTATCGTCAGTCAGATACCGTGATTCAATGCCATTTCCATCAGATATGGAACTAAGTGATCTCCGCATAGCTCAATAAGATCTTTTGATAAACATGATTTGTATCAGGTTCAGTTCATTGTGTTCAATTAAGAATTCAGTTCAGAGTCTTTCAGTTGGGAGTAGAAACTAGCACCGAGCGACGGAAGGGATGGAGGCTTCTCCCGTCAGCGAGAGAGGCCAGAGTAATTAGTAGCAATCCCTGACCTCCAAAACTGCGTAGCCAGCACAGGATACAGGAGTCACCATCAGGAAAAAGTTGTCACCTCCAGAGAGAGTATTTAACTATTATATTACCTTAGGTCGACTGCTTGGTAAGGGTCATCCATCAGAGAGGATTGACCAGAGAGAGGTCTTTACCCGTGGCACGGTATTGATACCCTTACAGCTAGGGTTACAGGTTGGACCCCACCTATGGTAGGTTGGGGCATGTCGGTTAAGTAACTATTTCCCACAGTTACAGTTTCAGTTTTAGTATCAATCTTCAGAAATTAGGACTGTCAGATACAATCATCTATCTTTATGAGGAACTCAGATAGTTCCATTAATTTATGGACCATCCCATTAGATAGGCTTGGTCTCATATACCGTTATTTGATATCATATTCAGAGATATGCCACCAGACAGTCTTGATTCACAGTCTCAGATTCTATTGCATATTTTTTTTGTCAGATTCAGATATATTCATATTTCTTATCATTGATAATAGTTTTTGAAATCATCCATTAGAGAGGTTGATCTCTAATACTGTCAGTCGAAAGCAATAAAGCTCAGAATTTAGTCCTTGATGTAAGTGCATCCAGATCCTTGGTTATCAGTATCAGATGAGTCAGTGATTCAGTATCTCCGTGTCAGTAGTGAGTTCAGTCTACAGTAAAGTGGTATTTGATTTTCAGTATTTAGAGTTGTGATGATTGTGATTATGGCCTGTGCATTCATGTATGTGTTCTCGTGCGATATTTTCATGATCATGCAGTTTAGATATTGTGCATGCATGGGCCCTTACATTTAGCCCTATCCCATCTACATACTTAGTACATCCCTGTATTGACGCATTTATGCTATGGTGTTTTATTTGGCACCATAGGTTCAGAGGCACAGGACCCAGAGTTTTCTCAGCAGTTCAGTCCCAGTCAGTAGCAATAGTTGTAGCAGTGAGTCCTCTTCTTTCGAGGAAGAATCTCAGTTTACTATTATGGCATCAGACTTTGTTTATATTTTCAGTATACGGAGTTAGTTGGGGACATTTCCCATCAACTCCACATTTCAGATAGTTTAGAGGCTTTTCAGATGGATGTATTAGTATTTAGTTTTCAGTTTTGAGTATGTATAGATGTGTTGAACCTTATGGTTAGTTTCCGCATTTATTCCAGATATTATGCAGTGCATAGGTATAGATATCAGTAAAGGATTAGCTTGTGGTCCTTCAGAGTTATAAGCACCGTGTGACGTCCCGGGATGAGATCTCAGGGCGTTACAAAGCCGTGTGGGCGAGTAGGCAGTAGTTAGGAGGGCTTTGGTTCTGGTGATGTTCAATATTTTTGGGGATGTCGTGCATATGTTATTTTATTATGTTCCATGCCTTGGATGTTTTTTTTGTAAATTGTCCTTTTCCTGTGCCGGGGGTCTATAAAAAACAGCCTCTCTACTTCTTTGGAGGTAGTGGTACGGACTGCGTACATTCTACCCTCCCCAGACTCCACGATATGGTAATATACTGGGTTTGTTGGTGGTGGTGGTATATAATTAATTGAGGTAGTTTCTTCTTTAGTTGGATTTTTTCCTTTTTATTTGGTGTGTGACAAGGTTCTTAACAAGTATAATTTTCTCCCTTCTCTGCTATTAACTTGAATTCAATACTATGTTATTTGGATTCTCATGTTTATTGAAGAAAATTTTCATTGATTGGTTATTCAAAATATTTTCTTTCCCTTTTATTGCTTTGATTGAATTTTTACATGTGATCTCACTATTAATTGATATAGAAATTATCTTAATAATTATTCAAGGAAATTTTCATTGATTGGTTATTCAAAATATTTTTCTTTCCTTTTATTGCTTTGGCTGAATTTCACATAATCTATCATAATTAATTAGTATGAGTGTTTATGGAAAAAATTTCGATGACTGATTTTATCAAATGTTTTCTTTTTTTTTTTCCTTTGGCTGAATTTTACATGATTCATTTCACACTATATAATTAGTAGCCTCCCTTTGTTCTTGGGACTACTTTTCCTCTCATAACTCCCTATACAAAAAAAAAAGAATATTCTACTCTTGGCATTCAAAAATGCTCATTCAATTTTTTGATTTTATTTGCTACTTGACTACAATATTTGTGTTCGAATTTTACTTCTTTTAATTCTCATATTACTTTTCTTAACCGGATCACTAGATGGAATATACTTTCAAAAATTATTCTTCTTAGGTTGTCATAGTTTTGAGACTCTGATTTCAATTGGAAAAAAATTAGAATATGGCATTTGAACTAGGAGGATTATTGATGTTTCTATAATACCAGACACTTTTCAAACACCAAAGAGTCCATTCAAGGAAAAGGAAGAGGATTCATCACCCTCCATACCTCAAAAATATAGTTATTAGAATAATGAGGAGTCTTGTGCTGTTTTTTGTTCTTGTGATGTGCATCTTGAACCTTATTAATCACAAAATTCTCAAAACGAGTCTTAACAGATTCAACCCTACTCTTTCCAGCAAGATTCTCATAATAAGGCTTTTCGTATAGAACCCAACTTTTAACATAGGCATTACCAAGTACAAGGTGTTTTTCATCAACCAAAAAGAATAAGGCCTCATACCTTTACTCCTTTGGTTAAATCCTTGGTGAACATATTTGAAAGACTGAGGGCCCAAGGTATTATACAACCAAAGAGTGGATGGATCCCTGTGCATCCACCTCCTTAATTTGATTCAACTAAAAATTATGCTTATCACTCGAATATTCAAGGTCAAGATATTAAGGAATGCTCAGCACTAAGGTACAAGATCCAGAATCTAATTAAAAATAAAATGATAAAATTTCAACAAGGCCTAATAACCAACACCTCTGATCCCATCACTATGGGAAAAATCTTTATTCAAGGTGATCCGACGAAAATATTTCCAAGATGTTCGTGAAAAAAGCGTAAAACACATCACATGGACTGATAAGGATAGGCCATCATAGTCATAAGCAAAATGTCATCATTATTTATTCATCCTCCTTATGGCTAATAACATTTTCCTATTTTATCTACCTTTTCTTTGTACTCATTAACTATGTTTGACCAAACTTCCATTTGGATACGTAGGCATCCCACCTCAGGTCTGGTCTTAATCTAATAAAAAATTTCTTTCCCCTCTATATCTAATTTAAAAAACTCTTCTCAAATTCTTATACATCTAAAGTATCAGAGTAGTAGACCCAACTCTTGAGCATATAAAGGCAGATTTAAATTAGGATCACGATGTTGAAATATAGGACAACCATTTCTCTTGAACTGATATTTTATTTGAATGAAGCAGGAATATAAGACTTCAAAAGTAAAAACTGGGCATAATTTTTGAGGTTTTGAGAAAACCTCAAAAATTCCACAAGAAAGCAATATATTGATTCACAAAGAGTGAAAAATGTGACCTTTTATCCTAAACTCTTGCAGAAATTTTTTAGGATTCCTCAAAAATTTTACCATAATGGAGTGCCAATATAACAATCCATGAAATAAAAGAAATGATAAAGAGTCGAACTGAGCCAAGGTATGAATTAATAGTACTTTTCAACTGGAAATTTTACTTTAAGTGCAGACAACAGGTATAAATGTAGCAACAACCTTACAAAATCATCAAGGAAGCCAAACTACATCCCTAATAGGGGAATGGCACTAAGTTATTCTATCTTTTAACTCTAACAACATCAAAATTGACATTATATTGCATTAATAATTATATATTAAACTCAATATTGGGTTTTTTTTATAACCTTAAAACAACATTCGACATTGGGTTCCTTGTAGAACCTTAAAACAACATTCGACATTGGGTTCCTTGTAGAACCTTAAAACGACATTTGACATTGGGTTCCTTATAGAACCTTAAAATGACATTTGACATTGGTCTCCCAACCGGACCTTAATATGACATTTGACATTGGGTTTCTAATCAAACTTTAAAAAATATTTGGCATTGGGATCCTTGTAGAACCTTAAAGGACATTTGACATTGGGTTCCTCGTAGAACCTTAAAAGGACATTTGACATTGGGTTCCTTGTAGATCCTTAAAACGATATTTGACATTGCATTCTCAGTCGAATCTTAAAATGACATTTAGCATTGGATTCCTAATTGAACCTTAAAATGACACTTGACATTGGTTTCCTTGTAGAACCTTAAAACAACATTTGACATTGGATTCCTTGTAGAACCTTAAAACAATATTTGAGATTAGTTTCCTTGTAGAACCTTAAAACGACATTCATGGGGTTCCTTGTACAACCTTACAACGACATTCATAGGGTTTCTTGTAGAACCTTAAAATGATATTCGACATAGGGTTCCTTGTATAACCTTAACACGGTAGTGGATTTCTCGCCGAACCTTATCTAAGCTATTATTAAATTTTTGATAAATAAGAGACGATTTTTCTCTCTCCCACTTTTGAAAAATAATTCTTTATCCCTATAACCTAAATCATATTTACATTTCACATTTCAAAACAAGTCATACTCTAATCTTTTCTATTCGTGCTATCCTTATTTAAATTCCACATTCGTCAATTTCTTTAGAAATATCATTTATTCCTAAATCTAGAACTACATATGGTCTGATTCTCGTAACACCAGAGATATGTAGATGACTTAAAAACCAAAGTCTTGGCCACACTATTTTAAAGCCACCTTTTGTTGCTTCAATTGTAACAAATCATTTTTCTCGGTCGGACAAAATTAGCTACTATGTCAACTTTTGTTTCTCAACAAGTCATTTATCATTCTCAAGCAACGAAGGGACAGCTGTTGACATCCAATTTTAACCTCCTGATATGCCTCCTAGGCTGTTATTTTACCAAAAACTATTAATTTTGAATATTAATATTTTTATGCATTATTTTGGTATCAAATAAATATTGACGTGTCATATTCATGATTTTGAAGTATTCAATTTATTTAAGTTTATATTTTATATAATTCATTAATTTAAATATAATATTTTCAACAGTTATTTAAATTTTTTTCGTAAATATACTCATAATTTATAAACACCTAGACTATATTATTATTATTATTATTATTATTATTATTATTACATTAATTTTAAATTTTGTATTTATAATCTATGGGTGTCTATTTTATTTTAAATTATTATTGTCGGCGATTTTAAATAATATATTACGTGTCATTAATTTTATTTACATAATTTATTTATTAGAGAATAATGATTTTGTTTATTTTATTATTAGATAAGTGTAACGCCCCGAAATCGGATCCCGAGATGTCACACGGTGCTTAAGGTCACAAGTGATCCCAAGCTAACCCTTCACCTGGCATAACCCAAAGCAACTGAATAAAATACATAAAATAGAAGGAATAATGCGGAAACAACCCATAACTTAGTCTGACCAACATGAAAGTAAATTTACACGCTCACAATTTTGCTCATATATATACAAATCTGAAACTGAATACACTGACTACTAGTGACTGTCTATGAAGCCTCTACTAGCATTGACCAAAGATAGTCGGGTCATGACTCCTAACTACCCCTACTCAATACGACTGATTACAGAAAATACAATACACCTCAAATCTGAACAACTCAAGTCGCTGAATCAAAAGGACTAATCACCTGCCGATCGAGAGCTGCGACCCAGCTGAACATGATATGTGTGCTACATCTTGTACCTACATTTTGGTAAGAATGTAGCCCATGGAAATATATGGGTCAACACTTTGAAATGTACTAAGTGTGTGGGGGTGCATGCAACAATATAAATCGTATAATCAATTTTATGAAAACATGCATACGGACAATGATAACTCACTTGGCTTGAGTTATATCAAATCATACTTTTCATAATTTCATAATAAACAGTTCATATGATAAAATCTCGTAATCCACGTAAATCATTATAAATCATAAATTATGATAAATCATCCTAAATCATCATAAATTATCATATCCTCAAAAATCATCATAGGTAATTATAAATCATCATAAATGACCATAAAACATCATAAACATCTCAACTCTTTGACTCAAATCTCTGAGTAACTCGGTAATTCAAGAAACTTAATCTTATGGACACGGGAGTTTCCTATAACCGATAACCCCACATGATCTACGTGGAATACCAATTTTTGAAACCCCCGTTGGCGGGAGCGTCATACTCTTTGCCAGGGAGTACGACCTTAAAACTGCAATAATCACAATCGGGCTCTCTGGCCAATAATATCATCATCAAACAACCCTACGGTGGCACATAGGTTTGGGGAAATACCAAATTTCCTTCTCGGTGCTAAGTACTACTCCCCGACAAGCTCAGAACGCGTTAGGAAATCCACCACAACAGAACAAGGGTCTATCATAAAGACCAAATCAAATTTCTTTCTCATTTATCAAATCATATCAATTTGTCGATTCCTAACTCAACACATTTTAGCTCAAAATATTTTAATCTTCCTCAACATCAACAAGGTATCAATGCATTGAACCATAACCGACTCGATATTTGGACAAGGATATGAAGACTCAATACGTGATATTTTCAATAATTTAACTCATCAAAACCATCCGGAAAATACCAAGACTCATTGCAACTTCGATATCACTATACCCAATAACTCAAATCGTCATAAGAAAGCTCAAAATTTGACACATGGCTCAAAAACACTTGAAAATATCAATAATTCATTCTTGAACTTAAAACGTGGATAAATGTTCAAAATATATCAATTCTTGATAGAAACACCAAGAATCTCAATATTAAATCTCAATTCATAGAACGAAAATAGTCAAATACGCATGTGATTCAGAACTTACAATTCAAATCTTTATAAGTTCATAATCGAATTATTTAGACATAATTCAACTTACAAAACCATATGAATCCATTAAATAATCATAATAGGCAAGCTTGAACAATTTACATATATACATAATCAAAATCTCATGGTAGGATATCTTGGAAATAAATTCATTTGCCAAACTCATAATAATCCATAATAAAAATTAAAGATACAGACACAAGAACGGAAGAATTATTCTTGTTCAAAGCCCCACATACCTAAAAATGGAAGATGAATATGAACTTCCGACTCCGGAACTTTATTCACGAAAATAAAGGGTGCTTCTCGAAGCCCTTAACATGATCAACTCGAATCCCAAATCAATTTGAAATTTCTACGGTTCAATCAAGAGACATGGAAGGATGAAATTTGGAGTAGTAGGGTTGGGGTTTGAGCCTTAGGAAATTTTAGAGAAAAATGAGCTAGTGAATGATCTTAATGGACTTAAATCTATGGTTTACCCGAATGGATTGGAGTGAAAATGACCAAAATACCCTTAAAAATCAAATAAAGTCAAATCTGTCCTTTGGTGGACTGTTTTGATAGGCTGAAGTAGATCGACCATAACGTTTTTCTCCGATGGAAAAATTGGATGAAACCAATTTCATTAGAAAGACAACTCTCAGAGATTTCTTTTGATATATAGTATCTCACCCATATCATTATGTACAAGGAGTTATGATCGTTTGAAGTTGACCCTAAAATTCGCCTGGCCTCAGTATTTTTTTCCTGCACATTTACTGTTCACCACTATTCACGGTTAGATCGGAATGATCATAACTCATCGCTCGAGTGTCCGTTTTGGATGATACACATATCGTTGGAAATATTATTCAATGCTCTACACGATGACGGGTTGTATATCCAGAAATTCCACACAAAAAATTATTAATCACGATAAAGAACAGAATTCAACACATTTTCGTCCGAGATCTTAATGGACTCTTGGAAAGATAAAAAGGTTTTAACGACTCGACACATTTGGGAGCGAAATATTTAATGGGAAAACTCGAGGTATCACAATAAGTATCCAGTACCACCTCGAACTATGGCCAAAGTTGGTACGACACACTCCAACTTCACATGGGTTCTATTACTCCCTGAACTTAATTTTAGCATATTTTTGTCACCCTCTTGTGCTAACATGGAACCTTTATTACATAAAAATGGGGCCCATGTCAAAGGTGTCATGCCAGCTAAAAACATGCCACAACATCTAAAAAGAGTGATAAAAATACACTAAAATTGAGTTTAGGAGGGTAATAGGACCCTTGTGGATTTGGAGTGTGTCGTAGAAAATTTGGTCATAGTTCATGGGGGTACATAATGCTTTGCTCTTTTATTATTATTATTATTATAATTATTATTATTAATTTACTGTATTTATCTAATAGCAGCACAAATCCAATTTATTTTTTCTCAATTATTTAACTTCTTGAAATATTTTATCCAATTTATGCCAATTTAGCCCAAAATTAATTTCAATTTAACCAAATATGAAATTCCAAATTCATCTTTTTAAAAACTCAATTGTTAAGCCAACTTTAATCCCAGTCGTCGATCAAGATTGATCCAACGATTGAGATCAACTACTCCACTCTTTTCTTTTTTAAACGAAAAAAACCCTAACCCTATTCTTCCACTCAGTCACACACCCCACCTCACTCTATACTTTCTCTCTATCTATCTAAAAAAATCAGATGTCACCAACACAAAACAACTTCTACCACCACCGGAATATCATCGTCGCTCTTCTTTTCATGACTCAAACCAAGGCCTGGCCATGACGAGCATCTCAAGTACCACATGGATCGGAGACACCCCCTATACCTAACCACATGAACACAACATCCCCAACATCGGATGAATTCCGAACATATAACAAGAAAGAACATGGTAAGATTAAAGAATACAAGATAAGTGTATGACCGATGACTAGTAACCAAACAAAACAACCGACCAACAGCACCCAAGTCCACAGTAATCTGACAAATCCTTTATGCAAAGAAAATAAAAACCAGTCTTGGTTGGGACATGTCCCGTCCCCGACTCTGGCAAATGGTCATGAAAATTATAATGTTAATGATAAGAAAAACTTTTAATTCTAATCTATGATAAAAATGGATGAAATGTCTAAGTCTTTTGGAGAATGAAAGCTCACCACTGCACCATAACGAACCGACTAATTGAGCCAATCCACCTAACTCTACAAAATAAAAGTAGAGGTATCTTCGGTGCCTACATCGCGTGGGGATACAGCGTTCGGAGATGGTTAGTGGGGTAAACATTAGCATGTAACTCAAGAATAAGGATAACATAATGTTGTGATCAACGGTTCAAATCATCAAAATCTAATGCACATACTCAAATGCATATACAAATATATATAACATGTCAGGATAGGGAACAAGGCTTAACATGCACTGTAAAACTTTTGCCTAGATTGTCTAGCTCAACCGTCATAACATAAGAAGGCACCCACGGTCTATATGGGCCCAGCTCTCCTCCAGCTGGTAGGGCCCTAGTGCATGTAGCCACACGAATCAGAGGGTATACATATGCACTATGGGGAACTCAAACCTCTCGACATATCAAGGTGACACGAGCACCTAATCATGTAATATAATATGGGGTACCAAAACCTCCCAATCATTTGATAATAATATAGGGGACTCGAACCACTCGATCATATAGACCCTCGCATCGGCAACTGCGGTATCTAGTGTTGGTCCATTGGGACCTCTACTTTCACAACTCCGCTACACAACCCTCATTAAAGCCTAATTAAAACAAGTATCACATATTCTCATTCATTGAACCACGGTACACATTAAGGCATACATTGTTGGTATTGTCATACAAACTACACTTGCAAGGTAATATCAACATGCCAAACCAGTAATATCACTTGGGGGAATTCACAACTCCCTTGGTTCAATTATACATTATCTTAGGGAATTACACAACCACTTATGGTTCAATTCAAAAATCATTATGATTCATAGACTTTTCACATTATGCAATTGTTTTAGAGTAGTTTAACATGCATACTTTTCATATTCGAAACCACTTTCACAATATGGGGTTGAGGTCATAACCACTTCAAAATTCACATATTTGGGGAAATCACAATCCCTTAAGTAATTCACTATACCTATGCATCAAATCAATTTTAAAACCTGCATTTAAACATAACCCATGAAGGGACAAACATAAAACGTCACATAAACAATAGTTATTCAAAATCTTCAACCCATGTTTCAAAACCAACATTCATACCGTACTAACAACACTTTAAAATATATAATTTTAAATAAATAGAAATTGGGGAAGCGTAACATGCCTGAAATATCCAAGTTTATGGAGAGAATTCTACCCTTGAGTCCTTGGATGACCTACTTTTTAGAAACCCTAAGTATGGTTGCTTGAGAGAGCTTTGGAAGTGTTTGATTACATTATGATTGAGAAATAACCCCCTTAAGTTCTTTGTGAATGTGGTGTTTTAGTTGGGTGGGGAGGGAATTTTCCAAAGTGCCCTCAATTTAAAAGCTGAAATTTAGTCATCAGTGACTACGGGTCACTATACGACTCCTAAGGTCTCATTACTACTCATTACTACAAGTCATAGCCAAGAGATTTTCTAGGTCATCTACACACTATTAACCCTATGAATCAACCTCTATGACTCATAATGTACCCTACGACTCATAGGGTCCAGTCGAAGTCAACATAGAACCTATTTGGGGTAAGCACTAGACATCCTACGATTTGTACCCAATGACTCGTAGTGAGTCCTTACGACTCTTAGTGACACACTCGTACTCAGAGTAAAACTTAGTCATACACTTACTTTTTAGGTTACAATTTGAGTCCAAGGACTCGTCAACACTCCCTACAACTCGTAAGGTTAAGTCATAGTCAAGGCAGTAAAATTTTAGAAATTTTCAAGGACCAAAAAACAGGGGTGTTAAATACTCCCCCCTTAGGATCATTCATCCTAGAATGATAGAACAAGGCATTTATTAGCCCTATTTGACTCCAAATAAAACCACACTTACTTTTAACAAATACAAAAAACATAGATACCAAGGAAATCATAATCTCCTTTGACAAAGTCAGAAAACAAAGATGTTAAGAAATGCACATACCTCAAGCATGATTTACCTAAACGGGGAACAAGAATGGATACTTGGACTTTATGTCCTCCTCAGCTTCCCAGGTAGCTTCTTCAACCTTTTGGTTCCTCCAAAGAACCTTTACCGAAGACACATCCTTGGTCCATAACCAACAGACATGTCGATCCAAAATCTCAACTAAGACTTCCTCATAAGATAAGAAATCCAAAATTCCCACCTTTTCCAATGCAACGACCATTGAAGGATCACACACACACTTTCTTAACATCAAAACAAGGAATACCAGATGAATGGATCTAAAGCTAAAAGGTAACTCCAATTTATATGCAACATTTCCAACCCTCTTCAAAACCTAATATGGACCAACAAAATGGGGACTGAGTTTTCCCTCATACCAAACCGCATCACTCCCTTCATGGGAGACACATTTAAGAACACCCAATCATCCACACTAAACTCCAACTCCCTTTGCTACTTTGGGTGGATTTAAGTCTATCCTGAATCACCTTTACCTTCTCCATGGCTTGATGAACCAAATCGGGCAAAATAACTTATTTTCGCCAACCTTAATCCATCCAATAGGAGACCTATACCTCCTACCATATAAGTACTCAAATGAGGCCATACCAATGTTAGAGTAATAATTGTTGTTATAGGCAAATTCTATGAGAGGCAAGTGGTCAACCCAACTTTCACCGAAATCAAATGCACAAGCCCAAAGCATATCTTCAAAGGCCTTAATTATCCTTTCCGCTTTCCCATCCATTTGCAGGTGAAAAGCGGTGCTAAGGGTTACCTTAGTCCCTAAACCTTGCTGGAACAACCTCCAAAAGGGAGATAACAACTGGGTACCTCGATCAAATATGATGGAAAATGGAGAACCATGCAACTCCACGTTCTAGTCAATAAAAAACTTGGCATAATCCTCAAAAGAGAAATTAGTCCTCACTGGCAAGAAGTGAGCAGACTAAGTCATACTATCCATGATTACCCAAATCAAATCAAATTTCTGGAGAGACCGCAGAAGATCAATAATAAAATCTATGTTAATTATTTCCTATTTCCATATCGGTAGATCAATCTCTTGAGTCAACCCACCAGGCCTCAAGAGTTCTACCTTTACTTGCTGACACACCATGCACTTAGCCATAAAATTGGCCACATCCAATTTTAGATTATTTCGTCGATAAATCTCTTTAAGATCATGATATATCTTTGTCAAACCAGAATGTACCATATAACGTGACTCAAGAGCTTTGGCCAAAATTATTTCCCACAACCCATCAATATTGGGAATGCATAATCTACCTTGGTACCTCAAGATACCATCACCACCAATATCAAAAACCATCACCTTCTACCTACCCATATTATCTTGATGTGCGTCAAAATAGGGACCAACACTTGCTTCTCTTTTACCTCAGCACCAAGAGATAACTTCGCCACCTCTTGAACAATCACACTACCATCCTCGAAATCTAAGAGACAGACTCCAAGATTAGCTAAATAGTGAACATCCTTAACCAAATCCTATTTTTCCTTATCCATATGAGATAAGCTTCCCATGGACAATATGCTAAGAGCATCAGCATCCATATTAGCCTTTTCTGGATGATAGTGGAGACTAATGTCATAGTTCTTTAGCAACTCAAGCCATCTCTTTTGCCTAAGATTTATCTCCTTCTAAGTGAACATGTATTGCAGGCTCTTATGGTTAGAATAAACATCAACATGGAACCCATACAAATAATTTTGGCAGATCTTCAATTCAAACACCACAGCAAATAATTCCAAATCAAGAGTCGGGTAATTCTTCTCATAAACTTTCAACTGTCTAGAATCATAAGTAACCACCTTGCTAATTTTTCATGGAAACACTACACTTTTGATGCTTAAAACCATGAAATTATGCTTGAACTTAGGTCATTATAGTAGATATGATGTGCTTTTGTTGTTAGAATAGTGTTGGAAAGAACCTAGAAGAAAAAGACCTAAAAAGACCAAAGTTGTAGAAGGTATGAGTCTCCTCATGAGTGGTAAACACCTCATACAACTTGTAAGAACAACAAAAATCAATTCCAGGAAAAAAAGCAAAGTATTGAAAAGATACGACTAGCATCTGAGTCGTAAGCTGAGGGTACTACTCGTATCATAAAATCATACACAGAGAAGATCCCAGGGAAGAAATTCAAAGTTGAAGTGGCAGAAGACTATGATTCAAAATTTTGACTATGACTCGTATGATCCAACTGTAAGTAGACCAGTGTCAGAGCTTGGAAAGACAGAAGTCCCTGGGGAATATGATTGAAGGACACGAGTCATATGATTAAGGTATGACTTATGAGCAGGAGTCGTAAGTAGAACAAAAGATTAAAGCCTAGAAGACCAGACACTAAAGTGGATGTGAGAGGCACAGTATGACTCGTAAGAAGAAATTACGAGTGGATGGGCGAGTCATACCTTATCCTGACATAACTTTACATTTTCCATTTTTATTAGGATTTCTAAGTATTTTTGAGATAATATAAATAGATTAGGGTTTATTTTTTATTAGAGAACTCACTTTAACTTATTTTTGATGTACTTTTACATACTTTACAATTATTCTTGAGATTTTGGGTTTTTATTCAATTAAAGACTTGGGATTTTATTCATCTTATTCTAGTGCAATTAATTACATATATTCTTTATTGATAATCATGGTTTCTTACTTGAACTTGAGCAGCTAATGTCACTGACTAGGGTTGTGGGAACCCTTGTGAATTATCTATGTAAAAGAAGTGGGAGATTCAACTATTTTAGGGTTTAGGAATGTATCTTAATATTTTTTACAATAATTGACCTCAAAGCTACTTCAGAAGCTTGGGGATAGCCTATATTTGCAAACGTCCTCACAAAGAAGTTTGTGGTGGGAAAAGAGGATTAAGACAATAATTTGAGATTCACCTCCATTATACTATTCCATTATCTCATCGAATCACTTGAGACTCAAAAGGTGAAAGTTAACTGAACTCGCAGACAAGGAGCAATAAGTTGATGCCCTGAGACTCACAAGATAAAGGGTGAGATTTACCTATACATTCACAAGATGGTTGGTAATACATATCTTGTCGACTTTACATGTAGAGTAGTAGAATAGATGGATTAAACATTTAAAGCCAAGGGGAACACAAGCCTAGTGTTAGTCTCTTATTGTTTACAACTCAAAGCATTCAAAATTTGGTTACTAGTTACTAATAATTCCAAATTCCCACATTTACTTTCCATACTGCTCATGAATTACATCAAGTTAAGCAACTATTTAACGTTTTCCTTATGGGATCGACCCCAACGTAGTTGGGTTACTATATTCAGCATCGACTGCAACATACTTCTTTTGGAGATTAGTTTTGGGTGACATCAAATTTTGGCGTCGTTGTCGGGGAAGACGGTTTGAGTAGTTAATTGACTTAGTGAAATTTGTGGGTTTTATTTTTTATTTTGATTGGAATATGCCAGTGTATGTAAAACACTAGGAAAGAGGTAATCCCTTACTCCTTTTTTATCTAGAGCCAAAGAAAATTATTCAAATACCAAGAAGAATGTTAGGACAAGTTCGTGATAGGGTTCAAGACCCTACATATATTGATCCTAATGTGACACTCCTATGTGCTCTAGTTTATCCATAGAATGTTGCAGATTTATAGATAAAACAACTAATAGCTGATGTTGTGAAAGACAGAAGAGCAGTCGAAGAGGCTCGATTAGCTAAAGAGGTTGGGTTAGCCTAGCAAAGAGGATTAGCCAGCCTAGACAAGTAGTTAAGCATTGAGACAGAGTTCATAGAGGCAGAACTCTATTGATTCCTGCATATCAGTACTTACACATATACGATGATGAATAAGATATGTGTTATGTTGAACCTGCTAAGACAAGAGCCATCGTTCCTCCTGCTTTACCCCCCAATGTGAAATTTGATATTACAAGTGCCATGATCTAATTTTTTTAATTTCAAGGGTGTATTTTTGGGATCATCTATTGATGATGTGAACATGCATCTTTCTAATTTTACTGGGATCTGAACATCATATACTATTCTGAGAGTGGATCAGAAAGCTTTGATATTGAGGTTGTTCCCATTTTCATTGACAAGTAAAGCACCACTATGGTTAGGGGAACTTCCAAGAGGATCAATCACTACTTGTAATGAGTTACTCAAATAATTTTTGAACAAATTTTTCCCTTCTGTATGGATGTTGCAGTTGAAAGATAAGATTTATAACTTCAGACAGTTACACACAGAATCCTTGTATGAGGCGTGGTTTAGATTCAAGAAGAAACTGAGCATAGTACCTAATCACAGAATTAGAGGATCAAATTTATTGGAAATCTTTGATAGATCATTGAATGTCAGTTCAAGAACAATGGCAGATACAATTTTGGAAGGTGCATTCATGCGTCTTCGGTGGGATATTACGCAGGATATGTTGGGTGATATTTTAGTGAATAATAAAGGGTAGCATACTAGAGATGCAGAATGTGGTTCAGGTACATATGTTTTTGGATCGGCCAATGATTATGGAGTTGTTCATGATTTGGTAGCACAAGAGGTTGCACATCTTCGGACTGGTATTGGATTGCTTACAAAATAGTTCACAATAATGAGTGCTGATAAAGTGAATGTAGTTATGGCATAGGGATCTACTTTTAGAACTTTTGAGATTGAATCTAAAAAAGAAGTGAAGAATCTTGATCATAGCTTGGCAGATTTCCAAGTCCAAGGGCAAGGGAATCAAGGTTGAAACTATTATAATGACAGATACAAAGATAGAAGTAGAGAGAGAGATAGTGATTGATGGTGAAAAAATAACTACAAGGAGAAGAGTGACAAATATATTCCAAGTAATCATGATTCAAAATTCAGGATAGAGGTGCTATTATCAAAATTAGCCGTGGGTCAAGAAAGTCAAGAGAGCTGCCTTAAGGATATCAAGGCAGACTTGCCAAGGCTAAACCAAAAAGTTGAGTCACGTGCTACAACAATCAAGCAGTTGGAACAATAATTTGGTGAGATATAAACCACATTAAATCAAAGACAGCCTGGCACTCTCTTGAGAAACACAGTGGCTAATCTAAAGAATGATGGCCACTACCACGCCATTACCACTCAAAGTGGTAAATCCACCATAGATCCACCTAGACTAGATGTAGAGGGGAAAAGAATAATGATGATCATATTGATATGGATAGTAGTATCAAGTAAGATAAAATAGAAGATAAGGACGAGGATCCTGTTTTGAAACTTATCCTAATACCTCATCCTCTTTTTCCTCAAAGGCTAAAAAAGAAACGAGAAGACGGTAAGTATTGAAAGTTTTTATCAATGCTAAAAGAGCTATCAGTCAACATCCCACTTATAGAGGCATTAGAGCAAATGTCAAGATATGCAAAATTCATAAAAGATTTAATCACCAAGAAGAGGTCAATCAGTTAGGAGCCAGTCGATAATTTTCATTATTGTAGTGTTATAGATACTAGATCATTAGTGGATAAGAAGGAGAATCCTGGTGCTTTCACTATACCTTACACCATTGAATCTTCCAACTTTGCTCGTGCATTATGTGATTTGGGTTCTAGCATCAACCTCATGCCATTCATAATGTTTAAATAGTTAGGGTTGGGGCTCCCAAAACAACCACCATGAGATTAGTGATGGCAAACATGACAGTGAAAAAAATAGTTGGTATTCTATATAATATATTGGTGAAGGTGGCTTCTTTTATTTTTCGTACGGATTTTGCGATATTGGACTGTGAAGTGGACTTCTAAGTCCCAATTATTTTGGAAAAACCATTCTTGGCTATAGAAAGGATGTTGATTGATTTGGATCTAGGACATCTGATGCTGAGACTCAATGATGAACAAGTGGTATTCAATGTATGCAAATCCATGAAGTAGCCTGATGAGTTAAGAGTGGTATCCGTGATTGATGTGTATAATAATGAAACAAATTCATACTATGATGTTGATTCTATTACTCTTTGGGATGATGGTTCTGATATTATTGTTCCTATTGAAGAGAGGTTAGGTATTGAAGCGCTAGTAGCAGTGATTATCAACTTTGACAGTAATGGCATTAAGAAGTATAATGAGATGGTATGTGTACTTTATGGGAGTGTTTCTTACACTTATAAACCAAAGAAAATTGATTTTGATTTGATGAATAAGACTACTCTACCTGCTCATCCATCCATTGAAGAGCCACTAATCTTAGAGTTGAAGGCCCTTCCTTCTCATTTGTGATATGCATTTTTTGGGGCAAATAATACTTTAGCGGTAAATATTACGGATGATTTGATTGACTCAGGAGTGGAAGCATTGTTATTAGTATTACACAGATTCAAAAGGGCCATTGGTTAGTCTATTATAGACATTATGGGTATTTTTCTTGGTCTTTGTACTCATAAAATTCAACTTAAACTGGAGTGTATTCCAAGTATAAAGCATCAGTATTGACTCAATCCTCCTATGCAATAGGTGGTAAATAAGGAAATCATCAAGTGGTTGGATGTTGGTGTATTATATCCCATTACTGATAGCAGTGGGTTGGTCTAATATAATGTGTTTCAAAGAAAGGTAGGATTACTATTGTTCCCAATGAGAAGAATGAGTTAGTGCTGATGAGGCCAATCATAGGGTAGAGAGTATGCATGGATTATAGAAAATTGAATGCATGGACTCAAAAGGACCATTTTCCTATGCCATTCACGGACCAGATGTTAGACAGATTAGCGGGCAGGGGATGGTACTATTTTCTAGATGGATATTCAGGTTATAACCAAATCACTATTGCACCTGAAAACCACGAGAAGACCACCTTCATATGTCCTTATGGGAATTTTACATTCAGATGTATGCCATTCAAGCTATGCAATGCTCCAGCCATATTTTAGAGATGTATGATGTACATCTTCTCTAATATGGTATAAGACACCATCAAAGTTTTTATGGATGATTTTTTCAATTGTTTGTGATTCTTTTGAAGACTGCCTAGTACACTTAGCAAATGCTCTTAGAAGGTGAGAAGAATGCAACTTGGTACTTAATTGGGAAAAGTGCCATTTTATGGTCAAAAAAGGTATTGTGCTTGGGCATAAGATTTCAAAAAGGGTCATAGAGGTTGATAGAGCTAAAATTGAGGTGATTGAGAAATTAGCTCCACCAATTTCTGTGAAGAAAATTCAGCGTCTTTTAGGACATATAGGTTTTTATAGGCATTTTATCAAGGATTTCTCAAAGATAGCTAATTCTCTTTGCAAGATTATTGAGAATGAGGTGAAACTTGTTTTTGATGATGCATGTATGAAAGCTTTTGAAAGCCTAAAAGAGAAGTTGGTATCGACTCCAATCATTGTGTCTCCTGATTGGTCCTTTCCTTTTGAGGTTATGTGTGATGTAAGTGGAGTGGCCTTGGGTACTGTCCTAGGTTATAGAAAAGAAAATACTCTTCATCCCATCTACTATGCCAGTAAGGAATTAAACCCTACTCAAAAGAACTACACAGTGACTGGACAAGAGTTGTTGGCAGTGGCTTTTGCCTTTGAGAAGTTTCTGTCTTACTTGATTGGGATAAAGGTAGTTATGCACACAGATCATGCAGCATTTTGGTACTTGATAACAAAGAAAGATGCAAAGCCTATACTGATTAGGTGGGTACCATTGCTGCAAGAATTTGATTTTGAAGTCAAGGATAGAAAAAGCACGGAGAACCAAGTTGTGGATCACTTGTCCAGACTTGAGGAGGAAGCTACTTAGAAAGTGGAAGATGGGCTAGAAATTGATGACAGTTTTCCAGATGAGTAGTTATTGGTAACTTCCTAAGATCTAATTCCATGTTTTGCACATTATACAAATTATCTAGTTAGTGATGTAGTCCCAGAAGATCTTTCTTTCCAACAAAGAAAGAAGTTTATGTATGAGGTAATGAAATTTTTCTGGGATGAGCCTTATTTATTCTGAATATGTTCGAATGGGATTATTCATAGATGTATACCTAATATAGAGATACCGAGCATACTTAAGGCTTATCACTCTTTGCTAGTTGGGGGTCATTATGGAGGAACCCGTACAACCCACAAAATCTTTCAATATCGGTATTATTGGCCAAAAATCTACAAAAATGCACATGATTTTGCTTTTTCTTGTGATCAATGCCAATGTCAAGGTAATAACTCTAGACACCATGAACTTTCTATGACCCTTATTTTAGAATTGAAATTATTTGATGTATGGGGTATAGATTTCATGGGACATTTTGTGAGTTGATTTTCCATTAAGTATTTACTTATGGCTATGGATTATGTATCCAAACCAGTTGCGCTCCTAAACAATGAAGCACATAGTGTCACTATATTCCTTAAAAAGCACATAATTTCTCAATTTGGCACCCCAAGTACTATCATTAGTGACGGTGGGCCACATTTTTGTAATCTTCTATTCCAAAGTCTGCTTGAGAAGTATGAAGTGAAACACAAGGTAGCAACACCTTATCATTTCCATACTAGTGAAAAGTTTGAGGTGTCCAATAGAGAAATGAAGTCCATCTTTTCCAAAACAGTAAATGTCAATAGGACTGATTGGTTACAAAAGCTAGATGATACATTATGGGCTTACCACAATATTCAAAACTCTAATTGGTGCACCACCTTATCAGCTAGTATATGGAAAGTCTTGTTATTTCCCTCTTGAGCTTGAACATAAAGCACCGTGAGCCTTGAAGAAGCTGAATTTTGAGTGGCAAGATGCAGCCAAGTCAATAGCGAACAAGATGAATGAGTTGGATGAATTCCGACTTTGGGCTTATGAAAGCTGTACACATTACAAGGAAAAGATGAAGTTGCATCATGATTCCAAAATTGAGAAAAGAATCTTCAAAAAAGGTGACCAGGTATTACTCTAAAACTAAAGGCTTCACTTGTTTCGAGGTAAGTTGAAATCCGGATGGTATGGTCCGTTTACTATGTTAAGAGTGCTCCCATATGGTTCTTCGGAATTAAAGCGGGATGGAGAAACCTTGTTCAACGATGAACGGTCAAAGGGTAAAGCACTATATGGGTAATACTAGGGAAATAAATGTGATTCTTGATATGGATCATGGTGAAGTCTGAGTAACTAAGGTAATTACGTCGTGTTGCGACATAAAATCAAATGTTGCATGGGAGGCAACCCATAAATATAGTTGGTAAAAGTTGAGTATCCAACTTAGCCACGTCGTATTGTAACGTTAAATCAATCGTTGCGTGGGAGGCAACCTATGGTTTGTTATTATTTATTTACAGGGTAATATGTTTGTTCAGTGTATAGGACTAAAGATTGCAGAAAAGATCCAGAAAAGTTCAAAAAGTTAGGTCATACTGACTCTTCATGAGTCATATATTAATGGTACGACTCATGAGTAAGTTTTAAGGACTTGGTAGACTATGTAGACTTAGGTAAAAGTTTTTGGAGTCTTTACGACACTCAGAATGAGTCATACCCTCAAGGTACTACTCGTCACATTAAGTTGTATCCACTCTAGAACCTAGGTAAGGTTCTAGGTCTATGCGAGTTGAAGAAAATACCTATAAACTTGGGTACGATTCGTACACATAACTCATACCCAAGCTTATCAAGTCGGGGTCACTGGTCAGCCCGGCCCAGCACATGAATACAAAGAACAAATAGGGTACTCGATATCCAAAACACATACACACCTCCATTGTTGACCGAATTTCAAGCTCTACAAGCACAAAAACACATTGAATTAGATACCAACTTGCTCAAATTCTTCACCTTGCATGAATTTAAGCACAAATTTGGGAAGAACTTTGAAAAACTCAAGCACCCTAAGTTCTCACTCGTTCAAGTAAGTGTTTGAACCTAATTGCTCTATTTTTTGAGTTGAAAGTGATAATGTATTATATTGTAAACTTGATTTGAGTTATAATTATGTATGTGGTGCATTTTGGTACCCTAGTTCATAGGTTTTGAGTTGAAAATAGAAATCGGGGGTAAACTTGATTTTAGGTGTTGATATTATGTGTTATTTTAACTAAAATTGGTTGATATTACTGCATAAAGTAGTGCATAGTTTGGGAATTTTGAATTGGAGTCAACTCTAAAGTTGAACTTCTATGTTGCAGTGGATAAAAGACTCCTTAGGACTCGTAACCATAAGTAACGAGGTCATAATGAGACTCATACCTACTAACAACATAAAAGTCTAACTAATTTTGAATTTTGGTATGGGTACGACTTGCCTAAATAAGCCATATCCAACCATATGACTAGTACAAGAAAGTCGTAAGGACCTGGGAAGAGGTCATGTTTTAGGGTTTTGTTTGTGCACTGCTTATGAGTGTTGGTAATAAATCGTACCTTGTCTTACAATTCATTAGGATGAATCATATGCAAGCCAGTGAACACCCATATACACACTGAGTATCATACGACTCGGTCATACAAGTCATACCCAGTCGATATGACTAGTAACCCCTACTCATACCCTGAACTAAACTTGCACACTACTATTTATTTTCTGATTTTTTGATTTCTTTTCATTATTTACTTACTACTTAATGTGTACTTTCAGGTACCATGCCTCCAAAAGGTGTTTCTTCTTCCAAAAAGGTGGCCTAGAAGGGAAAGAAAAATGCATCATCCTTAAGTTCTGAATCAACTAAGTCATCGAGTAGTTGTGGTGATGAGGTTGAGTTCCCATTGAAAGGAAAAGTTAACCAGAGGGCCAAAAGTCATGCTCGGGGCAAGAAAGTAGAAAACTCATTGGACACAGCTCCATGGAAATAAGAAGGAAGAACTCGGGTATATCCCCTCCACACTCACCTCCACTTTTGGAGGCAAAAAAAAAAGTTGAATATAGTTCTGAGGCAGAGATTTTAGAAAATGTTGCGAAAGAAGTTGACGTGCCTCTGATTAATGTGAAGCACACTCTACTGGCCATCACACCTACTCCGGTGACAATCATTGAATGGTGGGGTTACCTCGATATACAGGCTACATATAATGATGGCTTAAGTAGACTCGAGAACAGAAAAATTAAAAGGAATTGGTATCTTGAGAGATGCTTGATTACTACTGGTATGGTAGAGTTGTCCAAGTTTGAGGATTAGTTCAAGTAGTACGGGTTTGAGTGGATGACTAGAGCACTCAAAAGGTACATTCCCACGCTAGTCCAGGAGTTTTACACAGCATACAGGGGAGAGCTGCAAATACAATATCCATAGGTTTAGCTATGGAGAAGTGGAGACCCCATTACTTCATTGTTCATTTGGGGTGTATGGGTCGACGTCTCTTCAGGTACTATTGCCATATTTTTGTAAAGTCCAAATTATCAACCTCCGGTAAACACTAGTGAAATGGATTACCATTTGAAGAAGATGAGAAAAATTACCAGTAACCAGATAGGGTCGGATGAGAAGCTGGGTTATTTTTGGTGGATTGCTAGTCAAATAGCATCGAACAGTGAGAATATAGTGTAGGTAGTTGGTGGCCTTGGTTTCACCTCATTGAATATAGAGAAGTATACTCTTAATTTTAAGGCCAAGGCATGGTGGATGTTGGCTCGACACGGGCTTTGTCCCCTCACTGAGGAAAATATGTTAAGTCCATTCCAAGCTGCTTTGATAGTTGGGTTCATAGATGGCTAAGAGTTTGTTGTAGGAGAGTTTCTAGATCAGGAGATGAGAGATTGAGTTGTAGGGGGTAAGAATTCGCTTCTGCCATACCCGTAAATGATTACGCAGCTGAGTTTGGTAGGAGTGTGGGAACTCCCAGGTATTAATGAGATAATAGAGGCTACAAATACCACAAACTTGGTCGTAATTCGAGATACAGCCAACCCATTAGCCAAGAAAGTAAGGCAAGGAGACTCTATGCTTTCTGAGATGTACAAAAGTCATACTGAGGCTACCGAGATGGCTGAGACAGTTGGAAAAACTGATACTGCATAGACTTCAACTGCAGAGGGTAAATCTAGTACCCCTCCTCCAGGAAAGTCTATACCATCTCGCTCGAGAAGTATGTCTTCTAGTTTTATGCTAATTTCATAGTCTATGTGGACCAAGGCGATAATGAGATTAGTTACATTAGAGGCCAAGGTCCAAAACATAGAAGGGGACATAGAGCCCTGGGTAGATACTCAGTTGGCACACTAGGAACGACGGGTGCAGTAGCGATTAGATGCATTTGAGTTGAGAATGACCTGGAAGTTGAGTAATGTCCATACCTCGGACATTATGGAGGTGAAGGCCGAGGTGGCTGTGATTAAGAGGATGGTTATAGAGTTGTTCGACAAACTGGTTATCCCAGAGCCCGAGGTCACGACTGTCTTTCCCGATGTCCATGTTAATAATATTTGGGCTATTTTAGAATCGGTAGTTGAGGAGACCCAAGAAAAAAAAAAGTAAGCATGAGGAGAAAGTTGCTACAAAGAAGGCTAAGGAACATAGCCTATAAGATAAGCAGGACCGGTGGGTGAGGGGATGGTTGCTGGAGCTGGTGGTTCAAGACCGACAATTATTAACGTTGAGAGAAGAAGTGATGCAGACCCACTGAATGATATTCCATTGAGATTGCCAATCATCAACAGTGCCACGATTGCTAATTCAGTCCCGACAGTTGAAGGGACTTGTGATGATGATAGTGGGACCCGACCTGAGGGCCCACATGCTGATATTATATGAGCCGGCTACTTGAGCACCCAGGTATGTTCCCATTCCCTTATATTTCATTTTTACATGCACTGGGGATAGTGCATAAGCTTTAAGTTTAGGTTGGGAGTGTACCAAGTTTCCATGGGCAATATTTGCCATATTTCGAAGCCCGTGGCCACATTCTAAAAATTTAAAGAATTGGCATGTCCTATTTATGATTTTATGTTTTTCTTATTTTGTGTTGTTGTTGTGTGTGTTGGGAATAGCTAAAATAGGAGGAGAATTAGTATTTGTTGCAGTTGACTGTTTTGAATAATTATGCTTGAAATGGTCTAATTTGAAAAAAAATGTGTTGAAAAATTAATACCCCTCCTAAAGTTTTATGTTAACTGTGTGATCGTGTATGTGCATGAGATGACTGCGAATTTGATAATGGCATTAGGATTAGGGATATAATAACTAGGGCAAAAATTTTCATAGCTAGATAGGTAGTACCTAGAAGTATAACCCGGTGCGAGTGTGCGTGAGGTATTACTGAGTTACCCGTGTATCGAAATCTAGAACTTGCCCAGTTGCATTTACCTAGGCCTAGGATAGTCGAGTAGAGATGATCATAGGTAATTTTTGTTGAAAGTTCACTACATCTTAAATGGCCAAACAAAATAAATGAATCCCTTTGAGCCAAATATTTGAGCCTTAATTGACCAATTTTTTTATTTACACCTATTTCACCTGTCTATTTCTACAATGAACCTGTCTTGGCCCTGGCCCTCCTTGGATACTATGCACCTCAACTCAGGAAAATTGCCTAAGTTGAGGGTGGCTATTATAGGGGTGCGTAGGAAAAACGAGTGTAATGAAAGATGGGTGTAAGAAAAAAATGAATGAAAAAGGATAGGTGAAGTACAAATAAAAGAAAATAAAAGAAAAAGAAAATTACAAGAAAAGAAAAAAGAAAGTGAGAAAAAAACCTCACCTGGTTCAACATGACATGTGCTTGAAATAAAAAGGGAGACATAAGGGAAGAAATAAAAGAGAAAAAAAATGGAAAATGAGTGGACCCCAAAAAATACGTAGTGTCAAGTAGGATTAGTCTCTAAATAAATTCCAAAAAGATACCATATCATCCCCTAATCTACGTTACAAACCGAATAAATTCCTTTAGTAATACTACCTCAATTGTTCAAGAGCTTAGGAAGAGAGCACATGGGCAAGCCTATGGTATTTTGTATACATCGGAGAAACTTCTTTGTGAGCGAGAGCGTTGTTTGATATATCCCTGAATGAATTGGTAATCTTAGATGAGAGTTAAAAAAGGGATTTCTTTAATTATGAGCTCACATGGGGTATGTTGTTAGGTTTCTTGACTGTTCGGTGAATGTGATTTCTATATGCCCAGTTGTCTGTTACTAACGTAATACCATCATCGAATTCCATTTTTCCATTCCATGTACCAAATCGTATACACGGTTGTTTCTTGAAAAGTAAAATTAGGAGGGGGAATAAAGGTGTTGAAAATTGATTGAAAGTTCACTGCCATAGGTATCTTAGGATCTTCATGTTAAAGCATCGTTGTTTTGTGATAGTTTTTAGTTTTTACTTTGCCTGAGGACATACAAACTTCTAAGTTGAGGGTGTTAATGTGTCGTGGAAACGCGGTACTTTCAATGCTTAAAACCAGGAAATTATGCTTGAACTTATGTCATTTTAGTAGATATGATGTACTTTTGTGGTTATTGCAGGTAAAACAGGTCTAGCATAGTCTTGGGAGGAAACTAGAAGAAAAATACCTGAAAAGACCAAAGTTGCAGAAGGTACGAGTCTCCTCACGAGTCATTAACACCTAATACGACTCGTAGATTAAATTGTAAGCATAACAGAAACCAAGGACAGGAAGAAAAGCTAAGTATTGAGAAGATACGATTGGACATTCGAGTCTTAAGTTGAGGGTACGGGCGTATCATGAAATCGTACACAGAGAAAACCCCAAGGAAGAAATTCAGACTTAAAGTGGCATAAGACTACGAGTCAGAATTCTGTGTATGACTCGTATGATCCAACCATAAGCAGACCAGTGTCAAAACTTGGAAAGACAGAAGTCACAGGGGATACTATTTAAGGCCACGAGTCGTATGATCAAGGTACGAGTCGTAAGCAGAACAAAAAGTTGAAGCCTGGAAGACCAGACACTGAAGTGGATACAAGAGGCACAATACGACTCATAAGAAGACAGTACGAGTGGATGAGTGAGTCACACTTTGTGCTGACATAATTTACCTTTTCTATTTTTATTAGGATTTCTAAGTATCTTTTAGATAATATAAATACCTTAGGTTTTATCTTTTATTATAGGACACACTTTAATTATTTTTTACGTACTTTTACATACTTTGCAATTATTCTTGAGATTTGGGTTTTTATTCAATTGAAGACTTGGGATTTTATTCATCTTATTCTTGCAAAATTATTTACATGTATTCCTCATTGATAATCATGATTTCTTACATGAACATGAGCATCTACTCTCCCTGACTAGGGTTGTGGGAACCCTAGCTGATTAGCTATGTAAAGGAAGTGGGAGATTCATCTATTATAGGTTTTATGCATGTATCTTAATCTTATTCACAATAATTGACCTCTAAGCTACTGCAGAAGCTTGGGGATAGCCTGTATTTGCAAATGTCCTCACAAGGGAGTTTGTGATTGGGAAAAGAGGATTAACACAGTAATTTGAGATTCACCTCCATCATACTATTCCATCATCCCATCTAATCACTTGAGACTCAAAAGGTGAAAATGAACTGAACTCATAGACAAGACGCAATAAGGCGACGCCCTGAGACTCAGAAAGTAAAGGGTGAGATTTATCAATACGTTCTCAAGACGGTTGGTAATACATATCTTGTCGACTTTACATACAGAACAGCAGAATAGATGGATTGAACACGAGAAATTTATGGAGTTGAGAAGCCAGGGGGAACATAAGTCTAGTGTTCGTCTCCTATTTTTTACAACTATAAGACATAAAGATTTGGTTACTAGTTACTGATAATTCCGAATTTCTCCAATTTACTTTTCGTATTGCTTACGAATTACATTAAGTTAAGAAATTGTTTAACGTTTTCCTTGTGGAATCGACCCCAACCTAGTTGGGTTACTATATTTGGTATCGACCGCAGCATACTTCTTTTGGAGGTTAGTTTTGGGCGACATCACTTGCCATGTTCCATTAACACACAGCCCAATCCCACTCGAGATGCATCGAAATAGATAATAAAACCATCAGTTCCCTCGGGCAGAGAAAAGATAGGAGTTAAAGGTAACTTATCCTTTAAATTTTTGAAACTACCCTCACAAAAATCCAACCACAAGTACTTCACTTTCTTCTGAGTCAATTTAGTCAATCGGGCAGTAATAGAATAAAATCTTTCCACAAACCTTGTATAATAACCGACTGAACCAAAGAAGCTCCAAATGTCGATGGGATTCATGGGTATAGGCCACTTCTTAACCACCGCTACCTTTTATAGATCTACCATGATCCTTTCACTAGAAACCACATGACCCAGATAGGTCACAACATTCAACCAGAACTCATACTTAGCACCCTGAAGCTGATCAAAGAGATCATCAATCCTCAAAAATGGATACTTATTCTTCACGGTCACCTTATTCAATTGGCGGTAATCAATACATATCTGACGAAAATCATCCTTCTTACACCCAAAAAGCTCGAGAGCACCCTATGGAGACACACTAGGAAGGATAAAACCCTTATCCATAAGAACTTTCAGCTGCTTCTTGAGTACTTTCAACTCAGTCGGAGCAATTCTGTAGGAAGGGAGATAAATAGGATGAGTGTCTGGAAAAAAATCAATCCTAAAATAAATTTCCCTATTAGGAGGAATACCAGGAAGATCATTAGGGAACACCACAATAAACTCACAGACCACAAGGACAGTCTTCATAGAAGGACCTTTGGATCTAGAATCCTTAACATGCACTAAGTGATAGAGTCACCCTTTAGAAACCAATTTTCGATCTCTAAGATACGAAATGAACCTTACCTTAGGCGCTAGGGATCTACCTTTCCATCCAATCACTGGTTTATTAGTAAAGTGGAAACTAACCCTTCGGGTCCAATAATCAAGAGACTCATAGCACGTATGCAACCAATCCATCCCAAAATCACATCAAAGTCTACTATGTCCAACTCTATCAGATCCACCAAGGTCAACCTTCTATAGAACGATATCACACAACCCTTATAGACCCTTCTAGACACAATGGAGTCACCCACAGGGATGGATACAGAAAAGGGATCAAAAATACACTCAAGGTCAAAACCAAAACAAATAGCCACATAAAGGGTCACATAAGAGAGGGTAGACCCAGGATCAAGTAGATATATACATCACGAGAGAAGAATTTTAGTGTACCAGCAACAACATTGGGGGACGCCTTAGAATCTTGACTAGTGGTAACTGCATACAGACAATTCCAACCAGTGCCAAATCTAGAAGCAAAAGTAGAACCTTTTGGTGTAGGAGCTTATGAAGTAGCAACAGGAATCTTATTTTCTCCAGAAGCAACCTTAGAAGGACAATCCCTCTGTATATGGCTAGTTTGACCATATTTAAAGTACTTGTTTCTCCCCTCTTCACAAACACCATGATGCACCTGGCCATAAAATCTACAAAGAGGATATGATAGAGCTGACTGAGCTCCACTAGCCTGAGGCTACGCTCCTAGTGCTCTAAACCCACTATCATACTGAGAATGATGATCACTCAATGGATTTGGATAAGGAAAACTAGCCATAGAGTCAGAACCAGAATCTCCCCACTTCTTCTTAGACCTCTATCCATTTTCTCTACCATTTTCGCTCACCTCTACTTGTTTCTTCTTTTCTTCTTCCACTTGTTGCCTATACAACACAAGTTTAGTGATGTCCATATATTTATTTAACAATGTAGCCTTTATCTCTAAAATCAACTCACTGGACAACCTGTAAGCAACCTTTCTCATTATAGCCATCATGCTAGACACCAACTCAGGAGCATAATGTGACAACTGATGAAACATCAAGTCAAACTCCTTTACTATTATCCTGCCTTGCTTCAATTTTACAAATTCCTCAACCTTTACCTCCTTCAACTCCTGAGAAAAGCACCGATCAAGAAAATCACTAGAGAAGTCATCCCACAAAGTAGACTCAGCATCATTGCCCTTAAGATTCTCCCACTCTTTATACCATTGGTATGCTACATTTTTCAACTGATAAGCAGCAAATTATACACCCTCCACATTAGTAGCATGCATCACATGAAAGATATTTTCCATCTCATCAATGAAATTTTAAGGATCTTCCTCAACCTTAGAACCAGTGAAAGTAGGAGGACTCAACCTCATAAATTGGGCAACTCTAGTGGACTAAAAAGATGGAGAAACAGAAGCAACCCGCTCATTCTGAGAGGCCACCAACTGGGTAAGCAAATGAATCGACTAGGAAAACTCAACATTAGACACATCAGCTCAAGGTGTCTGGGGAAGGATAGGGGAAATTAGTGGATCTCCATTAGGACAATCAGAAGCAGCAACCCTAGATAGGGTATGAACTCCAAAAGTAGGACGAGCTCTTTCTATATTGTCCTCAGACGAGAAAAAAAAAATTCCAAGAGCATCAGATCTTCTAGAAGACATAATCTAAAAAATGAACATACGGGAATTAGAGGAGATTTAAGACCTTAGAATCTATATCCCAAAAATAGAACAACAAAAAGGGGAAATTCCTAAATACCTCATAGCCTCTTCCTTATAAGTGTGGCACGCTACACACCCATAAAAGAGACTCTACTTGACACGGCTTTGTAGAAACTCAACAATACCAAACCTAGGCTCTAATATAATCTTTGTCATGACCCAAACCAAGGCCTGGCCATCATGAGCATCTCAAGTCCCACATGGACCATAGACCACCTCCTATATCAAACCATGTGTACACAACATCCCTAACGTCGGATGAATTTTAAATATATAACAAGAGAGCACAAGGTAAGATTAAAGAATAAAAGATAAGTCTATGACCGATAACCAGTAACCAACTAAAATAATCGACCAACATCACCCAAGTACACAGTAATCTGACAAAGCCTCTATGCAAAGAAAACTAAAACTAGCCTTGGTCGGGACATGTCCATGACTCTGACAGATGACCATAAAAATGATAATGTTAATGATAATTAAAACTATTAATTCTAATCTATAATAATAACGGATGAAATGTCTAAGTATTCCAAAGAATGTAAGCTCACCACTTCACCACAACAAACTGACTAACCGAGTCGATCCACCTAACTCTGTGCAAGAAAAGCAGAGGTATCTTCAGTGCCTGCATCGCGTGGGGATACAGTATCTATAGATGATTAGTGCGGTGAACACTAGCATATAACTCAGGGATAATGATAACATAATATTGTAAGCAACGGTTCAAATAATTCAAATCCAATGCACATAATCAGATGTATAATAAATATATATCATATATCAGGATAAGGAACAAGGCTTAACGTGCATTTTAAAACTTTAGCCTGGATTGTGTAGCTCAACCATCATAATATAAGAAGGCACCCACAGGCTATATGGGACCAGCTCTCCCCCAATTGGTAGGGCCCCAGTGTGTGTGGCCGCCTGAACCAGAGGGTACATATGCACTATAGAGGACTCAAACCTCCCGGCATATCAAGGTGACACAAGCACCAAATCATGTAATATAATATGAGGTACTTGAACTTCCCAATCATGTGATAATAATAAGAGGGACTCAAACCACCCAGTTATATAGACCCCCGCATTGGCAACTGCGGTTTCTAGTGTTAGTCCCTCGAGACCTCCACTTTTATGACTTATTTATAAAACTCTCATTAAGGCCCAATTAAAATAAGTATCACATATTTCCATTCATTGAACCACATTACACATTAAGGCATACATTGTTGGTATCGTCTTACCAACTACACTTACAAGGTAATACAATATGCCAAACCAGTTACATTACTTAGGGAAATTCATAACCCCCTTGGTTCAATTGTACATTAGCTGGGGGGAATTACGTAACCACTTCAGGTTCAACTTAAAAATCATTATGCTTCATCAATTTTTCACATTATGCAATAGTTTAAGAGTGGTTTAATATACATACTTTTCATATTCGAAACCACTTTCACAATATGGGGTTGAGGTCCTAACCACTTCAAAAGTCACAAGTTTGGGGAAATTCTAATCCCTTAAGTTATTCACTATACCCGTGCATCTTATCGGTTTTAAAACCACTATTTAAACATAACCCATGTAGGAAAAAACATGAAACATCACATAAACAACAGTTATTTAAAAACCTCAACCCATGTTTTAAAACCTAAATCCATACCAAATGAACAACACTTTAAAACATATGTTTTTAACAAATTAGCAATTAGGAAAGAGTAACATGTCTAAAATATCTAAGTTTATGGAGAGCATTCCACCCTTGAACCCTTGGATGACCTAATTCTTAGAAACCCTAAGTATGGTTGCTTGAGAGAGCTTTGGAAGTGTCTGATTATGTTATGACTGAGAAATAATCTGCTTAAGTGCTTTGTGAACATACGGTTTTAATTGGGTAAGGAGGGAATTGTCCAAAGTTCTCTCAATTTAAAAGCTTAAATTTATTCGTTAGTGACTGCGGGTCACTATCGACTCATAAGGTCTCATTATGACTTGTTACTATGAGTCATAGCCAAAACAATTTCCAAGTCACTCACACACTGTTGACCCTACGACCTAACTACTACGACTAGTAATGGGATGCTACGAGTCGTAGGGTCCAGTCATAGTCAACATAGAACCCATTTGGGGTAAGCACTGGACATCCTATGATTTGTACCCAATGACTTATAATGAGTCCTTACGACTCTTAGTGATCCACTCATACTTAGAGAAGAACTTAGTCACACACAGTTTACATTACAATTTGAGTCTAATGGCTTGTCATGACTCCCTACGACTCATAAAGGTAAGTCATAGTCAAGGTAGTGAGGATAAAATTTTGGAAATTTTCAAGGACAAAAAACCTGGGGTGTTACACCTCTCCTCCATTCCCCACAATCACTGTGCAATTCTTCACCAACAGTCGTGGTACCTTCGTTCTCCCTCTTCAATCACCGCTGATCCAACGTTGGAGTTCCACCAGCAAAAAAAAAAACAATAGCTATTGGAAAAGCAAAATTGCCACTACCATCCATCATCGCCTCACTCGCCGAAAAATAATGGGTTCTTGAGAACCCATCTTACGTTTAATTCCATGTGTTATTTTAAGTCTAAATAGTACAAATATGTTCATGGTTGTTATGATCTTCACCCGAGCTTTGCATTTTGATTCGTCTCTATTGTTTGTCATTTTAACTTGAAGAAGCTTATTATGTGCTTATTAAATTTACACCATTTCAATTGATTTGCCCTGAATTTGTATTTAACTAATTGAGGTAGTTTCCACTTTAGTTGAATTTTTTCCTTTTTATTTGGTGTGTGACAAGCTTAACAAGTATAATTTTCTCCTTTCTCTATTATTAATTTGAATTCAATACTATGTTATTTGGATTCTCATGTTTATTGAAGGAAATTTTCATTGATTGGTTATTCAAAATATTTTTTTTCTTTTATTGCTTTGACTGAATTTTTACATGATTTCTCACTATTAATTGATTTAGGAATTATTTTAATAATTATGCAAGGAAATTTTCATTGGTTGGTTATTCAAAATATTATGTTTTCCTTTTATTTCTTTGGCTAAATTTATATAATCTATCACTATTTATATGGGTGTTTATGGAAAAAAATTTCGTTGACTAGTTTTATCAAATATTTTCTTTTTCTTTTTTTTCTTTGGCTGAATTTTACATGATTCATTTTTCACACTATATAATCAGTAGCCTCTCTTCATTCTTAGGAAAACTTTTCATCTCATAATCTCCCTATACAAAAAAAAAATATTTTGCTCTTTGCTTTCAAAATACTCGTTCAATTTTTTTTATTTTATCTACTACTTGGTTGTAATATTTGTGTTTGAATTTTACTTCTTCTAATACTGATATTAATTTGCTTGATAGATTAGTTTTTTATTTATTTTTAGTCTCTCATATTCCTTAAGCTCTTTAAATGATGGCATGTTATAGCATTTGTGACTGTTTGAATTGTTTGTTGCTTCCTCTGAGTGATTGGTATCTTATTTTATTGAATGTTTTGTTTAACTAATGTGAGAGAATACATGCATAGTTTGGCTGGTTTTCGTTTATGTATTTTGTTGCATTTGATCAGGTACTATGATCGGGTTGTGCCAGAAAGTTGTTGCCTCTGGGGATGTCAAGCCTTATTCACTATTTATTTCTCTCTTATTCAAGTCTTTAATTTATTGCATAAATATTTGACTTACATAGTGAAAATTATGGGGACTGCTTATGAGGGGCGGGGATTATGTGAATTATATTCTTATGTTAATCACTTAGGTAAAAAATAATCTAGGATTTACTTATTAATTTATTTGTCACATAAAAAGTTTTAGAATTAATAATTAACTTTGTTAAATCAACTTCGAGCAAGTCGACTTAACTTATACTATGTTAACTAATTTTGGTATGTTTAATTTATTTTCCAATATTTGGTATTGATTTTTAGAATATTTAAATAGCATTTTAGCAACTAAATCTTATGTCCCGGCCTATAAAGAATTTTCTACAATAATAATAAAAAATTAATTTTAATACTTTTCTACAATAAAGAAATCAGTCTCATGCTTTTATGCAATAAAAATCAGTCCCAGCCTTTGAATAATTTTTTCAGCAATATAAAACGTCAGTTTCAGCATTGAAAAGTTAATTTCCAACCTATTTTTATCAATTTCCAGCAATAAAAAAACACCTTTGTTAGCAATTTCCAGCCTGCCTATTAATTTATAACACTAAAACTATTTTTTCAGCAATCAAATAAAATCTTGGAAAGATTTTATTTAACTTCTGTGCAACTAAATTTCAGCTTTAGCACCTTTAATTGACATAATAATCAATTTCAACATGCCTTAGAACTATGTGAATTTTTGACATATTAATTAGAAATTTTGTAACGACCCGATTTGCTGAACCGGAATACTACACGGTGGTCATGACCCTAAAGGACCACAAGCTAATCCATGACTGATATTTGTACCTGTATACTGCATAAGATAACATAATAATGCGGAAACACTCACTGAAAGGCCATAAGGTTCGATCATGAACATAACTGAATAACGTAACATTTGTGTGGGGTAATAGAATACCCAAAACAAAACTGAAGTCTAAAATATAATAGTCTGCATCTAGACTAAAAGCCTGTACAGTCTGAAGAATCTAAATAAGGATTTGATGGGACATGTCCCCAACTAACTCCATCTAATAAGCTAATCAATGAGATAATAGAAAATCATTATATCCTCGAAGAATGAGGACTCACTTCTACTCTGACTGCTGAATCCGGAATCTATTGCAGATCTAAAACTTGTGTCTCTGAACCTATGGTGTAACATAAAAAGAAAGCACCATAGTGCGAATACGTCAGTACATATGTACCGAGTATGAATGTAAGTTAGGCTATATACAAAGGTTTGCATTCATGAATAATGCTAACTGACTGTCTAACATGAACATGAGAATACATGCATAAATACATAACTATAACTGACAACGTGGTTTCGTAATTTTTGAGTCTGTATACTGTTAACGTGACATGCTAGTAACTGATATGACTGATAACATGAAGGACTATATCTGAATAATGCTGATAAAATGGGTGATTGTATCTGAGTATAACTGATAACGTGGGTGACTGTAACTGACAGTCCTGAATCTGATAGAACTATTTGAGTATCATACTATAACTGATTTGACTATGTCTGACAGTCCTGAAATCTGAAGAACTATCTGAGTTCTATTACTGATACTGACAGTCCTGAGTCTGACAGTCCTGATTCTGTAATATTAAACTGTGGGAAGTAGTATATAACCGACATGCCCCAAAGGTTCTATCATAGCTGAGCTGGGATCCAATCTATGCCCTGATTGAAAGGGTGTCAATACCGTGCCACTGGTAAGGACAACATGTGAGTAACCCTCATATAATAGGTAACTCTAGTGAGAACGGTGGGAACCCTCACATAACAGGTTAAGCCACCTCATCTACCCTCATATAGCAGGCTACGATGTCTCAACCTATGTTGGATACATAGTTCTGGAATGCAACGATTTCTTCTTGGGATCACACCCTCGTATAATAGGTGAGTCCCCATTCTTGGGTTCACTCAGTTCTAATTTCTACTCCCATCTAAATGGACACTGAACATGATTTACTGAACTGAACTGAGCATGGACTGCATTACTGAATTTTCATGGCTGACGGAATACTACTGATATCTGACAACTGAATGAGTCATGAGATCATGGAGATTTTTCCTGAGTCATAAGACTATCTGAAGTCTAAGAGTTCATAGATTGACTAAGAGTATCATGAATAGATGACATAGCTCTAGACACATAGCTAATATTTCGGGTAAAAGTACCCCCAGGACTCGATAGAAGGAAATTGACATAGCATGATTTACTTGAAGACTTGACTAACTTCATAATGCATACTACATTCATAGGATCCTTTCATCAAACATGAAATAGGCATAAACTTGTACATACATGGGGATTTCATAATATTATGCTAGTTAGATAATTTTCCTTCATCTAGGCATTTAATCAAACATATTGTAGGCATAGTACATATAAAGCATATTATACAACAATTAAACATCATGTTTCAATTCAAATTCCTTCATACAAGGTTTTAGCCATGAGATTTCATAAATATTTGTCTATACTAATCAACCCACATGGAATTTATCATCAAATCATGGAATAAAAATCAATTTCTCATTTATCAACATGAAAGAAAACATACAAAGTATGAAAACATAAAGAAAATCCATAACTTGTAGTTAAAAAGGATTCTTGGACTTCATGGATGAAAAGAGTCCATGAATGAACACTATACATACCTTAAATCATGATTTCATAAATATTGATGATGAAACCTTCCTGAATTTGAGTCCCCAATAGACACCCTAGTTTGTTCTTGAGATAAACTTGAGAGAAACTAATATATTTTGGGTGAAAAGTGGCTAAATCATGTGTTAAAGAGATTATATAGGGGTAGGAAGTTGACCCTTTTAACCCTGGACACGTCATTAAATTTTCAATAAAATTTCCCGAGTTAGGCCCTTGGCGCGATGCGGCGTTATCGCGCCGTGTTACTTGAAATTGACAATTGGGAAACTGCACGGTGGTGCGACATGGAGCTATCGCATTACCACCTTGTGTACGACCTGGAAGTTTGGCGCGATGCGCCAGTATCATGGAGATACTGAAATTTGACAATTGCCATTTAAGCTATCTCCTCGATGCGCTAAAGGCTCAGGTCAAACACTGTCTCACTAAAAAGGCTCTAACTCTTCTCCCGGGTGTCGGATTTGGGCGAATTATATATCGATGGAAAGCTTATTCAATTTACCACATAATAGAAAGTGAAAATTATGTAAATACCATTATTATAAGAATTAATTCTTATTTCAAAGAAAGTTCTAATATCCTTGAGAGGATTTTCAAGCTAAGAAAAAAGCATGTGTATTACAATATCTCCCCCTTGAGAACATTCATCCTCGAATGAGACTGACTAAGAGGGGAAACAATGATCTAAACATGAATAAATAGAACTTAATCTCATGACGGACGTGACTGACAAGCTGAACATAACATACTGAACATGCATAGCTGATGCATGCATAACTAATTCATAAATGCATAACTGAAAGTTCTGAAGAACTAGGTTTTCTCACAGTGAGAATGCATATCTGATGCATATCTATATAACTGATATGATACATGAATACATGACTGAATATGCGGTGGTACTTGATACCAAGCTTATCATGGGAACATGAGCATGAGACTGAATACTAAGTTAGTGATGTACACTAATCATGAAACTGAGTAAGCTTAAGGAGAACTATTACCTTGACCTTGATCTGAGTTGATGGGGAAGAGGTGAGGATACTTGGTACGCATATCTTCTTCTTCTACCCAAGTATCTCCCTCTACGAACTGATTTTGCCAAAGAACTTTAACTAAAGGGACTTCTTTGTTCCTCAATCTACGAGTATGATAGTCTAAGAATTCAACTGGAATCTCTTCATAAGAGAGGTTGTTCTGAAAATCTATGCTCTGAATAAGGACTACGACTGATGGGTCACCTATACACTTCTTGAGCAAAGAGACATGAAAGACTAGATGAACTGAGGCTAGATCTGAAGGCAATTCAAGCTCATAAGTTACCTTGCCAAAACAACTGAGAATCTTGAAGGGAACAACATATCGGGGACTGAGTTTTCCCTTTTTGCAGAATATCTTCACTCCCTTCATAGAAGAGATCTTGAGGTAGACATAATCACTAATCTCAAACTCGATATCCTTGCTACGAACATCTGCATAAGACTTTTATCGGCTCTGAGCAGCCTGGAGTCTTTATCTAATTAACTAAACTTTCTCTAAGGCGTTGAATACTAAGTCAGGACCTAAGACTGAGGCCTCACTAACTTCGAACTAATCGATTAGAGATCTATATCTCGTACCATAAAGAGCTTTGAATGGAGCCATCTGAATACTGGAATAATAGTTATTATTGTATGCAAATTCAATCAAAGGAAAGTGGTTATCCCAACTACCCTTGAAATCAATTGCACACGCCCTTAGTATATCTTCTAGAGTTTGAATGGTCATTTCTGCTTAACCATCTGTCTGAGGATGAAAGTATGTACTAAGATGAACTTGGGTACAAAGACCCTTTTGGAATGCTTTCCAAAAATGAGAGGTGAACTGGGTACCTCTGTCTGAGATAATAGTCAACAGAACACTGTGCAATCTGACCAGCTCCTTAATGTAGAGCTTGGTGTAATTCTCGGCTGAATAAGAGGTATGAACTGGAAGGAAAAGAGCTGATTTGGTCATTCTGTCTACAATGACCCAGACTGAATCATGCTGACGATGAGTTTGAGGCAAACCCATCATGAAGTCCATGTTCACAACTTCCCACTTCCAAGTAGGAATACTGAACTCCTGCATAAGACCACTAGGCTTCTGATGCTCTATCTTAACTTGCTGACATGTAGAGCACTTAGCCACAAACACTGCAACATCTCTTTTCATCCCACTCTACCAATAGATTTCCCGCAAGTCGTGGTACATCCTTATAGCCCCTGGATGAATAGAGTAGCGCGCACCATGTGCTTCTGCAAGAATTCACTGCCTTATGTCATCTACGTCTGGAACATAAAGACGATCCTGACAATGAATAACACCATCTCCTCCTTGGGAGAAAACCTCTATTTTCTGATTCTGAACTGACTCTTTTAGCTTGACAAGTCTAGGATCCTTATCTTGATTTTCTTTCACCTCAGAAACTAGAGATGATCCTGAACTACTCTGAACACATATACCACCCTCTGAAGAGTCAACTAAGCGAACTCCTAGTCTGGCAAGCTGATGTACTTCTTAGACTAACTTCTTCTTAATATCATCATCATGAGAAATACTACCCATGGACAGTCTACTGAGAGCATCGGCTAATAGGTTGGCCTTGCCCGGATGATAGAGGGCACTCATATCATAATCTTTTAAGAGCTCTAATAACCTTCTCTGACGAAGATTGAGATCTTTTTGAGAAAAGATATACTAAAGGCTCTTATGATCTGTGAAGACGTCTATATGAACTCCGTAGAGATAATGCCTCCAAATCTTTAAGGCAAATACTAGGGCTACTAACTCAAGATCATGAGTAGGATAATTCTTCTCATGGGGTTTAAGTTGTATGAAGGTGTAGGCTATGACCTTACCATGATGCATGAGGACACAACCTAAACCCATTCTGGATGCATCATAATATACTATGAAATCGTCTAAACCATCTGGTAATGCTAGAACTGGAGTTGAGGTGAGTCGAGTCTTTAATTCTTGAAAACTCTTCTCACATGAATCTGACCATTAAAACTTGACTTTTTTCTAAGTCAATATGGACATAGGAGATACAATAAAAGAAAATCCTTCAATAAACCGTCTGTAATAGCCAGCCAAACCTAAAAAACTCTTGATATCTTATGGAGAGATAGGGCAAGGTCAGTTTCTTACTGATTCAGTCTTTTAAGGATCTACTCTAATTCCATCATCAAAAATAATATGGCCAAGGAATGCAACTAATCTTAGCCAAAATTCACACTTACTGAATTTGGCGAATAACTAATGATTTCTGAGAGTCTGGAGTACTATTCTGAGATGGTCTGCATGATCTCGCTCAGTGCGGGAATAAACCAGAATATTATCTATGAAGACTATAATGAACATGTCCAAGTACTGCTTAAACACGCGGTTTATCAAGTCCATGAAAGCGGTTGGGGCATTGGTAATACCAAATGACATGACTAGAAATTCAAAGTGACCATACCGCATACGGATAGCTATTTTTGGGATGTCACATTCTCTAAATCTGAGCTGATGATAGCCGGATCTGAGGTCTATCTTAGAGAAATAACTGTCACCCTAAAGTTGGTCAAACAAGTCATCAATTCTGGGAAAAAGATACTTGTTCTTAACCATGACTTTATTGAATTGACGATAATCTGTACACATTCTGAGTGAACCATCTTTCTTGCGCATGTATAAGACTGGTGCGCCCCACGAGGAAATGTTGGGTCTGATGAATTCCTTATCTAAGAGATCCTTCAATTGTTCTTTTAGTTCCTTGAGTTCTGCTGGTGCCATTATGTATAGTGGGATAGAGATAGGCTGAGTGTCTAAAAGAAGATTAATACCGAAGTTTATTTCTCTTTCAGGAGGAATTCCTGAAAGATCTTCGGGAAAGATATCTGAATATTCATTCACTACTGGGACTGATTTGAGACTGGGATCCTTGGAACTAGAATCTATAACATGAACTAGATAATAAACACATCCCTTAGATATCATTTTCCTTTCCCAAAGGTAGGAAACAAGCTGACCACTGAAAGCGGATACACTACCCTTCCACTCTAGGACAGGTTCATTTGGGAACTAAAATTGAACTGTTCTATTTTTGCAGTCGACTGTGGCATAGCAGGAATAAAGAAAAATACATAATGAGAATGATATCAAAATTAGTCATCCCTAATTCGACTAAGTCTGCTGAAGTGACTTTCTGAAATATCATAACCGGGCAGTTCCTGTATACCCGCCGAGCTATAATGGTTTTACCTACTGGGGTAGAGACTGAGAAGGGCTCTGCTAGAATTTTGGGATTGATTTCGAAATCAACTTCTATATAACGAGTAACAAAATACAAGGAAGCTCCTGGATCTAGCAAAACATAAAAATGCACATGAAATGTCTGTAACGTACCAGTAACTATATTAGGAGAACTTTCCTGATCTTGTCGAGTGTAAAGAGTATAGAGATAATTTGGGCATTGCCCGCTAGTAGCACTGGAAGTGGAACCCTACTGATTTGGGCGATCGAACTGAGATGAAGAGCGATTTTGTTGACCCTGAGGACCTGGCTGTGGACAGTCTCTAACTCTATGGTCTGACTTGCCACAACCAAAAAAAATGCCACTACCTGCTCTACACATATCCTGATGGTGCTTACCGCAAGTATGGCAAAGAGGATAGGTGCGGGCACTGCTAACACTTCCCTGGGTCTTAGAGCCTGGCGCTCTATCTTTGTTACCCTCTCTGAACTTAGAAACTAAAGCACTGGTTGTAGAGGGATCTAGAACTGATGACTTAGGATGAAACTGGGAAGGGTTTCCTTCTTCTGACTTAGGCTGAGCGAAGTTGAAACTACCTGTCTTCGCTCTCTTATTTCGCTTTTCCCTCTGCTTAATTTTCTGCTCTTCTATCTGCTGAGCATGAGTCATAAGTCTAGCTAAGGTCATGTCACTATTCAGCATAGCGAATCTGCAATCATTAACCATGCTTTCGTTCACCCCTGAAGAAAACTTACTTATCTTGGATCTACTGTCTGCAACCACATGAGAGGAATACCTGGATAATTGAGTAAACTTAAAAGAATACTCTTTCGTTGTCGTATTTCCCTGCCTGAGGTTGATGAACTCTAGCACCTTGGCTTCTCTAAGCTCTTGGGGAAATAATTTGTCCAAGAATGCAGTGACAAACTCCTCCCACTCTATAGGACCTATATCATCTGATCTTTTGAACTTCCACTTTTTGAACCAAGCATGAACCACATCCTGCAACTGGTATGCAGCTAGCTCAGCACTCTCAACAGTAGTCACCCCCATGGCATCTGTCACTTTTTGAACTTGATCTAAGAATTCCTGAGGGTCTTCATCTACATTAGACCAGAGGAAGGTTGGATGATTCATTCAAGTGAAGTCCCGAATTCTTGCTGTAGCTGAGTTGGCCACTGGGTTGGCCGGAACAACTGTTGGCCATTCATTATGAGCAGCGACTGATTGATAAAGAGTGGTAAATGCAGTACTTAACTCCGCATCAAAAACATAATCTCCCAAAGGTTCTTCGGGCTGAGGAGATGACTGATTTGCATTTCTTCTTTTAGGATGCACGTTCTGTGGAAGAAAGGAAGAAATGGATTAGACTGAGAGGCTGACTTGTGATTATGCTCATAGGTACGACATGAATATTGAAAGAAGGGAAACTATTCTTAAAACATCTCATAGCCTCTTGTACATAAATGTCGCATGTAACATACCTATGTACAAGACTCGACTAGATGCGGCTTTCAGACTTTCTAGGATACTATTAAACCTTAGGCTTTGAAACCAAGTTTGTAACAACCCGATTGGCTAAACCAAAATTCTATACGGTGATCATGACCCCGAAGGACCACAAGTTAACCCATGACTGATATTTGTACCTGTATACTACATAGGATAACATAATAATGCGGAAATATGCACTGAAAGGCCATAAGGTTTGATTATGAACATAACTAAATAATGTAATATTTTTGTGGGGTAATAGAATACCCAAAATAAAACTGAAGTCTAAAACATGATAGTCTGTATCTAGTATGCATCTAGACTGAAAGCCTCTACTGTTTGAAGAATATGAATAAGGAGTAGATGGGATATGTCCCCAACTAACTCCATTTAATAAGCTAATCAATGAGATAATAGAAAATCATTATTCCCTCAAAGGATGAGGACTCACTTCTACTCTGACTGCAGAATCTGGAATCTACTACTGATCTGGAACTCGTGTCTCTGAACATATGGTGTAACACAAAAAAGCACCATAACGTGAATGCGTCAGTACATATATACTGAGTATGCATGTGAGGTAGGATATATGAAAGGGTTTGCATGCATGAATAATGCTAACTGGCTGTCAAACATGAACGTGAGAATACATGCATAAATATATAACTGTAACTGACAACGTGGTTTCGTGATTTCTGAATCTGTATACTGATAATGTGACATGCTAGTAATTGATATGACTGATAACATGAAGGACTATATCTGAATAATGTTGATAACATGGGTGATTGGATCTGAGTATAACTAATAACGTGGGTGACTGTAACTGACAGTCCTGAATCTGATGGAACTATCTGAGTTCTGTACTGTAACTGAGTTGACTGTGTCTGACAGTCTTGAAATCTGAAGAACTATCTAAGTTTTATTATTGAAACTGATTGACTATATCTGACAATCCTGATTCTGTAACATAAAACTGTTGGAAGTAGTATCTAACCGACATGCCCTAAAGGTGCTATGATAGCTGAGCTGGGGTTCAATCTATGCCCTGATTGGAAGGGTGTCATTACCACGCCACTGGTAAGGACAACATGTGAGTAACCCTTATATAACAAGTAACTCTAGTGAGAACGGTGGGAAACCTCACATAATAGGTTAATCAACCTCATCTACCCTTATATAGATGGCTGCGATGTCTCAACCTATGATGGCTACATAGTTTTGGAATGCAAGGATTGCTTCTAGGGATCACACCCTCGTATAACAGGTGAGTCCCCATCCTTGGGTTCACTCAATGCTAATTCCTACTCCCATCTAAATGGACACTAAAAATGATTTACTGAACTGAACTGAGCATAGACTGAGTTACAAAATTTCTGTGGCTGATAGAATACTACTGATATCTTGAAACTGACTGAGTCATGAGATCATGGAGATTTTTCTTGAGTCATAAGACTATATGAAGTCTAAGAGTTCACAGCTTGACTGAGAATATCGTGAATACATGACATGGCTCTAGGAACATATCTAATATTTCGGGTACAAGTACCCCTAGGACTCGATAGAAGGAAACTGACATAGCATGATTTACTTGAAGACTTGACTAACTTCATAATGCATACTACATTCATAGGAGCCTTTCATGAAACATGAAATAGGCATAAACTTGTACATACATGGGGATTTCATGATATCATGCTAGTTAGACAATTTTCCTTCATCTAGGCATTTAATCAAACATATTGTAGGCATAGTACATGTAAAGCACATTATACAATAATTAAACATCATGCTTCAATTCCAATTCCATCATACAAGGTTTTAGTCATGAGATTTCGTAAATCTTTATCTATACTAATCAACCCACATGGAATTTATCATTAAATCATGGAATAGAAATCAATTCCTCATTTATCAACATGAAAGAGAACATACAAAGCATGAAAACATGAAGAAAATCCATAACTTGTAGTTAAAAAGGATTCTTGGACTTCATGGACGAAAAGCATCCATGAATGAACACTATACATACCTTAGATCATGATTTCGTGAAGATTGATGGTGAAACCTTCCTGAATTTGAATCCCCAATAGAAACCCTAGTTTGTTCTTGAGATAAACTTAAGAGAAACTAATATGTTTTGGGTGAAAAGTGGTTGAATCACGTGTTAAAGGGAATATATAGGGGTAGGATGTTGACCCTTTTAACCCTGGACACATCACTAAATTTTTAGTAAAACTTCCTGAGTTGGGCCCTTGGCGTGACGCGGAGTTATCGCTCCGTGTCACTGGAAATTGACAATTGGGAAACTGCCCGGTGGCGCGATGCGGAGCTATTGCATTGACACCTTTTCTATGACCTTGAAGTTTGGCGTGATGCGCCAGTATTGCGGAGTAATACTGGAATTTGACAATTTCCATTTGAGCTATCTCCGCAATGCGCTGAAGGCTCAGGTCAAACCCTATCTCACTAAAAAGGCTCTAACTCTTCGCCCGGGTGTCGGATTTGGGCAAATTATATATCGATGGAAAGCTTATTTAATTTTCCATGTGATAGGAGGTGAAAATTATGCAAATACCATGTGTATAAGAATGAATTATTATTTCAAAGAAAGTTCTAACATACTTTAGAGGATTTTCAAGCTAAGAAAAAAAGCACGGGTATTACAAATTTTCACTTAGATAATTGATATCGCCCAAACTACACCCTCTAAAAATATATAATGTGGTTGCTGTCAAATTATAGTAACTCTACTAAGTTGGGGTGGTTGATCCCACAGGAAATAGATTGAGTCTTTCTCTCGAACTTGCTGAAGTAGCCGTTAGTGTAGAAAAGTAGATGGGAGAATTTGTAGTAAACAGTAAAAAAAGTAACAAGTCTTGACTACTTTCGATTGTTATCAATCTGAGATGAAAACTAGGACTGTGCTCCCCCTGACTTCCTAACTTTGTAAGTTTCTCATGCTCAGTCCAACTATCTCAATATAACACATACACACTCTGACAAGGTTGGTATTACCAACCGCTTTGTGAACGCTTTGATAAATGTCACATTTCACCTTGTGAGTCTCAGGGAGTCGCCATACTAACCCTTATCTTTGATCCTTTTTTAACTATCACCTTCTGGGTTACAAGTTATTAGACAAAGATTGATAGCCTCAAATCACTATTGTAATCTCCTTTTCCCAATCGCAATCTCTCTTTTGAAGATGATTTCGAATACAGGCAAGTTCTAGAATTAGGCATCGCTAAGAAAACAATTAAACTGGAGAAGATTAAATGCAAGTGTAAACAATGATCTAGAAGAACCTCTCACTTTCCCTACTTCATTATTCTGACAGGTTTCCCCCAATCCTAGCTATGGGATTTAGCTACTCAAAGTTGTAAGAAATGCTATGGAATTCAATAAAGAAAGCATAGAAATAATCTCACAGAAATCAAAGAATAAAACCCAAAGTCTCAAATTAATTAATCAATAAAAAATCAAGAACAAAAGGATTCCAAGATCAAAAGTCAATCTTGAAATCAATATATGTTTGTGAATTGTATGAGTGCATAAACTATTATAGATATATCAAAGGAAAATTTATAGTGTCTCAAAATAACATAGAAAACCTAACCAAAACAAACTAGGAAATTAAAGTCGGCAGTGCCTACGACTTAGGCAACAGTCGTCTGGACTGACGACGACTCATTATCAGCTCTGTTGTATCTATCTTGCACTAATTGTTGATGACTCATAGTCAGGTGCTATGACTCGTTAGCTGGACCCATTGTCACTCCAATGGATTTTTACCTTTTAGGTCCTTCCTCTCTGTTGTCAGAACGAGTCTTCACTATGAATTGTACCTTGTTATAACGACTCATGGTCAACCTTCATTTTCACTAGGATTCAACTTGGCTATCTTTAGTGCTTTTGCTAATTTTCTTAGAACAACTCCATTATACGACTTTTTGTCAAACCCAATGAGTCATTTCCAAACCCAACTTCAATTCTTGATTCATCAGCCTTTACTGTTCTCACCATGACTTGGACTACGAGTTGTATAGTCACCCAATAACTTGTAGTCCAAATAGCAACTCAAGTTTTGTTGAACTTTTTATTTTAATTCAGTTCCATTTAACTTCCAACCTAGTCCCTGCAATAGACACAAAAACCCACCTCATATCTAACAAAATGGCGTAAGTCTTTGCATATTTTTATAGTTTTAAGCATCGAAAGTGTCATGAAACCATGGCATATCAACATCCTCATCTTAGAACATTTGCATGTCCTAAAGAAACAAAAACTCAGCAAATAAAACACAACAATGATGCATAACCAAGAGAAACCAAAGATACTTATGGAAGTCAATTTCAGTTTCAGCCTAAGAACATAACCCCCTCCTAATTTTTTATTTTTCAAAACCAACTATGTAAATATTTATATAGCACAACAATGAGACACAAGTTAATCAAGATATGTCATTATAATATCAACAAATAATCACGCATACGTGCACATTACACTACCCAAACAAATAAGCAGCTAGCAACACAACCCTTGCTCCCTCATAATAAAGTAGTCCCATTCACTCAGTAGAATAATGCATGTTAATGCGAGGACAATCTCAAGACACTCACTCTCTCAAAAAACGTTTCATAATGTGCACAAAATATCATAAGCTTTCCCTTATTTACTTTACCTTAGTTTTTGAACAGTCGAACTAGGATCACTATAGGACTTTACTCAGTTTGTAACATATGTATGGGGCTGGTATGGTACATTTAGGAATTTAGTGACTAAGTATCCTTGTCACTACAATTACGTTAGAGGTCCACTTATCAACCAACTTTTCTTTATTTCGCCCTTATTTCTCCCTTTTTCCTTTTATTTCTTATTTAGGCTTGGTGTGTTTCTTTTATTCATTCATTTTCTTTTTCTTTTACAAATCTATTATTTTCTTTTTTGTTCTTTTTGCTTTTCTTTATCCATACTTTTCTACCATACTTAGACCTACTTTCTTTTCTCTTATTTACACCCTTCTTCAAACCCACCTCTAATCACGCACCCCTATGATAGCCACGTTCAACTTAGGCAATTTGCATGAGTTAAGGTGCATAATGTCCAAGAAGGACCAGGGTTAAAATAGGTTCATTGTAATTAAATTAGGAAAGTGAAAGGTAAAAACAAGAAAAAAAGTTTATAAAGGCTCACATAGAGATCAAGGGATACTTATTCATATTTGGAAGGTTATTTAGGCTAAAAGTAGATAAATTCAAGAACGTCTATGATCCTTTCATAATCGACTATCCTACAACCTAGGCAAGACCCACCCTGCAAGTTCTGGATTCCATAAGTAAGGAGAACTAAGTAAGCATCTCACGCACACATGGAAAAGGGTTGCATCACAAACTACTTCCTATTTGGTTCATGCAAATTCTAGCTATGATTATTATGTCCTTAATCCTAATTCCACAACAAGTTTCATAGTGGTCATATCTATATAAAATTCACACATTTCAAAAATATATTTTTTCGAGGGATATCAAATTTCTAATATACATAAGCACAGTACATTAACTACCTTATGTACTTATTTTTCTACTAGCTAAACAAAAAAACATAAAACATCATGAAACAAACATAACGCGACACAATATTTCCCAAACATACCAAATCTATAATCATACCACGATCGATAGGGAAAAGCACGGCAACAAAAACCTGCGGCGATTATGGTATGCCCCTACCCAAATAAAGTCAATGCATTATCCCTAATGCATATAAAATGTAAGAATAGGGAGTGAAGACATACTTGGGTGCACTAGGAGCCAGCGCATGACGTCTCAGCATGGGGGGCCCAGAATAGACCTCACTCTCATTAGTAGTAGTCCTAGTAGTGGTCGAGATGCTCATATTAGTAGTGGCACTAACGATGATCAGTGTGCTCAATGGTATATCTATATATAGGGTGGTACTTCTGCCTAAATCTGCTATAGTTGCAGCATTATATCAATATCTCGGGAGTTACTATCTCCTACTCTATCTCATAAACCCGTGTTTGGTGGTCTTACACAGAATAAACACCGAATTCCTTAATATCATCCTTATATTTTCTTCTTTTTCACTTCTTTCTCGGTCTCTTACTCCTCTCTCAGCTGCTTTTTCTTTCTCTTTTATGCCCCAAATATACGATACCTCCTCAACTAGAATCTCCTCAATAATTGAGTAAGTAGGAATGAACACATATACATATCCTCTATAGCAGCACAGAGCTCAAGTAATTTCTCATGACCACCTACCAGGTCTGGGGCCCGAACGCCCGCCAGCTTATGGCTAATCTACCATATGAACCTATCAAGCTGGGTATGTATACCCTCAATCTCGCTCTAGATCTCCCTCTTAACCCATAGTTGTACCCCCTGCTTAATATTCATCACTCTTTTCTCTAATATACCCAATCTCTTTAGCACTTCAGTTAAGAAGGCCTTTAGGACTAAAGTATAGTTAGCGGAAGCTAGTTTGGAAGTATACAACCTTGCAGTTAGGGGTGGGATTAGAGTATGAGAAGTATCAGCTACATCTATCAAAGTCTGAGGCTCAGATAGGGCATTCTTAGTGGGGGTTTCACTAATATCGGTAAACCCTAAAGTGTCAATACCATGACCTTCGCCCTGAAATACCTCCTAGAGTAAAGTGGCCCCCACCTTCGCCTTTGAGATGGGTTAGCAAAGTTTCAGATCAAACCCAAGTCAATGGTCATTTAAACCTGGAAGAGCTGATCCAGACCCTAGATCGCTGGTATACCCTAATCCATACACATCTACATCAACATACATAAGAAGACTAAGTTGGTATTCGTTCTCACAGCTCGGTCACAAATATCTTAATTTATAATCTTGGCTATGTCGATCTCGTATCCCTCTATGATTTCTGTAACCAGGGTAGCTCAGTCTGGACAGAGCAAATTAACCCTATTGGTGCAACTCAAACAATAATGCACTATCACCCACCAAGCCTTCACAGCAAACTTCATACTACCATTCAAACGGCCAACCACCCAAGGTGCCTCTTCCTGTGCCATAGCAATGATCTTATCCATTCACTAGAAGTAAGTGTACATATACTTTGTACCAATTTATTTTATCTTTACTTTCTGTATTTCATCCATGCGATGATCAATTTCAACAGTGTTGGCCGACAGCTGGAAATCCAAACCATAAAAAAACTTTGAAATAGTCTGTTTTGGGATATTTACCCAAAAACCTCTAATCAATACTGCAAGCAAGGGGTAACCACCTTTCCACAATCTCCCTTATAGATAAAGTCACTCCAGCTTCATTTGATAAGCAGCATAAAATTCCCAGAACAATGTTGGGCTATATTATCCTAGAGCCCTAGTCATCCACTCAAAATGGTACTGCTGGAAGCGGACCTCAAACTCTGGCATCTTTGACTTACCCACCATGCTCAATTTGGGTTCTAGATAGAACCCTCACTTTAGTCTTTGGGTGGCAGGGGTGATGGAACTATCTCTCTCGTATAATTCCTATATCCTGGGGTACCCTCACTAATTAATGATAGACACTGGGCAGTCTCAATTTATAGTGGCTTAACAGGTGGGGGGAGGTGGTACCTCTACTAAGCAATCAGTGTACTCACTTTCCTTCTCCTTCTCATTTTCTGACCCACTGTTAGACATATCATTAGCTTCCTTATTCTTATTCTTGTCTATAAATTATAGCATTCTAGCTGGAGGGAAAAAATGGTCTAAAAGATCTTTGTGTAACTCATTCCAAGTAGTAATAAACCCATAAGGTAGCTCCTCTAACCATAATATCACTTCACCAGTTAGACAGTATGGGAACAACCTGAGTCTCAACGCTTTCTGATCCACCCTAGGTATATAAAATAAACTGCAAATTCTAACAAAATTTATGAGGTACATGTTTTCATCATCAGTCGACGGGCCAGCAAACACATCTTTCAGGTTCAGTGGTTAGATCATAGCACTAGTAATGTCGAACTTCAACCCCTGGGTCAAACTAGGAGAAATGATGGTTCCTGTCTTAATAGGATCTCGAACCCCCATGTCTTCATCTAGATATTCATATGTTGGAAAATACTAAAAAGTAGGGGTACTGGATCTATATATCTTCTACCTTTGTTGAGTTTTGCTTGATGATCAGCTTTCTATATTTATTTTACCTTAAGAATTGCATGCTAGGAAGCCTCATTATCCCTCCTCACATTTGCTTTCACTAATAATCATATAGTAGTTTTCTTGGTCATCTCCTAAATTATATGCGGAGGTGAAAGAGGCAAATTTAGTAGATCATCTCAAAGCCCCTCATGATGAGGTTCACTATCGTGGTCTGGCATCCTACGATTCTGTTGTAGAATTCTTTCTTGTTCGAGACTGAATGGGATCAAGAGATTGCCTTGAATCCTATTACTGGTCATACACCATCTTCCACACCAAGAAAAATAGAAATGTAATAGCCAACAACCTCAAAAACTCCAATCAATCTTTAATCTTACTCCCCAGCAACAGCGCCAAAATTTGATATCGACCAAACAGTACCCTCCAATAAAATACAATGTGGTCACTATAAAATTCTAGTAACCCAACTAGGTTGGGGTCAATCCCATAAAGAATAGGTCAAATCAGTCTCTCGAACTTGCTGAAGTAGCCGGTAGTATAGAAAAGTAGATGGGGGAATTTATAGTGAATAGCGAAACATAATAAGTCTTAATTGTTTTTGGTTGTAATCAATCTGAGATGAACACTAGGATTGTGTTCCCCCTATCTTCCTAACTCCGTAAGTTTCTTGTGCTCAATCCGGCTATCTAAATTTCACATATGCAGAATCTGACAAGCTAGGTATTACCAGCCGTTTTGTGAACGCTTTGATAAATCTCACCCTTCACCTTCTGAGTCTAAGAGTGTTGTCGTACTAACCTTTTTCTTTGCTCCCATATTAACAATCACCTTATAGGTCTCAAGTTATTAGACAAGGGTTGATAGCCTCGAATCACTTTTATAATCTTTTTTTCCCAATCTCAATCTCTCTTGCGAAGACGGTTTTGAATACAGGTGAGTTCTAGTGTTATCCACCACTAAGAAAATAATTAAACTGAAAAATATCACAATGAAAATGTAAATAATAATCTATAAGAACTTCATACTTCCCCTACTTTGTTATTCTACCAGGGTTCCCACAACCCTAGCTATGGCATTTAGCTGCTCATAGTTGCAAGAAATGCCATGGAATTCAATACAGAAAGCATAGAAGTAATCTCACAACAATCGAAGAATAAAACTCAAAGTCTCAAATTAATTAATCGACGAAAAACCAAGAACAAAGGGATTCAAAGATCAAAAGTCAATCTTGAAATGAATATATTTTTGTGAATAGTATGAGTGTGTAAACTATTACAGAAATATCAAAGGAATATTTATAGTGTCTCAAAAAACCATAGAAAACCTAACCAAAACAAACTAGGAAACTAAAGATGGTAGAGTCTACGACTTTGGCAATAAGTCCTACGGACTGACGAAGACTCATCATTATCTCTGTTGTCTCTGTTCTACATTAAGTGTTGATGACTTGTAGTCAAGCCCTAAGAGTCGCTGGCTAGACCCATTGTCACTCTAGTAGATTTTACCCTTTTAGGTCTTTCCTCTTTGATGTCAGAACGAGTTTTCACTATGAGTCGTACCCTATTAAAATGGCTAGTAGTCGTCCTTTGTTTCCACTAGGGCTTCAACTTGGCTATCTTTAGAAATTTTGCTAATTTTCTCAGAACGACTCCACCCTACGACTCATTGTCAAACCAAACAAGTCATCGCCAGTCTCAACTTCAAACCTTGATTCAGTATCCTTCACTATTCTCACCATGACTTGGGCTATGAGTCCTATTGTCACCCAACGACTCATAGTCTAAATAGCAACTCAACCTTTTTTGAACTTTTTCCTTTGATTTATGTCCATTCCACTTCCAACCTAGTTTCCCTACAATAGACACAAAAATACACCTCATATCCAACAAAATGGCCTAAATATTTATATATTATCATAGTTTTAAGCATTAAAAGTGCCATGAAGCCATGGAACATCAATAATTTTTGGTCTTAATGAGTTCCTTATGTCCTTACTAAAAACACTCTTAAGTCTGTAAATTATTTCTGTCTTTTTTTAGTATTATGACTATAAGCCTAATTTTACATAAAAATGGACAATTGTTTGTCTTGTATGTTAATAACCTAACCAACATGTAATTAATCAAAAGGCTTGTTTGAAACCATTACGTTCTACTTATTTATCCAATGTGTTTTGCTTAATGCGAACCTTAAGACTAATTAGGTAGCCTAGTTTCTTGTCTAGATCAAATCCAAAGGTAGAAAGTCCAAACGCCTCTTGGACATTAAGTTGGAACGGGTAGGCATCTTAGGAAATGGTAGTTTTTATCATTTTTTAGAACACCTCTAAGTTTAATAAACAAATTAGGTGGGGGTGGGTAGATATTCAAAAATGATGAAAGTTGACCCAACCACATTCCGACAATGCAAGATATGATATTGTCGCCTATTAATAAGTTGGGCTCTAGTCCGAATAGTTAAAAACAATAAATTCTTGTCCAACCTCTCGAATTTGTTCTCTGTTATTTACTTTGAATGTTTTAATTGTTTGGGGTACCTTAGGTTCTCTTATTTAATAAATATGTTGTTATATTGATTGTGTCATTTATGTCTCCTTGCTTATCTATGTCATATCTTATTTTTTATTTATCACCTATATAATTGATGATTAAAAGATAATTAAGATAAATGTCTTGTTTATTTGTTATTTTTCTTCACTTAGTAAGATTAAGATAATAAAATCATCGACCTTTTCTTGTCACGTAGAATCCCTACATAATATAAGAATTCGGTCAGGATCCACATTTGCGGACCTCAAAAGGTGCCTAACACCTTTCTTTCGAGGTTATTTAAATCCTTACACAAATTTCTGGTGAACTAAACAAAATAATAAAATAAGTTCATAATAGAATGGTGCCCTAAAGATCCTTAATTTGTTAGGTGGCGACTCTCACTCTTTAAACAGTCCTAAAAAAGATGTCACATCGAATCCTGCTTTTTGTGAGAAAATGGGGCCCGACATTGGCTCTAGAATTTTGGTGCTTTCGTTACCACCACTTTCATCACGAACACTCGCTCAAGTAGAACCCCATCCTCTGGTAGTCCTAAAATCTTATATTTCTCATTGGTAATTCTCATAAATGTAAGGGGAACCTCTTCTTGGTTCTTAGCGATTAGAGTAGTAAATCTGTGAAACATCATAAGAATGCAAGTTATAACTCATAGAAATATCAAGGAAATCAAATTTCAAAAAAAAGTCAAGTTTGGAAATGGGCTGGGAGGCTACTACCAGCAGCCTCCAGGTATAGCAGGATGCATCCCACTACCCCAAAACCATAATAGCAAGAATATTCCTGCTATAATGGAGCCTTCATAGTTAGATGAGACCTTTATAGTGGCTTTCAACATCCTCGAGCTTCAAGAAGTGTGTCAGTGGTGCCGCTAGAAAAAAAGTATCATTTTGGTCATTATAACCATAGATCAGTGTGGAAGTGTCCTAGGTCTATTATATACAAAATTTTGGGCATTTAAACTCCTAAAACATGCCTAAATCATCAAAATATAATCAAGAACAACCTTCACATTCATCATAATTTAAGGCCCTGTTTGGCAATGAATTCCATAACTCTTACACCTAGAATGTAAACAAGCAGTGTAAATGTAAGATAAGAAACCATACTTTGACAATTCATCCAAATAAATTAAAAAAAAATTGAATTCAAAAACCAACCCCAAGCGTTTTCTATTTTATTCTATTATAAATTATGCAAAATGTGAGTAATGAAGTAAAGAGTCACAGTTTAGTGATCATTACCTTATTTCTAGCTTTAGGAGCAAAGTGATAAGGAAGGATAGGGGAGTTTGGAGAGAAAAAGAATGACAAATAGGCATGAAATCCATTTCTCGCCTTTTTGAATTATTCCCAACTGCTATAGCGAGAATATTTCTGCTATTGTGAGATCTAGTCTCTCGAGACACAAAAAAAATTTGTTTGTTATGTTCTTGAAATTCTTTATCAACTGTTATTCTGGCGAGGCCTCGAATACTTTGGGTACTCAAAAATATTTTTCTTTAAGTAGTCTTATGCTTCTCGTAAAAATAAAAATTTATTGAGGGAGGGAGCGAAGTAGTACTGAGGGTGTAGCACGAAAATCTAGTACGCCAATAGTAAAAAATTCAGTGACCTCCTTAAGTGTTTTAGTTCACATTATAGTTGCAGGGTCATCAATATTAAAGTGATATTCATTCCATCTTCTTCCTACCATGATTGTTCAGGGATGAATAATGAGTAAACTAGTATCTATTATGATGATCTATTATCTTGTTACTAAAGGCACCTCATCTATGGGTACGGGGTATGGGGATTCTTGAAAAATATTGTCACGACCCGAGACTACCCCCTAGTCGTAACACGATGCTTAGAACCACAAGTAATCCCAAGCTAACCCATGAAATGGCATGATACTTGAGAAAATGATTTACAATATATAAAATAGCTAAATTTGTTGTGCGGAAATATAATCATGACATAATCTGGATAAATAAAATACTGATAAATTTTACAACCTGATAAAACTGAAGAGAACTAGAATTTATATTTCATGACTCTGACTGACCATCAATAAATTCTCTACTATACTAACTAACGATAGCTGGGACATGCCTCCAACTACCACTAATCAATACATATGAATAAATACAATATGATACATAAATTACAACTGACTGGAGTCTTCGAAATAGGAGAACTTATCACATGTTGGTTGGAAACTACAATCTGTCTAACTATGATAAGTAGTCTACAACTGGTAACTACATTATGAGACAATTTAGCACATAGAAATATATGTGTATCAGTACTTTGGAATGTACTAAGTAAACGGGGGTGAATGCAATAAGTAAAACTGAGTAGATACATAATCTTAAAACATGCATGCTAAGTGCTAGTAGACTCACCAAGAGACTCAAATCAACTAAAAGCTAAAGTATCTTAAAACATGCATAAAAAATATAATCTGATAAGTTCGTGAATTCTCTACTTTTGTAGAATAAGTAGGATTGAAACTGGAAAGCAGTAAAACGTGAATACTGTATGAAAATCTCATGTAAAATTGAATAGACTATAAAACTGAACTGAGGGTCATGTATAGATACTGAGTATGAAAACATAAATATGTAATATTTGAGAATGAAAGAGCAAGCATAAACATGTTTCTAAGGTAATCGATAATCTGAAAGACTCAAAGTTGTATAACTAAATAACTAAAAATCTATACACTTGGTCAAGCACCTGAGCTGAAATACACTGAATACTGTACTGAGACTATGGGAGGTATTATATAACTGACATGCCCTAATATGATCTAATCGAGGTTCAACCTATAACCCTATTTGGAAGGGTGTCAGTACTGTGCATGAGTACTAACACTAGTTGTGTGGATCCATTAATCATAAGTCCCAAAGGACTAGGGATTCAGTTCTAAACAAGTGGGTAACCCCTAAGAGAGTGTTATTCCTAAAATAGTGGGTGACATCTCATAATCCTACGCTAGATACGTAGTTCTGAAACTTAGGGACTATTACTAAGGACCCAATCCTAACTAGCGGGTGAGCCCCCATCCCTAGGTTCGCTCGGTGCTAAATCCTACTCCTAACTGAACTGACACTAGTACTGAGATGAACTAAATTTAATTGAACATTATTACTGATAGTGCTCATCATGGTTATATCAACTAAGGAAAATAGTAATATACATGGTTTAGCTGAATTTTTACTTGAAATTCTAAAATCATATAAAACATGTAGGTATCGGGTGTTCATAACCCACCAACACTGAATGATCATAAAATACAATATTAAAGATTAAAACTTTAGGATTGAATCTTTGTTCAAAGACACAAAAAGTAGACATTACATCAAATATGTGAGAATCATGAACTTGAACATGGGAATGTCTTAAAACATAGGAAAATAACATAGTTACGCGACTAAGATGATAACTTGACATTGTAACATGAAATACACTTGAATATGACATGGGAGATTGAATCTTGAAACATGATATAACCTCACTTTTCATGGAATCATACTTGAACATGAATTGAGTTCAAAATACTAAGGAAGAACATGAATTTAACTCATCATGAACATAATAAATTTCATAATAGAGAAAAAACTCATACTTTACTCAAAAAGGGAGTTTTGGGATCAATGGGTGAAAGGACCCATTGATGAGCATCCACATACCTCAGTTGATGGTTTCTTGAAGATTTCTTGAGGGTTTCTTGAACTTGGAAGCTTGAATTCTTGATTTCTTGAGAAAGGGGCTTGGATTTATTTCTTGGGAGATAAGAAGGGTTTTTTAATTGTGAATTGAATGCTTGGGGTTAAGCAAGTGTAATTTACGTGTTTAAATACCCCTTATATCGATTAAGAGTGATTAGGGATGGTTTAGGAGTGTGAAAAGACTTTAACGGCTTTGATTTAAGTCAAAATAGAGCACTTTTAGCACTATGCAATCACCATACAATGCACAACAATCTCCCAATCTAAGGTAGGTGATGCATGGCCATCGCACATCCCCAAGTGGGAGATGTATGGCCATCATACACCCTTTCCAATGGCCTTTTGTGATTGTAATATGATGCATGACATTTGCATGGCCATAACTTTTCGCTCAGGTATTGAATTAAGGCAAAATTGATATCGTTGGAAAGATAACTCAATTATATATATCCTTTGGTGGGTCTTTATATGCAAAAGTCCACATATATCAAAAGTTATGCACGTTCAAAGTAGCCCTTTGAAGAATCAAATACAAAGATTTGGTCGAATCAAAGGCTCTTAGCTCAACTTTGCTCTAAGTTATTCCCATGAACATTTTTCACCTCAAAATCATTCTTAACACTAGGATAATGATCATGACACATGTATTCAAATACAAATCATGAGATTAGAGTTTACACGCATAGTAACGGCGGTTCAAAGTCTATCCCGAAAATGTGGAGTGTTACAAATATGGACTAAAACTAGTATGAATTGACTTCATTGAAAATTTTTAGAATTTAAAATTTTAGGTCTAGCTGGCATCATCCCACTATAGCCAAAAAAATTCCTCTATAGTAGTGTTGTGGTAGCGGTCTACTGGCCGCTATAGCAAGTTGTCGAGGATAAAAAAACAAGTTTTTTATTTTGTTTGTTTCCCGTCTTCAGTTGTAAATAGGATGAGGTTTACTTGTAAAACCCCTCCCCCCAGGGTTACCTCATGTCCTTGGAGTAATATATAAGGAGAAGTATGCTTGAATGGGGTAAACCCATAGTTTTTTCATGGATTTCATGCTGAAAATCACTAGCAAGAAGTCATAAGTTTGCATTCCTACCTTTGAAGTAGCTTCTTGGCATCTAGGTAGACTAGGTTTAATTTATTAATTTACACCAGCATTAGAAAGCATAGTCATGACATAGATTGATGGAAGATTTCATGCTTAGGCTTGCAGACATAGTGTTGCAATAGATTAAAAAAATGGTAATTTCAGATCATTAAATAAAAACTTATGTTAATTGTGTATTGAGTCTGTGATATGAATTAATGAGTATTGTTGTTTATGTTGATCACTTATGAATGCTTGTAATGGTATTATACCCAAAAGACTGTGTTAGAATCTAATGAAAGTTAAGGTTAAAGGTAGTTTGTGTTGGTGGATTCTAAAAAATCTATGGTGGTAACCAAGAGAATGGAAGCCATCGATAAGGTTTTAGTCTCAAAATGGAAGGTTTGATGTTCTATAGTGTGAACCATATGCATGTAAAAATACACATTAGACCCTAAAAGTCTTAGCTAAACCCTAAATTGATTTACGAATTATAGGTGATGGTATAACATAGTCGAAACCCAACATTATTAATATGTGAATGTTAATTGTTCCTTTATATACTTGTACCAATGCATGATCAAGAAGTAATTTTTTGAATGATATCTTAAATGTCAATCACATATAATGAGGTTGCATTAAAGACTTATTGATTTTACAAGTGTCGTTTGCTTATTATGATTGTGGTTGTTGTGATATCTATTGATTATTATGGGATGTACTAGTATTTGGACATCCTCATGGGATTTATATTATATTTGTAAGATGTATCGATATTTGGACATCTTTACATAATTGGTTGATGTAAGGCTAATAGTCACTAGATGTCTGAGATTTTAGTATATAGACTAAAATTAGTTCCCTACAGGTCATGATTAGTTAGTGGGTATAAGCCCTTCATATGTGTGTACAAAGTATTGGTGAGTGTGACGGTTCCTTGAGTGGATCGTGTTTATTTTTTGATTTATTATATTTTGTTTCTTGGATGAACTCAAATTTATGATTATTGTCATTGGTGTTATTGGCTTGGGACCTGAGTGGTCCAAGCTAAATTGCAAATAATTGGCATCTCTCTTTATTCTCTATTCACTTATGTAATTAAGACAAGATGTATCATATTGTTTTTAAGTCATAGTTTGATGACTTGGATTACAATAGTAGTCATGGTCCTGACTTGGGTTGTCATCTATATTGACTTGTACTTGACTGGATTTTGTGGCTTTGTTTGAAAAGGACAAGTGTTACATATTTGAGATAATTTACTTAAATGGAGTTCATAGTTGTTATTGTGTCATGGTTATAGCCATTGTATGACATTATTGAGATTAGGTAGGTGGGGAGTTGTACTCCTGTTTGCTAATTATTCCTAGACCTTAATTGAATTCTCTAACTAGGCGGATGTTAAAGCATAACCAATGTAACAGAATTTGGATAAGTGTGGTGTAAGAGTCTGAACTAACTGGTTTCTAAGGGTTGGAAACTGTTAAAGTTAGGCATGGTTGAGTTCCTAATTGAATGAGTATTTAAGGCATAAATTGATGATATTATAAAGAGGTAGTGTTTAGAGTCTAATTTGGTGTGGAAGTTGCTTATGGATTAGTGAGAATTGTAAAAAAATGAGGTAAAGAATTTAGGACAGGAGGTTTTGCCTAGTAAAACTCTTAAGGTCCATGTTTTCCTTTTGGATATTTAAGTGGTTTTTATGTGATTTAATTCGGTTTGATCGATGATGCTTACCAGTACATGTCATTTAGACTAATAGTACTCTTGATATACCCCTTTTTGGGTTCTAGTCTGGTTGCAGGATCAGTAGATATTCATACTTGATGCGGTAAAGATCTCCAAGAGCTTCTATCATTGTCACTCACCGAAAGCTGGGTCATAATTATGTTCTAAATCTAAATCCTCTAGTAGTAGCTTTTGTACCTGTTTAGACTAGATCCTTAGGGTAAGGTATTTATTTCTTTTGTATTATTTCTTTTATGACTTCTGCATGATTATAAATTGGGTGGTAAGGGTTCTCCTATCTAGGTGGATTAGAGTATGTTCCCGCACAATCCGGTTAGTTGGGACATGAAAAGAGGGAAAGAAGGTGTATCTTTTCTTGGACTTGGCTTTGGCCTTTTTCTGAGCAAAGCTAGGGGTTATGTCAAGGTTCGATACTCTAATTTTAGTGATAGAACCTACAGTATAGAGAAAGTGACCAATGTCAAAGAAACATATATAGAAACGCATGGGGAAAATGGCAAATAAATTCCCACGTTGACTCTTCACCTTCTTAATGTTCTTCACCTTAGGATAGTAGACGTCCACGTTCGGCCCAATTGCCATTTTCAGCTAATATTTTGGTGAGCTCTATCTCTCTGGAACCATTTTAGTATTTTTTTTTATTATATGTACAGGTCTTTAGTTGGGCATGACGGCCCTATGCCAACTAGTCACTTGTAGTATACCTTGTGAAACTGACTAGAGGCTTTATGGACATCATGTAGTATTATATTGTATAGTTTTGTTAATATAACTCCCCTATGTATATATATATATATATATATAGCTTATATTAGGTAAGTTGCTCGTTATTGTTGCATAATCTCACCTTGTGATGGTAAAGTAAGTGTATACGATTCTTGTTTGTCATTATCATTTTGGGGCATGACTGTCTCAAACTAACCAATGGGAGATCGACAATACCTGCCATGCAACTCCTTGAAAGGGGCCGTCTCAATACTCGAATGGTAGCTATTATTATATGCAAACTCCACTAAGCCCAAATGCTTCTCCCATTGTCCTCCGTAGTCTGTATCACATGTGCGGAGCATATCCTCCAAAACCTAAATAGTCTTAACTAACCATAGGACTAGGGGTGGAAAGTTGTGCTAGGGTCAATCTAGGTATCCAACTCCTCCTGGAATGTCCTCCATAAGCTAGAAGTGAACACTAAGCCTCTGTTTGAAAAAATAGACACAGGTACCCCATAAAGACGGACAATCTTAAGAAATTACATATGGGCTTACTTCTTAGCACTATATGAGATCTGAATAGGGATGAAATTGGTTGATTTAGTCAACCGATCCATAATGATCCAAATATTGTTAGAACCACGAGAAGTACAAGGTATCCTACTCATAAAGTTCATAGTGACTCCTACTTCCACTCAGGAATGGGTAATCTCTTAAATAAACCATCAGGTCTCAGATGATGGTTCTTCACCTACTAACAACACAGGTAACGAGCTACAAAACCTGTAACATCAAAAAGCAATCTCATATGGATGGATAGAATACCTAGAACGATATGCCTCCTCAAAAATCAATCTCATTCATCTACCATCTCTTGGCACAAAAACTCGACCTCCAATCCTTAAAACACCATCAAAATCAAGGCTTCGTTAGCCTCACCATTCAATACCTTATCTCGAATTGCCCTCAAACTAACATCCACAAACTAGTGACCATGAATTTATCCATTCAAGGAAGATCTAGCATCAATAAAAACTAAATCATGCTCGGGTGTTGAAATATCAATCCTAACTAGTAACTTAGCCTCCAAGACGAAAGGCCACTGTTAGGTGAAGAGATGAGTTAAAATCCTAATACTAGTTGACTTTCGGCTACAGGCAGCAACCATATTTGCCTTGATTGGATGATACAAAATGGTGAGGTCATAATCCTAAGCAACTCAAGCCAACATCACAACCTCATATTAAGATCTTATTTTCTGAAGAAATACTGAAAGCTACGATGGTCCGAGAAACTATAGCAATAAACTCCATACAAGTAATGATACCGCAACTTTAACAAAAACACTATGAATGCTAATTCCAAATCAATGTTTTGGGTAATTTCTCTCATGAGGCTTCAACTGGCGAGAGGCATAAGTAATCACCTTACCCTCCTACATCAACATTGCACCCAAACCAATACCAAAAACATCACAAAACACAGTAAAACCCACATCTTCCTTAGGCAAAGTCAAGATAAGAGCCGAAGTCAATAGCTCTTTCATCTTTTAAAAGCTCTTCCCACACGCATCCGGCCACCAAAAATCACCTTTTATGAGTCAACTTGGTCAAAGAAGTCAGAATAGATGATAAACCCTCTACAAAACATCGATAATAACCCACCAAGCCAACAAAACTCTGAATCTCAATAGAAAAAAGTAGGTTTATCCTAGTCACAAATCATTGTTATCTTAGTCGAATCAACCATAATTACCACATAACCTCACAAAGAGATAAAATCCAACCAAAGCTTACACTTATAAAACATAGCATACAACTTCTCATTATGCAACCTCTGAAGTATAATCTTCAAATCCTTCACATGGTCGGCCTCACTTTTAGAATAAACCAAAATGTCATCTATAAATATGATCGTAAAGGAATTGAGATACGGTCCACCTGGTTTATCAACTCCGTGAACGTTGTTGGGGCATTTCTCAATCTGAAATACATGACTAAGAACTCATAAAGATCATACCAAGTCCAAAAATCCATCTTTCAAATATCCAAAGCTCAAAACTACAACTGGTGATACCCGAATCTTGGAAAACACAAGCTCTTTAGAGATAATCAAAATGATCATCAATTTGAGAAAGAGGATACTTGTTCTTAATTGTCACCTTATTCAAAAGCCCATAGTCATCACAAATATATCGAACCATTTTTCTTCTTTAAAAACAAGATAGGTATTCCCTAAGGAGACACGTTGGGTCTAATAAACTCCTTACCCAACAAATCTTGCAATAGCTCTTTCAAATACTTTAACTCAGTTAGGGCCATCCTATAGGGAGAAAAAGAAATGGGCTTGATACCCATCTCTATATCAATAGAAAAATCAATATCATGATCTGGAGGTATACCTAGAAAATCTGTAGAAAACACATCCATAAACTCATGAACAACTCGAATAAAACCCATAGGAAGTGGTGATACAGTAATAGTATCACAGACATGAGCAAAATAAGACAAACATCTCCTCTATATGATGCATCGAACATGCAGAAAAGATATAATATCATTTGAACCTTCTCTAATCATACCCTTCCAAGCTAACCTCGACACACCTAAAGTAGATAAGATCACGATCTTGGAATAATAGTCCAAAATAGAATGAAAAGGAGCTAACCAATCCATACCTAAGATAATATCAAAATCAATCAAATCTAGGACAATCAAGTCTACCCAAGTCTCATGGCTTGCAAAGGTAACCACACAAGATTGGTACACCTGGTCCACCATTAAAGAATCTCTTAGGCATAGCAAAAGGCTCACATAAAATATCAAAACCAAAAGCAAAGTATGTAGACATATAAAAAAAAAAGTTGACCCAGGGTCAAATAACACGAAATAAGATCTGTAGCAAACTGGTATGATACCTATAATAACACCACCATAGGATTCTACCCTGAGTCTAACAAGTATAGCATAGCATTGACCACGTCCACTCCTGAACTAAGTAACCCTACGACCACTACCATAAGCATCTCTACCTTTACCTCAAGCACCTCTAGCAATATCCCTACCACTCTATGAACAAGATCTCACTAATGATATAAGAGTAGGTATGAAAAAATAGTAGGGATAATCCTTGGCCCTATGGCTATACTTATCATAAACAAAACGTCCTCTACGTCCTGACTAAATCTGAGGAGGTACAGCTAAACTAGAACGACCAACCTGGCCCAATGTCACCTGAAGTCACTGAACCTGAAGGTCTACCATCTGAGCCCTACAAAGTAGCCTAAATTGGCCTACCATGATAACCAGAGGAACCTTTACTCAAGAAATCCCTACTTCAGAAGGTGTGTCCAGTAAACTCACTATGATGATGCACCTTCTTGGTGCCTTCCTAAGTAGCCTAGATAATAGACTCAATCATCTTGGCATTCTTAATAATACTCTATAAAGAAGGATGTAAAACTACTATCTGAGTTGTAGCCAGCTTATAAGTACCACCTAACCCATTCATAAACTTTTGAATCCTCTCAAACTCAGTGGATATGTTAGCGGCTAAATACCTAGGTAGAGTTTGAAAATAAGCCCCATACTAAAAAATAGTCATGGAGCCCTGCTCCAAGTGGTCAAACTCATCATGTATCTCATCTATAAAACTATAAAATACTAATCTCTCTAAGAAGGCCTCGAAGAACTGAGTCCAAGTCATAACAAGCAAACCCAAAGGTTTATAACTAGTGAACGACCTCCACCAATCCCTAGACACATTTTCCAACTGATAGGTAGTATAAGCAACTCTATGAGACTCAAGTTATCCAATATTATATAACTTTTCCTAGAAATCGATCAAAAACTCATGAGCATCCTTCCCAATGGGTCTGCTAAACTTGGGTGGACCCAATCAAAAATATCCTCTCAAATCTTTTCTAATCATTAGAAGACATATTTGAACCAAAAGTAACTGGGGAAATAGTGAGTCTGGCAGGTAATGAATCCACAGGTAGGGGTACCATAGATTATGGTTGTACCACATATCATAAGAAAATATCAGTACCACAGTTGGAGCATCACTCAATGTCTGAAGAATACCATAAGCAGACACTGAGACTAATAATTACACAGTACTCAAAATCAGAGGAACACTAAGTGAACTCAAGGGAAAACTCTCCAAATAATTTAAGAGAAAAAACAAGAGACCCTGAAGTACAGGGGTATCAACTGAACCCTATGGGACCTAAGCTGGCCCCATATCCTCTATTTGATAATCATCCCTGGAATACACAGCCCCGGGCTTAGGAGAGGCCCCTCTAGCACATCCTCTAGATGGGTAGATCCATATGCACACCCTTTACCTCTAGGCCATCCAAGACCCTTGCCTCTCCCTCTAGTCTGGGATCTATCCTCAGGTTCTGGCTCAATATCCGTATCCTATTGAGATCTAGTCCTCACCATCTGCTCAAAAAAAAGTAGAACACAACTTATAACATTAGATAAAAATAACTCACATGACTAGGAGTCAAAATCAAGAAAGTTTTCCTAAAGATATCGTATAGCCTCTTAAAGATAGATATGGACGTCTGTGTACCAATTTGCAAGACTCTACTAGGAATCTTACTCTAACATTTATGATATTAGTAAGACTGGATTCTCTGATACTAATCTGTTACGATTGAAAATTTGGGTTTATGATGGCAATTTCGCGACTCGGTCTTAATAAGTAAGTCAAATAATCAAACCAATAAAGGAAATATGATATTGAGAATAATATCCATCAAGGCAAGACTTCTAGAATAAATTCAAGCCAAAACAAAAATATAATTAAAATGGAATATGAAAGAAATCCATACATCCAGTTACAAAATTTAGTGTCATAGTGTAAGAGCATCTAATACAATATCCAAAAAACTGACAATACACATTTTCCTTTGATAACTAAAATAAAGACAAATAAGGATAGATGAGGTCTGAATCAACTCCAAACTCTAGAGAGGATCAGTATCTCAAAGTCTAAAATCTCTACACGAAGTCAACTACCAAGGGAGGTGCTCGTACTAGGATCTACAATGAAAGGTGATGTGCCATGCTTTTATGGTACTTTTGATGCTTAAAACAAGGAAATTATGCAAGTACTTAGGTATTTTTGCTAGATATGATGCGCTTTTGCATTGGTTTAGCAAGAAAATAGAGTTTGGAGCAGAGAAGGATCAAAGCGTGATAAAATAAAGCTGGGAGGCTACCTACGAGCCTACCTATGAGTTGTAGGTCATACCTACAAGCATGTAGGTTAGCCACATAGGTTGATGGTCCAAAGTTCTACAAAATGATGACTTCTTCTAATTCCTACAAAGAATACCTACAAGGCATAGGTAGTGCCTACGGACCATAGGTACCCTTCGTAGGTAGGGGTTCTAAATGGCTTATTAGTATACAATATTCAATATTATTCTTAAACTGTATATTTACACACACTCTCTGCTTTGTTTGAAAAATCAAATTCCTCTTTTATCTTAATTGACTTTTGAAAATGTATACATTAAATTATGCTTGTATTATCAATCTTTATCTCTTTTTCTTACTTTTTTTTAAATTATGATTTTTAAAATATTTTTTAATCTATGTAAAAAGAATTATGAGAAAAAATACTTTTTAGTTTAAAAAGGAAAAGTGAGAAATACTGCTTGAGTAAATAAGCTAATATGCTCTATAATGAAATAAATGAGCAGAATAAAAAGATAGTTAGTAGACTTTTTGGTCATGAAATGTTTTTACTTTTTTCTGAAAAATTATTTCATTTTAGTGAAAAAAATGAAAACTATAAGTGTTTGGCCATGAAAAAATACAATTTCGAAATTGTATTTGGAAAAGTGAAACCAAGTTTTACTTGTTTTCACTTTTTTCACTCATACTTTTCTCACAAAATTTCAAAAACAATTTTAATTTATATTCATGATCAAACACAACTCCAACTCCAACTTCAACTCCAACTCTGGAAAATTATAATTTTCATGACCAAACGCCCCTTAAAATTCTAATAGCTATTTATGTAAATAAAAATATTAAAAAATAATAACCTTATAAAAATACTCCATTGCAGATAATACATAAATACTTAATAAATTGAGAGCTCGCCACTCCATTGACACACTATGAGAGTTTTATATATGTTATGTTGTAGTATACTATGATGATCCCCCATTTAGATTTATTTAAGCAATGATGAGACATTATTCTATGTTTGTGTTTTAAAATTCTAAAAATTACACAAATACACAATTTATGTTTTCAATATTACAAAAAATATCAATTCCCTAAACATATTACAAAAATCCCAACATATACACAAAATACTATATATATGTCGGTTATGTTATGTATATTAATAGAAAAAGAGAGTAAAGTAATTAAAAAAATGAGAGAAAGTTTAATTACTTCCAAAAGGATTGATATTTATGTTATTTATACTTTAAAATTTTATGAGGTTGTTTAATAATCGGACTAAATTATCCTAGAATGGGCTGAATTTGATCCAAATCTTTCACATGGAAGATCCACCTCCCAAGCACTCAACTATGCCCTTAACTATGCCGTTGCAGGCAACATTCAATTCTTATGGGGATAAACTACATAAATAAACAAACATCAATAGCATAACTACAAAAACCCCATCTACATTTTAAAAAAAAATTACACAATCACACATGTTTCCTAATGAGTAGTGCCTCTCTTTTATTTTATTTTTTTCTCTCGCTCTTCTCTCCTTCCTCTTTCTCTCTTCCATCTGTCCACTCTTTTTCTCTTCACACTGAACCCAAAATGATAATTTCATTACATTAATTAATTAGATCAATTTCAAATGAATTCATAAGGCCTACCTATTTCATTACTCCAATTCTGAAACTTCATCACAGAAGTCACAAATTTAGCTAATTTTTCGAATATCGAAACGGATATAAACATTAATCTGAAGTTATATGCTGGTACTTTGAATTCTAGTTTTGAATTATCAATTTGAATTCTTATGGTATCCAAACTCAAACCATGTATCTTTTTTTCTATGTATGTAACTATGGGTACATGCTTTCATATTCTAATAATTATACTTGTAGAAATAGATATTAAATACATAGATACATGAAATTATACATTGTAAAACACTAATATAGAGAAGGAGAGGAACGAGAGAGGGAGAGAGTCGAGTTTATAATTGAAATTTCGTTTTCTCTATGATTTATGAGAGATAGAGCCGGCTTTGGGGTAAAGCCTCTAGCCTAGGCCCCAACTTTTGGAGTAGCTTTTGAAAGAAAAAAAAAGTTACAAAAGTAAAAATAATTTTTAAATTTTAATTTGATCAAAAAAGTAGGCTCAAAATTTGTGAAAAGATGTAACAAAGTACACTATTTGTTAATATGAATCCAGATATTCAATTCGATTATGTTAACTAGAAAATCTTATTTAAGATCAATAATGTTTCAAGAAAGATTGAGTATATTATAAATTGAAAAAGAATTACTAAATGAAATCGATATAAAATAATTATTCATAACTTTGCATCTTAGGAAGTTGGAAATCCAAATTTCAAGAAAATTATTAAGGGCCTCTTGTGGAAGTGCGGCTTTAGGCCACCAAAAATATCCAACCGTTTCTGATGAGAGAGGCAATGTATCCAAAATACATCAAAATTCGCTTCAAATATGGTGTATTTAGGACAAATTACACCTAATTAAATGCACAAGTATCTCAGATACATAGATCTCGCACCGATGTATCTAGGTGTGTATCTCAAATACATGAAAATCACTCTTCAGATATAGTATATTTGGGAAAAACTAGACCCAATTGGACGCGCATGTATCTAAGATACATGTATCCAACACCGATGCATCTAGGCATGTATCTCAGATATATGCGAATCTAGGTGTAACTTAGCGTTCATGTATTGGCATAGAAATATTAGACATTTTATGTAAATTTTGAAATCGTTATACCTTCCAAGTAATTATGGTCTAAACCACCTACATTTATGTATCTTACTCTTTTTTGTGTGTGTTATATTGTGCATGTTGGGTTGAAAATGTTGGTTTGTTCGCTGCGGGAACTATGACACCGAATGCTGGTCAACAACACCCATGTTTTAGAGTGCTCCAAACTTGGAAATTTAGGAATTCTTTCAAGTTTTGCTTAAATCCATCATCAGTTACTTGTACTTGTAATAAGCTTATGGTAATAATACACACATATTAGATTCATAATACATAAAAAAAAAATCGTTAGGTTCATATAGGGGTGTCTAACGGGCCGGGCCGGGCCAACCCGGAACTGGCCCTCCCATTTTACCCGGGTTTCGGGCCGGTTTCGGGCCGGGTTTGGCGTTAACCGGGCCGGGCCGGGCCGGGCCAAACAGTAAAAAAAATTAAAACCCACCCGGACCCGGCCCACTAAACCCAATCCGGTCAAACCCACCAAGACCCGGTCAAACCCGGTTAAAAACCGATCAAACCCGTTTAAAAAATAAATAAAAAATCCAATATACACTATATACACTCCAATATACAACATATATTTTTAAAAAAATATATAAAGTATAAACAATTACACATATATACGTACCATTCAATATATAATTATATATGACTATACGTACTACTTTAAATAAAACATTTGCTATAATAGTATAATATATATATATATACACTACAATATATATATATACTAATTTATAAAACATATACACATGTATACGTTAAATATATACTACTTTAGAAGATATATACACATATATATGCACCATTCAATATATATGTACTACTTTAAATAAAATATATACAACAATATAGTGATATACATATATATATATATACAATAATATGTATATATATATAGTTACATACTAATTTATAAAACATATACACTTGTATACTTTAAAGATATACGTCTATAGAAGATATATACACATATATACGCACCATTCAAAAGATATGTACTACTTTAAAAAAAGTATATACTACAATATATATACTAATTTATAAAACATAAAGTAATGTATACGTTAAATATACACGTCTATAGAAGATCTATTCACATATATACACTCTATTCTATGTATATGTAATACTTTAAATGAGATATATGCAATATATATACATTACAATATATATTTGTATAGTTATATACTAATTTATAAAATATATACACATGTATACGTTAAATATACACGTCTATAGAAGATCCATTCACATATATACACTCTATTCTATGTATATGTAATACTTTAAATGAAATATACTATAATGTATATACATTACAATATATATTTGTATAGTTATATACTAATTTATAAAACATATACGCATGTATACATTAAATATACACTTCTATAGAAGATATATACACGTGTATACGCACCATTAAATGTATATATACTACTACTTATAAAATATACTACATTATATATACATTACAATATGTATAGATATACTTATATACTAATTTATAAAACATATACACATGTATACGTTAAATATACACTTCTATAGAAGATATATGCACAAATATTCAAAAAAAAATAAAAAACAACGACTAAGGACTGAATGAATTTGGGGAATTTTATTGATTGCAAAATGATCCAAAATTTATAATTTACATGAATGAAAAATCTATAAATTATGCATCATTTTTTCCAACTCATTCATGTTAATATTAATGGGAACTTGCATAGGATAATCAAAGTCAACGGGGGCAAAACCATGCATTGGACTTGATTCTGCTGAGTTCTCCCGTGAAGTCATAATTTCTTCTAGTTTCAGCTCGTCGCTCGGCTCCGGTTCCATTCCTTGGTTTCTTTTTTCCGCTTTAATCCAATCTCTGAGGCAAACTAGAACATTCATTGCATTGCTTCCCAATGAGTGTCGGTTGTCTCCAAGCTGCTGTCGTCCCTGACTGAAGGCGCTCTCTGATGCAACGGTTGACATTGGAACATTCAAGATATCTCTAGCTAATCTTGAAAGCACAGGATATTGTGATTCATTATTCCTCCACCAATCCAGCGTGTTGATCCGTCATCTGCGATCCTCTGGTGCCGTCCGAAGATAATATTTCAGCTCTTCCCGATAAGTTGATGTGTAAGTTCTCTCATCAACACTGTTCCAACAATTTAAATCATAAAACGAATCAGAAAAACCACTATGTGCCGGCCTTTTAGAAGATGATGGCTCCTCGGGAGGATGAGGAGCGACAGTTGGAGTGATATTTGTAGGTACGGCTGAATCAAATAAATCAGCATAGTGATTATATAATTTTTCTATATAATCTTTTGCATCATCCGTAGCCGTCCACAAATCAGGCTGTACTTGTTCAGAATCATGGTTAGTATTTATTTCTAAGTTAGTATAAATAAGAGTACTAAAGTGACACATATTATTATATTTCATGCACGGATTTAGCATAGCACCAACCAAGTAAATAGGGGGAATCGGGAAAAAATATTTTTTAAATTTTGTAAACACGGCGCCAACAGCTTCTTTATAACCTTCTTTATTTTTATATTGTTGGAGCAAACCAGAAATATCGGCTATATATACCAAAATATTACAAACAGTAGGATAGTAAGCACCGGAAAATTCAACCGTAGCTACATAAAATTTTTCTAAAAACATAACAAGATCATTAATTACAACCCAGTCAGAATTATGTAGCATGCAATCAGCAGAATCAGCAAATGAACCGCAATGTTGGTTAAAAGCTAGTGTAATAGGAATTCTATATTTATAACAAGTTTTTAAAAACTCATAAGTAGAATTCCATCTAGTATCAATTTCCTCAGGCATCAAAATCGGTGTAAGTCCATTTTCTTGACATTTAACTTTAAATTCTCTAATTCTCGATCTACGATTATTTCCTTGAATAAAACCAACGGCAAGACGAATTTTTTCAATATAAAGCTCAAAAAACTCAAGACCATCTTTTACAATTAAATTATATATATGACATGCACACTTAATATGAAAAATTTCAGGCAAGGACGGAGATAGCGTAGATTTTATTTTTGTTATAGCAGTCTTGTTGTTAGAAGCATTATCAAAAGCAATACATAAAATTTTATTTTCTATACCATAGTATCCGGCAATTTTAACAATAAATCAGCAATAAATTGTCCAGTATGTTTACGATCTTCATCATATAAAAAAGCAAGAATACGTTTTTGCATCACGAAATTACTATCCATCCAATGACAAGTAACGGTTAAATAATCATTTTTATTTACAACACGACCAAGATCAGAAGTTAGGGACAATCTACATTGAATATTTTTTAACAATGTTGATAAATAAAAACAATATTGTGAATGGAGTCTAAAAATATCAGACCGACAAGTAGTTCTAGGAATACCATTAAACATAGGATTATAAATTTCTTGTATATAACGAATAAAAGCATCAGAAGAAGGAAAACTAAAAGGCAAACAACCCACAACTACCATTTTAGCTATTTCTTCCCTGTCCCTCAATTTATTATACTTTTTCGTTACTTGACCGGTTGTTGGGTCCATTCTAGTTTGCGTTGACCCACCAACATCCCCACCACCTTTTGCAATATTTAACTCTCTTTTGTGATCTTCATCTATATGTCTCATTAACGTACCCGTACCCCCTTGCTTGCCTCCACTTCTATGCTTATATATTTGTTGACAAATATTGCACTGCACCTCAATATCTGATATACGTTCAAAAAATTGCCATGCAATACTAGTTCTTTTACGAGGTTTTGGGGCACTGGGAGGACGGGAAGGGAGATTAACTGATTCAGATCTAACGTTAGCATCTCCTACTGCGGGTGTTTCAGCAATATTTTCATTATCTTCGTCTAAATTAACTGCATCTACTTCATTTTCTTCTTCTATACCATAATTTTCCTGAGCTTCTACATAATCCATATCGTGAGCACCTACACCTATTTCTTCCTCAAAAGGTGTACCAAGCGGTACCGGAGGCGAAGGCACACGGGTATATCTATTACTTGAACTACCTCTACCACTAGTAATTCGCTTTTTACTACCACTACCGCTTCCGGGACAAAAAAATTTAACACCTTTAGCAACGAGGTTTTTTAATTTATCCATAATATAAATTAAATTAAACTAAAAATATTCAAAATACACAAATATAATAAAATTAAATAATAAACAATTAATACAATAAATAAAAATTAAACGTAAGAGATGGAACGACAATACCAAATTTTGGAAGTATCCGAAGATTGCGACTTTGGAAACTTCCGCTCGTACTTTGTAAACGAAAATTAAAAAATTAAAGTGAACACTTTAAGAAATTAAATATATTGAATATTAGAGAATTGAGAATTGAGATTTGAGAGAGAATGAGATTTGAGAGAGTGAAAAATTGTGTGAAAAATGATTTGAAGTTGTAGGGTATTTATAGATTTTTTTTGGGGATTAAAAAATATTTTTTAAAGTTTTTTTTTTTTTTTAATTAAATGGGCCCAAACTAGCCGTTTGGACCCAAAAACGGCTATATAGCCGTTGGGCCAACGGCTAGTTGGCCCAAATTTTTTTTTTTTTTTTTTTTATATTCCGGGCCGGGCCGGTTAACCGGCGGGCCTGGACCGGGCTTGGTCCGGGCCGGGTTAATCGGGCCCATTTTAAAAAAAAAACCGGCCCGGGACCCAGAACCCTTAAGCCCTAGGGCTTACCGGGCCGGGTTAGCTAATAGGGCCGGGTCGGGCCGGGTCAGCCCGGCCCGTTTGACACCCTTAGGTTCATAATAATACACATATTAGGGTCATAAAATTTATTTGTGAAGACCCAACAAGAATAATTCGTTAAAATAATGTTCTATTTTCGTAGATACGTAGTAGCCGACAAATTTCAAGGTTAATTCTCCTTGATCTTGTTTTTTTTTTCTTTTTTTGGTGGAAGCTTTAACATATATGGCAACTCTAATCCATTTTTAGCATCCTATATGAACTTACTTGGTCTATTAAATTAATTTTCTAAATTTGAACTCCCTAGAAGACAAAAGGAACCTTAATTTCTGGAAAACCCATTCAAAATTCAAAATCAAACCTACGTATTTATTATCTAGTTAAATTATCGCACCTAATCCGCACCTCCCTACAAATGGTATCAGAGCCCAGTTATTTAAATACATACAGAAGTAGCATACATGTTTAAATTTATGAAAAACAAAGAAGCTTTTAGAAAAATTAAAGAATCTTTAATTAGTAATTATTCAGAATATATAAGACTAAATAAAACAAAAGAAAACCCACAAAGACTAGCCTACCTATTTACCTTAGTATCTAGTATTGAAGCAAAATTAATAATCCACTTAAAATCTAGGAGAATGAGACACATACCACCTAATTATGATAAAATCAGATTTAGGTATCCGCCAAAATACTATAAATACGGTTTAAATGAATAAAATACAAAAATACAAAGAACTAAGACAAACTATTTCTGAAAAACGTAAAGAATTAAAAATAAGAATAGAAAGATTAAGTTATAATATATTTGCCGGAGTTAGTAAAAACTCAATAAATGCACAAAAAGATGAAATATCAAATTTAGAATCACAAATAGATAGTTTAGAATATATATATATCAACATGAACTATTTACAATTAAGTGAACAAAGAAGAATTTATAATAGACGAAAAAATATATGAAAATCACGAAGGACTAAAAATAAGAATAGTATTTTCTAATCTAGGGAGAAGATATAAGAAAATAGGTGAACATTTATATTTAATGTTAGAAAAAGAAGAATTAAAATTAGAAGATAAATTGACAGCTATGGTAAGAATAGAAAGGGAAAACGAAGAAATAGATAGAAAAAAGGAAATAGAAAAAATAAAACAACAAACTACAGAAGAAATACGAAAAATAGAAGAAACTAAAAATAGTAGGATTGCTGAATTAGAAAAAGAATTACAAATGTTAAAAGATCTGTATGAAAAAAGACAGAAAGAAAAAAAAGAAAAAGATAAAGAACAAAAATTATTAAACGAGATAAATCAATTTAAAGAAAAATTAGAAATAGACAATAAAGAAATAAAAGACAAGGAATTGGAAATAAATAATATAGATGTTGAAGAAACAGATAATTATGATTCAGAAGATAGTGAAACATATACAGAAATATTAACAAATACAAAAAATTTAGAAATCAATGAAAAACAAGAAGTAATTAATGAAGAAAATTTAGAAAACATCAACACAGAAATATATACTCTTGATAAAAAAGAAGATCAAAATATAATACCTATTACATCAGAAATAAGGAAACCTACATATTATAAGAATAAGTTTAAAAGATATAATCTAAAGAATGAATATGACAAATGGACACCAAAACAAATAGTTAATAAAAATTACAACTTTTTAGACTTAGATTGTGTAATAGATACAGAAAAAACAATACAATTATGGATAGGATATATGACAAAACAATTATTAGATAATAATATAAGTGTAATAGATGCACCAGAATATATAGAAAGAACACTAATAGGAACAGTGAAACTATGGTTTTTAAATCTAACTGAAAATAGTTTAAGAATATTAAGAACCGACAAACCCACAGAAGGAACATCATCAACAAAATTAACACCTATAGAATTATTAAAAAAATATGAAACAGCTATAAAAGACGAATTTAGTAGCATGACAACAAAAGAAGAAGAACAAAATGAAGAGAAAGATATAAATAGAAATTTAATGTTAAAATTAGCAATATGTAATATGTGCTATATAGATGAATATACTTGCGCATTTAAAGAATATTATTATAAAGGAGCATATAATATAGAAGAAAGTAAAGAAATAAGAAAATTATATTTTAATAAATTACCTGAACCATTTAGTTCAAAAATAATAAAAAGTTGGGATGAAACAAAAACAGTAGATACTCTAGGAGCAAGAATAAAATTTTTACAACAATGGTATAGAAACCTATGTGAAAAATACAGAGAAGAAATAAAAATGAAAAAAACATTAATAAAAAATTTAGCATGTTGCAAAGATAAAATAGCACCTCAATTTGGATGCGAAGATAAATATTATAAAAAAAAAAGACATAAGAAATATAAGAAATACAAAAAATCAAAATATAAGTATAAGAAACCAAGAAAAAGATATTATGTAAAAAATTATAAACATAAAAGACCATATAGGAAAAAGAAATCTATAAAGGAATGTACCTGTTATAATTGCGGAAAAATAGGACATTTAGCTATAGATTGTAAATTACCTAAAAACCCAAAAAATAAATAAATATCAGAAATAAAAATAGAAAATATAGAATATATGCAGATAGATTATATAGATTACGAATTAGAAAGTGAAGACAGTATATATGAAATTTCAGAGAATGAAACAGATAACGAAATAGATAGTGAATTAGACGAATTAAATGACTGAAGAAGATATAAAAATAATAACAAAAGAAGAATATTTAAATGACGAAGGAACAGATCAAAAAATAATATTTGATAACAATGTATTTGATGAAATAAAAGGAAAAGAGTTAGACTTAAGTGTAGAAAAAATATTTAAAATACCAACAATAAAAAATATATTTACTAGGAAAAAGGAAGAATATTATGTAGTAAGCCAAAAGGAACATGTAATAGATTGTAGATATGCAAAAGGTAAAGCTAGTATACCACTAGTAACAAAAAGAATAATTAATAAAGAGATAAACGATATAAAAAGTAGAGACCCAATAAAATATGTACACCTTGGAGGTACAGAAATATTAATAAAAGCATGTTTTAGAGAAGGAATAGATAAACCAATAGAATTATATTTAGCAGATGATAGAATTATAAAACCTATAGAAAAAAAGTATAATAACTGCCATAAAAGGAAATTTAATATACCAAAAATTTAAATTTATAATAAGTGTGAATTATTCAGTAGCAGTAACGGATAAAAATATAGACAAATCATTAGTATTATATTGGAAAATAACAGGAATAGAATTAACCCCAGGAAGTAAAATATTTACAGCAAGATGTAAAAATCTATATGTATTAACAACAAAACATAAAATAACTGAAAAAAAATAAAATTAATAAAATACAAATAGAAAGCCCTTTTGAACAATTTGTAAAAATAATTGATAATAATGATTATAGTTACAGAAATATAGACATAGAAGAAGATCTAGAAATAATAAATGATAGAATAAGTACAACAAAAAGAACAACTTATGATAAACCAGAATCATCAAGCTCATAAAAAAGAACAAGTTATGAAACAAGTTCAATGGATAATTCAAACCAATATTACATAACAGGAAAGGTAAATGAAAAAGAATATTTAATACTCTTAAATACAGGACAAGAAGAAAATTATATAGCAAAATATCTAGTAAAAAATGAGGAAATAAAAACTGACAATAATATATGCCCAGATCTACCAAGAAGTTTAATAAATACTAAAAATATAGCAGAAAAAGAAATAATAATAGGAATAAGAAAAATAAAAATAGAATTTGAAGTAAAAGAAGAAATGCAAAAAACAAACATAATATTAGGAATAAAATGGTTAGAACAAGTAAAACCATATAATATAGAACATACACAATTAACTATAACATATAACAGAGAGAAATTATTCTTAAGAAGAACTTTAACATAAAATGAAAATATATGTATTAATGAAGATAGTAGTAGAAGGATATTACAGTAGATATTATACGCCTATGATAGACACAGGAGCAGAAGCTAATTTATGTAGATATAATTGTTTACCAGAAAGTAAATGGGATAAATTAAAAACACCAATAATAGTTAAAGGATTTAATAACGAAGGAAGCTTAATTACTTACAAAGCTAAGAATGTAAAAACACAAGTATGGGATAAAATATTAACAATAGAAGAAATTTATAATTATGAACTAACATCAAAAGATATACTTTTAGGAATGCCGTTTTTAGATAAATTATACCCACATATAATAACTAGAACAGATTGGTGGTTTACAACACCATGTAAACAGAAAGTAAGAGCAAAAAGAGTTAATAATAAAATAAGAAAGAAAACTGATTGGATAAAAGGAAGTGAAAAAATTACACAAAAGTTAAAAAATATAAAAAATACTGAAGATACAATAGAACTAGTCGTATTTTCGATAAATAAAACAGAAATAACTATATTTTCAATAAATAAGATAGAAATAATTAAGAGAAAATTAGAACAATTATATAGTGAAGATCCATTAAAAGGATGGGAAAGACATAAAACCATTATAAAAATTGAATTAATAGATAAAAATAGCATAATAACCCAGAAACCATTAACATATAATTTTGATGATTTAAAAGAATTTAAAATGCATATAGAAGAATTATTAGAAAAACGATATATACAAAAAAGTAATAGTAAACATAATAGCCCAGCATTTATAGTAAATAAACATAGTGAACAAAAAAGAGGAAAAAGTAGAATGGTTATTGATTATAGAAATTTAAATGCAAAAACAATGACTTATAATTACCTAATACCAAATAAAATATTAAAAATAAGACAAATACAAGGATATAATTATTTTAGTAAATTTGATTGTAAATCAGGATTTTACCATCTAAAGTTAGAAGAAGAATCTAAGGAATTAACCATATTTACGGTACCACAAGGATTTTATGAATGGAATGTATTACCATTTAGATATAAAAATGCACAAGGTAGATATCAACATTTTATGGATAGTTATTTTAAACAACTACCTAATTGTATAGTATATATAGACGATATACTATTATATACAAAGACCAAAGAAGAACATTTAAAATTATTGGAATAATTTACGGATATAATAGAAAAATCGGGAATAAGTTTAAGTAAAAAGAAAGCTGAAATTATGAAAAATCAGATAGAATTTTTAGAAATACAAATAGATAAAAGTGGAGTAAAAATGCAACAACATATAGTACAAAAAATAATAAATTCGAAAGAAGAATTAGATACAAAAAAGAAATTACAATCATTTTTAGGATTAGTAAACCAAGTTAGAGAATATATACCAAAATTAGCAGAAAATCTAAAGCCCTTACAGAAAAAAATAAAAAAAGAATGTAGAATATAATTATAACGAAGAAGATAAAAAACAGGTTCAGAAAATAAAAATACTTTGTAAAGAATTACCAAAATTACAATTTCCAGATGAAAATAGAAAATTTATATATATAGTAGAAGCAGATGCTAGTGAATGTAGTTATGGAGGAGTACTTAAATATAAATATGAAGAAGAAAAATTAGAACACCACTGTAGATACTACTTAGGTAAATTTAATGAAACAGAAATAAAATGGAAAATAAATAGAAAAGAATTATGCTCATTATATAAATGTTTATTAGCATTTGAGCCATATATTGTATATAACAAGTTTATTGTACGAACAGATAATACACAGGTACGTTGGTGGCTAACAAAGAAAATACAAAATTCAGTTATAACAAAAGAAATTCGGAGACTAGTATTGAATATATTAAATTTTACGTTTACAATTGAAGTAATTAGTACTAACAAAAATGTTATTGCAGATTACATATCAAGACAAAGCTACACAGACTGATATAATAGAAGAAGATACTCTAGAAAAAATACTCAACACCCTAACTACGTTTTCAATGAAAGTGGACAGTATGGGTAATGAGATAGAAAAGCTAAAGACTAATGAAGATAAACTGAAGTCTATAGCTACAAATCAGCTAACTCAGCAGTGTGCAGAGCTATGTCGATCGGAAGACATTAAAATTCCAGAGCTAGAAGGAGACGTTGGGATACTCCATAAAACCCATAACATTTATCAATCTACTTCTGCAGGTACAAGCAAAGGAGTTAGGAGAAATACAAATATGAACCTAAACAAGCTATTTGATAAACCATTTATTCCAAATACACCAAAAGATCCTATGTTTATACCCCACAAATTACCACATACCGAGAAAGCCTAAACCAAGATAAAAAGACCTACAACCATACAGTCCGAACATACATAAAAAATATTTACAAAATACAAACCTTCTTAAATACCAACCCCAGAGCTATAAACATCCAAGAACCACATACAAATTACATAACTCAGAAGCTAACCGGATACAATAAGCTAATTGCTTTGCCCAAAACCAAACCAGGTCTAGTTAAAACCTGTTACGAATATGGACTACTTAGCACCATATATACCCAAGACGGAAATGAAATATCCAATATACCAGAAATATATGATTCATTTAACATTTTTAAAAGAATAACCAAAGGTAACCTATTTTTTATAAAATTTTATACGGCACCAGCAGAGATATTGTATGATGAAGTTAAATCACCTATACAAGTTGTAAAAATAGGAATGACCCGAGATATGATTATACCAGAAGATATTACTCAACAACCAGAAATACCTAGAATTGAGATACCAAATTTTTATGCAAATAAAAGAATTATTGGACTGTCTACGATTCTTCAAGAATTAGCAAATAATTATCGCAACAGAAATCCCATATGGAGTTATTATTCAAGAGGTAATGTAATAATATACTCAAATTCAAAGGAACTACGAGAAGGAGATATGGAAGACGTCAGGCAATGGATCTTGACTTTACTCAATCCAGAGAAAAAACCTATCGCCAGAGCTATTAGAGAAAAATTTATTTCGGAAGAATTATTAACCAGATATTGCAAGTTAATTGGACATAAATATCCAGACCATCAATGTTCAAAATGTAATGGAGAAGATAATATTGTCCCAGAAGTTCAACTAGAATAAAAGAAGATAAGCATGTCAGGTGGAAAAAAGATAAGAACATCAGATACAAGATAAGAAACAATAATGGAGATATGGAAAGACAACAGATACGACAACATCAACGGAGACAAGATATTGAATTATTTATGATCATTGTATAGATTTTTTAGTCTTTACGTAAAAGATGTAATTATTGTAGACTTATAGACTTTTCTAGACTTGTAGAATTTTTAAAGGTTATGTAGGATTTTAGGCTAGGTAGCCTTTTTGACTTTTTATTGTATAGATTAGTAGCTTTTTTGACTTTACAAAAGGCTATAAGAATCTAGTCTTAGCATTTTAAAAACGTGTAAAGATGATTGTAAAGATTTCGTTCTATAAATAAAGGAAACCGAAGGCATTACAAAGCAAACCTTCATGTGTTGAAGCAAATACTCTCTCCAGTTCACAATAAATATTTTGCTCAATTAATTAAAAAACAGATTTATTTCAATGGAAAAATCTATGGAGGAACAAAACTCAGAAATATCAAACTTACCCGAACATGTATATTTATTTATGATTATGAATAGCTAAATTCATAATTTCCAACAATCATGGTATGATAAAATAGATTCATGTTAGTTACTTTATAGTAGAATTATTCGAAGAATAATATGTTAAGAAGTTTATTAACAAAGTGGAAACGGAGAAAAATCCCTAAGAACTATGTCATCCTAAAGGTGAAACCAATAAGGCAAGAAGCCGTGGTGGGGAGTAACCAGAGTAGAGGCGCTGTTTAAGGGAAAATATCCAGATTACCATGCTAATAGTGACCGAAGAACATGTTATTTAAGAATAATTTAGTATATAGTAATCTAAGATGACCATATTTTGTTATGTACATGGTTGAAGGGAATATTTTGAAAAAAGCAATTTTATGAAAATGAATAATTATTTATCTGATGTGATGGTAGATAAATTTAAAATACTTATTTTGTATGCATTTAAAGATATAAAAGTAGTAGATATAAGAAAAATCATATTAGAAAAAGCATTTGATAAATATTACATGACTAGAGTAAATTATATACCATACCTACCTAACTACTCTTACAAATACTTACCATGATAAATTACATAGAATTTTTAGAAAAAGATATGAGAAACATACAGTTACTAGAAAAACAGATGAAAATAAATATAGACAAATACGTGGAAAATAAAGATATAAAATATATAGAATCCCTTAATAAAAATATGCAAGAACTACTAAGGCTAAAACAAACAACTACAAAATATTATAATAAAATATTTAGTCAATTTTAAATGATAGATAATCTTAAAGTCTTAATCTTATATATACTTAGAGATATAGAAATTATAGATATTAAGAGAATAATATTAGAAAAAGTATTAGACTATGAAATTGAAATTATGAATTGGATAACACAGTTATACCTAGATAATTACCCAGATGGATATTATTCAGATTAAAAGATGTTAGAATATATAAAGAAAATTATAGAAAGACAAAATTGGATATATGAAGAAGTTAATTACAGAAATCAACTTGAAATAGAGAAAAGACAATTAGAAGAAAAATTACTTAAAATAAAATTAACCTTAGAAAAGGAAAATACAAGTAATAATTTATTTAATACGTACGAAAAATTATTTAATACAGATGGAAAATTAGTTATACATGAACAACAAATACTAATTAGTCAGATAAAAAATATAAACCTACGCATTGAATATAGCAAAGTTAGAATAAAATACTACACAGAAATTGCTAAAATTTCAATAGGATAAAATAATTAATGAATACATCTTACGAAAAGAATAAATCATTAAAAGAAATAGAAACTCAACTATATAATTTATACCTAGAATACAAAAGGTTACATATTACTAATGAGGATCCTAAAACACTAGATAATTTAATTACGATAATATCTAATCTAGAATATGAATTAATAAAATATCTTAAGTCAAGAAGATAAAAATGAAAATTATTCCAATCAATAATATTCTTTATAAAAATAAATACCTACGTATTTATTATCTAGTTAAATTATCGCACCTAATCCACACCCCCTACAAATGGTATCAGAACCCAGTTATTTAAATACATACAGAAGTAGCATACATGTTTAAATAAGTAACACCTACATATGAAGATTCCTTCGGATCCCCACACATTCTTCATTGCAAACTTGAACAAGTCCAAACAGACGACTTCAAATATAGACGCTATTGACTTATTATTCAACGGTCATTTTCCTATTGATGAATTTGTGTTACTAATCCACAAAAATAAATTAGACTAAGAAATCACACCCATACCACCCACCCCAAAAAGAAAATGTCCTCTAGTCATCTTCTTTCCTTCCTCTTCATTTCTCTTCTAATTTCCGCCATCTTTTCGGACCTTAATGCGGATAGAGCCGCTCTACTCTACCTGAGTGCAGCCGTCAGAGGCCGCACTCTTCTGTGGAGCACCACCAATTCAAATCCATGTTCATGGCGAGGCGTCACATGTGACACTACAATCAACCGTGTAACTGAACTCCGCCTGCCCGGATATGGTCTATCGGGTGAGATGCCCTTAAATTCCATCGGAAACTTAAGCGAACTCCGCACTCTCAGCCTCCGGCGTAATTCTTTATCAGGGTTTCTTCCTTCAGATTTAGGATCATGCACTGAGTTACGCATTCTTAATTTGGAAAGTAACAACTTTTCTGGTGCAATTCCATCGAATTTTTTCAATCTGAACAATCTTTTACGAGTGAGTTTTTCTGGAAACAGGTTTTCCGGTGAAATATCTGACGGGTTTAACAATCTGACTATGCTGAAAACTTTATACTTGGAAAATAACAACTTCTCTGGCTCACTTCCTGACCTGAAAAACCTCTCACAGCTCAATCAATTCAATGTCTCTTTCAACAGATTATCAAGTTCAATCCCTTCTAGTTTAGGTAAATTCTTAGCTCCTTCTTTTCTTGGGAATTCACTTTGTGGCCCTGCAGGCTCTCTTGGCCCTTGTCCTACAAATAACCCCACCAATCAATCTGATAAACTTTCCAGTGGAGCAATAGCCGGAATAGTAATCGGCTCTGTTATCGGATTGTTTTTAGTACATCTGGTTTTGTTTATGTTACTGAGAATTTGTAGGAGTAAAAAAAGTTTCCGACAAGTGAACATGTCGCCCGTGAGACCACCGGAGAATCAACTTTTGAGTTCTCATTCAACAATAGTGGCAGAAAATCATGATATTGAAAATGTTGTTTCGGGCAGGAAAGATACAAAGGGGATAGTAAGGGGAAAAGTGTGTGATGATAGGACTGATGGGATGGTGTTTTTTGGGGAAAGTTTTGAGTTGTTCAGTTTGGAGGATTTATTGATGGCTTCGGCTGAGGTTTTGGGAAAAGGTTTCTTTGGAACTACTTATAAAGCATATTTGGATAGAAATGTTGAAGTGGTTGTGAAGAGGTTGAAAAATGTTTGTGTTTCAGAGAAGGAGTTTAGGAGAAAAGTGGAGGAATTGGGAGCAATTGGCCATGGGAATTTGGTGCCTCTCAGAGCATACTATTATGGAAGAGATGAAAAACTAATTGTTTATGACTCTATGCCTACAAGCTTGTCTGCTGTTTTGCATGGTATGTATTTCATTTCTCAGCTAATTTCCCTCCGTTGTTGTAAATAAATATTTACCAATTACTTTTTGGTAGTTCTAATTGGTTTATTTTCTCAGGTTTTTTGTTAGGCACTTAAATCCTTAGCTAGATCAGATCTTCTCGTTAATTGTAGAAATGGTCCAACTTCTGAAGTATGGTCCATTATGCTGACAATTCTCTTTTAGCTTTCGCATAAGCTATGCGTATGAGTACTACGAAAACTGTAATTACTTATCTTCGTCCCATTTTATACGGCATCGTTTAATTTGACACGATATTTAAGAATAAAAGATAGATTTTTGAAATGGATGGTCTAAAATAATTATTAGATATTTGTGTGGTTATAAATCATTTTATCAAGATAAAAGGAAAATTTTAAAGTTAAATTATTTATAATTAGAGTAAGATGACATTTTTTTTGAACAAACTAAAAAGGAAAGAGTATCACCTAAATAGGAGGGAGGGAGTATATTATTTGCAAGATGTAATTAAATAGGAAAAATGAGTCATGGAATTCATATGAAAACAAGGGAACGGAAGAAGACTATTGGTAGTTCTAACAACTCCTTGATTAAAGCTCGTGTAGTTACTTGAGTTTAGTCAGTGAAACAGTAAATCTTGATTTCCTTCGAGAATGTAAGTGAATGAATACATATGAGATTTGAGTTTGTGCAGTAAAAAGATTATATGACATGCATGTGTACTAAAGATTATTGGTAACATCCAAAACACTCTTGAAGCTTGTGCTTTTTGGTAAACTGTAATACTTTGTTTGGTAAACTATCTCTTACAACTAGTTTGGTGGAGTGTATTAAATAAATAATACTCCCTCCGGGCTTATTTTGATTTGACATAAAGTTTAAGAAAATAAAGAAGACTTTTGAATTTTGTGATCTTAAATTAAAGTTGTGTCAAATATATCAAAATGTCCTTTAATCTTGTGGTCCTAAATATATCATGTGGAAAGTCAAAATTAAAGTATTGTCAAAAAAGAAAATGGATCATTCTTTTTTAAACGAACTAAAAAGAAAAGTAGATCATTCTTTTTTAAACGGATGGAGTACATACTTTATTAAATATGATATTATTTAATATTTTGTTTGATAGCAATTTTGAGACAAAGTATAACTACTATATATATTGTAGATATTATAGGATGTATAACTAATAAATTTCATTTTGTTATAAAACAAAAAAGAATAAAGAAGAAGAGTAGAGAAAATAGAGAGAGTGATTCTTATTTCTTCTCTTGAGGGAGGAGAGATCATCAGATTGTAAATACAATGAACAAAACCCCTCTATTTATAAGGGAAATTTACTCCTAATCTGAGTAAAAGACGGATGCTTCAAATCCTAATAGATATCAAAGTAGATCTTGATAGACATTCACTATAATGTAAATACATTTATAACATTCCCCCTTGAATGTCTAATTAGTAGATAATGTGCCTCGTTAAAACCTTATTAGAAAAAACTCAGTAGGAAAAAAAATCTAGTGAAGGAAAAAAAGTACACATCTCTAATAATACGCATTTCGGCTATCTCATTAAAAACCTTACAAGGAAAACCCAGTAGGACAAAACCTCGTAAGGAAAAAAGAGTACAACGCGTATTAACTCCCCTTAATGAGAACATCCTTGACCTTTGCATCTCGATCTTGTGCAGCATTTTCTCGAAAGTTGCAATTGGAGAAGATTTGGTGAATAAATCAGTCACATTGTCAGTTGAACGAATCTGTTGCACATTAATATCATCATTCTTTTGTAGCTCATGTATGTAGAAAAGTTTTGGCAAAATGTGCTTCGTTCTATCTCCATTTATGAATCCTTCCTTAAGATGTGCTATGTATGCTGAATTATCTCTGTATAAAATTGTGGGTAGACTGTCATATTTCATACCACATTTTTCTCGAATGAGCTGTATCATGGACCTCAACCATACACATTCTCGGCTTGCTTCATGAATAGCTATTATCTCAGCATGATTCGATGAAGTGGCTACGATAGATTGCTTTGTATATCTCCAAGATATGACAGTACCACCACATATGAACACATAGCCTATTTGAGACCGAGCTTTATGCGGGTCAGATAAGTGCCCATCATCAGCATGACCAATAAGATCGGGACTGCAATCTTTAGAATAAAACAAAGCTCATGTGTTTTATCTCATTTTGATGTCTCATAGTAGGAGCAGAAATATACCTTGCTAACAAATTGACTGAAAAGGCTATAGGCCTTGTAGTATTTGCAAGGTACATGAGTGCATTAATTGTACTAAAATATGATACTTCATAACCAATCCAATTCGATATATTTCGAATTTCAGCAAATAATCTATTGCTTTGAAAACTCTCCAAGAGTTCCAATGATGTTCAAGCAATAAGCTTATACAATATAAGGATTATAAATAAGTTTTCCAGAAACTTTTATATGCTTCAAGCAGTTTGAATCCTTAAAAGTTTTCACATAAGTTTTGTCAAGTGACAATATTCAACATTTCATGAGTGACATCTTCAAGTGCCTGGACTGCAAATCAAATAAGTTTTACGCTTACCAAAATGCATCCTTTCATGTCACTTGATAAATATTTCTACGTCAGCATGCTTAAATAAACGTAGAATTCAGATCCTCGTAATCTTTCACAATATTGCGCCAATATTGTGTCAAAGATATTGATGATATATCATTTTGTATCGGTTCACAATGCGACATAAAATTTTGAGATCTCATCACTTCATTATTTTCAGACACATGAACTTTACATAAGGTTTCATGAAGTGTTATGTCGTAGGCTCTTCAAGAGTTCATTGCCTTCTTATTATGATTATTTGCTCCTTATTTTTCAAGGACTATTTCATTTGGAACCGATTAGTCTACCACGCTTCACGCATGCATAGACTCTGTCCTTTAGGAACACAAAATAAGAGCATTTGCGCTTAATATGAGATGCTTTCGGCATTTGACTTGAATTATCTTTTGGATGAGGATCTGGTGATAATTCCTAACATATTTCATAGCGCTTATAATCTCCCCCTTATGTTAGGAAAACTAACATACATCCTCTACTTCTTTGAGGAATCCATCGTTGTGCATTATGGTATATTCATTAATCGTATACCGCACATCAAAATTATTAGATGGAATAATTGATTCCCGACCTTGAACCAATTGAGAGGGAAGAAATAATCATAATTTATTGGTCTAATGCATACAAATGCTATTGCAATATATCATATTTCAGACCAATACATTAAGTTTTGTTCTCATTAACAATGGTTTAGATATTTATCTAAGGCATTCAATGCTAAACCATCACCATCAAGATGAATTATCTTGATTACACAATCTGAAAATTATGCTCAATTTATATTGAACAAGTAACTTTATGAATGTCAAACATAGGTTGACCATAAATGTACATGTGATCATCTTATTGATGCATCTTTTCAACATATCACATGATAGGTGAACGGGCCCTTATTCACCTTTTATAATTTTCAGATTTGAAGGGATCCAATCCCAATATTAGTTGGTCTAACCAACTTGTCATGAGAACAAACAACATAAACAATTCTTAAAGAATCTTCTAGTTCTTCAATATATGCACATCTTCGAGATGTCACAATCGTTCATATCAATTTATGAATTTTTATTCTAGTAAATTCCAAGTTTACCATGACATGTATTTTTCTTTAGTAAATTTCAGATTTACTATTATATGAATAAATTTTAGATTTACTACTTCAGAAGTAGATTTCAAAATTATTCAACTTTTCGGAGGTGAGTTGTGATACAATCACAATCAAGTGCACGTTTGCATTAATAAGTTTCTCATTCCCCAGGAATGGAATATAATCGTGCCTTAAGCCTATCAAATTATGATAGCTTATAACCTCTTTCAAGATTTTGCTACTTCAGAAGCAAATCGAGGCATACATATGATGTAGAGAATTTTTCTCTAGCATATCTTATAATCATATAAGCGTGTGAAAATATCATCACTTTTGATGATCATTATTATATTCGTGCATTCAATCACTTGTCTTCTTTCAGACATATTATGCACTGTTTTACCACATACACCTCAAGAATGAAGTAAGTTGTCATATTTCAGACTTATCATATATTGCTACCATATTCACTTCATGGAATGGAGCATATTCAATGGGTCGAATTTCATGACATTTCACCCAATATCCATTATTTTGCCTTAGCCATCACAATATCATCAATATGGTGTATTGAGATTCAAACTCAATATTTTATCCATATAAAGACGTCTTAGGCATAAATCGATGGGACTTGAACCCAAATATTATCATCCCTTTTGATAAGATTGTTCTTGAGGAATGAATTTAAAACATAAATGGTTCCAAATCAATTATTTTTTCTCAAACCCAACAATAATTATATCATTAATAGAAAAATACAAATAACATAAGGAATTACTAACCTTGACCTTTAGATTTATAATCTCACCTTATTTGACAGAGTCTCGTGCTGATAATCACCTTATTTGGCAGAGTCGATTTATAATCTCACCTTATTTGGCAGAGTCTCGTGCTGATAATCACCTTATTTGGCAGAGTCTCGTGCTGATAACGTGTTATAAAACAAGAAAGAATAAAAAAGAAGAGTAGAGAAAATAGAGAGAGTGATTCTTATTTCTTCTCTTGAGGGATGAGAGATCGTCAGATTGTAAATACAATGAACAAAACCCCTCTATTTATAGGGAAATTTACTCCTAGTCTGAGTAAAAGACGGATGCTTCAAATCCTAATAGATATCAAAGTAGATCTTGATAGACATTCACTATGTAAATACATTTATAACACATTTGGTATTATTAGTAATACTTGAATTTTAATTCCACGGGATAAGTATATGAAAAGACAAAGATACCCCTCAAAACCTTTTCTATATCTTCTGAGTAATATGTTGGCTGTTAAATGAAGTTTTATGTTGTTCACAGCTGCTCAGGTTTTATGTCATGCCTATTCCCTACTATGTTGTGTTTTGTTTGTCTTCCTCCTTCGGTTTTGAATACACAGGTTAATAATCATAATTGTTGTCTATATTATTATGTTGTGTTTTGTGTTTTATTGCCTTTATTATGAAGTAGGTTGGAAAAATCATGGACAGATTATATCGTTTATTGATGAGATACACATTGTCGTTGGTGCAGGTTTTCTATTGTCATACTCGTACTTTATATTTTGTATAGTCTGGATCATACCTTTTTAATTTATCAACATGATGACAATTTACCCCCCAAATAAATTAGAGTGAGAATATCAATTTTATTTTGTTTTTCATCTTTAAGAATGATAAATAAATAAAAAAGACCTTTTGCAAAGAAAGTATACAACATTATAGAATGGTAGAGGATATTTTTTATAAACAAACAATACTATTTTAGAAATATAACAATATATGTTATTTTTAATACATCAAATCAACTACTGGATAAGAAATAAGCCCATTGCTACTAATTCCAGCATTATTAATCACAGCATTACTAATACACTTATTCATATTATTCTTATTCACTCTACCAAACGACCCTAAATCAATACATTTATCCCTTCTAAAACAGTTAGTAGACACAAATATTCACCTACTCATGCTCACATCACAGTTAATGAAGGACCCATGTAACATTATTTGATATCTATTGGAGAGAAAGTGACAACGAGAACCTTAGCTCTTCCTGTGTAGAGGGAGAGCCTCCATGGCTGAATAGGTCTTCTACCAACTCACATTCTGCTTTGTGTTATCCCAACAAATAATTGCATTTTTACAAAGTGCTCTGTTCCCAAACTAAATGTTGTACTAGATGTTACGAGTGTCAACTATAAAATCCTAAAAATTTACAAGTATCATTGGTTTGTCTTCTGGAACAAAAACTTATTCCTTCACGTGGTATGTGTATCATAGTTTATTTTCTGAGAACCTACAATTATTACTGTATATAAACTTTGAGGAAGTGAAAAATAATGTTGACTTTCTGGTATTTTGGAGTCTGTTCTCAGAAATTATCATTTTGCTACCGACATTGTTATCCCAAGTTTGTCCAGCAGACTACTATACTGCTCGGTCACTCACTGTTCTTATGTAAGGGTTCCCACCTCTCAAAAAATAAAAGAATATGCTAATCGTTACTGATACGAGACAGAGTTACTTTTCTTTGCTCCAGAAGAGATTGGTATTGGTAGAGTCGCATTCAACCCCGTCTTTAATCCCTTTGGCTGGTAATCACATCGGCCATAAGATGGTCTATCACCTCGGTTGGGGAGAAAAGCTTATTTTGGAGGAAAAAGTAACAAATTAATTAAGCAAGGTAGTTAATCAAAAAAGGATGGTCGAAAAATAAGTGGCAAGCTGTTGATTTTGGTCATATTGCTAGCCAATTAATTATTACTACGAGCAAGTTTTAACCTTTTGATTATGTTGATGATCTTGTTAGGCGAAAAAGTTTCAAAAGAAGCATTGACATGGGTGATTAGGAGCAGAATTGCACAAGGGGTTGCCACTGGTCTTGAATGTCTCCATTCATTAGGCCCTAAAGTCACTCATGGCAACATCAAGTCATCTAACATTCTCCTCACCGAGTACTACGACGCATATGTATCAGAATTTGGCATAGCACAGTTGATTTCCTCCATATCAAACGCCAAAATGACTGGATACTGTGCCCCTGAGGTGACAGACACTCGAAATGTTTCCCAAGAAGCCGATATCTATAGCTTTGGCACCATTCTGTTAGAGCTCCTAACGGGTAAAAATCCTAACAGCGTCATCAACGAAGAGGGAATTGACCTGCCTAAATGGGTGAAATCTATAGTTAAAGATAGGTGGACAATACAAGTGTTTGATCCTGAGTTAATTAGAGTGCAGAATTCTGAAGAGCAAATGGTTTCATTGCTACATCTTGCTATTTCTTGTACATCCCAGCACCCGAAAAGGCGGCCGCCTATGGCTGACATTACCAGGCGCATCAAAGAAATTTTTAGGTGAGTTTCGTTCATATTGATCTTTTCCCTCATTCTTGTCCAAATGAAGGTGAAAATCATGCTTTTATTCATATCTTGGGTTCAACAAATACTTTCTTTTGGCATAATGCTAAGTTGTTTTTCCCTGTACATATGAGGAACCTCTTTTAGGTCCCTTTCCATCTTGTTATTATTTTGATGGAAAACAGAAGTCGTAGATGATGTCTTTGTTTCTTGGCCTTTGGTCGTAGGAGCAAAATTTTATCGATTTCTTTTGCCTATTTCCTTTAATAAAAATATTATATTCAGTCATATCATGCAACAAAATCTGTCACAACAAGAGAAAAACAAAATTGTTTATATATCTTTTTCATTTGTAACTTTCTCAAGAGCTCCTTTTGGAATTATATCAGAGATTCAATTCTTCTCTCCTTTTTTTGAGTTTTGAAAATCCAATTCATATTATCTAGTTATCATATTCTAACAAATTGTTAATCAAGAACATCCCAGGGTAATTTCACTATTGGGGTCTAAAAAGGTAGAATATACGCCGTCTTTATCGCTATAGTTAAAAAGAAAATATATAATACATAGAAAATATCAAAACAAGCAAGTTTTAGATGAAATAATGCTAAACATTGATATAATAGAATTTGATTCAAGAAGTTGATAACTTGATTTGAGAATACTTATTTGGTGCTTCAATATACATCTTGCAATATTTGGTACCTGAGGGAAATAAAATAAAGGGAAAAGGGTCAAAAATACCCCTCTACTTTGATTAATTTGCTAAGTTTGCTCTTCATTATACTTTGTGGCCATTTATACCCTCGCTGTCACGAAAGTTAACACATATACCCTCAAAGCTAACGGTGTGCCCCAAATTGATCAAAATTAACTGATTCCAATTTTAACCCGACCCGGTTCACAATTCATTGACCCAACACCGTCCAATTTAACCCCTTTCCGTCACATTTCTTTCTCTTTCCCTTCCCTTCTTCACCTCCTCCATCTTTCCTTTTTTCAACTTTCAAATAGACCAGCCATGGAAGGAAAATACAGAGCAAATGACTAGTAAAAGAATAAATTTATATAGAGCATTAGACCAAAATAAATTACTTTCAATCTCAAAATTTTAGTAAAAACAAGAATCAATAGGAAATGATAATTTCAAAAAATAGACGTGGACGTCGTTGAATTCCAATGCAAACCTCTGCGTCTTTTGCGGGTGTGCCGATGACTTTGAAGTGATGGTGGCGGTGGCAGTGGTGCTGGCTCTCCGACCTTCTTCACATACCGATTGACGAACTAGACAACGGTTATTGACTTTCACGCTAGCTATTGAAGATGTAGATGGTGGAGAAGCGATCGTCTTGCAAAAATCTCATCAGAGAGAGCATCATTCAAAGGAACTGATTATTGAAATCATCATCCATGGACTTTGTTGCTATTTTTTTGTTTGTTTCTTTTTTACTTGCATTTAGCTCTGTATTTTCCTTTCAAAGGTGGAGGAGGTGATGAAGGGAAGGGAAAGAGAAAGAAATATGACGGAAAGGGGTTAAATTGGACGGTGTTGGGTCGGTGGATTGTGAATCGGGTCGGGTTAAAATTGAAATTAGTTAATTTTGATCAATTTGGGGCACACTGTTAGTTTTGAGGGTATATGTGTTAACTTTCGTGACAGCGAGGGAATAAATGGCCACAAAGTATAATGAAGGACAAACTTAACCAATTAATCAAAGTAGAGGGGTATTTTTGATCATTTTCCCTAAAATAAAACTAGCAAATTCATAGACGGCTTCAGATCAATTTAGTAACACTCTCTTAAAGAAACAGAGAAGAAATATAAAAGTTTGGAAGTATCACTCAAAAATTTAGGGTGAAAGGTTAAGCGTATATTCCTTCTTTCTTTGTTGTCCTATTAAGAAGATGATCCTTGGCCATCGCCTGTGGTGCTAGATCAGAAAGGTAACATGTAGTTCTGATGTTGGCCTAACCTGACATGATGACACGCATATAGAGTTTTCCGACCTGAAATATTATTGTTGTAAATCAGAGTACAAGCTATAGAATAACTAAGTACACACAGAAAGAGTAGTTTGATCTTATTGCATAGAGAATCAATATGAATCAAGTGTTTATAATGATAGTCTCTCTCTATATATTACTTCTAATGAGCTATTAATTATCAATCTATAACTAATTTCCAGAAAACACAGTACTAACCACTTCTGTGAAGTCTAAACAGTTTTGTAACTTTATTAATAGACTTTGTGATTAGGCTTTATCGTTTAACACTCTCTCCCGAGCTAGGTAGGATAAAGTATGTTTAACACACCTAGCTTAGATTTTAAATACTCATGTTTCACCTAGTGAGACGCTTTAGTAAATATATATATGTTGGTTGATCAGATTTTGGAACATAGTGAGTGGTGACCAACCCTTGTTAAATCTTCTCCCTCGTGAAATGATAATCAACTTTTAAGTGCTTGGTCCTTTCATGGTATATTGAATTTATAGCTATTTGAAGTGCTGACTTGCTATCACTGAAAACTTTTATTTGTTGTGTAACTTTTGATCCTATTTCTTTTACCAATCCTAGTAACCGAGTCAATTCCTATACTCAGATTCAGTAGAACTTCTTGAAACCACATCTTGTTTATTAGATTTCAAGGAAACCAATGAATATCCAAATTTTATCATGTATCCAGTAACAAATATTCTAGTATTGGACAAGCAGCCCAATCTGCAACTCAAAAAGCAGTTATTTCATTCTTGTAGTTGCTTGATAATAGTAACCCTTGTCTAGGTTGTTTCTTAACATATCTCACAATCCTCAAAGCAAACTCCATATGTGACATTTTTAGAGATTGTAAGGACTAAATCAATGTTTGCACACTGAATGATATATCAAGCGTGGTTATTGTCAAGTACAATAACATTTTTATCAATCTTTGAAAGGCACCTTGATCAGATGGTGGATCTTCTCTAGGATTGTGCTTGTATTGTGTTAGTTCATCATCTTGTATTGATGTTAAATTTGTGTTTTTATCTACTGGTGTAATTACTGGTTTTGTACATGTTAACCCTGCTTTTAAAATTAGCTCCAAGGCATATTTCCTGATACATAGTAATTCCCAACTTTGATCTTGTAAACTCAATGCCTAGAAAATACTTAAGTTCTCTCAAATCTTTCATCATGAAAGCATTTTGTAGAGCACTCTTTGTTTCTTAAATCAACTTTTGGTTATCTCCCATGATAAGCATATCATCAACATATACTAAGAAGAGAGTGATCCATCGATTTGATTTCTTCATAAACAATGAGTAGTCATGTTAACTTTGAACAAATCCAAGCTTAAAAAAGCTTCAGTCAATGGTGTATTCCATTGTCTTGGTTCTTGTTCAAACCATACAAGGATTTTAATAGCCTACACATAATATTCTCCCCCGGGCCGTTGAGGTCACTTTGTAAGAAGGAAATGTATACATCCATTTGATGTACATGCCAACTCTTAACTGCAGCTAAAAATAAAACTATTCTAATAGTGACCATTTTCACTACCGATAAAAATGTCTCTTAAAAGTCAATGCCTTCCTTTTGGCTACTAGCTTTGCTTTAACCTTTCTACCTCTCCGTTGGCCTTGCACTTCACTTAGACATCCATTTACATTCAATGGAAGACTTTTTAGTAGGAAGTGGAACAATTTCCCATGTTCGATTATTTGCTAAGGCAATGATTTCTTTCTTTATTGCATGTATCCATATTGAATCCTTTGTTGCCTCATGATATATATTAGGTTCTGAAATAGAGGAAAAAGTAGTAAGGTAAACCTGATAGTTAGTAGAAAGATTATCATAGAAAATATATTTGTCAAGGCTATATAGAGTCCTAATATAGGTTAAGAGATACAAAATCCTTCAATCATATAGGTGATTGTTTATATCTTGATGGCTTCTTTGTCTAAACTACATTGCTTGGTATAAGACCTTAGCAACTAGTTGTTGTTGTAATTCAACTAGTTGTTGTTGCAGTATTTAAACAATTTTTGTTGTTGTACCTCAACAATTTCTTCTTGTTGTATTATTGATTTTGGTGGTAGACCAACTTGTGATGGCATGTCATTAGGCATAGCCGCATGCTGAGTGTTTGTTTGATGCTCAGAAAAAGGAATAAATACTTGAGTTGTCCAATCTGCTGAGAGATGACTATCAGTTGCAACTACAGGTTGTTCAACAGAGGATTGGTAAAGAAAGGAAACACATTTTTCTTAAATTTAACATTTATGTTAACAGAAAAGAATTAATGCTGAGATCATATAAATTATAGCCTTTTTGAAGTTCTCAATAGCCCATATGTACAACTATTTTAGATCTAAATAGTAATTTATCAGTTTGAGACACATTTTTGCAAAGTACAAACCAACTTATTATTCTTAAATGCTCAATATTGGTCTTTTTATTGAAAAGAACATCATAAGGAGAGCTGTTGTTCAGCACATGAGTAGGTAACATATTAATTAAATACCCTGCAGATAGATCACAGTGACCCCAGAACTTAATAGGAATATAAATATTCTAATAGCTCTAGTGATCTTTAGTATATGTCTATGTTTCCTCTCAGCAACACTATTTTGTTGAGGGGTGTAGACACAAATTCTTTGATGGATTATGCCTAATTGCTCAAACAGGTCTTGCTATAAAATATTTGTGAATTTTGTACCCATTGTCAGATCTTACTGTTTTTACTATTTTACTAAACTGACTAGTGTAGGCAAAGAATTATTTGAGCACAAGATATACGTCAGACTTATGCTTAAGCAAAAATAGTCATCTACCATATTAAGAAAATATATGTTTCCATCAAAGGTAGAAGTTTTATAAGATCCCCATAGGTCTACATAAATCATATCAAATATAGCTTGTTTCTTAATGCTACTAGAAGGAAAAGGAATTCTAGTTTGTTTAGCACAAGGGCATACTGTACAGTTACGAATAGATTGCAAACTAGTAGGAAATAATTTTGTAAGACTATAGATGTCACGAATCAAACCGTGGCTCTAATCGTGATGGACATCCATACCAGTGAAAGTCCGAGATTACCCCTTAGCATTTCATCAAAAGTATAGTCAGAGATAAAGTGCGAAATTAGGCCCATAAAATGTGAAGTGCGATAACCTAAATGATTCAAAAATCAAATTTTGAAATGTGAAATAAAATAGTTAACTAACTCAGTTTACAAAGCCTCTAAGCAATGAGTGAATATCCTATGCCGGGACATAGCCCCGATAAATACCATAAAACTGAAATAAACCACGTCTAACAGAAATAAATAAACAATCCTTTCGAAAGATGGATGGCTCACCACCTGCTAGTTTTCATCCCGAATGCAATCCTAATGTTGAACTGATTCGCGGGGATGAGATTCGGAACCTACATCACGAAAGGATGTAGCATTCAAGGACGATCAGTTCCATGAGTACTAACGTGTACTCCAGGGGAGAGGGAACCATAACAGTTTATAAACAGTTTATAAAATTCAGATCATAAACTCATAATAAAAATAATACGCCAAAAATGCAAGAGAAATGTAATCACTTGAAACCTTTAATTCTAGACTATGTAGTTTGCACCGACATTAAGCAACCCACGGGCTATATGGATTCAGTCTGTACTCAACTGGCGGGGCCTCAATCCATGTTAGCCGCATGGACTATGGTAGTCATAATTTGACCATTGTATCATATACATAACTGCATATAACTACGTGAAGCAAGTATATAGTGGTCGTCTTCCACTCAAGACAAGACCTCCCACATCGGCAAATGCAATTTTTGGTATTGGTCATGAGGACTACACCTTCTCGGGAAAACTACATGGTCCTCTTTGAGCTCAATTAAAATGTTTTTCCTTACTTTATTCATGGAGTATTTTATTCAGGCATTCACATTTGGTATCGTTATACCAAAACTTACAAGTCATTCATATCATGCCAAGAAAATCTTTATCATAAAACATTATTGACTCGTTAACCCCGTCATTCAAAAACATGAACATATTCATCGTTAAGTTTGCATAAGAATTTCAATACAATTCATAAAATCCAACACTTTTGATGATTCAAAAGGACGGGGTGTCATCTTTGTTCATCATTGAAATTTAAAGCTTTTTCAAAAGACTTAAAGGTCATAATTTCAATCATTTATAATATTTAACATTTCAAATCCATATAATGAAATCTACCTTTTCAAATTGTATGTTCAGGTCTCAAAATTCTCAAATAGATATAGGAAAATTGATTTTTAAATAGAGGATAATCAATAGCAAGCTTTCATGAAAAACATTCTCAACCCGAACTTCAAATCACCAATAAAATGTACATAAATAATAGTTAAAATCACATTTTACATTAATAATTAAAGTAGGGAGCGTTCAACATGAATTCAAGGAAAGCTTGACCTTTGAATTCTCTTGTGGGATTGACTTGCTTCTTGACTTAGAGAGGAAAAATGAGAGCTTTGTTATTAATTTAAGGTGAATGGGATTTAGGGAAAATGTAATAGAATAATAGGGGACAATTTTAAGTGCGTAAGGAATAAAATACCCTTGAAAATAGCTTAAAATACAAAACTCCATCAGGTAAATAAAGGGGGAAGGGGTGCGACGCACACCCCATCACGTGGCCCACCCCCATGCAGTGCAAGGTCATCGCAAGGCTAAGGCAGTAGCCCCTCGCGCAGGCCCATGCGATGCGAGGCCAAAATGTAGTCTTCCCCCATGCCCTAAACTTTCCCAAAGTTCTCAAACTTATCTCAAAATGTTTTACACTTTTTCTAAGGGTCATACGGGTCCATTTTAGGCTCTAACAAGCTTGTAAACGTACGGGGCGTTAAATTATCCCCCTTTGGGATCATTCGTCTCTGAATGATGATTAAAGGCACATTTAACATGAGATAAGAATGAGAATAGTATATTAAGGGAACATATCAAAGAACAAGAGTAAGCTTAAGACTAGTATCTTCCATAATTCCGTCAGAGGACACGAACAAAGAGGGATATTTGTATTTCATAGCATATTTTGATTCTAAAGTAGCTTCCTCTACCTTTTGATTTCTCCACGATACTTTAACAGTAGCTATTTTCTTGGTTCTCAACTTCTAAACTTTCCTATCCAGGATCTCTATGAGAACTTCCTTGTATGACAATGAATCTTTCACCCTGGTATTCTTTACGGGGACTATAAGAGCAGGGTTACCCACACATTTCTTAAGCATAGACACATGGAACATAGGGTGAACCAACGCCAAACTCACGGGCAGATCTAACTCATAAGAAACATTCCCAAACTTTCTCAAAATCTAATAAGGGCCAATGTAGCGAGGACTGAGCTTACCCTTTTCCTAGAACCTCGTCATTCCCTTCATAGGAGAGACTTTCAAGAATACCCAATCACCAATTTCAAACTCCAACTCTCTTCGCCTCACATTGGCATAGGTGTTTTGGAAACTTTAAGAGGTCTTAAGCCTCTCTCTAATAACCTTAACTACCTCCACTGCTTAACTCACAAGGTCAGGCCTGAATAATATAGCTTCACCCACTTTATACCATCCAATTGATGATCTACACCTCATATCATATAGAGCCTCAAATGGTGTCATCTGGATGCTAGAGTGATAGTTATTATTGTAGGCAAACTCTATAAGAGGTAAATAGCCTAGCCAACTACCTCTAATATCAATAACACACGCTCTTTAGCATATCTTCTAAAGTCTGAATAGTCAGTTTCGTTTGTTCTTATGTTTGAGGATGGAAAGTGGTGCTAAGATTCACCTGCGTGCCCAAACATTTCTGAAAAGACCCAAAACTGAGAAAAAATTTTGTACCTCTATCGGATATGATGGACACAGAGGCCCCATGCAATCTAACAATCTCCTGAATGTATAGCTTAGCATAATACTCTCCCGAATAAGTTGTCCTTACAGGTAGAAAGTAAGCAAACATGGAAATTCTATCAACTATGACCCAAATGGAATCATACAGGTTGCGATAATGTGGAAGGCCAGTGATGAATCCATATTTACCGTTTTCCACTTCCACATCGGAATAGCTATCTCTTGGGATATACCACCAGGCCTTAGATGTTCAACTTTGACTTGTTGACAATTTGCGCGCTTAGAAACATACCTTTTCATGTTATTCCATCAATACTTCTCTTTCAAATCATGATATATTTTATTAGAATCAGGATGAACAGTGTATCTGGAGATGTGGGCTTCGTCAAGATCCTATCTCGCAGCCCATCAACACTGGGAACACGCAATCTTTCTTGATACCGCAACATATCATCTACCCCAATCTTGAAAACCATAACTTTTTATTAGCCAACATTCTTCTTGATTCGCATAAGTATGGGATCATTAATTTGCTTCTCCTTAAGCTCACCACCTAAGGATGACTTAGCCATTCGTGAATGATTACTTCTTCATCCTCGGAGTCAAATAGTCGAAACTTCTAACTTAGCAAAACGATGGATGTCCTTTACAAGCCTCTCTTATCTTTCTTAACATGAGAAAGACTCCTCATGGAAAACCTGCTAAGAGCATCAACAATAATATTAGCTTTACCTGAGTGGTTGTGCAGAGTCATGTCGTAATCTTTCAGCAATTTGAGTCACCTCATTTTCCTAAGGTTCAAATCCTTTTGGGTAGAAACATATTGCAGAATCTTATGGTCAGTAAAAATGTCCACATGCACCCTATAAAATACTAACGCCAAATCTTAAGTGCAAAGACTACGATTACCAATTTCAAGTCATGGGTGGGTAGTTCTTCTCATGAACCTAAGTTGCCTGCACGCATAAGCCACCACCTTACCATGGTGCATAAATACACGACCAAGTACCACCCAGAATGCATCACAATCTATCACAAATCCCTCAGTACCCTTAGGAAGTGTCAAACAGGAGTAGTAGTCAACCGATCTTTCAACTTTTCAATACTGCCCTCACAAATATCGGACTGTAAGAACTCCACCTTTTTCTGAGTCAACTTAGTTAACAGAGCTGATATAGATGAAAATTTTTCCACGAACCTCCTATAGTAACCCACTAACCAAGAAACTCCTGATGTCGGTTGGAGTCATTGGTCTAGGCAGTTTCGTCACTGTCTCAATCTTTTGGGGATCAACTCAATTCCCTTACTAGAAATAATATGCCCAAGAAAAGTCATAGCACTAAGCTAGAATTCACACTTGAAAAATTTGGCATACAACTTTTGGTCCTTAAGGGTCTAAAGTACGATCCAAACGTGATTGGCATGATTTTCCTCACTCTGGGAGTACACCAGCATGTCATCAATGAAGATTATGACAAACAGATTCAAAAATTATCTAAACGATGACCAAAAATTCATAATGCCTAAACTGGGTTTGGAAAGCGATTTTAGGGATGTCAGCCTCCTTAACCTTTAATTGATTGTAACCCGAATGGAGATCTATATGGGAGAAACACTTAGCACCCTGAAACTGGTCAAAAAGATTGTCAATTCTTAAAAGAGGGTACTTGTTTTTTTCGGTGACCTTACTCAACTAACGATAGTCTATACACACATGGAGAGAATAATCTTTCTTTCGCAAGAAGAGTACGAGAGCATCATGGGGAGATACACTAGGTTAGATGAAACCCTTATCAAGTAGGCCTTTTAACTGCCTTTTCAACTCTTTTAGCTTCGTAGGAGCCATCCTATACAGTGGAACGAAAATGGGTCGGGTATCGGGAAAAAGATCAATCCCAAACTATATCTCATTATCTGGAAAAATTCTAGAAAAATCACCAGAAAAGACCTTGAAAAACTCATTAACTATAGGAACAGACTGCAGTGAGGGATTTTCAGAGCTAAAATATTGACTCGGACTATATGATACAAACATCCTTTGGATATCAACTTTTGGGCTCTATGATAATAAATGAATATCCATTTGGTGCCAAGTAACTACCCTTCTATTCTATAATTGGTTCATTTGGAAAATAAAAAGTGACTTTTCTAGTTCTATAGTCTAAGGTAGCATAACAAAAACGGAGGCAATCCATCCCAGAAACGCATCAAAGTCTACCATGTCAAGTTATACTAGACCCACCACAATATCCTGATGAAAAATAGATGACATAATTTTTATAGACCCTCTTAGCAATAATGGACTCACCAATAGGGGTATAAACTGAGAAGGGTTCAGAAATACTGTCATGACCAAGATTAAAATTCACTGCCACATAAGGGGTCACATAAGATAGAGTAGAACCGGGGTTAAGTAGCACATAAACAGCATGGGAGAAAATCTGCAACATACTCATGACAACATCTGGTAAGTCCTCTGAATCTTGATGAGTAGAAAGGGCATACAGACGATCGCGGTCCCCGCCTATACCAAAAGTAGTGCCCTTCATAGCTGGGGCGGAAGAAGTAGTAGCTGAGGCCTTATTGCCCCCAATTATTCCCTTCGTCGAGGGACACTCGTGCTAAAAATGGCCAGTTTGGCCACAAATATAACACACACCCCTTAATATAGCGGTAAACCCCATGATGAAGCTTCCCACATATGCGAAAGGGATGATAAGATGGAGTCGACTGTTCCACACTAGCCTGAGATTGGGTACCTTGTATCCTGGAACCATTATTAGTATGGAACCATTGATCACCTAAAGGCCTATGAGTAGGTGCACCAACTGAGAAATGAGCATTTCCCCAAAATTACTTCTTAGACCATTGTCTGCCTCTTTTATCACTGTGATGCTAACTAGCATCTTAATCTGCATACTTAGTTTTCTTACTCTGCCTCTCCTCCGCTTCTTCCTATCTCTTATTTTCACCCTCTACTTGTTGTATGTACACTACCAATCTTGGATATATCCAAGTCACTATTCAGCAAAGCCCCCTTAAACTCTAGTACCATCTTATCATCAGAAAGGCCAGAAGCAAACTTCCTCATTTGGGACCTAACTTTAGACACCAACTCTGGAGAATAACGAGAAAACTGAGTAAACTTCAAAGCATATCCATAACAGTCATCTTTCTTTGTTTTAAGTTCACAAACTCCTTACCATTGGCTTCTCTCAACTTTCGAGGGAAAAAGTGGTCAAGAAAGACGTTAGAGAATTCCTCCCAAATAGCAAATTTAGCATCTTCACTCCTAATCTCCTTCCACTCATCATACCACTGATAGGCCACCCCTTTCAGCTGATAGGTTGCAAACTCCACCCCATCAGTATTACTAGCGTACATCACCCTAAAAATCTTTTCCATTTCATTAACAAATTTTTTAGGATCCTCCTTAGCTTTGGATCTAGTGAAGGTTGGTGGGTTTAGCCGCATAAACTTCCTAACCCGAGTAGCATCTAAAGAACCAACATCAGAACCAACACTACCTGAAAGGCGGGACTGAGACAACACAATTTGAGCAAACATATGAATCATCTATCTGAATTTAGCATTAGAAGCTCCCCCATGTGGAGGCTATTATTTGTGTAGTGCCAGTCTTGGGAGTCCAGGGAGGACTAGTCGAGGCTGATGGCATCCCAACAGGAGTAATTAGAAGTACAAGATCTGTTACAGGTCTGCATCCCATGAGTAGGGTGAACCTTTTCAGCATTTGCCCCAGTAGAAACAGTGGTTCCCATTGAAGCTCTTTGACTGTTAACTCTTCTTGGAGGCATGATCTGAAATACGAAAATATCAGGAGTTAGGAGAATTCATTGAAATTTAGACTCTTTAGCACGAATTAGAATATAAAGAAAATAGGGAACATTACTAAATATTTTGTAGCCCCATAAAAAATACTCTACTTGACACGGCTTTGCAGACACCCTGCGATCCTGAATCATGCTCTGATACTAACTTTTTCACTGCCTGAACCATGGCCCTAGCCATGAGGGTAGACCTGGCAACGCACCGAAACCGCTATCGTCAGAACAGTTTAACCAGTACTCGTGCATCTTTACTAGTGTGTTGTACCAAAATTGGTACTACCGAAATCGATCTACCAGAAAATATGAATGTTCCGCCTAGGTCCGTTGGTTACCGGTGCCAAACCGGGTCGGACTGGACCGACAATCGGAGTATACCAAAATGTTTTTTGTAATTTTTTTAAATTTAAATTATTTAAACAGTTTTCACTAATATATCATCAATATAATTAACATATATAACATTTTTTTATTAACATTTTACTAACTTATATAACTTATAATATATAAGTTATATAACATTTTGTTAATATAATTAACTTAAAGATATATTAATCTAATATTTTTTTATTAACTTATATAATAAGTTATAATTTTAAAAGCAATTTTTTTTTAATTTAAATTATATTTATATAAGTTTAAGTTATAAACTTAATATATAAAACAATTAACATTAACTTTAAAATAGTTATAATTTTAAGTTATAATAGATAATATATAATTTTAAAATTAGTTATAATGTTAACTCATAACATTAACTTGTTATAACATAAACTTATAAGAAATTATAAAAAAATTTCCTAACTTTATAAAGTTAAAGTATTAAACTCTTTTTTCCATAACTTTAAAGTTACAAATATAAACTATAATTGCATTAAACAAAAGACAAAATTTAAAATAAAATTAAGATGATAGCCTTTATATTTATTCAAATTTCGTACGTTGTACATTTATTACAAATATTAAAAGAGAATCCAATCTATGCAAACACCTTCTAGGAAGGGTTCTGTTTGAATTAGATATGTACTCTAGAATCTTATTAATATCTATAAGTCCAAAATATTTTAGATGTAACTTAGCTATTTCTTCGGCGTATATATTTTTCGGAATTGTTCTTTTTCCTTGTTCCTCCATTTCTTCCATTCGCCATCACTATTTTTCTCAAATATTTCATCTATTTTGTGTTCAACTTGGGGCAGTAATTTTGGGAGACCAAAATTTCTTCTTTCGGCATTAATCCAATCTCTAAATAAAATTGAAATCTCCAAACTATTCTTTGCTAACGAATATCGATGATCTCCAATTATAATTCTTGTTGCGCTAAAAGCTTGCTCCGAAGAAACTGAAGAAGCTTGACTTGCTAGAACGTGTCGAACCACCCTTGAAAGTTTTGAAAATTATCTGGTACGGGTCTTCCACCATGCTAAAAGTTGTTATTGTCCATTTGAATCTCTGATACTTTCTCTCAATCCTAAGAAATATACGAATCAAAATCATTACTGCTAGAACATTGAAGACCAAGTTCTTCACTCATCTTGTCATCTAACTCATCATATCTACGTCTCGAAGTAAGAGGTTCGGTCGGCGAAATATTTTATTCCATAACTTGATACAAGTTATATAAACTCCTAGCTTTAGCTATTATGTTATCACAACAAGTTTCAACTGATGGATTTTCACAAGGTCTAATTTCTAAATTGTTGTAAAAAATTTGAATCATCATCATTACACCATGTTCTTCGTAAAATGAGTTGAATAAAGTAGCTGTCAAATGAATTTGTGGAATAAAAAAAAATTAAAATTTATCAACCATAGTTTCAATTACCTCTTTGTAATTGCAATTTTTTTTATATTTAGCAAGTACTTTAGAAATAACAGTAATATTTACTAAAACAAAAGAAATAGTTGAAGTGTATTGAGTTGATACTGTATTCGTAGCTTGATAAAAAGTTTTCAAAAAATTATAAAGTTTTTCTACTTCAATCCAATCATCATCACCTAGCCTTAAATCAGGATTCGATTTACGAGCATTATAAACTAATTGTATAGGTTCATGATATATATAAGCAACTTTAAGCATGTCATACAAAGAATTCCATCTAGTAGGAATTTCTCTTGGAACTTTTCTATATGGAATCTCACATACTTCACATTGATGTTTAAAATCATCCATTACAAACTCTTTTTTTACTTTTAAAAATATAACTACAAGCAACTCGAACTTTAAAACAATCATTTTTAAATAAATCAACACCATCATGTACTATCAAATTTAAAATATGTGCAGTAGATTTAACATGAAAATAATCATCATCCATAGGACATAGTCTAGCTTTTAAAAAATCAATAGCTTTCAAATTACTAGAAACATTATCTAATGTGCATGCCATAATTTTATCAATAATTCTAAAATATTTCAAGCTATCCCCTATTGTACTAGATATAAAGCTATTGGTTTTAGTCTCGTCAACATATTTATAAGCAATAATTATTTTTTGCATGTTCCAATGGTGATCAATCCAATGAGTCGTAAGAGTAAAAAATCATTACCGAGAACACTACGACCCATATCAGAAGTAATAGATATTTTACCATCAAATTTACTAATTAAGCAACGAAGAAAATGACAATATTCGGCTTAAAATTTAAAAATATTATTTTTAATTGTATTTCATGAAAAAAAATTAAAAGATGGATTATATACTCGTTGAATATAATGAATAAGATCGGTATGAGAAGGAAAACTAAAAGACAAACCCACAACAACAATCATTTTCTCTAGTTCTTCTCTATCTATATCTTCATTATATGTCGATAATGAGCTTGGGCCAGCCGGGTTAAACATGTCTAAACGCGCTTGAACCATATTACCTCCTACAGATTCTTCCGGCAATGGTGTACCACTTTTTTTTTTGACTTAGCCTCATTTTCTAGATGAATAAATTCTTTATTACATTTCCTCAAATGCGTAGTTAGCAACCCTGTCCCGCCATTCTTTCCTCCGGCCAAATATTTCATAACTCTCTTGTATTTATTGCAAGTAGCAGTACTTTTTACCTTATCATGCTTCATAAATTTTCAAACTAAAGACCTTTTAGGATGTTCGGTACCTTTAGAACTAGTAAATTTTCATAAAGGGGGAAGATCTTCACTGTCCTTCGGTAATTTCGTAACCGAATTAGTAGGGGTAGGGGTATCACCTAATTCTTGTTCTTCTATATCATCTTTTTTCAATAAGTGTTCCTCAAAATTGTCATAATGCCTACTTAGGGTCTCATGGTCTAATTTCATACTGGCACCAACATTGAAACCATTAGGTTGTGATAAAGAAGTTTCACTAACATAACTAGATCTAGGCGGTAATGAACTAGTAGTAGTACTATTTTTTTTATTTCTACAAAAAATCTTACCAAAGATTGTTTTTTACCACTACTATTTTTATTGGCATCCCTAATTAAGTTTAAATATAATTAAAATATTAAAATAAGTAATATAAATATTATAAATTAAAAAATTAATGTAAGTAAATAAATATAGACACTAAAAATAAAAATATAGAGATTAAAGTAAATAAAAAGAGAGATTAAAGTTAGAACGAATATACCGAACGTCTGCGTAAAAGCAGAAGTATACCAAATGTCGAAATTAAAAGATAATAATTGGAGCTTATAATATCTTCAAAAAATCTCCAACTCTAACTAGCTAATACAATAACTATAAATATTAAAAGAGAATATGAGAATATTAAGAGAGAGTATGAGAAATTGAGAAAATGTTTGAGAAAAAAGAATAGGTATAAAGAAGTATTTATAGTGAAAATTTTAAGGGGTAGTGGGGTAAATTGGGAGACGGGGGGAGGGGCTCAAAATAGCCATTGGTTGGCCCTCAACGACTAAAATACCATTGTCAACGGCTATAATCCAACGACTGGAAATTAATTAATTTTAAAAAAAAATTCAAATGTTTTTTGGCAACGCCGGACCGAAACCGATCAACCTAAATCGGAACTGTAAAAAAAATTCATGGTCCGCACCGGTACCGAATTTTGGACCGTTGGGTACCTAGTTGCAACCAATACCATTGTGTCATCGGTATCGAAGCGTGACTGGAACCGGACTGGTCCAAAATTACTCTGGTCCGCTGCCACCCCTATGTGAGGGGCATCCCAAACCAATGAAATCCCAAAATGATCCCTTAGCATTTCATCATAAGCATAGTCATAGATAAAGTGCAAAATTAGGCCCATAAAATATGAAGTGCAATAACTGAAATGATTCAAAAGTCAGATTTTGAAATGTGAAATAAAACAGTTGATTAACTGAGTCTACAAAGCCTTGAACCAATGAGTGAATATTCTATGAATGGATATGGCCCCCGGTAAATAGCATAAACCGAAAATAAATCAAGTTTAACTGAAAGAAAAAAGCATAATCCTCCAAAAGATGGATGACTCACCACATGTTAGTTGTTGTCCCAAATGAAACCCTAATGCTAAATCAGATCACAGGGATGAGCTCCAGAACCTACATCATGAAAGGATATAGCGTTCGGGGACAGTCAGTACAATGAATACTGGTATGCAACCTTGGTGGAGGGGGAACCACGACAGTTTATAAAATTCATATCACACTCATAATGAAGATAATACGTAGTAATGACCAAAAATGTAAGACAAACATAATCACTAAAATTCTTTAATTCTGGACTATGTAGTTTGCATCAATATTAAGTAACTCGTAGGCTATACGGGTCCAGTGCGTACTCAACTGGCGTGACCCCAATCCATGTTAGTCGCATGTACTGAGATAGTCATAGTTTGGTCATTGTATCATATACATAACTGCATACAACTGAGTGAAGTAAGCATACAGTAGTCACCCTCCATTCAGGACAAGACCTCTCACGTCGGCAAACACAATTTTTGATATTGGTTACGAGGACTACACCTTCTCAGTAAAACTACAAGGTCCTCTTTGAGCCCAATTAAAATATTTTTCTTATTTTTATTCATGAGGTCTTTTATTAAGGAATTCACATTTGATATCGTTATACCAAGATGTGCAAGTCATTCATATCATGCCAAATAAATCTTTATCATAAAACATTATTAACTCCTTAAACCCATCATTTAAAAATCTGGTCATATTCATCATTAAATTTGCATAAGAATCTCAAAACAAGTCCTAAAATCCAACACTTTCGATGATTCAAAAAGATGGGGTGTCATCTCTGTTCATTATTGAAAATTAAATCTTTTTCAAAAGACTTGAAGACCATAATTTCAATCATTTATAACATTTAACGTTTCAAATCCATATAATGAAATCCACCTTTTTAAATAGTATGTTCAAGTCTCAAAACCCTCAAATAGATATAGGAAAATAGATTTTAAAATTGAGGATAACTCATAGCAAACTTTCATGAAAAATATTCTCAACCCTGGGCTTCAAATCACCAATAGAATGTACATAAGTAATAGTTAAAATCACACTTAAAATCACACTTTACAATAATAATTAAGTTGGGAGTGCTCAACATGCCTTTTTGACGAAAAAAATTCAAGGAAAGCTTGACCTTTGGATTCTCTTATGGGATTGACTTGCTTCATAACTTAGAGATAAAAAAGGAGAGCTGTTGTTATTGATTTAGGGTGAACGGGACTGAGGTAAAATATAATAGAATAATAGGGGACGATTTTCAGTGCATAAGGACCAAAATACCCTTGAAAATAGCTTAAAATACGAAGTCCCGTCAGGTAAATAAGGGGGCGTACGACACACACCCTATAGGTAAATAAGGGGGTGTACGACACACACCCCATCACGTGGACCACCCCCGTGTGGCACAAGACCATCGCGGGCCTAGTCTCATGCGACATAGGGTCATCACAAGGCTGAGGCAGTAGCCCCTCGTGTTGGCCCATGCGACGCGGGGCCAAAATGCAGTCTTCCCCCGTGCGACGCACGGCCCCATTTCACGACCTAAACTTTTCAAAGTTCCCAAACTCATCTTAAAATGTTTTACACTCATGATAAGGATCATATAGGTCCATTTTAGGATCTAACAAGGCTTGCAAATGTACGGGGCATTACAATGAACGAACTATGTCCAAATCTTATATGCCATAGATCATTGTCCAATTTGACAATTGTCCAATTTCACAACTTCTGAGTTAGGAGCAGCAAGACTAGTGAATTGATCTTTCATCTTTCTTTTATTTGCCATCTTGTTCGTAAGCATGTATAATCCATCATCTAGTTTATCAATCTCCTTCACCCTCAGTGAAGAGATCCTGAAAGAGACAAAAGTTAGAAAAGAAGGACGCAATACATTGCAATTCTTTGGTTAGTTGAGAGACAGATAATAGATTATATCTGAATTCACGTACCTAGAAGACATTTGATATGGTGCTTGTAGCAAAAATAGAACTATCTCCAGTGTGTGTGACCATTGAAATGTCACCATTAGGCAAATGCACCTTATGTGGTATATCTTTGTGATGAGAAGATCAAGATCAAAAGCCATGTGATTTGTAGCTACTGTGTCTAAAGATCCACTCAGGTGCATTTGAAGTTAATAATGCCAGAACTTTAGAAATACCTGTAGTACTTCCATTGGCTTTTGCATTACCACCACTTGCAGACATTAAGGGTGAAGAATTCAGATAGGTCTGATTGAGCTTTGCTACTCTCCTAGTGAAGGGAATAGAATTTCCTCCACATTGAATAGCTTGTTGTCCATTATACTGAATTTGTCTTGTGAGATCAGACATGCCTTCTTGACAATTCTGCTTCACACCTTTGATGCTTTGATCAAGTGCACCATTTGAGTAGGTTCCAAGTTGATTAAAATTTTCATTGACGGAGTCTGTAGCCACCTTGTAAGCAACATGTCTGCTGCCTGCAGAACCTTTCTTCTTTGTCTTAAAATCATTTGGATATCCAATCAACTTATAACACACCTCCCTTCTGTGCCCCTTACACTATAGTAGTCACAGACAACATTGTAATTCTTCTTAAATTTTTTATAACCAGTGTTACAAGTACCTTGTCCATGACCATGAGAATTACCACCACTACTACTTCAATGACTGTAAGAGTGATTTCCTCCAAAATTTGTTGTGTATAATGCCATGTAAAAGTTACTAGGACTTGGTCCCAAAATTACTACACAGGTAACTACAGTATTCTTATTTTCATCTCCAAAAATCATAGCATAGGCTTTGTTTACAGAAGGTAGTGGACTCATCATAAGGATTTGACTCCTGGCTTGACCATAGTTATCATTCAAACCCATCAAGAATTGAAATAGCTTCAACTTTTGCAAGTACAACACAAAATCCTTAAGACTTATCACAATCACACCCTGGTGCAGGCATTAATGCCTCAAATTCTTCCCAAAGATCCTTCGGTTTAAAGAAATAGACAGACACAACAAAGATCCTTGCATCAGTGTCGCAATTTCTTTGTGTACATTTTAGATTCTAGATCCATCCTCCTTATTAAACCGTTCAAGGTCTTTCCACACTGCTTGTGCACTGAATGCATACATAATACCTTCTATAAGATTTTTTGACACAGGGCTCATGACCCAAGACAAGACTATTGCGTTAACCCTCTTCCAGTGATTCCATATGATTCATTGACCAACCCCAACTTAGTCCTACCCAACAAAGCAATACACATAGATCTAGCCCATATTGAATAATTTTCAATACCAGTAAGTTCAAACAAAATGATTTGCATAACACTAACATCAGAAGAGTGTCAGAATAAGGGGTGGTTGTACGCAATACCCAAAATCTGAGATGCTTCTGGAGTTGCAGTAGAATTTTGAACCCCATCCACATTTGCACCAGAAGGACATGATTTGCACCATTAGTATGTTCCATGATTCTTTCAATTAGAACAAATTTCTTCAGAGAAATGTTGCAAAAGCAAGAATCAAAAGAAGATAAGGGAAAAAGTCAAGAAACTGTCAAGTAGTTTCAAGAAATTCAGAATGCCAAAACTGATTATCTAATTGGTGAAAAACAGAAATTGATTGTTCTGATACCATGTTGTAACTCAGAGTACAAGCTATGGAATAGCTAAGAGCATATCGAACAAATGAAGAAGAAGAAAGAATGGAAAAGAAGAGAGAGAGTGGTTTGATCTTATTTCATAGACAGTCAATATGAATCAAGTGTTTACAATGATAGTATACACCTATATATATAGAACTTCCGATGAGCTATTAACTCTCAACCTATAACAAATTTCCAAAAAGCAGTTAGCTACAGTACTAACTACTTCTGTGAAGTTTAAACAGTTTCTTAACTGTATTAACAGACTTTGTGGTTTGGTTTTATACTTTAAAAGTTGCGTAAAGTGTCTTTCTTTCTCGGTTATAAGTCAATGAAGTCATTCTAAATCCCTGACTCATCTCATTTCTGAGCCTTTGGCCAGTTTGACATTGGGTCAAATGTGTCGTCTGGACATCATCCCTTCGCTTGATCTACTTTGGTTACAACTCAATAGTGAGTTTTGAGGGTCAAGAAAGGGATTGGGGTTGAGAGGAGAGTCACAGTCCTGCTATATACGAAATACGATAGAGTATTGTAGAGAAACCAATCAAGAACCTTCTTTTCTGTCAATATATTAAAAACGTATGAAAATCGGCAAGGTAAAGTCCCACTCCTTAAATTACCAATTTCAAGAAAAATTTTACAGGCCATTGCACCAACTTGTGAGTAAAATGAAAGCTAGCCAAGAAGCTGAAACAACAAAACGAACTAACAAGAAACTAAACAAGTTTTTTCAGTAAGCTAGAGCACAACCTTCAGGGACATCTACTTCACAGCATCAATAATGAACCAGCAATCTTCCTTCCACTCGAACAGAGTAGTTATTAGCCTCTACTGATGCAGAACAAACGAATAAACTGCCCAGTAGCTTCTTTATTTGTATTTCCTTTTAATTGTTCATGTTTTCAAAGTTTATGGCTGTGTTATTGTGAGTCTTTGTGGTAACGTCGCCGAAATGCCGCTGTTAACTATTATCCCTAGAAATGCTGCCATGCAAGAGGAACCACCGGTAGATGAAGTCCAGTTAGCATTTTCAAAATAGCCCTAGTGTCAAGTCCAACTCACCTACGCCCAATTGCCAATTTTTTCTGAAGCAACTTCAACAGCTCAATTCACCTTTAAAACACACGGATCTGGAACCTTAACCCCCTGGCACATCACACAGGGGCATGCCAATGGACACCATGTACATAGATATGCATATATACACATAACCATTGCAGCCACACACGCGCATACAAAATACACACACACACACAGAGGTATCTCTGTCTGTGTGCGTGCAAGGTGAATCATCCATGAGGGCGAGTGCTTAACGAGCACCAGGTATATGCATGACCCTAGTTCCTGGAAGGAAAACATGCCAAAACTTGCACGGGGAGAACTTGCGCTTAAATCTCAAGTAATAAACCTAAAACCACTTGAACAAATATGTGTCTATTTTACAAGCTACCAACTCAAGTCATATATTCAAAATTCTTCTATCGGATGTCCTCGAAGGGACAGACTGGTTCACGCCTCTAGTTATTCAGCAACGTATCAAAATGAATCAAATTACTCCAGGAACTTTCATGAAGCTCACGAGGATATAATCAGTATATATTTAATATGCATCCAAGCAGTTGTTTATTACCCAAATCTTTTCTATTCGGCATTGATCTTTAGTGGATTCCAAAGACTTGGTGACAATGGTGAATGATATGAGTTGTTTAGAAATATAGAACTCCAACTGAGCGTGATATTCACATGATAAGGAAAAAATGAAAAACTATGCAATAACAAGGCACAAGTTATCAACAAATTTGAGAATATGGATGACGCCAAGCAATCAGGGAGATCCTTTGCCCCTTCTTTCTTTGCCTTTGAGGTGCAAGTAACAGTGGCGGAACCTGAATTTTTAATAAGGAATTCAAAATATGAAAAGTGAACAACACAAGAAGAAGGGTTCAACATCTACTATATACAGATAAAAATTAATTTTAACCATGTATAAATAGTGTGAGGCCTTGGGCGTAACCTATCATCACGCCACTAAATATGAGGTGAAGTAAGACTCTCTAAGTAGGTGACCACTTGAACTTGAAGAAAATCACCCGATACATAATCAGCAAGTCGCTTGAATGATGCATTCCTTGAATTGTATAGTGTTATCTCTGTACCAAGCATCACCAGAACCTCATCACCATTCTCTGCCACAAATAACGGTGAGATTTTAACTTTATGATCGACTGGTGATGAGATGGCAACCAATTTGGTCCAGGATCTCTCGACACCATATTCCTTCATCACCCACATATCTGCCCTATTTAGTTCATAGTTGCAACAAGCAACCAAACGCCCTCTTGAAACACCTAATGTCCAATGAATTATACCTCCATCTTCATAACTAGGCAGTCCTATTTTTCCATATCTCTCTGTAGCTAAATTCAAAGTAACAATCTCCGAATAGGCACCCGAAATATGACAATTAAGGCATCCTTCCCAATGAAGGATTCCATTTGCAAAAACACCCACATTTCCATTTATGTGACCACTATTAAAACCTTGAATATTTGACCAAGAATTAGCCTTTAAGCTATAAACATTAACCATATTCACATGTCTCCCCTCGCCACTTTGAGGAAAACTAAAGATCTTGACAACCTTATAATCATCAGTAGATGCATCATAACCAAATCCATATCTAGAATAATAACCACCATCGCCAACTTCATAGTGAATAATTGAATCAGGAAATACATTAAACTTTCCCGTACATGGGTTCAATAGCATTAGTTCAAAGGAATCAGTAGTTAAGCAAACTAAACCATTGCAAGAACCCAAAAGCCAAGCTGAAAGAGATAAAGATTTCGGAGGGCAACCATGTTTAGACACAGTAACAGATGAATTTTCAGAGCTTATGGTATAAACATGGCATATTTTACCCAAACCAGAGACTGTGGCTACTGCAGCAAGTGTATAATCAGTCATTTTGGGGTTGTTCATAGAAAAATTGGCATGGGTTTTGTGGAATTCAGTATTTGAGAGTAAAGAAAGCCATGATTTCGAAACACACCTGAATTTCATGAGGGTTTTTAGAGGTAACCTTACAAGAATTTCAATGATGAGGTCTTGTGGAAGGGTTGGTATTTCTTCTTCCTTGGTCCAAAAGTTTGCTCCTTCATATGTTTTCCTCATCTTCAATTGCTACTATTGAGTTTGAGAATTTTTCATTTTTTGGGGACCTGTTTTCCCGTTCTTATAGTAGTATGTTTTTCTTGAAATATGTGGGTTACATCAAAAGGCACTTGGAACTGAAATACGTAACATAGCCTGAGAAGCAGCGAGATAATGAGTTTTTGTGGATATTGTTGAAAGACAAGTATGTGAAACAACTATGATGGAGTCGTCCATGAGTGAATAATGAATGTCTTGCCAACCTTACACGTTACACTTACCTGCCTTTGTTTTCTTCCCTTGGTTTTTTCATAAATTCTGGCTCCTCTCGGAAAAACTTGGATACTGCCAACTCTAGGCGGCTAGACTTTGTATAATATGCATCCGTTTTTAACTTATTTATATGATTTTAACTTAAACATAAATTTAACGAATATAAAGAATTTTTTAAAATCTTGTGATTTAAATATGTTATCTAAATGTTGAAAGTAAAAGATTGTCTAAAATATAAATAAATATTTATTTAAAAAGCTAGATTAAAATTTAAAGTAACACATGCTAATTGAAATTAAGAAAAAATATAAAAATTTTAATTTATACTTTAAATTAGAGAATATGATGGTGCTTACGCAATTATGAGATCTTCCATTTCACATTAAATTAACCAAAAGTTTTATTATAAAAAATAGAGAAAAGACATGATTTTCTCCGAATTTGTTCGCCCAACTTACTTTAGCACTTAAATTAAACTTCTGTTTATTTATCCCTTAACAATTTGATAGTGAATTAATTTCAACCCTTAATCTATAATACCACTCTCACAACGGAGAGTGTGTTACACTCGCCTACACATCAACGCCACGTCAATGCCACATTGGAGACACGTTATTGCCACGTAAGAAATTACTATTTGAAAAAAAAAAATCCCCACACATTATTTTTATATATTTTTTTTAAAAAATAAAAAACATATATGTTCTATTTTATATATATATATATATATATATATATATATATATATATATATATATATATATTAAATAAAAAAAGGCATCCCCCACCCCATTTTCTTTCTTCTTCACAACCACCAACCCCGTCCATCCTGCCCCTCTCTTCCAGCTCTCACTCCCGCTATCTACCTTGCAAACGCAGCCCTTCCCCCCCCCCTCCTCCTTCTCTTCCAGCGCCTCCCTCCACCATATTACTCATAATTATTCAAAATTCAAAACCAATCCAGTATTTTCATAATTCAACAGTTCATCTAACCAAATAACACCATATACACTAACAAATAACAATTTTATACTGGTAACAATCAAAATCAGAAAAAATCAGAGCAAAAAAAAATATTTTTTTTCAAAGCTTTCAACTGAAGTGTGATCTTTTTTCTTTTGTTGGTATAAGAATGTTGAATTCATGTTGAATTTTAATGGGTATTTGTTAAAATTTTATTTTTGATCCTAGATTTTGTAAATTTCAAATTCTTGATTGTGTAATGAGTGGTTCAAAATTGGAGGGGTCATCGGCTCCATTGAAAGTTGAGATGGTGTTTAATGGAGGAAATTTTTTAATTTAGGGCCCGTTTGGCCATGAAAACTTTTCTTTTTTCCGAAAAAAATTTCCAGAGTTGGAAATTGTGAGGTTTGGCCATGAAAATTCGAAAAATAATTTCGAAATTTTTTTCTGAAAAGGGAAAACAAGTTTTTATTGTTTTCACAATTTTTCAACTCCAATTCCAACTTTTATTATTATTACTACATATAACCCCAATCTTTTAAATTTTTACATAAAACTCTCCTTATAACATTACTTTTTCAATATTATGTATATAACATTTTTAAAGAATAAGATAATTATAATTTCAAACTTAATGCTATCCTAATTAATATATATCTCTTTTTCTCTCTCGTCATTATTTTTATCCCTTATTTAATTTTCTCCCTTATTTAAGACATTATTTTACTGCTAATTTTTATTTATAACCATAAATATATAAAGTATTATATTTATAATAGAAATATACAAAGTATGTTATATATAAAGTTTATACCATGTATATACCATATACACACATATATAAATATACAAAGTATTAAGAAACATACTAAGCATATTTATAATATAAATATACAAAGTATGTTATATATGAAGTTTATACCATGTATATACCATATACACACATATATAAAAATACAAAGTATAAAGAAACATACTAAGCATATTTATCTATTTATGGTATATGATATAATATACCATAAATATGCAAAGCATGTTTTACATAGAAACAATTTATTCACACACAGTAAAGTCTTTCATGTATAAGAAAATTAAAGAAATAAATTAGTGGCACCCTAAAATTTAATAACAACTCATCATTTCCTATTTTTTTAGGAGCGAAAAATGAAGGAAATGAATTAAATAAATTCCTAAAAAAATAAATTTGTTTGACAGATAATATTTGTTATCTAAAAAATAGGAAACAGTGATCTGTTAATATAACATTCATATTTAAAATTTTCAAATATGAGAAACGGCTATTAATGTAAATATTATATATATCATAATTGAAATTCATTAACTATGGCCATGTATATGTAATTATTTTTATAATAGTGGATAATTGTGTTCTTTTTCCATTAGTAGGTAAATTTTAGTTGGGTGATTTTGATAGTTTGTTAAAGTTAGGGCATAAAATCATATTTAAAAAAAAAAATCAAAAGTAAAAAAAAAAATATTAAAAGACATGGTCAAACACAACTCCAACTCCAACCTCAACTCCTACTCCGGAAAATTTTAGTTTTCATGGACAAACAGCTACTTAGTATCCTCGTGGTTGTTCTTTGGTGGTGTTAATAGAGGAAAATGAAAAAAATTGAAGGAGAGCGTTAATGGAGGAATTTTTGTGTTGTTGTTGTTGATGTTTTGGAGAAGAAAGAAGAAAAAGTGTTCATTTTTTATTTTATTTTTAAATTTCTATTATATTTTAAATATAATATTACTGAAATTATTTTTTTTTTTAACAAATAAACGTGCCCTTTTAAAAAAAAACGTCACGTCAGCATTAGAGGTGAAATAAATACACTTTAAAGATGTTAAGGGGGTAAATAAATAGAAATTTAGTTTAAGTGCTAAAGTAAGTTGAGCGGACAAGTTCGAGAGAAATTATGTATCTTCTCTAAAAAATAATCTTCTCTATTAAAGTCAAATTAAAATTGTTATTTACATATAATGACATTTAATTATCAATTGAAAAGTTTGACATTCTCAAACATATGACTAAATAATATAGCCTCTAAAATTTAAATTTAGAGTTGTTAATTGAAATACAAGCCAAGTGCGTCGAGGGAGTTTTATGTCCGGAGCTTACAAAGAAACTGATAATCTATTTGCCTTGTAAATTTCTGCTATACTATGTCGCCTTCACCATCTTTATTTCTCTTGATTTTTGTTGTTAATATTATCCTTGCATTAAAAGCAAATTGATAAAATATAAGATTTTATCAAAAAATAAATAAATAATTAAAATAGTGGTGTTTCTTTTTGTGCATCAATCCTATTTCAAATCTTTCTCGCTTTTTTTTTTATTGGTATAAATTTTATATTTAAATAATGGAGTATAGTAAAGTTTAACATTGCATAAATCACAAAATCAATCAATTAAGTTCCCAACTCAATTTTCATAAATTACGATTAAATAATATAATTTATTTTAAATAGGTCAATATATGATATATTCTAATTAGTAACACTCCCACTTCTCTTTTTTTATCATTTGTTATTTTCTATACATAGGAAGGCTTGCGATGCTTGCTTTTCAATTTTTTTTATGAAGAAGCCACATACATATACAACTACAAAATCAATCAATTAAACTCCCAACTCAATTTTCATAAACTACTATCAAATAATATGATTTATTTGAAATGAATCAATATATGATATATTCTAATTCGTAACTCTTCTACTTTTTTTTTTTTGATCATTTGTTATTATCTTACATGGAAAGACTTGTGATCCTAGTAATGTTTTTCAATTTTTTATATAGAAGCTACACACATGGTACATTTTTTTACTCTAAACATATATATAATGGGTATATGAGATTTATCTTTCCAATATATGAAGTTTATGTTAGGTTTAATTGGTGTGAATGAAAAATGGAGAGACACAACCTTTGAGCAAAAGACATATTGTTTTAGAAAAGGTGTGACTGTTCAGATAGTTGTGTATATTCAGAAAAAGACACAATGTTTCGAATGAACAGACAAGACTCTTCCAAAGGATACACCTTATAAGTGAACCATTGCCACCTTTCAGAAGAGGCATCTGATGGTTATATAAACCTGCTTTCATCTACAGGTTTGATATGAATGAAATTTTTTTTGAAATAAAAACTCTTCTTGTCTTCAAAATATTCTTTGTGATCAATCAAATTGTTGAGTGAGTTCGATGAATCCAATTATTTGAGGTACCACTATAGTTGGATTGAAAGCCATTTTATCCATGGAGGAAGATTCCAAAACTTCGGGTACAGTGAGGGAAATTATTCCTTAAGGACACTCCGTGAAGTCGGGGGACTTGGCTTTATATTTCTGTTTCATCTTAATTTCTGGAAAAAAAAACGCTTCTTAGAAAGATCACTTTGATCTTGTGTTGAGGGTGTTTTTGTACTTCATAGTGTTCTTGTTTTAAACTTGAACTAGTGTTGAAGTTGTTGTGCCTAAATACAGATTCTTGTACCCGAAAACACCATAAAATAACAATCTTAAGGAATAACCTTTGCAGAATCTGTATTGCCTGTTTTTGGAGATTAAAGCTTTAAGATTTCTACTCCGTTTGAACTTAACTAGTGATTTGAAAACATAAAATCTTCATCACAAGATAAAGATCACTCGATTGACAATTGAAAGTCATAAAAACTTCATTGTTAACTAGAAACAAGAGGTGTTTAAGTTATTGCAACTTGTTAATAAGTAGTATTCTGAAAATACTAAATTTTATTGTCTTGTGGTGACAGTAAAATAACAAATGAAAGTCAAATGCAAGATGCAGCTACGACTATGGGGGCAACTAGTATTGCCTCAACAAGTCGAGCAAATGCTCTGCGGAGAAGCTCGGGAAATTTGCGGGCATTGACTTTAAGCGATGGCAGCAAAAGATGTTCTTTTACCTCACCACTCTATGCCTTCAAAGGTTCACTAGTGAGGATGCTCCTAAGGTGCCCGAGGGAACCTCAGACAAAGAGCATTTCATGATTGTAGAGGCTTGGAAGCACTCAGACTTCCTTTGTAGGAATTATATCTTGAGTAGTCTCCAAGACGACCTCTATAATGTTTACAGTGGAACTAAGACATCGAAGGAATTGTAGGGGGCACTAGAACGAAAATACAAGACAGATGATGCGAGAATTAAGAAATTCTTTGTTGCAAGGTTCCTGGACTTTAAAATGATAGATAGCAAATCGGTTGTCTCTCAAGTGCAGTAATTGCAAGTAATCATTCACGATATCCTGGCAGAAGGTATATCTTTGAAAAATACCTTAGTTGAACAAATTGAAAATGTTCTTAGTACTCACATAAACTGTTTTGTAGATTTTATTGTGAATGATGCATTTTAAGTAGCAGCGATTATTGAGAAGCTACCACATATGTAGAAAGACTTCAAAAACTACTTGAAGCACAAACGCAAGGAGATGACTGTCGAAGATCTTATTGTCCGACTGTGTATTGAAGAGGATAATAAGGCTCCCGAGAGAAGGTCAAAAGGGAATTCTACAATTAATGGAGCACATATTGTAGAAGATGACCAAAATAATTCTAAGAAAAAGAAGAAAGTTGAACAAGGAAGCAATCAACACAAGAAGAAATTCAAGGGAAAGTGATTCAATTGTGTCAAGATTGGCCATAAGTCCACGGATTATCGTGCCCCTAAGAAAGCCAAGAAAAAGGACCAAGCAAATATGATTGAGTCCAACAAAGAATGTGATGCTCTGTGTGCTATGTTTTCAGAATGCAACTTGGTAGGGAATCCTCGTGAGTGGTGGATGGATTCTAGTGCCACCCGCCATGTTTGTGCTAATAAAGAGTTATTTTCGTCATTTGCTCCGTCCCAAGTAGAAGAAATGATCTACATGGCTAACTCCGCTACGGCTAAGATAGAAGGAATATGAAAAGTGGGCTTGAAAATGACTTCAGGAAAGGTCTTGACACTTAACAATGTCTTGTACGTTCCTGAATTACGTAGGAACTTGATTTCTGTTTCACTTCTAGACAAGAACGGATTCAAATGTGTAACCATTTCTGGAAAAATTATAATTAGCAAAGATGTGTATGCAGGAAAAGGCTATCTCACCGAGGGCCCTTATAAGATGAATGTAATGAATGTTGAAATAAATAAAAGTTTAAATTCTTCTTACTTGCTTTAGTCTTATAATTTATGGCATGAACGTTTAGGTCATGTTAATTACAAAACGTTACGAAGCTGATTAACTTAGAAGTTTTGCCAAACTTTGAGTGCAATAAATCAAAGTGTCAAACGTGTGTAGAATCAAAGTATGCAAAGCATCCTTATAAGTCCGTTGAAAGGAATTCCAATCCTTTAGACTTAGTACATATTGACATTTGTGATATGAAGTCAACACCATCACGTGGTGGGAAAAAGTATTTCATAACTTTTATTGACGATTGCTCTAGATACTGTTATGTCTACTTTCTAAATAGTAAGGATGAAGCAATAAATGCGTTTAGGCAATACAAAACTGAAGTAGAAAGTCAGTTAGAGAAAAAGATAAAATGATAAGAAGTGATAGGGGCGGAGAATATGAATCTCCCTTCGCCGAAATATGTGTAGAGAATGGAATCGTCCATCAAACTATGGCCCTGTATTCACCTCAATCTAACGGAATTGTGGAAAGGAAAAATCGAACGTTGAAGAAAATTATGAATATCTTACTTATAAGTTCTGGTTTACCGCAAAACTTGTGGAGGGAGGGTATCCTTACAACCAATCGTATACTCAATAGAGTTCCCCATAGTAAGACACAATCAATTTCTTATGAAAAATTAAAAGGAAGGAAACCCAACTTGAAATATTTCAAAGTGTGGGGGTGTCTAGCAAAGGTCCAAGTTTCTATGCCTAAAATGGTTAAGATAGGACCTAAGACTGTGGATTGCGTGTTCATAAGATATGCTAAAAGCAGTAAAACATGTCATTTTTTAGTTCATAAATTCGAACATCCGAATATAAATAAAAATACAGTAATTGAATCAGATCATGCTGAATTCTTTGAAAATATTTATCCGTACAAAATTAGACATGAACAGTCAAGTAGAGGATATAAATGACCTCGAGATGAACCAAGTGAGAATGTACATAATAAAGAGAATCCAAGACGTAGTACACATCAAAGAACGTCTACTTCGTTTAGATAAGATTTTATAATATTTCTCTTAGAAAATGAGCCTCAAACATTTTAAAAAGTAATATTGTTGTCAGACTCATCCTTTTGGAAAGAGGCAGTCAATAGTGAGATTGATTCAATCTTAACCAACCATACGTGGGAATTGGTTGATCTTCCTCCAGGAAATAAACCTTTAGGTTCTAAATGGATCTTCAAAAGGAAAATGAAAACAGATGGTACTATTGTCAAATACAAGGCAAGACTTGTAGTAAAAGGCGTCAAGCAAAAAGAAGGCCTTAATTACTTTGATACATACTCGCCAGTAATGAGGATAATATCGATTCGAATGTTAATTGCCTTGGCGGCAATATATGGTCTTGAAATCCATCAAATGGATGTGAAAACCGCATTCCTAAATGGAGAATTGGAGGAAGAAATTTACATGGAACAACCTGAGGGTTTTGTGTCTCCAGGAAAGGAGAATAAGGTGTGTAAACTTATTAAGTCATTGTATGGGACTAAAGCAAGAACCTAAACAATGGCATGCGAAGTTTGACCAAACCATATTGGCAAACGGGTTCAAGATAAATGAATGTGATAAATGTGTTTACATTAAAGACACTACGAATCACCAAGTCATTGTTTATTTATATGTGGATGATATGTTGATCATCAGTAGAGATATTTGTGACATAAATACAACGAAATGAATGCTCGAGAGTAAGTTCGATATGAAAGACCTTGGAGTTGCAGATGTGATCTTAGGAATAAGAATCCATAGAACTCCACAAGAGTTGCCATTTTCACAGTTTCATTATATCAAAAATGTACTTGAAAAATTCAAGTATATGAAATTTGGTATTGCCAAGACTCCATTGGATATGAGCTTTGCACTTCGAAAGAATGAAGATGAAAGTGACTCACAATTGGAGTATGCAAGAGTATTGGGATGTTTAATGTATATAATGAATTGTACAAGATCAGACATAGTATGCGCTATTAGTAAGTTGAGTCGGTACACAAGTAATCCCAACAAAACTCATTGTATGGCAATGAAAAGAGTTTTGGGGTATCTAAAATACACTCAAGACTATGCCTTGCATTATAATAAATATCCTGCGGTACTTGAACGATATAGTGATGCAAATTGGATCACTGGATCGAACGAAGTAAAATCCACAAGTGGATATGTATTTACTATCAGTGGAGGAGAAGTCTCTTGGAAATCATCCAAACAAACTTCTATTGCTCGCTCTACAATGGAATTTGAATTTATCGCATTGGATAAAACCGGTGAAGAAGCAGAATGGCTCTAGAATTTCTTAGAACATATTCCTTATTGGCCCAAACCAGTGGCACTAGTATGTATACACTATGATAGCCAAGCGGCAATAGGTAGGGCAGGGAGCATGATGTACAATGGTAAATCTCGTCACATAAGACGGAGACATAATACAGTTAGAGAACTTTTCTCTAGTGGAGTTATCACTGTTGACTATGTTAAGTCAAAGAATAATGTGTCGGATCCACTTACAAAAGGCCTATCTAGAGAAGGAGTGGAAAAGACATCCAAGGGAATAGGTTTAAGGCCTAGGACAAGTCAACATAGCGGTAACTCTACCTAGCAGACTGGAGATCCCAAGAGCTAGGTTCAAGGAGATCAAACAAAGTTGTGTCTGACAGGTTCAACATTATCAATTACCCAACCCATTCTCATGATGTAGACAATGTTTAGTAAACAAGGATAAGACTTAAGGTGAAAAGTCTTTTAATGATTATCTAAATTTAACACATTTGACCAAATAGTTTAATCTATAAGATTGAACGTTTAGAAATCACCTAAGTGAGGGCAAAGTGGAAGCCGCTTCAAGGAGAATGTTAGTAAAGGCCTATTCTCTAAGCTCTCATGAAATCGGGACGTGTTCATGGCTGAAAAAAACAAAACCGTGAGAACCATAAATGGTAAAAGGCTGGTTGTGCGACATGTGTTGTCTAGGTGTACACTAAAGCTCGACGGTTCAAAGATATTAAATCTACCGATTGACCGAGTGCATCCGATGCATGTTCACTATGGAAAGTTCAAAGGGAAACCCACTTATCCAGATGCAATCAGTCTTTGCTTGATGATCACATACTTATCCGTAAAGTTTTACAAAGAATAGTCATTCCCCATTCATGTGGGGGATTGTTGATTTTAATTAGTGTGAATGGAAAATGGAGGGACACAACCTTTGAGCAAAAGACATTTTGTTTTGGAAAAGGTGTGACTCTTCAGATAGTTGTGTCTGTTCAGAAAAAAACACAATGTTTCGAATGAACAGACATGACTCTTCCAAAGGATACACCTTTTAAGTGAACCATTGTCACCTTTCAGAAGAGGCATCTGATGGCTATATAAACCTGCTTTCATCTACAGGTTTGATATGAATGAAAAATTTTCTGAAATAAAAACTCTTCTTGTCTTCAAAACATTCTTTGTAATCAATCAAATCGTTGAGTGAGTTCGACGAATCCAATTATTTGAGGTACCACTATAGTTGGATTAAAAACCATTTTATCCATGGAGGAAGATTCCAAAACCTCGGGTACAGTGAGGGAAATTATTCCTTAAGGACACTCCGTGAAGTCGGGGGACTTGGCTTTATATTTCTGTTTCATCTTAATTTCTGGAAAAAAAAAACGCTTCTTAGAAAGATCACTTTGATCTTGTGTTGAGGGTGTTTTTGTATTTCATAGTGTTCTTGTTTTAAACTTGAACTAGTGTTGAAGTTGTTGTGCCTAAATACAGATTCTTGTACCTGAAAACACCATAAAATAACAGTTTAAACCTTGAATCGATATTAATTATAGAAATACAAAAAAAAAAAAAATCATGCAAATATTTAAAACTCATGCCCAAAAGGAAAATACCAGTACCAACTGATTTTACTATGGTACATATGTTTAGCAAAGAAACAAAATGAAAAATTAAGAAAAAATTGAGAGAGTAATCTTCAATCTAATAGTACATGAAGTTGATCTTGAATTGACGGATCACAATTTTATTAAATAAGAGAAAGATAAAATAAAATAAATAAATAATGTCTCAACGAAGCTCATGAACAATACCCATATATATTTGTACACTCAAGTTGAATCCTTTAAAGGATCTACCCAAGCTAATAGTTATATCACTTGATTAATTATTTCAAATCATTAAAAGTATCACTTATTTCATGTGCTTCAACTAGTTATTCTTTTTCCTCTTGCTTTACCAAGACTCTCTTTAATGAATAATCATTATATAAGATAGAAAAGATAAATGGTCTTGAACCTAAGAGATTAGGTAATGTGACAATTCAAATATATATATATTCTCCAACTTACAAAAAAAAAGGGCCACATCTTAAATCATTTCTACATAAAGAAAGTTCGTATTGAAAGGGAATTTTTTTTTAATGAATATTTAGATTAAAAAATATCATACTACTAAAAATTTCAGTCTAAGCTATATTTTAAAACAAAAAAAGAGAGAGAGAGAGAAGAATATTCACCTTAATAGTCTTTCACGCTTTCAAAGAAGGAAGCCCCATAGTTATTTCTCTATAAGCCCCCTTGCCAGGAAAATTACTCCCTTAGTCCCAAATTAGCTGTCCCAAATTGAAATGACACATTGATTAAGAAAAATAATTAATAACATGTCTAGTTTATCATAGTACCCTATTAAATGATGTTTATATTTTAATTTGAAGAAAAAATAATTAATGCAAAGGATAAAACATGGAATTTTTTTTTGTCTCTTCTTGATTAATGAAAAAAGACAAGTAAAATGAAAAATCAAATTAAAAAATTTGGGACGGAGGGAGTATAATTTTTTGGAGTTAAAGTTGTAATTGGAATTGAAGTTGGAGTTGGAGTTGTTATTGACCATGAATATAAATTGGAGTTATTTTTTAAATATTGTGAGAGAAATAGGAGCGCAAACAAGTTTTACTTGTTTTCACTTTTCCAATATAATTTTAAATTGTATTTGAAATTCTCATGGCCAAAAACATACTATTTTCACTTTTTCCACTAAAGTGAAATAATTTTCTAGCAACAACAACAACAACATACCCAGTGTAATCTCACATAATGGGGTCTTGGAGGTAGAGTGAATGCAGACCACACCATTACCTCAGGTGAAGTAGAGAGGCCATTCTCGATAGACCCCCGGCTTAGGATCGATAGTAGTATAACAACACAAAACATAAATAGATATAAACTAGTACAGTATGCACAATAAACTAACACCGCTAACCACAAGATAATACTAAAATCTATCTATCCGAAACCATAGACATCACTCAACACCACGAACAAGAAACTTCAGACACAAATAAAGAATGCTCCCCTACTGTTATCGACGCACTCCCACCTCTAACCCTCTACCCTAATCCATGTCTTCCACAACTTTCTATCAAAGGTCATGTCCTCCATAAGCTATAACTGCTCTATATTATGCCTAATTATCTCCCTCCGTGATATAATATAAATATCCATGACCAAACGCTACTAAATTTTACCATGAAACACGAAATAAAATCTTGCACAGTGTATTCATTAGTTAGAATTTAAATAGATATTTTTTTGAAATATAGTTGCATCATTATGCTCATATATATATAATAATAGGAGATTAATGAGAAATAAATTTCAAGGAAATGAAGAAAAAAGTAGTAGGGAGGGGAGAATATGGTCACATAATGTGTATTAAGATATATCACTACAAGAAAATAGATAAATTGTGACAAAAAATTTAAGACGGAACATTTCCATCACAAATTTTGACAGAATTTTGATGAATTTGTGATGGATTATTACTGTATAAATATAATAATTTTAAAATATTTTATTTTCACATAAAAATTTGAAGAGTAACAGATTTGTGACTAATTTGAGACAGATTTTTAATATAATTTTTGTAACAGACACATTTTTGTCACAAGCTAAAGTTGATTAAAAAAAAAAACTTTCTATCACAAATTCGTGATTAAATTTGTGACAGATTGAGCAGTCCGTCATAATAAAATATAAAAAAAAATTGATTAATTAATTAAAAATTGTGATGGATTTATTCCGTCACAATAAAAATTTTAATTTTTTTTTTAATTTTGACAGATTCATTTCCGTAACAAAAGCATTTTTAATGAATTTTTTCCCTCAAAATTTTTTGCCCCATTTCATTTTCCCACAAAATCATTTCATTTCCCACAAAAACATTTCATTTCCATTTCATTTCCCACAAAAACATTTCATTCCCTCAAAAGCAGATCAGAAAACCTTTTGGTATAGAAAATTCTCTTTTACTCTTCACTATCATTCTCATTGTTCATCATCATTCTTCATTTTGATGAAGTGAGTGTTCAAATTTTGTTGTTATCCTTGTCTTCTTGAGGTAATTTTTTTTCATTTTGATGGTACTTGGTCTGATTTGTTATCTGAAATATCAGTTGTTGATATGTATTCGATGCATTTTGCAAGAGTACATTTTGGTTTTTCGTTATATTCAGTTTGTTGTTTTTCGTGTTTTATGGGGAATTGTTTAATTTCTTCGGATGGTTTCTAACTCGAGCTGAAGTTAAAACGTCTTTTCTGTTGTTTTATAAGTATCAATGTCGAATCTAGGAGTGACAATTCATTTTTTCATTTTGTCCACTATAAAGATAGTTTAGGTGTAGTTGTTCAATTCGATTGTTGTTATGCCTCTATAATGAAATAGCTTTTGGCTCTGTTTCTATTAATATTAATGATAATGCTTTGTTGAACCTTGTTTCGATAATGTTCCATTTAGTGGTGGCATTTTTCTGGAAAATCTTCCTTCGGCATTAGTTTTGGAATATTAGATGAAATGGGTAAAACTAAGATATGATTACCCTATTATTATTTGTTTATGATTCTTGTTTTGGGTTTTTTACCATGTGTTTTGTGTGCAATTAGTAAAAAATCAACTAGTAAACAATCTAATGCTAATTAAAAAATAAGTAAAATGAATTGAAAATGTCTATTTGACTATGGAGCTATTCTATAACAACCAGTAGTTGTTAAGGTTTAGTCACGATAATACCCTTACATAGGCTATTCTATAGCAAGTTGGTTTCAAGTGTTAACAATTTCTTCTTGATTGTTAAAAGTAGGCTCAAATTTATATTTATGTTCTTCTGTTATATGAAAATTACTTGTCAACACGTAAGTTTTAACATATTTATTCGATTTCAGAGTGCACCATATGAATAATTTTGACCTTGAGTGGATGTATGATAGATTGTTGGAAGATGGATTCATAAATCCTAGGTTTATTGATGGGTTTGAGAGCTTTGTTGAATTTGCTAAAAGTCATCTAGAATGTATGGACGGTGAAAAACTAAGATGTCCTTGTAATCATCGTAAGCGTCGAAATAAAAATATTTTGGATGAGTTTACAGTTATGACACATCTTAGAAATAATGGCTTTGTACCGAATTATTATCGTTGGCATCATCATGGAGAAAGTTATATTCCAGGTCCAAGTGTGTTTGATAATCATCAAGAAGAAGCTTCAGCTTCAGGTGAAACCATGAATTCTCAGTCTCATAATGAATTTTGAGCTATGGTTTTTGATGTTGCTGGGCCTTCTTTTGATGGTAATATAGAAGAGAATCCAAATCCTACAACACAAAATATTTATAATTTGCTCAAAGCACCGGAACAAGAAATTTGGTTGGGAAATCCATATGAACATACACAACTGTCTTTCGTTGCTCGTCTGTTGAATCTAAAGGCAGAACATCATTTTTCTGAAAGATTGTATGATGAGTTGTGTGAATTTATATCAAAATTGATGCCAACTGATAACATAATGATAGATAGCTTTTATAGTACGAAAAAGCTAATGAGAGGATTAGACTTGCCGGTTGAAAAGATTGATTGTTGCAAAAACGGTTGTATGCTTTATTGGCGGGAGGATAGTGAACTTGTCAATTGCAAGTTTTGTTCTCACCCTCGATTTAAGATATCAAACATCAACGCTCCAAGAAAAAAACTAATATTTCGTATAAGAAGATGTATTATTTTTCTTTAGCTCCTTGTTTATAAAGATTGTATGCATCTGATGCTACATCAAAACATATGAGATGACATTCTGAGCATGAAAGGGATGGTGTGATGCGTCATCCTTCTAACTCTCCTGCTTGGAAACAGTTTGATCAGTCACACCCTTTTTTTGAATCTGAAGTGAGAAATGTTAGATTGGGTTTGTCAACTGATGGTTTTCAACCTTTTGGTCAATTTGGCCAACAATATTCTTCTTGGCCTGTGATAGTTACACCATATAATTTTTCACCTTGGATGTGCATGAAGGATGAATATATGTTTTTATCTGTGATTATTCCTGGTCCTAAAAATCCAAACTAGAAACTCGATGTCTTTTTGCAGCCTCTCATTCAAGAGTTAAACGAATTATATGAGGAGGAAATTCAAACATATGATGTTTCAAGTAAGAATAATTTTCAAATGAAAGCTGCATTGATGTGGACAATAAGTGATTTTTCTGCGTATTCAATGTTATCGGGTTGGAGTACAGCAGGAAAATTAGCTTGTCCTAATTGCATGAAAGGTTCTGATGCCTTTTCACTATCCAATGGTAGAAATATCACATGGTTTGATAATCACAGAAAGTTCTTACCACCAAATCATCCGTGGCGAAGAAATAAAAAGTGGTTCAAGAGAGGTCAACGGTACAAAAGATTGCATTTACTGAATAATCGGGTATACAAATACTTAAGGAGATTGAGGATTTGGGACTCATGAAAGTGACAGAACTTGGTTCTGATGCGATAAATGTCAAAATTTCAAAGAATACTGCATGTGGTTGGAAGAAAAAAAGTATTTTTTGGGACTTGTCTTATTGGCCAACAAATCCTGTTAGGCATAACCTTGATCCGATGCATATTGAAATTATTTTTTTTTTGATAATATCTTCAACACTGTGATGAATGTCAAGGGGAAAACACAGGACAATGCAAAATCTAGAGAAGATTTAAAACTGCTTTGCCATCGTCCAGAGTTACATCAGAATGAAAGTACCAAAAAGTATCCAAAGGCTTGTTATATGCTAGATGATAAGGCTAAAGAATTTCTCTGCAAATGGTTGCAATAGTTGAGATTTCCTGATGGTTATGTGTCTAATCTAGGAAGATGTGTTGATATGATCAAGCTTAAACTTTTTGGTATAAAGAGTCATGATTGTCATGTGTTTATGCAACGGTTAATACCTATTGCTTTTCGAGAATTACTTTCATGAAATATATGGAAACCATTGACGGAGTTGAGTCTTTTCTTTAAAGATCTCACCTCTACAACAATTACAGAAGAACACATGAGACAATTAGAAGAAAATATTTCTCTCATCTTGTCTAAGCTTGAGCGCATTTTTCCTCTAAGCTTCTGGGATTCCATGGAACATCTTCCTATCCATTTAGCTTATGAAGCACGTTTAGCGGGCCCGGTTCAAGGACGATGGATGTATCCGACTGAGAGGTAAATAAAGTTAATTATATGTTATAATATATGTAAATAAATATATTAATTATACCATATTGACATACTTTAATGTTTGTAGGAATCTCCGTAGATACAAGAATGTTGTCAAAAATAAGAATAAAGTTGAAGCTTCTATATGCAATGCATATTTAGTTGAAGAAGCATCTTTATTTTGTGCGCACTACTTTAAGTCACACATTCTGACACGACACAGATTAGTGCCACAAAATTTAGATGATAGTGGAGTTGAACAGGATGATCCTGAGATGCTTTCTGTTTTTAAGCAAGCTGATTGAGGTTTTGTTCAGCTGAAAAAAAAGGTTAGATGATAAAGAATATCACGCATCCCGTACATATATTTTGTTGAATTGTGATGAAGTAAAACCATATATCAAGTAAGTTAATTATGAATCATCTATAAATATCAATAAAAAAATTGATATTAAAATTAAATTAGCTTTTTTTCTTCAGAATTTACGAAGACATCTTGAGACAAATACAATCATGTATTCAAGATAGCGAGATTGACGCTAAACTTGAAATAGAGTTTGCATCTTGGTTTGAAAAATATGTAAGTATTAATAGGTCTAAATTATTCTTAATTATTTGCTATTATTCACAAAATGTAATCTTAATCGATGTCTAATTATTTATAATGTCAATAGGCATAGAATTCTTCTTCCGGCATTACCAATCAAATCATGAAAGATCTTGCAGAAGGGCCATTACATATGGTTCAACCCTTTAATGGATATGTCGTAAATGGTTACAAGTTTCATACTGAAGAATACAGTTCAAATAAATCTACTATGAATAGTGGTATATGCATCAAGGGTTTTAGCCATAATGCAGATAATATTGATTACTATGGTCGATTGATAGAGATTTTGCAACTAGAGTATAATACATTACCATTCAAGCAAACCATGTTATTTAAGTGTTCTTGGTTTGATCCGACGCCAAAGCATGGTATAAGAGTGCATCCACAGTATAATCTTGTTAATGTTAACAAGAGAAGATTGTTTAACAAATATGAACCATTTATTATGATTGTGCAAGCATCTCAAGTGTATTTTGAAATATATCCTACTGTAAAAAAGACAGTGAGTGAATGGTTAGCCATTTTCCTAATAAAGGCACGCTCTGTTGTAGATATTCCCCAAAAAGTAGAGCAACCTCATACATTGAATGATCCAGCTTTTCAAGAGGATGATAGTCAAATACATGAAATTGATATTGATGAAAATGAAATACTTAACATATTAAATGATCCAGATGGTATGCTTATTGACATGAAGGAGGGGGAGGAGGGGGACGAGGAGGAGAAAGAGGAGGATGAGGATGAGAATGAAGATGAGAATGAAGACGAGGACGAGGACGGGGATAGGGACGAGGATGATGATGATGAGGAGGACGAGGATGATGATGATGATCATGATGATGATGATGATGATCATGATGATGATGAGGAGGAGGAGGAGGAGGAATGTGGACTTCATAAAAAGAAAAGAAGAAGAATCTAATTTTTTCTGTTGTTAGTAGTTACATGTACTAGCTTGTGCTGAGTTTTGATACTACTTCCTTTGTTGTGTATCTTCAAAAAGCTTATGTTTTTGAATTAAAGTTTTGAACTTTAAGTTTCTTGAATCTTGATGCTCTTTTCTTGTTCTTGTCTGACTGTAAAAGCTAAGTTCTTAAAGTGTTTTGAATTAAAGTTTTGAGCTTTAGATTTCCTTTTGTGGATTGTGGTTGTTGTTAGAGTCCTTGAAATAGCTGAAAAGTTTTGAACTTTAAGATTCTTGATGCTTCTTGGTGCGGTTGTTTCTGGTGTCAGAAGGCACTGGTGCTCGGCTTGTTAAAGTGGAATAGAATGGGTAAAAGTGATAACTTTTTTCTTCTTTCTTTATGTCTTTCAAAATAATTTATTTCGCAAGATTTGTTTTTCATGGACTTTGTTTTGCAGTTATAGAATAATTGTCATTTTAGAATATGAGTGATACACCATCATTAGTTGCTGGTTCTCCTGATAGTGTTGGTTCCATAGATATACCTATTGGGTGTAGTAGCAACTCATCAACAACTAGGTGGTTGGTCATATCAGTTGTCGGGGAAAAGTAAGAGAAGATATTTGTACAAAAGTTATTTACCTTTTAAAAAAAATAAATTTCATAAAATGTATAATTTACTCTTTATAATTATATTTCGGGTTTGTCCCTAATGGTCATTCTATCTCAAAGATCATCACAGAAAATTTTAAGGAACGACAAGATGCTACTGGATACACATGGAGAGGTGTTACTGAATTCACTCGTAAATTCTATTGGCATGAATTCATGGTAAATATTACTTTATATTAAAAATTAATAATATTATTGTTGTGTTTATGTCTCTAACTAAATTTTTTTCTAGAAATCATATCAGTGGAATCCTACAGAGAACTCCATAATCGAACGCACTTGGAAGAAGGTGGCATTCAACTTATATACAAAAAGAACGTATCATTGGCAAAGAGAAATAAACAAATCAAATTTTGTGTTGGATGATGTTTGGCAAAGCTGGAAGACATATTGGGCTTATAAAGAATTTAAGAACAAATCTCATATTGTAACTCAAAATCGATGTAGTGAAACTGGTGGTCCGGGCACTGGTCCAAGCAAGCATACCGGTGGTTCAAGGTCAACAGTGGAGCATACTATAAATTGGTAAATTTCGTACTTTAATAGATTAATTCTTTGACTTTATCTTTGATTTTAATGTTGAACTTTTTTTTCAGGCAACCGAAATGGGTCGTGAACCAAATTCATGGGAGATATTTAAGAAGTTGCACCAAAAAAAGGATAGCAGTTTTGTTGATGCCAAGTCGAAGAGCATTAATGTAAATTTGCTAATAAGCTTCTCATTCCTTAGATCTTGAAAGCATGAGATCAATATAGATCTTGCAAGTAGAGTGACTTGTTATTTGTATCTTGAAGTAGTGAAGCCGTGTGGGGCCAATTTTGATTCACTACACATGTTGCAATCTTGTACTCTTAAAAATATGATTTTCGTTGAAATCTTGAAGTCTAGTGAAGTCGTGTGTGGCCTATTTCGATTCACTAGAATTGTCGTTGCATGTTGTTGTTCTTGTTGTGGTTTTCTTCTTCTGTTTGAACTTGATCTTGTGTTTGCTATCGTTGCATCTTGTTGTTATTTGTGTTTTCTAGGTAAGGCTCTGAAACACCACGTTTATGTCGCTACTTTGTTAGGAGCTTACTCCAGGATTTACAATCATTATGTTGTCAATTATTTTATGATTTTCGCCAGGCTTTTGTTGGTTTTAAGTGCATCTACTATCCTTTACATCTATGAAATGTCCCCTTGCTCTCTAGATTTTGATTCCTTGTTGGCTTTCAAGACAGGGGTAACCCTGTCATCATGGCCATTATTTGCAAAGCCTGATTTAGTAGCATGGCCGTTATTGCTATTTGCACTTGATTAGGTGGTTGTATATTCAGAACCTTGAATCTCCTTGTTATTTCTTCGTCAATGTGTTATCTCTTTATCAATGCATGAAGGATAAAGTTTAGCGATGAGGAGATTACAATGTGAATCCTATAGTAACCTGTACAGTATTTTCATTTTGTTGAACTTTTACATGGATGCTGAGATACCAGTAAAAATAAATGATGACCTTTGATATACATTTTATCTTCTTATGTGTTGAGCTACATCCATTTTTAAATTTGAAACAGATTTTCTGTCTAGAGTGTTAGTGGGAGCAAAAAAAAAAAAGCTACGTAAAAGAAGATTCAAAGCTAAAATCTATCTCTTCTGGACACTTCCATAGATTTAGGCGGAATCAACATATTATTCCATAAGTCCCCTTTAGACTTATGATTAACAAACTTTATGTAGCATCAGTTTGTAGAATAAACTCTAAGAGCCTTTTTTAATGTTCCGCTAGGCACACATTTTCTACATAAGTATATGTTTTCAAAATTCGAAGCTTAGGATTTTAGTTGTTTGTTTTTCCGGATGTTATTGGTTAGTGTATACCAGGTTACTTATTTAAACTCCTCTATGTTGATCTCATATCACCGAACCCCTGAAAATATTTTAGGTCACTCTCCTTGTTGCTTCTCGTGGCACTAGATGAAGAGACATTTTGCAATATGATCTTCCGTCTCAGGTTAGGATTCTTGGCGGTAATGGATTACATTGTCGAAAATTGCTAAAGTGCTTTCATCTTGTACTAGTATTTCTGCGCTAGTGAAACCAGATTCACTTATATCTGCAAACATGAAAGAGTTTGTAATCATTCCAGCTTCATATCGTTGGCTGAGTATCTTAAAAATACAAATAATGCAGTTCCACTGGTAGTTAATGTACTTTTATTGAACTGAATGCTTTTTTCATTCTGGTCAATTTTGTGACATAGCTTATTCTCCTCATGGCTTATTCTCTTCAGCAGAGTTGCAGACCGATACCTTTACTTGCAACATCTCTGAGAATGTTGTCACATTCAAATATGCTTATAAGTTAACAAGTTTTGGATAATTAAATATGAAGTAATGACTCATATAAACATCAAAAGAGAAAACAAAACTTAAATTGAGACCATCATAATCTAGGCTCATGAAAATGAAAACACAGGAAATGTTGAATTATTTCAAGAATACATAATAATAACGTGACCATGAAAATAACATAAAAATAAAAATTGATCATCTATACTGAGTCAATATATTATACAGACACAAAAACAAACAACACATATATATGTCAAATAGTTTGGTTGTATTTTTTCCTCCAATCAAATCAATATGTCAGATCCTTCAGTCAGTTTGCTTTGATATTTTGGTTAGTTGTGGTTTTTCAGTTTTTTCTATACAGAACTAGTTGTAATCAACACATGAACAACAAAGGCCATTCATTGAACATAAATAAGCAAACATTTTCATTTGCTTCCAAACTAGACAGGTAGTAATATAGACTATTTCCCAATAAGTGAGACGTTCGGTTGAGAATCCTCTGATTACATAACATCTAATGCTATAGGAAACAGTAATCACAAACATGAACAGTAATTATCAGTTGCTTCCTATACTACACAGTTCAAGCAAGCAAATACTTCAGAATGATTTGTGCATTTTGCAAATATAATACATATGTAGTTCCAGTATTGCACCTACAAAGATCTGACCTGCAAAAGTGATTTATCTTCTTGTTTTAGTAAGTGGTATCATATGGGCTGGTTGTTTTCACAATGTTTCTGTTGGCTGATTATTTGTATTTTTTAGGATAAAATGGAGGTTGTCATAGCTACTGCTCTTTCGGGATCAACAGATGATTCATCAGAAGATCAAGAACTCGATATAAATCAGATGTACTTTGATATTGTGGGTGGATCAAAAAAATAATGTGTGTATGAAGTGGGCTCTGAAGCTTCAATCTTGTATAAAGATATGACATGCAATTTGCCTGTTGTAGTGTCCGATCACGTTGCCAAAAATCTCATTAAAATACTTGAGAAAGAGGTGCCGTATATGAGAGAAAATCAAGATAGAATTCTTCAAGAGCGTGTAGAGTTAGAGGTGCAACAACGAGTAGAGCAAGAGGTTTCCCGTTTGAGGCAACAAAGTGATGATCGATTCAAATCTATGGAAGAGCAATGGTCTCGCATGATGAGCGATATGGCATTATCTTCTCGCTCATTTAGTAATCCTACTCTCCCTAATAGAGACTCATCTAATGCTTAAGTTTTTAATATTTTAGGACTTTATTTATAACTTCAAGTGTCGACTTGAACATTGTCACACTTTTTTGGATAGTTATATGCTTTAAATTTTAAACATTGGTAGACTTTTACTTATTGAAGTTGTGATTTTGCATATTTTAATTTACTTTAAACTTTTTTTATTATAAATCGTGTATTATATTTTGTATATATATATATATATATATATAGTGTGTGTGTGTGTGAGAGAGAGAGAGAGAGCATAGTATTTCGTAATTATTATTTATTAAAAATTCAAATAAAATTTGTAACAGATTTAATTTGTCACAATCTATCCTAAATTTGTTACTAATATAGATAAGAGAGTCATATTTTGACTGAATTAGTCTGTCACAAATTATTTGTAACGACATATATTGTCACAATTGTGGTGACTAGGTTTGAAAATTTATTACGGAAATTATTCTGTCATTATTTTATAATGGAATATTCTGTCACAAATCTGTTATATATTTGTGACGGAATTTAACTCAAATTTAAGGATTTATATTGTGACGGACGATCTGTCTCAGTTTCGTCACAATATTTTTGTGACGAAAATTAAATCCGTCACAATGATTTTATGACCAAAGGTTCTGAGACACACATTTTTCCGTCACAAATCCATCACAATCAATGATTTGTGACTAAAATCGTTGTCACAATTTAGCCATTTTCTTGTAGTGATATATTAAGAAAACAATTACTCCCTCCCTCTCAAATTACCCGTCCCAAATTGAGATGACATATTGATTAAGAAAAATAATTAATAATATGCCTAGTTTACCATAGTACTCCTATTCAATGATGTTTACAATTTAATTTGAAGAAAAAGTAATTAATGTCAAGGGTAAAACATGAAAAAAAAATTGTCTTGTCTTGATGAAAAAAAACAAGTAAAATGGAAAATCAAATTAGAAAATTTGGGACGGGTAATTCGGGACGGAGGGAGTATAATGGAAGGTGAAAAGTTGATTTATTGAATCAAAAATTTTAAAAAGGAGAAGAAAACTTTTTTTAGAAAAAAAAAAAAGCAAAAAAGAAAGAAAAATACCTTATTTGAGCTAGAAAATTATCTATTTTTTTTTTAAAAAGATGAATCAAATTCTATAGAAATAACGCAAGATCTGTAGAGTTATAAATTCTGAAAAAAAACAAAAAATTTTCATGACCAAACGGCTATTAAATTTTGCCATGAAACATGAAATAAAATCTTGCACAGTGTGTTCATTAGTTAGAATTTAATTAGATAATTTTTTGAAATATAATTGCACCATTATGTTCATATATTTAATAATAGGAGATTAATGAGAAATAAATGCCAAGCAAATGAAGAAAAAATTAGCAACTTCGGGAGGGGAGAAGATGGAAGAGCACATAATGTGTATTAAGATATATATTAAGAAGACAATTATATGGAAGGTGAAAAGTTAATTTATTGAATCAAAAATTTTTAAAAGGAGGAGAAAACTTTATAAAAAAAGAAAGAAAAATACCTTACTTGAGTTAGAAAATTATCTAATTTTTTTTTTTTTAAAGAAAAGATGAATCGAATTCTATAGAAATAATGCAAGGTCTGTAGAGTTATAAATTACAATAACTAATTCCTTGGATCAAATACATAAAGGAGACTAAAAAGGAACAAAGAAAGGAGAATGTGTAATTTAAGAAAATGATATAAATATCATTAATGATGAAGGTAATTAAATATGATTATTTTTAAGGTGAAATTTTATACTTTTTAAATTAAAAAAAAGGTAAAAAAAAATATAAAAAAGATAAATAGGAATATATATATATATATATATATATATATATATGTGTGTGTGTGTGTGTGTGTATGTATGTATGTATGTATGTATGTACACACATGTAACGCTTCGATTAATTTTAAAATTTATTTTAATATTTTAGATGAGTATAATTCTTAATTCGTAGAGATTTACGTGGTACATATATTTTTAAAAAAATTATATTATTCTGTGTGTGAATATATATATGTGTGTGTATGTAAATATAGTGTATGCAATGCGTAAAGGAAATAAATAAATTAATTTAGTACTTTAAATAAGTACAACTTTTGATCTATGAAGGGTTATTAAGTCGTGTGTACATACTTGATAAGGAATTATATTTTGTCCAATATATTATTGTGCGAAAGATGGTAAGAAAATTAAAGTGTGCTCTTTATTTGCACTAAGATGCTAATATTAGAAAGTGGTGGAAATATTTTATAAATTTCCAATAAGCAAATGATTATTATAATATTTAGTGCAAAGGGGTGGGGGCATTAACACTTTAACTGAAAGTGTTTCAGAAACCAAATAAGTGTGCCCTCCCCTGTACCTTTACCTCTCGTTTCTTACTCCTCTATTTCTCTGCTTCCTACCAAAATGAAAAGAAAATTATTTTGAAGAATCAGGTGGAGGATTAAGGGCTACGAAGGAATTTCTGCGCATGAGAGGCATATCGCTACGACCCTAAGCTAGTCTTTATTTAAGAAATTCTTAAATTCTATCAAGAATTCAAGTTGGGGTTAATTCCCCAAAAGGTAATTTTTATTTACTCCATACTTGAATTTAATTATAGAATATATGTTGAGATGTAAAATTAGTTGTTGATTGTTGTTTAATTGAATCCTTGCACTCTTTTCGGAGTGAGTTCTTAAGAAGGGGAAATTGCAAGAAAATAGGGACTTTTAGGGATTTCTATCAATTGGTTGATTTAATGGTGTATTGCATTAGTTGAAAAAGTTAGAACTCATTTTGAATCATCGTTAAGAAATTACATTGATTTCGGGTGTAATCGAAAAGCGTTAAATTAAATTGTTAAATGTTCCTATGAGTTACTAATGGACACATATGTTACCCTTGTAGTTAGTGAATTGCCTAGTGAATAGCAGAAGTTGTTGGTTGGAAAGATAAAAGTTGTACTCTCGCGGATTGAGTTATTTGGGACCCAAAATACTATCATAGCTAAATAAGCACTAAGGTATGTAAAGCTAAAATTTCCTTCGTTGTTAAGACACAATCTTATTGTCACTTGTTTCTCCTAAAAGAGTCAATATAGCCTATTTGAATAGGTGAATAGAGCCTTCACTTCTATATGTTTAACCCACACCTACATGCCTAATATGCCCTCAATATCTACACGTCCATTCCATTTGAATTTTCCACCTTCACATTTTCTGTATTTATTTGTTGAAATAATAATATTCATGTTTCTCTTGTCAAGCCAAGTATCAATAGAGTTACGCCTAATAATACTCGTATTCATCAGAAATTCTTAGAAGTCCCACGGTGTATAGGTGTCGCATGCTATAAATTAAAGTAAATGGTCATAACATAGCTTCACTAGTATAGCTGACCACATAGAGACGCATCATAAGTTGATATAATGACAGGACTAGCGTTTAAATAGATGGATCATAGTAAGAAAGTTAGTTGTATATGGAATACTATCTATCTGGCTAAATAACCATCATTATAATTTACTTGGGCCTATAAGACAGTATATGTTAAAGGTTTATCATTATCGAGGGAGGGAATTAGATTTTTCTTGGCACACGCACATCGTAATTCTGTGCACAGAATTATGACCATACCACTATAGTGAGTCCAAACATTGTGGTGTACCCGCCCTTATGGAAACATTTGCATTTGGAGTTAGCTAGGGTGCCCCTGACTCGAGCCAATAAATGACACATATTGCCTGCGAGCAAACCTTGATAGTAAGCCCCAAGGAGGGGCGTACCCTGTATCATACCGCGATTACAATTATACGTATAAAATTATAGTCAGGAGTATCTGGGTAACGCATATGGTACACTTGATATAAAATGTCCTTGGTGGGCTATCATATGATATTTGTATTAAAATTAGGCACAGGACATCACTTAGGCAAATTACTAGACCCTTAATAACGATGATTTACTCATAAACGGTTACATGATAAGTTAATAAGGTAGATACATAGGTAATAGTCTTATATGGTGTATTTTTCACCCGTTATTTCATAGTTTATAGTTTCATATAAGAGGTTCTAGTATTTAGTCGTCCGCAACTGCTCATTCTATTGTTTGACTCATTGAGCATCCTTATACGTTTACTTGTTATTTTGTCTGCTTTACATACTAGTACATATTTTATATGTACTAACGTCCCTACATTTGGGGGCACTATATTTCTGTAAATGCAGGATCAGGTATATTGATGAGTAAACTTCTATACTAGGCACTTGTTCGTATTCAGCAAAGTAGTTAGTGAGCTCCTCTCTTATCTGGGGCTATTAAATGTTGAGTACTATTTAATCGTATTTCTAGTTATAGTTTGGGTATGTAGGCCCCCTGCCCCGGCCACCTTCTTCAGTACAGTTATAATTTCTCTTAGAGGCTTCGTAGACCGAGATAAGTTCTCATACGTGGTCATAGTTCCATATGTTTATATCAAATAGTGTTCAATGAGATAGAATTGAGTTGTACATATCCCTTTATCATTGTTTGTAAATTATAACTCCTCCGCATAGTATATATGTCAGTCACATAGCTAATGCTCATACGGTTCTTGTCGGTCCTGTCTAGGCTAAGCTAGGGGTGTGACAACACACTCTCCTCCATCTTTTTTTGTTTAGTAAACTAAAAATAGTCATCCAATATTACTTGTCCAATTTAAAAAATCAAGAGATAACTTAGCATTATATGTCTATTTTATTTTTGTTATTAAATACTATTTATTTTTTCTATTTAAATAATTTATCTGCCTTTCATTTTATGTTATTTAATCCTTATTGACTTGGCACACCACTTAAAATTTTTTTAAAATTAGGGGTGTATTTTACTATAATCTTATTAATAATGTTCTGAAACTCTAATTTGATTATTATTACTTTATTTTATTTAATACTAAGGGTAGAAATGAAAAAATATAACAAAATTCCCTTAATATCATAAATTGAACTAGTACTCCTTCCTTTTTATTTTATTGACCCTTGTTGACTTGATTCTTTCCTTAAGAAAATATTTAGTGGGGATTTATTTTACTAAAATAGCCTAATTATTTACGTTTTGAAAATATAAAGACACTAAACACAGTCATTTAATGATTGAGATAATATTAAAAAAAACATAATAAACTTCTATCAATTTCATAATCTGAACAACTAAATTGATATAAATATTTTTTCAAAAGGGCAATAAAAATGAAATGAAGGAGTGATTTGAAACAACTATTTTTAATATAGGAGTAAATTAAAACGGAACAAAAAGAGTAATTAATAAGAATGATGAATAAAATTACCCTTTTTTTTATTGTTTTTCTATTATATAGAAGAGCGATAGGAAGCAGATGGAGGTCATCCAACCAACTTTCGTCATCTCTTTTTTTAAAATTTTTATTTTCACTGTTTTAATTTGTTTATCGTGTTTTTTAAATTTAATATCATTTAAAAGTTACACAAAATTACTTTAAATTATAATAATTAATGACTTAAAAATTAAGAAACATAAAAAAAATTGATTGACTCTCAAAATTCTATCAGTGTTACATAAATTGTGATAGACGAAGTAAGATATATTATTTGAAAATGATATAAAAATTATCATAAATCACAATAATTAAAAACTTAAAGTCTTTAACGACATATGAAAAAATTGATTTATTTTTCAAATACTATCATAGTTACAGAAGACAGAGGGGGTAACATATATTATTGAAAAATTAATTAGTAGCAAGTAAAATAAATCACAATAATTAACAACTAAAAATATGTAATATATATATATATATATATATATATATATATATATATATATATATATATATATAATTTGATCGACTCTCTTAATCTCATCAGTATCATATAAATTGGAACAAAGAGAATAACATATATTATTTGAAAGTTATGTAGAAGTATTATATATCACAGTAGTTAACAACTTAAAATATTTAAAAAATCATACAAAAATCTTAAAATTGTATAAAAAATTTGATTGACTCTCCAAATTTTATTTATGTCACATAAATTAAAACGGCGAGAGTAATATATATTATCTAAGATCTATTAAAAAAATATTATATATCATTATAACCAACAATTTAAAATATTTAAAAATCATACAAAAAATTTGACTGAATCTCCAAAATTTATTTGTATCACAAAAAGATAATAGCATATTATTGAACCCGTGCAAGCACGAACTCTTTTGTCTAGTTTTAAGAAATGTGCCAAATTAAGCATAAAGAAATAATTAAAAAAAAGTTAAAAGTTATTAAATGCTTAACGTGATTGGCCCAACTTTTTCAAGATTAGATTTTTTTTTTTCCCTTTCACAAAAGGGTGTCTTTTACAGTAGAACTTGAAGTTATTTTTGAGAAATATATCTTTTTGTTTTTGGCCTAAAAGTTTTGGAGAAATTTAAAGATATCCGGTATTATATCAACTATTTTCTCATTCTTACAATTTATATCTTGATCACATTTGCAATTGTATGTCAACCAGCAGCATGAGAAGATAGAGAATTCCAGAAACAACTTTAATACTGTGATGTCATTTGCAGTATAATTAGCTCCTCGAAGAAAATGCGATATGAAATTATGAGTTTAAATTAATGTTTGGACGTATGATTTGGGTTCATGACGAAATCATGATTTTAAATTAAAAATTTTTAAAATCATGATTTGAATATTTTAAAATATAAATTTTGACCCATAAATTATATTTTGAAAGAAAAAATATATCATCATTTTAAATGTTACAAAAAACTAAAAAATAAAAAATCATGCTCAACATGAAGAAATTATTCGTAATGTGAAATGATATACTATAAAATAACTAGTTACTATTTTTTTTGGTTTTCCATTCGGTGTTCGGTACCCGCATGGGAGTCCGACTAATCCGGATTCGCGCTGGGTAGGGCTCCATTCGGGGGGGGTAGCGCTCCCAACAGAGTTTTTCTCCAACCCCAGGGTCGAACCCTCGACCTCTGATTAAGGGTGGAGCAGCCTCATCCGCTGCACCACAACCTATGTTGGTAACTAGTTACTATTATTATTGAATAGTACATTTTTATAAAATTATGTGTATCTGAAAATTTTGTAATCACAAACTTTTATTTATAAAAGAAACATGAAGATATGCAGTTTATTAATACGGATTGTCACTCAACTTATACTCCCTCCATCTCAAATTACCCGTCCCAAATTGAGATGACACATTGATTAAGAAAAATAATTAATAATATGACTAGTTTACCATAGTACCCCTATTAAATAATGTTTACATTTTAATTTGAAGAAAACATAATTAATGCAAAGGGTAAAACATGGAAAAAAAAATTTCTTCTCTTCTTGATTAATGAAAAAAGACAAGTAAAATGAAAAATCAAATTAAGAATTTTGGGACAGGTAATTTGGGACGGAGGGAGTAGAATTATCTCATTAAAGTAACTTCTGAATTTTTTAGAACAATATTGTCATTCAACTTGTAGGAACATTTCACTAAAGTAACTTTTAAATTTTTTGAACAATATTGTCACTGAATTACACATATATTTCCAACAGGGTGAAATCTTACGGAAAAAGTTAAAATTTTAATGGAATTTTATTCTTATATATTTTAACTTCTATTTTTAAATTAAATATCCATTAATTATATAAAATTTATTTAACCTATTTCAAATATATCTTTAATAAAATGAATTATATTAAGTTAACTAGAGTAAAATGGAGGTGCAATTAAAAATAATATTTTAATAAAAAGTCATAGGATCTTTCTCCCTTTTTTTCTCCTACATACTAATTTCAACTTTACAATTAAAAAGATTTAGTATTTAAGAAGTTTCTCTTAATAGAAAATAAACAATAGCTAAAAAAATAATATCAGTGATGCATAATTACTGTTCATCTTTGCACATTTGTACCATATATTCTATAATTAGATTGAATTTTAAACAAAAAAGAAAACTAAAATAATAAATATATAAAGTTTTGTTAAAAATAAAAGACACATGTATCACTTTTAATTGAAAGATTGCACCATCATTTTACTCTAATTACATAAATATAATTTATTTTATTAAAGATACATTTAAAATGAATTAAATAAATTTTACATAATTAATGGGTATTTGATCTAAAAATATTGCTTAAAATATGTATGAATAAAATTTCGTTATAAATTTAACTTTTTCATTAGTTTTCACCCTTGGAAATATATGTATAGTTCAGTGATAATATTATCTAAAAAAAAATTTAAAAGTTACTTTAGTGAGATGTTCCTACAAATTGAGTGATAATATTGTCCTAAAAAGATCAAAAGTTACTTTAGTGAGATACTTCTATGAGTTGAGTGACAATTTAAAGAATTAACTTGGATATTTTGATATCTTATTTATGAATATAATTTGCTTATTTGGTAAGATTAAAAAATGAAATTTTTGATAATATTCACAACTTCGGTGGTTTCATTTTTGTGAAAAAAATACAACCTAAAAAAATTCGAATTGCATTTGTAAATAAATCTTGAACTTCATAACAATTTAAAATTTAACTTATAATTTTATAGGGTTAAGTTATCGACGTCCCCTTAAAGTTATCCCAAAATTTTACTTAAACTCCTAAACTCAGGCCTGTACCTATCAGATCCCTAATTCACCTGAATTTTGATCCATCTAAGTTCTTTTTACCTACGTGGCACGTCGCGTGATATACATTCTTTGTGTTATATATTATTAAAAAATTGCTACTTTTTTCTTTCCTTAAAAGATACCTTAATTATTAATTTTTTAATTAAAAAAGCAAACTCCACCAACCTGTTGTCTTCTTCACCAGCTCTTTGCACTTCTTTTTCTCCTGCATTTTTTTTTTGTAAATTTTTGCTATTTTATTTATGTTCAATCTATATAAAAGATTAGGATTTATGAAGATACTAACTGATTAAGAAAGAAGAGAGAAGATTTTTGGGTACCGAAGTTAAAAAAGTTGGCCGACGTTCGCCCATCTATTTTTCTGACATCTCCGAGCAAACATCATCATTCAAATTAAAATGCCAACCCACTAATCTTATTTAAAAGATCATCAAAAAATTTGGTAGAATTAACTTGAATTCACTCAAATTCTCTTCTCCATTAATTTTGAATTGACTCATCAACGTGGGGTTATTTTCTCAAGAACCACTCCGCTAAGTTACATGCTTTGCTTCACAATTAATTTATATTATTAAATTCAAATAGATTATTAAAAGAATGAAAAAAGGTGATTTAGTCGGTGAAGTTTGGAATGACGCTAATGGGGAAAAAAAAAGAAATAACGAAGGTTAATTATGTTGGGACGTTAATGGGGAAAAAGCAGAATGAAGTTTGGAATGACGTTAATGGGGGAAAAGGAACAAACAGTGAAGGTTAATTGTGTGGGGACGTTAATGGGAAAAAAGAAGAAAGAGCGAAGGAGAAGCCATGGCTTATCATTTTTTCTCTTTTTCTTTAAAAGAAAAAGTTTTAATTTTTTTTTTTAATTTTGTTATGTATTATAATATAAAATAATTTTTTTTGATTCACTTGACATTTGTCACAATCGTCAAGTTGCCATGTCACCGCTAGTGTAACGCACCTATTTTATATTTTTAGCTCATTGTCAAAAAGATATTTAAGTGGTACAAATTCGGAAGGGTATGGGTGTTCAATAGGTACAGGTCTGAGTTGAGGGATTAAGAGAAATTTTGGGACAATTTTAAGGAGCTGTCGATGACTTAGCCTAATTTCATATTACATGCCTAAACGAACCTTCATACACTATGATGAGTTTATTGCGAGTTGAGAACTTGACACTATACTTTTTCTACTTTTGCCTTTACGAAAAAGGTACGAATATACCCCCGAACTTTGATAAATGGTGCAGATATGCCCCTCGTTATATTTTAGGTACATAGATACCCTCGCCGTTAATGAAAAGGTACAAATATACCCTTATTACTAGCTGAGGGATACATGTCGATTTTCTATTCTCTAGCATTTTTTAATTAAATTTAGTTAAAATAAATTCCAAATCCAACCCAAATTAAAATCAAATCCGACCAAAATTAAAACCACACCCGACCAGGTCACTTGAACATTCAAACATGTCTCTTGTACGGGTATATTCACTCTCTCTTTCAACCAAAACCCCCCCCCAAGAAAGTCTCACTTTCTCTCACTATCTCTGACTCTCTCACTATGCTGTAAAAATAACCCTAAAAAAATTATCCTGTTTTACGATTCTACGCCTTCTACCACAGAAAATTGAGTAGAACATTGCATGTATGTTTCTTCTTTATTTACGACCTTTCATTTAACTATTTTCTTATTTTGGTGTGTTGTTGTTTGAATTGAAAGTTCTAGAAAGTTATTTTTGGGTCCGATTTTAGGTGTAGTTGTCGATTTTGGGGTATGTGAGTTTATATATTGTTGATTCTGTTGTTGATTTTAGGATTTTTGGTGTTTTTTTAGGTTTTTCTTTGATGCCGTTTTCAGACATTTGCTTGAAATTCGTGCGTTTTTCTTTTAATAAAATGTCCTATTTTTTCTAGTATTTGTGTGCTTATATATTGTTCATTTTAGAATTTTTAACCTTTTCTGTCTAAGGTTTTACTTTGATTTCGTTTTCAGATATGTGCTTGAGGTTTGTGCACATTGTTAAATAATATTCTATTGTCTTGTTGGATTTTGTATAACTATGTGGGCCCTCCTTCATTTTTTCTGTATAAAATAGGAGAATGGTATCTTTTTCATGTGTTTGAGATTTACCTTTATGAAGTAATCCCTTTATTCTATTAGTCCTCTTAACTTTTAGTGAGTATTGGTACATTCATAAACCCTACATTGTTTCACTTGGTATATAAATTTACAATCTTTCTGCATAATGATGTTAACTTGGTGTTTTGGTATTTTGTGTTATTTGTGTGTTGATCTATATTAAAGTTATGTACCACCTATGCTAGGGACCCAACTTGTTCTTGAGATACCAGAACAACAGGCATGCCATTGTGGCCCTAAAACATCTCTACTTTTCATATTTTATTTGAATGTATTTTTTCCCTTATATAGTCTGTGCTGTCAAAATGAATATTTAGTCAATTGCCTCTTACATAAGACAATGCTAACTGTGTAAATAATTTGAATGGAAAGATTTTGTGGTATGACATGCAATTAAAGGGTTACCTTAAGATAGAACAAATTTGGCATAAATTCTTGGTTCACTTGCGGATTAGTTGCTTATTTGGTATTTCTTTCTGCAATATCTGCTTTGAATCGTGCAAATATAAGAGTAAACATCATCTCCCGAGTGGTGGTGCTTTATTTGTGTTAGCCAACAGTACACTAAAGCTATATCATGTGTATGTCCAAGATAAAAGTGCACTAAAGCTATATCATTTGTGTTGGCCAACAGTACACTAAAGCTATAGAGAGTTTTGAAAAGTATAGATGTAATTGTTTCGGGAACGATTCTTTTAGTTATGCAGCTGTTGGTCTTGTTAATAAGTTTGTTTTAGTGGGTGTGATTTTTAACTTATGATAGCTTGTAAGTTTTGACATAAATAATTATTTCTTCTGCAGTATTTGGGGTGTTATAGATGGAGGACTATTGAACTTAGAACCGTGACAACTGAAATTATGAAATGGATTTTGTTACAGAAAACTGACTTCTATGCCATATTTAGCTTTCGGTGAAGTTGTTTGTTTGTTATTGCTTTCCATTTGTTAATTTTAGGTCTATTTAGTATCTATTTTGATCTACTTTGAGCTTGTTTTTATCTATTTTGAGCCTGTTTTGGTGTTTGTTAGTGAATAATGGTGTTTTACTTGATGTACTTTTTTTTGGGGGGGGGGGGTATTCAGGTTGTATATTTGTAATATTTGTGTATCTAATAACTTGTTTTTAGTACTTATCTTTTGGATTAATTTTAGGTCTGTTTAGTTTTTGTTTTGGTCTACTTTGAGCTTATTTTTGATCTATTTTGGGTCTATTTTGGTGTTTGTTAGTGTATAATGGTGTTAACTTGGTGTACTACTTTTTTTTGGATATTCTAGTTGTCAATGTGTAATCTTTGAGCATCTGATTGCCTGTGTTGAGTACTTATTTTTGGGTTAATTTTAGGTTTATTTAATATCTATTTTGGTCTACTTTGAGCCTGTTTTTGGTGATTGTTATTGTCTAATGATGTTTGACTCCTTGTAGGCTATTAAAATGGTTAATGTTACCATATACTTTCATCATGGTAGTGATTGGGTTAAGCACCCAGAAATATTTTATGAGAAGGGATTGGTTCACTGCTGGAATGAGTATGATCCCGATCTCCTCTCTTTTATTGACTTAGTGAATGAGTACACAAGTAAGTTATGTTTTCTAGGTGTCCAACAACTTATTGTACTTGGACCTTCTGGTAAATATTTTGAAATACAAGGAGACAATGGAATTAGAAAATTATTATCTTTTGTGTCTGAAGATTTTCTTTCCATTCATTTGTTTGCTACTGATGATTGTGAGTTATCTGTTGATGTTCTTGACATTATCATGCATTGTAGTTCATTTTTACCTGTACCAATAGTTGGTAAAACAGGAATAGATTGTAGTGATAATGAAATAGAGTTTAGCTGTTCAGAATATGGCACTGATGAATTAGAAGATTTTGATAAGAAAAAAAAAGGACTATAACAGATAGTTTGCAAGACTATAAGCACATTGCTAAGGGTATGGCCTTCAAAGACATACCAGAAGCAAGGCAATTTTTCAAACTGTATGCTTTGTCTAAGAATGTAGAACTTGTTGTGGAGAAAAGTGATAGAAAAAGATTGAGACATAAGTGTGGCTCTGAAGGTTGTCCATTTCAGTTATTAATTTCTGAGGATGACACCACTCCTGGAGCGAGTGTCAAAATACTAGTTGATCTTATTGAACCCCATTTGATTGTATATGACAATAATGTGATTGACTACAAAACCATAACACTTTATTTCAAGAAAAAAGATTCAAAATGTCCTAAAATACAAGGTAAAGGATATGAAAGATGACTTACATAGGGTGTTTGACTTAAATGTAAGCGAAGAAAAATGCAGAGAGCAAAAATGGAGATTTTGGAATCTCTGTAGGGTAGTTTTACAGATTGTTACAACAAATTAGAGGCTTATACAACTGAGTTAAGGAATTGCAATTCAGGATCTGATGTTGTGATTCAGTTGTCTAAGGAGGCACTACAAAATGGTAGGAGAAAATTTCTTAGGATGTATATCTGTTTCAAGGCATTGAAGATGGATTTCAAGGCAGGTTTAAGGCCACTTATTGGGTTAGATGGTACAATCCTTAAAGGAAAAGCCAAGGGACAATTATTAATTGTTGTTGGTCAAGACAGTATGAATTTTTTCTATCCTATAGCATGGGCTGTGGTAGACAAAAAGATCAAAAGGACTTGGACTTGGTTCATGCAACATTTGAAACATTCACTTGAACTTCAACATGGTGAAGGAATAACATTCATATCAGACATGCAAAAGGTAACATTCTTTTCTAATACCATTGATTCATTTAATCTGTATGTTGATTGTGATATTACATGACATGTATTTATTTTCATATGATGTTTAGGGGTTGGTTGATGTAGTAGATAATGTTCTGCCTGAAACATATCATAGATATTGTGTAAAACATATTGAGTCAAATTGGTGTAGGCGATGGGGTAAAGATGAGTTGAAGAAGCTTTTGTGATGGGCTGCATGATCTTCTTTTTCAGAGGAATTTGAAGACCAACTTGAAAATATCAAACAGGTAGAGAAAGCTGCTGGACAAGATTTACTTGATGGGTACCCTCCCAAAATATTGTGTAGGACTTATCTGGATACAATATGCAAAAATCAGATTGTAGAAAATAATTTTACAGAGTCCTTAAGCCTGTCAAACGAGCTGGTTTGACCCGGCTCGACCCAGCCCACCATAGCGGCCCGTCCCGGTATGACCCAGCCCGGTCAGACCACGGGCTATAGGGGTTTGGGTCCCGGGCTGGGTTATTTATTTGGGCCCGATTAACTCGGCCCGGACCAAACCCGGTCCAGGCCTGCAGGTTAACCAACCCATTTTTTTTTTTTTTTAAATTGTTTTTGACCGTTTGGGCCATTTATATTGTAGTATATATCTTGTAACATATTTTTTAAAGTAGTACATATATTGAATGGTACGTATATATGTGTATATATAGAATATAGACTCTAAACGAGTATATATTTAACGTATACATGTGTATATATTTTATAAATTAGTATATAACTATATATATATAGTGTGTATATATTATAGTATATATATTATAATATATGTTTTATTTAAAGTAGTACATATATATTGAATGGTACGTATATATGTGTATATATCTTCTATAGACTCTAAACTAGTGTATATTTAACGTATACATGTGTATATGTTTTATAAATTGGTATATATATCATTATATTGTAGTATATATATTGTAGTATATATATTGTAGTATATTTTATTTAAAGTAGTACATATATATTGAATGACACGTATATATGTGTATATATCTTCTATAGACTCTAGAGTAGTATATATTTAATGTATATATGTGTAAATATTTTATAAATTACTATATATAACATTATATTGTAGTATATATCTTGGAGCATATTTTTTAAAGTAATACATATATTGAATGATACGTATATATGTGTATATATAGAATATAGACTCTAAAGTAGTATATATTTAACGTATACATGTGTATATGTCTTATAAATTAGTATATAACTATATATATAGTGTGTGTGTATATATTGTAGTATATATATTGTAGTATATTTTATTTAAAGTAGTACATATATATTGAATGGTACGTATATATGTGTATATATCTTCTCTAGACTCTAAAGTAGTATATATTTAACGTATACATGTGTATATATTTTATAAATTAGTATATATATCATTATATTGTAGTATATATCTTGGAGCATATTTTTTAAAGTAGTATATATATTGAATGGTACGTATATATGTGTATATATAGAATATAGACTCTAAAGTAGTATATATTTAACGTATACATGTGTATATGTTTTATAAATTAGTATATAACTATATATATAGTGTGTGTATATATTGTAGTATATTTTATTTAAAGTAGTACATATTTATTGAATGGTACGTATATATGTGTATATATCTTCTATAGACTCTAAAGTAGTATATATTTAACGTATACATGTGCATATGTTTTATAAATTAGTATATATATCATTATATTGTAGTATATATCTTGGAGCATATTTTTTAAAGTAGTACATATATTGAATGGTACGTATATATGTGTATATATAGAATATAGACTCTAAAGTAGTATATATTTTACGTATACATGTGTATATGTTTTATAAATTAGTATATAACTATATATATAGTGTGTATATATATTGTAGTATATATATTGTAGTATATTTTATTTAAACTAATACATATATATTGAATGGTACGTATATATGTGTATATATCTTCTATAGACTCTAAAGTAGTATATATTTAACGTATACATGTGTATATGTTTTATAAATTAGTATATATATCATTATATTATAGTATATATCTTGGAGCATATTTTTTTAAAGTAGTACATATATTGAATGGTACGTATATATGTGTATATATAGAATATAGAAGCTAAAGTAGTATATATTTAGCGTATACATGTGTATATGTTTTATAAATTAGTATATAACTATATATATAGTGTGTATATATTGTAGTATATTTTATTTAAAGTAGTACATATATATTGAATGGTACGTATATATGTGTATATATCTTCTATAGATCTAAAGTAGTATATATTTAACGTATACATGTGTATATATTTTATAAATTAGTATATATATCATTATATTGTAGTAAATATCTTGTAGCATTTGTTTTATTTAGAGTAGTAGATATATTTAACTAACGTATAGTCGTATTACACGATTACATGTGTAATTGTGTATACGTGTATATGTTTTTTAAATTCTAATGTATTATATACTATATGTATAGTGTATATATATTGTTTAACATATTTAAAATGTATATAGGTGGGTATATATAGTGTATATTGGATAAAAAACTTTTATTTCTTTTTGGTTTTGACCGATTTTGATCGGGTTTAGGTGGGTTGGACCGGGTAAGGTTAAGTGGGCCGGTCCCGGGTTGTTTTTAAAATTTTTACTGTTGGGCCCAGAACCGAACCGACCCATTTAACCAGGGTCGGATCCGAACCGTCCCATAAACCAGTTAAACTTGATGGGCCGGTTTCAGGTTGACCCGGTCCGGCCCACTAACAGCCCTAAGAGTCCTTCAATGGATGGATACTTAAAGAAAGATACATTCCCATAATTGGAATATTGGAAGAAATTAGGGTTAAGGTAATGACACGGTTAGCAGAAAAAAAGGCCTTTGTCATGAAGTGGAAAGATGATCTATTTAGTCCCAAAGTGAGTTATTGTATAATGAGTTACAGATATCTCAAGTTTATAGAGTGGCAATGGGGACAATGGCTATGAGATTACAAAAGGTGAAGACAGACATATTGTCAATTTGAACGAGAAGAGGTGCACTTGTAGGACATGGGACCTCACTGGAATTCCATGTCCACATGTAATTAAAGCAATGGAGCACAAGAAAATGAAGCCTAAGACAGAACTTAGTAAGTATTACAACAAGGAGGTACCTTTGCAAGTTTACAAATACAAATTACAACCTGTTAGAGAAGAACTCTTTGGGAAGGTCGATCCTTCACAATCCATTGGAACACCAGCAATGGTTAATCTTGTTGGAAGACCTAAGAGAAAAAGGTATAGACAAAAAGATGAAGCACTTAAAAGGCAAAGAGTATGGAATCAATCAAGAAAAGGTAAAGTGATGAAATGTAGCAAATGTGGATTGAGAAATCATAATTCAAGAGGTTGTGGAAAGGTAATTTATTCAGACTTTGTATTGTACACACTTTATTTCTTTACACTTTATAATTATTATTTTTTGTATTGTGAAAAGCATTCAAAACAAGAAAAACATTCAAAACAGGCCATTGAAAAGGATATCAACTTAACAACCCCCTACCCAACTCAAGAAAGTCAGCACATTCTTGACTCTGTGCACCCTTGTAGCAGCTCAATGTCTAACTTTGAGGTAGATAATGAAGACCCTCTTCTAATGGTTCGAACAGAATCTGAACAAGCATATCTACAAAGGCTACAAAAGAGACTAAAACCACAACAACCAATTGAAAGTAGAGTTATAAGCTTCAGAGGTGATAAAGATAGTGTTAGTGAACCAACTAACCTTCCAATATCACCAACTGGATTAACTTGGAAGGGAAAAATGCAATTACTACCATCATGTTACAAGCACAAAGGGCTAAAAAGTTGAGGATAAAAAATGATAAGCTATTTTAAGTCTGTTTTGGCAACTGTTTTGGGTATTTTCGGTCTAGTTTGGCTCTAGTATGGCGGCTATTTTGGTCTGTTGTAGACAATATTCCTTTGCCTATTTTATTTTTTGTAGACAGTATTCCTTTCATTTTGGGTTTGTCTTGATGATATTTTTTGTTGTAAGCATGATGTGCAAACTAGTTTTTGAATTACTTATGTTTTGGACATGTTATGGTTGTTGACATTGGTTACGTTATGATTAATATATTTGTTATGATTTTTAATTCATAATTACTAGTCTGCAATGTTGTTTTGAGGTCGTGTTGTTGTCATGATTTTTTGCCTTCAATGTGTACTACTTCAAAGTTGTGCATAGAAATTGTGGAAGCACTAAAGCTGTGCCTTCAAAGCTGGTTGTTAACTGGACATTTGGTTTTCTTTCACTAAAGATTTTGTATGTAGAATGTTGGCTCATATCTCACTTAAGGTCCCTGGAGTCTGATGAAGACGTGTTAGGAGTGAAAAGTGTACTTAAAATATATTTGTTTGTCCAAATATCTCGATTGTTGGAACTTTTCTATACCAGTGAAGGAGGGTCAAATGTGAAGATGATAATATTGAACTAGTTCCCTTGATAGCTTGGCTGTGGTTATCTTGTAATTTTTTGTACAAATAAAGTATACATGCTGGCAGGCAGTTTGCATTAATCTTTGAGTTGATATCATATTACATTGCCTTTTTGTAGGAATGGTGTGGTGAAAGTAGTGTGGCATCTTTATCGTTAACGTGCTCGATCAAATGAATAACAAGACGTTGACATCTGATCATATTCTAAGTTTTCTCCCCTTAATTAAAGCCAATATTTTCGATGAGTATATGTTATCGATCAACAGTTCTGGTTCTAAGACCAGAATGTGTACTCTCTTCTTCTACTATACTATACCCCCACCATTCTCTTTTTCCTAATTGCTGCATCACTTTTCTTCTTAGAAAATCTCTCCAACTTTTTGGGAATACAATTGTCATTAAAAGATGGGGATTTTCATTCCATCTTATTTTGGTTTACAACAGAGATTATTAGACCGGCCTAATTTGTCAAATGTATTAAAGGTTTCCCAGAAATTTTTAGGATCCAAAATCCAAGTTGAAGGCACATGACTTTTGTTTTGTGAAACTTGTGTAAGACTAGAGGTGGATTTAGAATTTTGACTTTATGGATGTTGAATTACACACAAAACAAATTACCAATTCTGAATAAATTATTTTTTCAGAAGCATTAAGTAGATTTCTTAAAATAAATACACGGTTTAGAAAAAAAAACTATTGAATTCTGTCAGGTTGTAGCTAAAATTCTAGCTCTAGCACCAAACACAAATAGGATAAGAGACGGATGGAGATTTATGGAGATTTGAGGCTGCATCTAAAATTCTAGCTCCAAAATTCTTTACAACACTTATAAGCTACTGACATGAGTATAAGCAAGTAGATCTATGGAGATTTGATGTTGTCCTATTCAAAGGCGGATCCAGAATTTAAATTCCATCGTTTCAATCTTTTAAGATTCTTAGTGTTGAACCTTTATGGATTTCTGTCTATGGAAATTTAATGTTATCTCAAACAAAGTTGGTCTCAATTCAAACTCTATGGTTTTAGATTTAGTAAACTTTTTTACACATACATTTACACTCCACGTCCAAAACTATGAGTTCAATTTAATCTATACCTCTAATGGTACATCCTCTCCCAAAACGTGACAATCTGGGATCCTATAAGTTGTATATATTGAATTATTATTATTTATAACAATAAGAAGATTAGAGAAATAGTATCCGAGGTTGGTTTCTTCAAATTAAATAGAGTAGCACTTCAATTTCATGAAAAAGGTACATAAAACCAGTGTGCTAAAGGAGAGTGCAAATTTAGGATCTAAGTATTTAACACAAACAAAAATTGTAACCTCTAGTCAAGAACTTTACACATTGACAAGATAACTCTACAAATTGGAGGATCAAATCATCAACTCCTTTCCTAAGCAAATCTATATCTACATCAAGTAGACAAGGTGAGTGATCAAACAGATTTCTTGAGATGGTGAGTTCATGCGGTTCTTTTCTAGTTACCAGCTCGAGAAGTACAACACCAAAGCAGTATATGTCTTGCTTGTAAGAGCCTAAACCAGAATACTCAGCTACTGGAAAAAGACTCCAACTTAATGCAGTGTCATTCTTACTCCAAAATTTGGCTTCCCAGAAGTTGGATATTTTGGGTTTAAACAAAAACTTCTCTTATCCGCCAAAGTCGATATGCTCTTGTGATCCACCAAAAAGAAAAATCAAACAGGAAAAGGCTTTCCATCTTTGTATATATAACTTCTATATTGATTACCAAGGCAAAACTGTGGAAATTCCAGGATGAAAACTATTACCTGATCCATTTGTATATAACATCCAAATTATCCGACTTTCGTACATCCACCCTTCGTAGATACCACTTGTGGAATTACATTGAGTATGCTGCATCTTATTTATCGAGCAGAATTTATCTATTTCAATGCTCAGTTTTGAGCTATATCAAAGGAAGATAAAATCGAGAAATTGTTGTACAAAACAGAGAAATCTTTGTGCAATTATAAGACAATTCATAATATTGCAAACCTAAGGAGTAATCAACTAAAACAATCAAGCATAAAAAGAGGTCTAATCTTCAAAATAAATTAAAAAAACCAGTGAAGCCTAATATAGTCTTAGCTTAATCTTAATCACTTTCAAAATACATTGTTCAGCTTCATCACTTAAAAATTTAAATCATAAATCCAACAAACACAACAAATGAAACAATATAGAACATCCTCATCTTCAATAATTTTTCTTCCAAGTTCCTTGATTTGTTAACCTCTGTGTAGTTTTTTTTCTCTAAAATCTCTAATTTTTCTTTTAAGTTGTCTCTTTCAATCTTAACCTCATTCAATGAATCTTTCAAAGTCTCCATTTTCACCATAGCCACTTCCAACTTAGCCTTCAGATCATTAATTTAGACCAAAATTTTTTTTGAACGATTATCTTCCCATTTTCAAAACCCACAATTTTCACTTTGTAAATCTCAATAAAAAAATTCAGAATATAAAAACTTATATCATATGATTAAAACTTACAAAAATTAAGAATTGACACTTGATGAAAAAGATACCTTGGGTTGAGGACACTTATAAATTTTTCTTTCGGGATTCAATTGAGTCCTTGAAGTGAAACAACGAATAATTTTACCACATAGACAAGTCCTCACCGAATTAGTAATACAATCACAACTAATTTCGGACATGATATAATGTCTAATTTATGATATTAAAATGAAAGAAAAAATTAATTTTTTGTTATTTGAATCAAAGTTTAGAACCAAAAATTGGAGCTTGAGTAGAGAAAATTTTAGGGTTTGAAGAGATGGTGAAGAAGAATGACGAAGAAGAAGAAGATTTTTTGTTGTTCTTCACCATACAATAATATAAGTTTTTTTAGGGTTTTTTTTAGGCGTAGAGAGTGAGAGTAAGACATATAAGAGAAAATGGGACTGATTACATGCCTCAGAACTACGAGCCAACATAAGTACAGATTCAGATTATTCCCATTTATATGGATGCAGATACAAATTATGATCACTTAAGATAAGGTTATACTCTTTGGCAAGAGTATGACACCTTTCCCCATCGTGAGGTTTTTTTCTTAGGGGAATAAAACGTTGGACTTCCTGATAGCTCACATGATTTATGTCGGTTAGAAGAACCTCCCTAAGTCCTAAGACAGAATAACATAACAACTTTTAGAAACTAAGTGTAAAGGCTAACAATTTATTTTAAATATTGTTTTACATAAGACATTAGCTATGAGATTTTAACATTCAGTTTACAGATATAAAGGTGAGTCCTTTATTTACACTTAGCCTGCATGATTTGAAAACAAACTTAAATTCAGTCCTACTTATTCCGCTAATAGAAACAGTAAAAGTATAGCTTTTCGAACTAAGTGTTATGGCTCATAAGATTTATACAATATACTTTATTATTCATGATTTATGATTTTCAGCTTTCAATTATTCAAGCCAATGTGAGCCATTTACACTTAACATGTATCCTTTTATAAGTTTATATAAACATTGAGATATTGTTTTACTTATGCATTCACCCCCACATGCTCAGTACATTTCAAAAGTACTGACATATACGTCTATGTGCTATATTATTTAATAATGTAGGTACAAGTTGTAGCGTGCACATCATAATTAGACAGTTGCAGCTTCTAGTTAGTAAGTGATGAGCCCTTTTGATTCAAGGGTTTAAGTCAGTCATAATTCGAGTAGCATTGTATTTTCTTTATTCAGTCGTATTGATTTGGGATAGCTGGAGTAGAGGTTTCATAGATAGTCAGTAGAGTTAATGTATTTGATTCCAGTTTTGTTTTGTATAATCAGAGTTGTAATCATTTCAATATAATTTTGTATTGATCATATTCAGAAAAGATTGATCTTTCACATTATTCTTCTAGACTTATGTATTTATTTCAGTTGCTCATGAGTTATGCCACTACAAGGATTAGCCTAGGATCACTTGTGGTCTTGAGCACCGTGTGACGTCCAGGGGGTAGTCTCAGGACGTTACATATGGGGGATATCTCCACATCATTTGTAAGCCAAGGATAAAGAAAAAACAATAAGGAAAGAGATAAGAATATGGCTAAAGTAAGAACAAAACTTGATCATCTCACCAAGAATGTAATAAGAGCTCCTTCAAAGGCAGTTATTATCATTTCTTCTAAGAGTGTAAAAGTTTATGATGATAAGGTAGCAGAATCTCTTTATGAAGAATTCAGTTCTTTTTGAACCTATTGGGGGGTTCCCTCCCCACCTATCCAAGGCAAAGAGGGAATCAAGGTTGGAAGGGAAGGGATCATAATAGACATTAACACGATAGGGATCATGATTGAGACCAGGAACAAAGAGATAAGTATAGAGAGTACGATCGAAATATACCATCCACATGATAGGGCCAAGGGTAAAGCCTCAAGCTCTATTTATTCGGAGAAATTTAAAAGTGAAGATGTCCTTGCTCGTATCTTAATGGGTGTTGATGGAAGCGATAAGATGTTTAGAGAGATGAAAAGTTATTTCTCTCAACTCAATCAAATGGTTATATTTCATTCGAACTCTATCAAAAAACTTAAAACTCAAGTGGTTCATATCTCAGCTTATCTCAATGCAAGGCCAAAAGATGGAGTTCCTAGTGACATAGTTACTAATCTTAAGAATAATGATCACGTCATGGCCATTATCCTAGGAGTGGTCAGACTCTTGGTAAAGATGTTATTGATTTTAATAAAGACCCCAATAAAAGGGGAAGTGATGAACAAGCCAATGAAAAGAGAAAGTGGCTAAATAAGTCAAATTATGCAGTTCCAAAGACCAATGAGTCAATTGTTTTAAATCAGAAGGTAGTTGAAGAAAGGGTTGTAAGTGAGGAAGCTTCTAAAGAGGTTGATGGTAATGCCCCAAAACCAAATAAAACTCCGGTTGTTCATTTTTCATAAATCAAAATTCCTCCCCCAATCCCAAAAAGGCTCAAGAAGAAGGAAGATAATATGAAGTTCAAGAAATTCCTTGCATAAATTAGTAACCTATCGATGAGTATTCCTTTGTTAGAAGCTTTACGAGACATCGAGTATTCTAAATTCACGAAGACTTAAGTCATAAAGAAATGAGTCATGGATATTTAATGTATAGAGGTAACCCATAATTGTAGTGCCATAATGTCTAACAAAATGATGGTGAAGAAGGAAGATCCGGGTTCATTCACTATTCCCTACACTATTGGGGTTCACAAGTTCGAATAAGCATTGTGTGATCTTGGGTAAATCATAAATTTTATTCTATTTTTCATGTTCCAAAAGTTAGGTCTGGGTGCCCCCAAATCAACCACAATGAGGATTTTAATGGCCAATTGTTCTATTACCGTAGGATGTTCTTGTGAAATAAAACTAGATGATACATTAGAAATGAGCTAAATTCAACATGTCTTGTTGATGTCCTTTAATTCAAATATGAGGTCATATTTGACTTTTCAAATGCTTCACTATAACTTATGTGTCTCATCAGAGATTTATTGAACTAACATCTCACCTCTTATTTATGTACAATTTGGATCCATCTCTATTACCTCTCTCAATCTTTTGCTTAAAACCATAACTTGTTGAATTGTAGCAATATCACCAGAGGATTCCATCTTTCGAAAGAGGCAATGATGATATTGCTAACTCTAGGCTGATAAATGGGGCATTAAGAAAACCTGACTGATTCACTTTGCAACCATGGCATTATTATCTTCTCTTTGCCCTATTTTACACATATCTAAGACTTGAATTAAAATGGATCTTCGTGGATTCTTCAAGATCCAGACCCATAAGCTCTTTTAATGGAAACCCAGTTCATTTTCTACTCTTAAGGCCGATCGAATCAGAGAAAATAGGAAATTTTTAGGGTGTTTGACTATCTCCGGTATGTTGATGATTTATTCTTCATGTTAACCAACAAATATTTTAGATTTTGTATGTAGATGAAGTGCACATATAGTCGATTTAGACCTTTCTAAGGTCATTGGATGTTATAATTTCCTATGGCCCTGTTTAGAGAATATCTAAAGTTCCAAAATCATAGAGAGTTACAAAATATAGAGTAATGGAAGCATAGTACAGGTGTTGAAGTTCTCAATACAATTGTGTCAAATTCTACCGCTCATCGGACAATGAGAATCTCATATCTGGTTAGTGCATATTGTCTCTTTCTCTGTCATTAATAGAAATACTACTTTGTTGGTGAACTTTCATTTGCTTAGTTATTGATGGAATTTTTTTATGGAAAGTAAGTATAGTTATGTTTCAGGTTACTGATTACTATCCTCTATGTAGTTATCATGGGATTGATAAAGAACAAAGATAATTTAATTATTACATGTACTTATAAAGGAGAGTAAGAAAACATGTTTTTTCAATAAAACTATTTTGCTGATTTACACTTTTTTCGTCAATTATTTCTAGGGTCAACTAGACATTTTCTATTATCGGGGGAATTTGCCACTTCACATGTTGTTGTTAGGCATGACATTGTAGTTAGAATTTGAGTTTTGTTTGCGAAGTTAAAATGGTACTATATAAATAGCAGAAATTAGATTGTTATGATGCTAAATTGTTGTTGTAATTTCAAGACATATGACCCTGTTGTGATTAAATCTGGAGGACTTGATGTAGATATTAATTTCAGTATCAGTGATTATTATAATGATCTAAAGTAGCTATGCGGGATAGCTAAATCTTCAGTCACCTAAATATGAAATCTTTTTTCTTACTCAGAAAACTAAATTTCATTCATTGTTATTGTCTTATAATTGGTATGTAGATGATGAATTTTTTCACAGAAGAGTTCGTGCCATACTTACACATAATAGTAATGGTTTTGTTACAAAACGTCTGAAGTACAGTGGAATTAGACTGCACAAACATGGAAGAGGAAGGATTGGAAGGGGCAGTCTCATAGAAAGAAGCGATTTATCGCTTATCCCAACACTCTAATTAAAATTTGTGTCAAAGGGTAAAAAAAAGAAGAACCACAGATTAAATTTTGTATTTTTCTCTCTATATTTGGAGTGTGTGAGTGTATATTCTCGAGAAAACAATTTGGCATTTTTGTCTTAGAACTCACAAATTCTATTGATCTTTATTTAAATTATTTGTTTATTATAAGTCTAGAATATCAGTTCCTATCACATGCGTAATTTCCTGTGAATTAAAACTTACAAAGCTACATTATTTTATGAAAATGTTGGTGGAATAAGAAAATTTATAGTTGTGTTTTCATTATTATCATTCACAAATTGTTTCCCTGTATGCTAGGGCCAAAGACTGAGAATAGTGAAGTCAATCTAGCCAAGGTTGATGATACATCAAAATAGCAATTTAAGCTTAATATGATAGTAAATGATAGATAGATCAATTTTCTTGAGGAACTTTCCACGCTTTGTATGCAAGTGAGAGTAAATGATGAACTTAATGTTTTAACTCCTGCTTAGATCTCCTCTTTTTGTTGCGTGGCTATTTAGTAGGTACTTCTTCTTCTTCTTATTCACCTTTATTTTGTTCTATTATATATGGATTTAGTCATTCTCTGGGTAAATTCAACTATCACAATGCATACCAATCTTTCCACTGGCCATCTACCAAAGCATATTGACTATTGTTTTGTTAGTTTTTACTAAGAAAATTTAGAACTCCCCTCTTGTATCATCAATTTATCCCTCTTGTACCTAAATAGGCCTAGTGTTATCAAAATAATTTGGACTAAGACAATTGGTTTTGTGCTTACATAGTTAGATGAGATGCATTAAGCCATATTTAGAGATAAGAAAATCTACTATTTTGCATTACAGAGTACATGCATCGATTGCATAAAATAGACTAAATCACTGGTTTGTAGAATTATCCTTTTACTTTCCTTAGTTTTTACTGGTCACTAAGATATAATGTTGCCATTTCTGATATATTGTACCTTAAATATACTTTTTCGTGATGCTCTTTAGGATTTTTCCAAATATATATATATATAAGTGACTTCAAAATACTTCGAGTGTGTTTCCTTTCCAATTTTCTCTTATGCTTTACTGGTCTTAATAAGTGTTTGATTGTGTAAATCTATATAAAAGTGCTGAAATATTTGTTTGTTTGTTTATTTGATGCCTGAGCATAAAAAATTATCCTTTATTATTTATAGTCGAATTTGGTGCGAAGTTTTGGTTGATTTTACTGCGTAAATGATATTTACTTTCCTATTTTGGAAGTAATTTGCAACATGATGTATCTGTGGTTCTATGAAAGTTCACGTAGTGCCACTGCTTCTAGATATGTCAAATATTTTCCCTCATGAGTTCTTTAGACAATTTATGAGTATCAGAATTAAAAATATTGGGCTGATATGTTATTGTTGAAGAGGGTGTAACTGAAACAACCTTTTTACCCCTCATAAGGTAGAGGCACAGAAAGTCTTTGTGTATCCCAGGTCCCACTTGTGGGATTATACTAGGTATGTTATGTCATAATATTGATGTGTTTGTTGTATCTTGTGGTGCTCTATCATTCTAACTAAGCAACTTGAGCTTATGTTAACCTTAATTTCTCTTTTTTCTATTTTCTGACAAACAAACTAACAATTGCTATTTCAAAACCATGCATATACTTTTTTCCATATCTTGTCAAGAAGCTACAAAGAACAGAAAATACAGAACAAATATGTAAGAATATAGCAAGCAGATATGTCATGTAATATCATGCAACCATGAATATAAACAAGATATCAATTACCAATAATATAGTAGCTATATTGTAAATTATCTATGCCGTGTGACTAAGAAATTTGTTTCAGTCTTTGAGCTAGTGCTCACACAGGCCATCTGTAATACCACATGTTTGGAAGTCTCTGTGCATTATACGGCTCATTCCCTTAGGTCGTACATATAATATACGAGTCATATATTATAGCTGTATTTAATAAGTGTGGCATGTCGGACATTTTGTTGTAGGTACGACTCAACCCTTAGAGTTGTAAGATCACCATATGAGTCGTATGAAAATGAGTCATGAGTTCATCAATTTAGGCTCCCTAAGATTTTGTCCAAGCTATGATTAGGGGGTTACGAGCTTTATGTGATGTTACTAGTCGTAGGTTTTGGCTTGTATGATGACCAGTGTATACCATCTTGATTCTGCTAAGTTTACGAGTGATGAGGCTCACTCGTACCTTCACCATACAAGTCGTATGGTGGACTCGTGAAGACTGGCGATCAAATTATTTGATATTCAGTTAAAAGGCTTTTTGGTCTTTTTCCCTCTTATAATTTCAACCCACAACCTATAACCTCCAACGAGGCATTATTTTCCTCTATTACACAATCAATTAACAACATAATTTCTCCTCCTATCATCAAGAACATCAAGATTAGGGTTCCTTATACAAATTCATCTTTCAAGTCCCAAGGTTTGAACTCTCTTCACTAGTCAAGAAATTTCAGGTATGTGGGGTTTGTGAACAAGGGTAATCTTCCATCCTTGTGCCCAAAAAACATGATTTTAAGATTGAACTTACTTGTTTTGAATAGGGTTTATACCCAAATAATCATATTCTTAAAGTATGACACTACTATGTGATTGAAATCTTTAAGTGCAACAAGGTTCACATATATTCATGTTTTTACTTATGAACATTTATATTGTGACTGAATTTCATTATCTTGAATGGGATATTGTTGAAAGATGTCAAGGTGATTACTGAACATAATGTTTTGTTATGAATTTCTATGAAACAAATCATGAATTTCTTGTCCTAAGTACAAGTATTGAGTTTACAAGAAATTTATGCTCTTAAGTTCCATTGATATATGTTATAATATTATTTAAAGAATAGCTTGATATTTTAATCTAAAGTTACAACATGAATTCCACAACTGTTCATCTTGATTATTATTTAAATTAAAGATAAGCATAACTGGTTTTCATTCTATAAACCCTTATGCAATTTTAAGGTGGATTTCTTAAGTATAGCATATAAGTATTCTGGGAGTAGTATTTAACACTAAGAAAGGAATGCGGATGAGCGTATCCTAAATTTGTAACGCCCCGAATCTGGTACCCAGAACGCTACACGGTGCTCATGATCCCGAAGGACCACAAGCTAACCTAAGACTGATATCTGTACCTGTATACTGCATAAAATAGTTTATAATGAGGAAACATGACCTGAAAGGCCATAAGGTTCAATACTGAACATGATCTGAATGATATAACATTTGTGTGGGATAATAGAATATCCAAAACAAAACTGAAATAACTGAAGTCTGAAATATGCTAGTCTAGAAAGCCTCTAACTGACTGAACTGTCTGAGTAAGGAGTTGATGGGACATGTCCCCAACTCATAAACTTATTAATGAGATAATAGAAAAATAATTATGTCCTTGAATGATGAAGACTCACTTCTAACTCTGACTACTGAAAACTGGAATCTGCTACTGATCTGGAGCTCGTGTCTCTAAGCCTATGGTATAAGACACCAAAGCGCAAATGCATCAACACTTTGAATATTCTGGTATGCATGTGAGGTAGGCTGAATGCATAGGGTTCATATGCATGAACAATACTGGCTAACTGACTAATATGAACGCGAGAATACATGCATGCATACATAGTAACTATATCTGAAATCGTGATAACATGAGTACTGAATCTGAATACTGATAACATGACATACTGATAACTGATATAAATGATAACATGAGTGACTGTATCTGACAGTCCTGAATCTGGTGGAACTATCTGAGTTTTGTTCAGTATTTGAGTTGACTGTATCTGACAGTCCTGAATTCTGAAGAACTATCTAAGTTCTTTTATTGAGACTGATATGAGACTGTGGGAGGTAGTCATCTAAGCGACATGCCCCAAATGATGCATTATAGCTGAATTGGGGTCCAATCTATGCCCTGATTGGATGGGTGTCAATACCGCACCACTGGTAAGGACAACATGTGAGTGGCCTTAAATAATAGGTAACTCTAATGAGAATGGTGGGAACCCTCATTTAGCAGGTTAAGACACCTCATCTACCCTCATATAGCAGTCTATGATGTCTCAACCTTTGCTGGCTATATAGTTCTGGAACACAAAGATTGCTTCTAAGAATCACACCCTCATATAACAGGTGATTTTCCATCCTTGGGTTCGCTCGGTGCTAATTTCTACTCCCATCTGAATAGACACTGAACATAATTTACTGAACTGAACATGGACTGAGTTACTGACTTTCTTTGACTGACAGAATACTACTGACATCTGACTAATTTCATGAGATCATGGAGATTTCCTGACTCATAAGATTGTCTGAAGTCTAAGGATCATGGCTTGACTGAGAGTATCGTGAAAACATGACATGGCTCTAAGCACACAACTAATATTTTGGGTACAAGTACCCCCAGGACTCAATAAAAGGAAACTGATCAAGCATAAATTACTTGAACATATAACTAACATCATAATCCATAATACATTTATAGAAGCATTCCATCAAAACATGTGATAGACATTACTTGTACATACATGGGGATTTCATGATATCATACTAGTTGGGCATTGTTCCTTCATTTAGGCATTTAATGAAACACACGGTAGGTATAGCACATGTAGAAAACATTATACAACAATTAATCATCATGATTCATCTCTAATTTTATCATCCTAGGGTTTATTCATAGGTTCACATGAATATACATCTACAAATCAATTCCACATATAATTGATCACCCAACATGGATTTGAATTCAATTGATCATTCTCAACATACACAAAACAAACCCAACATGAAATTTCATAAAGAAATCCATGAACTTAAACTTAGAAAAGAGATTCTTGGGCTTCATGGACGAAAGGAGTCCATGAACGAACACTACACATACCTTGGTTCGTGATTTCGTGAAGATTGGCGGAGGAAATTCTTGATTCTGAATCTTCTATGAAAATCCCTAGGTGGTTCTTGAGAAGTTTTTTTTAGAGAAGAGAGTGTATATTGGGTGAAAAATGGCTGAATCACGTGTTATAGGGATTAAATAGGGGTGGGAAGTTGACCCTTTTAACCCTGGATGCGTTATTTAATTTCAGTAAAATTTTCCCGAACTGAACACCTGGCGCGATGCGGCTCTATCACATCGTGTCACTGGAATTTGACAATTGAAAAAATGAGGGATGGCGCGACGCGGAGCCATCGCGTTGCCCCTTCTTTTGTGACCTGGAACTTTAGGGCGACGCAGAGGAAATCGCGCTAAGACACTGGCTAAGGACAATTCTGAATTTGGGCCCTGGCGCAACGTGCCATAATCGTGGACCCCTACTGGAATTTTCCAAATGCCATTTCCTCTTGTGGCGCAGCGCGCCACTGACTAATATGGTACTATTTTACGGCGGGAACTTAAAATAGTTATAACTTCTGACTCGATTATCGAATTTGGGAGAATCTTATTTCGATGGAAAGCTTATTGAATTTTCCACATGACAAAAAGTGATAATCTTGAAAATTCCTCATGGAATAACCATCATTCAATTTAGAAGCAAATACTAGATATTCTTGAGATGAAATTAGCTAGGAAAAGTATGAGGTATTACAATTTCTCCCCCTTGAGAACATTCGTCCTTGAATGAGACTGACTGAGTGAGGAGAAAAGACAACTGACATACATACTGAACATGAATAACTGGAACATGATCTCATGACTGACATGACAGACAAGCTGAACATATAATACTGAACATGCATATCTGATGTATGTGTAACTGATTCATAATTGCATGACTGAGTGTTCTGAAGAACTAAATTTCTCATAATGAGAATGCATGTCTGATGCATAATTACATAACTGAGCTGATACATGAGTGCATGAATGAATATGCAATGGTACTTGATACCAAGTTTATAATGGGAACATGAGCATGAAACTGCATACCAAGTTTGTGATGAACACTGACTGAGTAAGCTTAAGGAGAACTGTTACCTTGAGCTTGATCTGAGTTGGCGAAGAAGAGGTGAGGATACTTGATACGTATGTCTGCCTCTACTTCCCAATTAGCTCCCTCGACGGACTGATTTCTCCAAAGAACCTTAACTAGAGGGACTTTTTTGTTCCTCAATCTACGAGTTTGATAGTCTAAGATTTCGAATGGAATCTGTTCATAACAGAGTGTTCTGAACATCAATGCTCTGAATAGGTACTATAACTGATGGGTCACCTATGCACTTCTTGAGCAAAGAGACATGAAAGACTGGATGAACTGAGGCTAGATCTGAAGGCAATTCGAGCTCATAAGCTACCTTGCCGAATCGACTGAGAATCTTGAAGGGACCGACGTATCGGGGACTGAGTTTTCCTTTCTTGCCGAACCACTTCACTCTCTTCATGGGAGATATCTTTAGATAGACATAGTCACCAATATCAAACTCGAGATCTTTTCTACGAATATCTACATAAGACTTCTGTCAGCTCTGAGCAGCCCGGAGTCTTTCTCTGATCAACTGGACTTTTTCTAAAGCGTCGAATACTAAGTCAGGCCCTATGACCGAGGCCTCACTAACTTTGAACCAAACAATCGGAGATCTATATCTCCTTCCATAGAGAGCTTCGAATGGAGCCATCCGAATACTAGAATGATAGCTGTTGTTGTATCCAAACTCAATCAAAGGTAAGTGGTCATCCTAAATTCCCTTGAAATCGATTGCACACGCCCTTAGCATATCTTCTAATGTCTGAATGGTCCTTTCTGCTTAACCATCTGTCTGAGGATGAAAGGCTGTACTAAGATGAACTTGGGTACCAAGACCCTTTTGGAACGCTTTCCAGAAATGAGAGGTGAACTGGTACCTATGTTTGAGATAATAGATAGAAGAACATCGTGCAATCTGATCAACTCCTTGATGTAGAGTTTGGCATAATCCTCGGCTGAATAAGAGGTATGGAATGGAAGGAAATGAGCTGATTTGGTCATTCTATCTGCAATGACCCAGACTGAATCATGCTGATGACGAGTTTGAGGTAAACCCATCACAAAGTCCATGTTTACAACTTCCCACTTCCAAGTAGGAATACTGAACTCCTGCATGGACCCACTAGGATTCTGATGCTCTATCTTAACCTACTGACATGTAGAGCACTTAGCCACAAACTTTGCAATGTCTCTCTTCATCCCACTCTCCCAATAGATTTCCCGCAAGTCGCGGTACATTTTTGTGGCCCCTGGATGAATAGAGTAGCGCACACCATGCACTTCTGCAAGAATTTGGTGCCTTAAGTCATCTACACCTGGAACACGGAGACGACCCTGACAACGAAGAGCACTATCTCCCCTTTGGGAGAAAACCTCTATTTTCTGATCCTGAATTGACTCTTTCAACTTGACTAGACTGGGATCTCTATCTTGCTTTTCTTTCACCTCAAAAACTAGAGATAATCCTGAACTACTCTGAACCCATATATCACCCTCATATGTATCGACTAAACGAATGCCTAGTCTGGAAAGATGATGTATTTCCTAAGCTAACTTTTTCTTACTATCCTCAACATGAGAAACACTACCCATGGATAGTCTACTGAGAGCGTCATCCACTACGTTGGACTTGTCCAGATGATAAAGGATACTCATGTCATAATTTTTGAAGAGCTCTAACCACCTTCTCTGACGAAGATTGAGATCTTTCTAAGAAAAGACATACTGAAGACTCTTATGATCTGTGAACACATCTACATAAGCACCGTATAATGCCTCCAAATCTTTAAGGCAAATACTACGGCTGCTAACTTAAGATTATGGATAGGGTAATTCTTCTCATGGGGCTTAAGTTGTCTGGAGGCGTAGGCTATGACCTTACCATGCTGAATGAGGACACAACCCAAACCTACTCTGGATGCATCACAATACACTACAAACCTATCTGAACCATCTGGTGATGCTAGAACTGGAGCTGAGGTGAGTTGAGTCTTCAACTCCTGAAAATTCTTCTCGCAAGGATCTGACCACTGAAACTTGGCTTTCTTATGAGTCAGTCTGGACATAGGAGATGCAATAGAATAAAATCCCTTAACAAACTGCCTGTAATATCCATCCAAACCCAAGAAACTCCTAATATCTGATAGAGAGATAAGGTGAGGCTAGTTTCTTACTACTTCGATCTTTTGAGGATCCATTCTAATGCCATCACCGAAAATGATATGACCAAGGAATGCTACTGACCTTAGCTAAAATTTGCACTTATTGAATTTGGTGAATAGCTGATGATCTCTGAGAGTCTAAAGTACTGTTCTAAAATGGTCTGCATGATCGCGCTCACTGCGGGAATAGACCAGAATATCATCTATGAAGACTATGACGAACATGTCCAAGTACTGCTTGAACACGTGGTTCATCAAGTCCATGAAAGCGACTGGGGCATTGGTAAGACCAAATGACATGACTAGGAATTTGAAGTGACCATACCGAGTATGAAAAGCTATTTTCGGAATGTCACATACTCTGACTCTGAGCTGATGATAGCCGAATCTGAGGTCTATTTTGGAGAAATAGCTAGCACCCTGAAGTTGGTTAAATAATAAGTCATCGATTCTGGAAAGAGGATACTTTTTATTGACCATGACTTTATTGAGTTGACGGTAGTCTACACACATCCTAAGAGAACCATTTTTCTTTCGCATGAATAATACTGGAGCACCCCACGAGGAAACACTGGGCCTGATGAATCCCTTATCTAAGAGATCCTTCAATTGTTCTTTTAGTTTTCTGAGTTCTGCTGGTGCCATTCTGTATGTTGGAATAGATATAGGCTGAGTATTTAGAAGAAGATCAATGTCGAAGTCTATTTCCCTTTCGGGAGAAATTCCTGGAAGATCTTCAGGAAAGACATCTGAATATTCACCTACAACTGGAATCGATTCAAGGCTGGGAGTTTCAGAACAAGTGTCCTTAACTTGAACAAGATGATAGACATATCCTTTAGATATTATTTTTTATGCCCAAAGGTAGGAAATAAACTGACCTCTGAATGCTGAAGTACTACCCTTCCATTCAAGGACGGGTTTGTTCGAAAACTGAAACTGGACAATTCTATTTTTGCAGTCGACTGTGGCATAGAAGGAATGAAGCCAATCCATACTGAGAATGACATCAAAATTAGTCATCTCTAATTCGACTAAGTCTGCTGAAGTGACTTTCTGAAATATCATAACCGCACAGTTCCTGTGTACTCGTCGGGCTATAATGGTTTTACCCACTGGGGTAGAGACTGAAAAGGGCTCTGCTAGGATTTTGGGACTGATTCCAAAATCGACTGCTATATAAGGAGTGACAAAAGACAAAGAATCTCCTGGATCTAGCAAAGAGTAAACGTGGACATGAAAGATCTGTAATGTACCAGTAACTACATCAGGAGAATTTTCCTGATCTTTCCGGGACTGAAGAGTAGAGAGACGATTTAGGCGTTGCCTACTAGTAGCACTGGAGGTGGAACCCTGCTGATTTGGGCAACCGGACTGAGCTAAGGAGCGATTCTGTTGACCCTGAGGACATAGCTGAGGACAGTCTCTGACTCTATGGCCTGGCTTGCCACATCCTAAAAAAATACCACTTCCAGCCCTATAAATACCCTGATGGTGCTTGCCACAAGTCTGGCAAAGACGATAGGTGCGGGTACTGCTAACACTGTCCTAGGACTTAGAGCCTGACGCTCTATCTTTGTTACCCTCTCTAAACTTAGGAACTGGAGCACTGGCTGTAGAAGGAGCTGGAACTGATGACTTATGATGAAATTGAGAACGTTTTCCTTTTTCTGACTTAGGCCGAGCGAAGTTGAAACAACCTGTCTTTGCCCTCTTATTCTGTTTCTCTTTTATCTTAATCTTTTGCTCATCAATCTGTTGAGAATGAGTCATAAGCCTGGCTAAAGTTATGTCACTATTCAACATGGACGATCTGCACTCATTAACTACGCTATCATTCACCCCTGAAATGAACTTACTCATCCTTGCCCTGCTATATGCAACCACATAAGAGGCATATCTGGCTAATTGAGTAAACTTAAGAGAATACTCTTTCATTGTCATATTGCCCTGCCTGAGGTTGATGAATTCTAACACCTTAGCTTCCCTAAGCTCTAGGTGAAAGAATCTATCGAGGAAAGCAGACACAAACTCCTCCCACTTAATTGGCCCTGCATTATTTGCCCTCTCTGACTTCCATTACTTGAACTAAGTGTGAGCAACATCTTGCAACTGATAAGAAGCTAGCTCAGCACTCTCAATATTAGTCATCCCCATGATGTCTATCACCTTCTGCACCTGATCTAGGAATTCCTAAGAGTCCTCATCTGTCTTAGACCCGAGAAAGGATGGAGGAGTCATTCGAGTGAAATCCCAAATCCTGGATGCAGCTGAATTAGCCACTGGATTGGTCGAAACGACAACTGGTCATTCATTTTGAGTAGCAATTGAGTTAGCAAGAGTAGTGAATGCAGCTCGAAACTCTGCATGAGAAACATGTTCGCTCAAAGGTTCTTCGAGCTGAGGGGCTGGCTGATTCCCATTTCTTCTTTTAGGAGGCATGTTCTGTAGAAGAAAGGGAGAAATGAATTAGACTGAGAAATTGACTTTAGATTATGCTCACTGTCACGACATGAATACTGAAAGAGGGGAAACTGTTCCTAAAACATCTTATAGCCTCCTATACATAAATGTGGCGCACAACACACCCATGTACAAGACTCTACTAGATGCGGCTTTTAGACTTCCTTGGACTCTATTAAACCTTAGGATCTGATACCAAGTTTGTAATGCCCCGAATCTGGTACCCGGAATGCTACACGGTGCTCATGACCTCGAAGGACCACAAGCTAACCCATGACTGATATCTGTACCTGTATACTACATAAAATACTTTATAATGCGGAAACATGGCCTGAAAGGCCATAAGTTTCAATACTGAACATGATCTGAATGATATAATATCTGTGTGGGGTGATAGAATACCTAAAACAAAATTGAAAATACTGAAGTCTAAAACATGCTAGTCTAGAAAGCCTCTAACTGACTGAACTGTCTGAGTAAAGAGTTGGTGGGACATGTCCCCAACTAACTCCAACTAATAAACTAATTAATGAGATAATAGAGAAATAATCATGTCCTCGAATGATGAGGACTCACTTCTAACTCTGACTGCTGATAACTGGAATCTACTGCTGATCTGGAGCTCGTGTCTCTAAACCTATGGTATAAGACACCATCACACAAATGCGTCAGTACTTTAAATGTATAGGTATGCATGTGAGGTAGGCTGAATACATGGGGTTCATATGCATGAAAAATACTGGCTAACTGATCAATATGAACGTGAGAATACATGCATGCATACATAGTAACTATATCTGAAATCGTGATAACATGAGTACTGAATCTGAAAACTGATAACATGACATATTGATAACTGATATAAATGATAACATGAATAACTGTATCTGACAGTCCTGAATCTGGTGGAACTATCTGAGTTTTGTTCTGTATCTGAGTTGACTGTATCTGACAGTCCTGAAGTCTGAAGAACTATATGAGTTCTTTTATTGAGACTGATACTGAGACTGTGGAAGGTAGTCATCTAACCGACATGCCCCAAATAATGCATTATAGCTGAATTGGGGTCCAATCTATGCCCTAATTGGAAGGGTGTCAATACCGCACCACTAGTAAGCACAACATGCGAGTGGCCCTAAATAATAGGTAACTATAATAAAAATGGTGGGAACCCTCATATAGCAGGTTAATCCACCTCATCTACCCTCATATAGCAGTCTATGATGTCTCAACCTATGCTGGCTACATAGTTCTGGAATGCAAGGATTGCTTCTAAAAATCACACCCTCATATAACAGGTGAGTTTCCATCCTTGGGTTCGCTCGGTGCTAATTTGTACTCCCATCTGAATAGACAGTGAACATAATTTACTGAACTGAACATGGACTGAGTTACTGACTTCCATTGACTGACGAAATACTACTGACATCTGACAACTGACTGAGTTCATGAGATCACGGAGATTTCCTGAGTCATAAGACTGTCTGAAGTCTAAAGATCATGGCTTGACTGAGAGTATCGTGACAACATGACATGACTTTAAGCACACAACTAATGTTTCGGGTACAAGTACCCCCAGGACTCAATGGAAGGAAACTGACCAAGTATAACTTACTTGAACATATAACTAACATCATAATCCATAATACATTTATAGAAGCATTCCATCAAAACATGTGATAGGCATAACTTGTACATATATGGGGATTTCATGATATCATACTAGTTGGGCATTTTTCCTTCATCTAGGCATTTAATGAAACACATGGTAGGCATAGCACATGTAGACAACATTATTCCTAGGGTTTATTCATCGGTTCACATGAATATACATCTATACAAATCAATTCCACATAAAATTGATCACCCAACATGGATTTGAATTCAATTGATTATTCTCAACATACACAAAACAAACCCAACATGAAATTTCATAAAGAAATCCATAAACTTAAAATTAGAAAAGAGATTCTTGGGCTTCATGGATGAAAGGAGTCCATGAATGAACACTACGCACACCTTGGTTTGTGATTTCGTGAAGATTGACGGAGGAAATTCTTGATTCTGAATCTTCTATGGAAAGCCCTAGGTTGTTCTTGAGAAGTTTTTTAGAGAAGAAAGTGTATTTTGGGTAACAAGTAGTTGAATAACGTGTTATAGGGATTAAATGGGGGGGGGATTTGACCCTTTTAACCCTGGATGTGTCATTTAATTTCAGTAAAATTTTCCCAAACTGAACCCCTGGCGCGACGCGGCTCTATCGCTCCATCTCACTAGAATTTGACAATTGGGAAACTGAGGGATAGCGCGATGCGGAGCCATCGCGTTGCCCCTTTTTTGTGACCTGGAACTTTAGCGCGACACGGAGGAAATCGCGCTATGACACTGGAAAAGGACAATTCTGAATTTGGGCCCTGGCACGACGCGCCATAATCACGGACCCCTACTGGAATTTTCCAAATGCTATTTCCCCTTGTGGCGCGGTGTGCCACTGACTAATATGGCACTATTTTACGACAGGAACTTAAAATAATTGTAACTTCTGACTAGGTTATCGGATTTGGGCAAATCTTATATCGATGAAAAATTTATTGAATTTCCTACATGACAAAAAGTGAAAATCTTGAAAATTCTTCATGGAATAACCATCATTCAATTTAGAAGATAATACTTGACATTCTTGAGATGAAATTATCTAGAAAAAGTAAGGAGTATTACAAAATTCCTGGTAACTATGAGCCACCATAGGTTAAGCTTTCTCCCAATATGGATAAAGTTCAGTAATCACATAAGTTAAGGTTCTATTTTAATGGAAAGGATAGGACAACTCTCCCCAACGTTGGTGAGACATCAGACTCCATGGTATCTCACATGGTTTATGTCGGTTAGAAAAATCTCCCATAATAAAGGATAAGAGTAAATACCTTAGAAATGAAGTGTTATGGCTCACTAAGTTTATTCACATGCTTCATTACTCACGTTTTGTGATCTTACAATATTTTATTTTATTCAAGCTCAAGGTGAGTCATTTATGCTTAGCCTGCATCATTTGAAAGTTTACTTACATATTCAGTCATTTTTTTACTTATGCATTCACCCCGACAGACTTTGTATATTCCAGAGGTACTGACCCACATATATGTCTATGTGCTACATTGACTTATAATGTAGGTCCTGGTGCTTGTTTCTAGCAACATGATTGACTACGAGCATTATCCCCTATATCCCGACTTTTGGTGAGTCGTCATAGTCTAAGGACCCAGCTTATTAGACTTCTATTTAGTGATATAAGTATTTTAGATATTTGATTTCGATTTATGTTCAGGTCAGCTGGGGTCTGTCCCAGTGGCTCTCTAGTCAGTAGTCGAGGCTTGTCAGACTGTGTATGTTTTAAGATCAAAGAGTTTTTTTAAGATGTCCAAGTTAAAGAATTTCATTAAATTATGAAATCATTTACCTTCGATTCTATATATGTTAGATCACTTCTCACGTGAGTTTTAAGCTAAATAGATATCATGGGTTAGCTTAGGGCTATTCATAGTCTTGAGCACTGTGTAACATCCAGGGGTACTTCAAGAGTGTTACAAACTTGGTATCAGAGCCTAAGGTTTTAAAGATTTCTAGGGAGTTTGAGAAGCCACGTTACGTAGAGTCTTGATCATGAATGTGAAACGCGCCACATTTATGAGCAAGAGGCTATGGAGAGAGTTAGGAATCATCTTTCCTTTCATGATCTATCGTGCTTACAATTGTCTCTATCTGACTTAACTTGTGCTTTTGCATGACAGAATATGCCTCCTCACTAAGCCAAAGCATGTATAAATGGTGATCAACTACCCCTGCATGAAGACCCTTTGAATGAGAATGTATCTAATGCTGAATTTTGGGTTGCCTTCCAAGCGTTGGACCATGATGTGAATGCCAATATTCAGGGAAACCAACAGACAATAGTCCCACTTCAGCAAAATGGCAATTTTGCTGCAGCCAAAATTCAGGACCTTATGAGGATTAATCCACCTGAGTTCTATGGGTCAAAGGAGGATGACCTGAGAAAGGACTCTATGATAGTGAAAGAGTACTGCCTTAAGTTTAGTCAATTATCCAAGTATGCTCCCAAGTTTTTATCTAACTCTTGAGTTTTTTTGAGCAAGTTTGTTACTAGGGTGTCTGATTTGGTAGTCAAGGAGTGTAGGATTCCCATGCTAATTGAGGATATGGATATTGCTCGGTTGATGACTTATGCTTAATAGATTGAGGAAGAAAAGTTGAAGAAAAGAGGAAGAGAAATAAAAGAGTTCGGACTAGACAGTTTGAGTTTAGTTAACCAAGGTCTGGAGTGGGGAATCATTCGCAATTTCAGGGTCACTCATTGGTGCCTACGCCATCTTCAGCCATTGCCCCTGCGCCCAGGACCAGGTAGGAACAGTAGGGAAGGACTTTGAATTCCAAGTCTCAGAATAGTGTAATCGGGAGGCCCAGTTACCCGACATGTGCAAAGTATGGCAGAACCTATCCTGGTGAGTGTTTGATTGGCAAAGGGGGTTTCTATGGGTGTGGTAAGTTGGGCCACAAGATCAAGGAGTGTATGTATGCTTAACAGGGAAGCTGGGATATTCGTGCTCAGACTCAGGTTACAAATATAACAGCTTATCTAGTCCGCCCAGTTCCTCCACAGGGCGCATCATCTAGTATCGGTGGCGGTCAGCGCCAAAATTGGTTTTATGCTTTACCATCTCATCAGCTGTAGTAGAGTTCACCAAATATTGTCCCTGGTACGCTTCGTTCCTATCACCTTGATGTATATATATTGTTAGACCCAGGGTCAAATCTCTCTTATGTGACTCCATTAGTTGTTGTAAATTTTTGAGTAGGTCCTAAAAATATCTCTAAGCCCTTCTCAGTTTCTTCTCCAGTAGGTGATTTATTTGTTGCTAAATGAGTCTATAGGGAGTTTCCTATTACCGTCCTTCAAAACATCATACTAGCGGACCTAATAGAGTTGGAGATGGTAGATTTCAATGTTATTCTGGGCATGGATTGGCTCCATTCATGCTATGCATCAATATATTGTCTCACCCATATGGTGAAATTTTAATTTCCCGATGAAGAAGTTTTTGAATGAGAGAGTAGTTCTATGTCTCCCAAAGGTCATTTCATCTCTTATCTTACGACCATCAAGTTAATATCAAAAGGGTGTATTTATCATTTAGTTTAATTCAAATGATACTAGGTCTGAAGCCCCAACAGTTCAATCAGTCCGTGTAGTCAATGAGTTCCTGGAGGTTTTCCTTGAATATTTGCCAGGGGTACCTCCAGATAAGCATATAGAATTTGGCATTGATCTTCTTTCTGATACTCAGCCCATATCTATTCCTTCACATCATATGGCTTCGGTCGAACTTAAAGAGTTAAAGGAGTAGCTTAAGGACCTCTTAGATAAAGGTTTCATCAGACCCAGTGTTTCTTCATGGGGTGATCTAGTCCTTTTAGTGTGCAAGAAAGATGTCACTCTCAGAATGTGTATAGATTATAAGCAGCTGAATAAGTTACTATCAAGAACAAGTATCCAATTCCTAGAATCGAAAATTTGTTCGATCAAATTCAGGGTTCCCGGTGGTTCTCCAAGATTGACCTTAGGTCAGGATGCCACCAGTTGAAAGTTAGGGAGAAAGATATTCCAAAAATAGCTTTTTGAATAAGGTACAACCATTTTGAGTTTGTAGTTATGTCATTTGGACTAACAAATGCCCCTGTAGCCTTTATGGATTTGATGAACAGGGTCTTCAAGTAGTAGTTGGATATGTTTGTCATTGTCTTTATAGATGACATATTAGTGTATTCCAGAAGTGAGGAGGAGCGTGCAGACTATTTGAGAATAGTGCTGCAGACCCTCAAGGACTGTTAGTTATATACGAAGTTTAGTAATGTGAATTTTAGTTAGAATATGTTACCTTCTTGGGGCAAGTCATTTTAGGGTCTGGGTAGATCCTTAGAAGACTAATGCATTGAAGCACTAGCCTAGACCCATCACTCCATCCAATATCAGGAGCTATTTGGGTTTGGCTAGGTATTATAGAAGATTTGTTGAAGGGTTCTCCTCTATAGTCGCGCCATGACTAAGAAAATCCAAATAAAAGTGAAGTTGATATGGTTGGATAAGTGTGAGAAGAGTTTTCAATAATTGAAGGATAAATTGACTTCAGTTCCAGTGTTATCTTTATCAGAGAGTTAAACGTGTTTGTGGTTTATTTTGATGCTTTCATAGAGGAATTAGGTTGCGTATTGATGCAAAATGAAAGAGTGATAGCTTATGCCTCTAGGAAACTTAAGGATCACAAAAAGAATTACCCAACTCACGACATGGAATTAGCTGTTGTTGTATTTTTCTTAAAAATTTAGAGGCATTACCTCTATGGTGTGTATGATGATGTTTTTACTAACCATAAGATTCTTCAGTATGTATTTTTCTTAGAGGGAGCTGAATCTTTGTCAGAGAAGGTGGTTGGAATTATTTAATGATTATGACATAAATGTGATTTATCATTCAGGTAAGGCCAATGTGGTGGAAGATGCATTAAGTAGGTTGTCTATGGGTAGTGTGTCTTATGTGAAGAAAGAAGAGCAAAAGTTGGCTAAAGAAGTGCATAGATTGGCCCATTTGGCAGTATGTTTTCTCGACACTGGTGATGGGGGAGTAGTAGTTCAGAATGGTTCAGAATCATCTTTGGTAGTGGAAGTGAAGCAGAAATAGAAAAGTGATCCTATACTTATCCAAATATTAGAAACAGTCCAACAACAAAAAGTTGAGGTTTTCTCCCAAGGGGGAGATGGTGTACTTCTCTATCAAGGTAGGTTTTTTGTTCTAAATATAGACGGGTTAAGGGAAAGGATACTAGCCGAGGCTCATGGTTTGAGGTATTCTATTCATCCAGGTTCTATTAAGATATATCGAGAGTTACGAGAAATTTATTGGTGGAATGGTATTAAGAGAGACATACCTGAGTTTGTAGCCAAGTGTCCCAATTTCCAGGAAGTTAAAGTTAAACATCAAAGACTGGGTCCTACGTTGCAAAAGATTAGTATTCCTACTTAGAAGTGGGAAGTGGTGAGTATGGATTTCATCACAGGGTTGCCTCACACAAGACGTCAGCATGATTCAATTTGGGTTATAGTTGATCGAATGACAAAATCATCCCATTTCCTACCTGTCAAGACTTCAGATATTGTAGAGGATTATGCCAAAATTTATATTCGTGAGTTAGTAAGGCTTCATGTTATACCATTTTCCATCATTTCGAACAGAGGCACACAGTTCATTTCTTAGTTTTGGCAGTCTTTTCATAAAGGCCTTGGTACAAAGGTTAAGCTTCGTACTGCTTTTCATCAATAGACCGATGGTGAAGCCAAACACACAATTCAGATATTAGAAGACATGCTGAGGGCGTGTGTTTTAGACTTTAAAGAAAGTTGGGATGACCATCTACCTTTGATGGAGTTCACTTATAATAATGGTTTTCATACTAGAATTCAGATAGCTCAATTTGAGGCGTTGCATGGGCATAGGTGTAGATCACCTATAAGATGGTTTGAAGTTGGTGAAGCGGCGTTGATTGGTCCAGACTTTGTTCTCAAAGATATGGGAAAGCTTCAGCTGATTCATAAGAGACTGAAACTGCTCAGAGCCGTCAAAAATCATATGGTTATACAAGAATGAGAGAGTTAAAATTTGAAGTGGGTGATTGGGTATTGTTGAAAGTGTCACCTATGAAGGGAATAGTGAGATTTTTAAAGAATGGGAAGTTGAGTCCAAGATTTGTTGATCCGTATGAGATAGTGAAGTGTGTAGGAGGGGTTGCTTACCAGTTGAAACTTTCGTCAGAGTTAGCTGCACTTCACCCAGTGTTCTATGTTTCAATGCTTAAGAAGTGTGTTAGAAATCCTTCCTTTGTAGTTCCCCTAGAGAGTATTGGAGTCAAAGATAAACTTGACGTATGAGGAGATTCCTGTAGAGATACTTGATAGACAGGTTCGGAGGCTAAGGAATAAGGAAGTAGCGTTAGTAAAAGTTCTTTGGAGAAACCAATTAGTTGAAGGGGCCACTTGGGAAGCTGAAGCAGTAGTGTAATAAAACTGGTGAAAATCCATCTCAAAAAAAGGCTACATAAACCTGGATAACAACATTGAGGTGCATAAATCTATTTCAGATCAATAGTGTAATAAAACGGGTGAAAATCTTGAAATGTTACAAAGAAAATAATACAAAAAATATGCGCTCTCAGTGTGAAGGAAAAGGTCATTGGTTACGTACTTGTCGTACGTCAGGTATCTGGTTGATCTTTATTAAGCATCCCTCAAGAAAATGGATAATACTACAGAAGAAAACTTTATCCCAGAAGACAATATTGAGCTTATGCATTTAGATGTTGCATATATTTTTGAACTCCCTAAAGGAAATACAGTTCACTCTATTGGCGACGGATCTATAATAGTCCAAGTCTTTTACTTTTTTTAATTGCATGAGTTTACATTTCTGTTGTTTGTGTCTTTCTGGTCTTGTAAGTAAATAAAATTCATGTAATATATTCTTTACTAGTAATACTATAATGTTTATTTTGTTTATATTTTCATCTAGAAGAATATGTGTATACTCCTCATTTTTTATTTGGATCAATGATCAATCGTAAGGGTATTTGTGTAATTGATAGCGGAACAACACATGCCATATTCAAAGATAAGAAGCACTTTTCGTTGTTGCTTAGGATAAAAGAAAATGTTACAACAATTTTTGGTAAATAAAAATTGATTGAAGGCTTTGAAAAAGCTACTATATTTCTGGCTAAAGGGACAAACTTGTCATAGAATATTAATTGTTCTCTTTTAAATCCCCGAGGAACTTATTAAGTCTAAAGATATCCTCCAAAATAGATATCATATTGAGATGATAAATGAAAAAAATGTCGAATATTTTAGTTTTAACAAGTATATCTAAGGCTAGAAATATATTTTGGAGAAATTTCAAACTTTGTCTTCTTGATTATATTATGCAAAAATTAGTACAATTGAAATACACTCTATCGTAAACCAGAAGTGTATTAATTTAAATACTTTTGTGCTTTGGAATGATTTAATGGGTCATCCTGGATCAATAATGATGGGACGAATCATTAAGAATTTGAATGGAAATGCATTAAAGTGTTAGCCTCCTATATTTATATTTATGTTTTAATAATGAAAAACTAATAAGTGAACTTTGTATGAATTGAAGATCCTTAATGATGGAAGGAGATCTCACACAAAGGACATTGAAGATCTCAAATCATAGAGGATATCTCGCACAAGGAAAGGAATATTCTCTCAAAGAATATCGTGCTAAATATGGAGCCACATCAATATTGAAGATCCCTAATGATGGAAAGAGATCTCACATAAAGGACATTGAAGATCTCAAATCATGGGAGGATATTTCACACAAGGCAAGGAATATTCTCTCAAATATCATGCTAAATATGGAGCCACATCAAAAGTAGGATATCACTTTACAAGAAAACAAAAATCATATCAACTGAAGATCTCAATAGACAAGGCAATTGGATGCACCTCACAGCAAGATCAAATGAGAAGGAAGATCTCACTCCTTACATGGACATATCTAATATGAACATGTATAGATGTGAGAAAGTAAAATCGCACCAAGTATGGACATATCTGATATGGACATAATATCTGATATGGACATAACATAAGGTGCAAACTCCCTCAATCAAGGAATCAATTCAAATCCTTGATTGAGAAGAAATCTCTTGGATTTCCTTATTAAGAATAACAGTCGAAGACTATAAAAGCAGATGACTGAAGATAGACACGGGTTACAATGCTCTGTAATGTTAGTTTATAATTATTATATAAAAAGTAGGATCGAGTCATCTTTATAATATCAACTAAAGCTGTGTCATAAGATCTGAAAAGAAAAATAAGTTTTCAGAACTTGTTTCCTATCATTGTACTCGAACCAAGCCTTCAATGATCTAAAGGAAACTTAAAATCCAAGAGGACTGGACGTAGGCACTGGATTGGTGTGCTGAGCTAGGATAAATATTTGTGTTGTTTACTTAATGCTTTATTATTTACGTGCTTAATGTTTTAAGATTAATTTGTTTGTGAAGTGTGTTGATCTGCAGGTGAGTAGACTTTGAGGAGTCAGTAGTCGACTCGCAGAAGAAAATTTTAATTCACCCTCCCTGAATTTCAATTGGTACCAGAACAGGTCTCACATATAGCATTGCTTAACCTCAAGTGAGCAAAGATCAAATAGACAATTATCAGATTCCTGGTGCTCTCCTTTAGGATGGTCACTCCTCCATAAGACCACCATACTTTAACGGACAATATTACTCCTACTGGAAAAAAAAGTTTAGAATCTTTGTTCAATCAAATGACTTCCAAGCCTGGGTTTTCATCAAGAAGGGTCCAAAGCTGATTCCAGGACTCAAGGAGAAGTCAAAAGACAAAGACAAAGAATCCACAAGTTCTGATATAGTGGACCTTGAAAACTTCAAGGTCACTAAAGAACAATAAGAGATAATTCAAACTAATGCACATGCTATAAGTTTGCTTTTGTGTGTAGTTAGCGGAGAAGAACATGACAAGATATTAACGTGTAAAACCGCAAAAGAAATGTGGGAAAAACTTGAGACAACCTATGAAGGAACCACCAAAGTTAATAATTCAAAAATTGCTTCCCTGATTAATGAATATGAGCTATTCAAAATGGAAGAAAATGTTGACATTGAAATAATATTTGCCTGATTCAACAAAATTGTGTGTGAACTGAAATCATTGGGGATGATCTATCCATACAGCCTGCAAGTCCAAAAGCTAGTTCGAAGTCTCCCAAAGACTTGGGAAACCAAGGCTGCCATTTTGGAAGATGGAGATCTTCACAACATGACATATGATGAATTATGAGGAAACCTTATTGCATATAAGAAAAATTATATCAACAGGTTTCACAAGGATGAAAAGAAGAAACCAGTAGCCTTCAACTATGCTCCAACCGGAGATGGGGACATTTTAGAAGATACTAATAATGAAGTAATGGCCCTCATTAACCATGGAGTAAAGAAAATCATGAGACAGAGACAACAATGATCCCAAGGAGACAAAAATAATAACTCCACTAGAAACGATGATCGCTGCTACTACTGTGAAAGGCCGAGCCATTTCAAACAAAATTGACCTGAACTAAAAGGAAGAACATCCAGGAAAAATCGAAATTTTTGAGCCTGGAGTGATGAAGATGAAACCAAAGAAGAAATAGAAGCCGCCAATATTTTCTTCATAGCAACGGGTGAATCCAATGAGGTAAGACTACATGATTATCATAATTGTAATACTATTGAATCTCATTTAGATATGATAACTGATGATCTTCAAAAAGTTATAGATGAATATAACAAGCTCGCTCAAGAGAAGAAAAGATGTGAAGCTCGATTTAAATGAAAACTCAAAGAGGAACAAAAAAGGTATCAAATAGTAATTGAGGCATATCAAATCAAAGTTGACTCAGTTCATGAAGAACTTAATAATGTACGAATAAAATTAAATAGTATGAAGAGATCACCAAGGCACAGTTTTGTGAGATCAAACTCTTTTAAGAACAATCTAAGTTCCTCATCAGAATCATGTAAATCGTCAAAGACCTCTTTATCCTCTTGAAGACCTGTTTGTTTTATCTGTAAAAACAAAGGGCACAAATGTTATAGTTGCAGGCATAAGACTAAAAATGTGTGGGTTTGGAAGCCTAAAGAAAGCACATCTAACCCGCAAGGACCAAAGGCCACTTGCGTACCTAAATAAAATATATATTATTTTGTAGGAACATGTCCGCAGGAGCTATAAGAATGGAATGTGGGTCATTGATCATGTATGTTACAGACACATGACCGAAAAGAAAGAAAATTTCTCTACTCTAAAGAAAATAGATAGAGGATTAGTTAGATTCGGTGACAATTCTAGAGGCAATGTCATTGGAGTCAGCTCAGTAGAGCTCAGCTCCTCATGTAAAGTTACTGAAGTATATCTAGTAGATGGACTCAATCATAACCTGCTCAGTATTAGACAACTGTGTGACACCTGATTTGGAGTCTCCTTCAAAGATAGGAGTTTCTCAATCAAACACGACAAAAGAGACATCTCTCTCATTGGTGAATGTGTTGATAATATTTATGTTTTAAATGTTCTTGATTTTTCCACTTTAACCTACCTCACTGTGCAAACCAATGATATTTAGTTGTGGCACAAAAAGCTTGGGCATCTGAGTATGCATATTGTATTTGATGAATCTAATCACCGTTCTATGAGTTTCAATATTGATAAAGAATAGGTAAGTGATATACAATATGGAGCCAATACTAGCACAACCATTGAGCCATCACAGGACGAGTCGACTGTACCCCCTCAAGAGTCAGCTCCCACAATAGAAAAGTAAAATTGACTATTTCAAGAGAGTGGAAACATGATGCTAGCTATCCAAATTAACTTATCATCATAAATTCAGATGATAGGATGCAAATTAGAGCATCATTGAGAAAGCAAGCGTTTGCTGTCCTTGTATCTTAAATTGAAAAAAAAATGAGACTCTAAAAATGAATCATGGGTCAAAGCAATGAAGGAAGAATTGGACCAGTTTGAAAGAAATAAAGTTTGGACTTTAGTTGATAGACCCAAGAACTGCTCAGTAATTGGAACTAGATGGGTCTATAGAAATAAATTGAATAAAGAAGGTAAGGTTATCTGAAACAAATAAAGACTTGTAGCTCAAGGCTACTCCCAACAAGAAGGTGATAAAAGTAATAGAAAAAGCACTAGTGGAACGTGTCAAATTTTTGGTGATGCCTTAATCTCATGGCACAACAAGAAGTAAACTTTACTTGCTTTTTCAACAACTGAAGTCGAGTACATAGCCTTTTGAAGTTGTGCTCTTTTTGCTACTCTGTGGTTCTTTTTAATTATTCCAAAAGGGGGAGAATGACAGGAACATTAGAAGTGCCTACAAGTAAGGGGGAACAAATCGACTGATATTCAAGAAACATGGAACAACAAAAGTATTTTAAAGTCAGGGGGAGCAACCCGACTATTATGACAGACAGGGAAGTCAATTGATGTTTATGCTTGTTTGTCATTATCAAAAAGAGGGAGATTTTTAGCCTCTTATATTTATGTTTTATGTTTTAATAATGAAAAACTAATAAGTGAACTTTGCAGGATATTAAAGATCCTTAATTATGGAAGGAGATCTCCCCCAAAGGACATTGAAGATCTCAAATCATAGAGGATATATCGCACAAGGCAAGGAATATTCTCTCAAATAATATCATGCTAAATATGGAGCCACATCAATAGTGAAGATCCCTAATAGTGGAAAGAGATCTCATATAAAGGACATTGAAGATCTCAAATCACAAGAGGATATCTCACATAAGGCAAGGAATATTCTCTCAAATATCATGATAAATATAGAGCCACATCAAAAATAGGATATCACTTTATAAGGTAACAAAAATCATATCAACTGAAGGTCCTAATAGACAAGGCAATTGGATGCACCACCTGACAAGATAAAAAAATAAGGAAGATTTCACTCCTTACACGGACATATCTGATATGGACATGTATAGATGTAAGAAAGGAAAATCACACCAAGTATGTACATATTTGATATGGACATACCATAAGATGCAAACTCCTTCAATCAAGGAATCAATTAAAATCCTTGATTGAGAAAAAATCTCTTGGGTTTCCTTATGAAGAATAGCAGTCGAAGACTATAAAAGAAGTTAATTGAAGACAGACACGAGTTATGCAACTTTAAGGAGAAAATTTAAAGTGTCTCATTCATAGTCTTACAAAGCTCTGTAACGTTAGTTTCAAATTGTTATACAACTGAAGTTATGTCACAAGATCTGAAGAGAAAAATAAGTCTTTAGAACTTGTTTCCTATCATTGTACTCGAACCAAATCTTCAACGATCTAAAGGAAACTTGAAACCCAAGAGGACTGGATGTAGCACTGGATTGGTGTGCCGAACCAGGATAAATCTTTGTGTTGTTTACTTAATGCTTTATTATATACATACTTAACTATTTAAGTTTAATTTGTTTGTGAAGTGTGTTGATCTATAGGAGAGTCGACTATGAGAAGTCAGTAGTTGACTCACAGAAGAAAATTTCAATTCACCCCCCTCTTGAATTTCATGAAGAACCTGAAGATTCTCACAAGTGATGAATTTTCATGTGCACCTTGTTATCAAAGTAAATTTATAACTAAGACATCACCACTAAAAGTTCACATCGAATCCCCTTTTTTTCTTGAATGTATACATAAGATATATGTGGGCCTATTCACCTATCCACTGGGTCATTCAGATACTTTCTGATCCTTATAGACTCAAGATGGTTTTATGTGTGGCTCTTATCATTTTACAACATGGTGTTTATAAAATTATTAGAACAAATAATATGATTATGGGCACAATTCCAAGATTATCATATTAAGATGATTCACCTTGACAATGCTTGGGAATTTACATTCCATGGTTTTGATGATAATTATATATATATATATATATTTATATATTAGTTGGGATTAGAGATGTGTAGTGACATGAAATTTGTGATTTTCCATTTCTTTGTGTTTTGGACATTTTTTCTTCCCTATAATTCCTATCTGTTAGTTTTGGGGTTTGGGGATGATTGACATGGTTATTGATGCGATAAAAATAATTTATGTGAGTCGGTGATTTCTAGAGGCTTGAAAAGCCATATAGTAGAATTTGGTCAACTTTCATATTTTAAGTGTCAAATGGTAATTTGAACTGCCCCAATAAAGACAAAATGTCAAATTTGGGCCAGTAGCATGGTTGGTTTGTGTTTGAGACCTTTATCTTACATTTTGATCCTTCATTTGGAAATTAGTGAAAAGGGGTCATAAGGGTTAATTTAATGAAAATTATCTTTTTTCAAAAATCCAACATAGCCATTGAGTCAAAAATGTCGATTTTAGCATAGTAGCATAGTTTGTTTGTGTTCATAGGATTCTAAAAAATTCTCGAGGGGTCAATCACCAACTTTAAAACTTAGCAAACTTATTGGTGCAGTTGCTTTAGTGGCCAAATTACTACTATAGTGATGGCTGCTTAAGCGGTAAAACACTACTTTAGCTTTCATAGAGGACTAGTTGCCTATTGCTAAAGTGGTCAAGCAGCCAAGCCATATAGGCCAGACTACTTTAGCGGTCGCCCATCGATTAAACGACTAGAGCTGGGTTGATATAAAAACTCATTTTCATGTTTTCTCCATTTTTGGACCTTTGAGCTTTGGGTTTGGATAATTTTTGAGGTTTTCTTCACCATTTGAGCTTTGGTAAGCTCCAAAACCTTATTCCCTTAATTTTCATCGATTAGATCATCAAAAACACCATTATATCTTAATTTCAAAATACAAATTTTGAATCCTTATCGCTAGAGATTAGAAAGGATTTTTCTTCAATTTGAACCTCATTTTAAACCCATTTCACCTGGATTTTCTCCAGTAGTCTCCTATCTTAGGAGATGTATTTTTAAAATAAAATTTTTGTTTTACCTCTTTTGTTTTTGAACTCATTTTTCAAATTTGTTTTGGATCCAACCTAAATATCAGGATTCTTTCTAGTGTTGAGAAAGGTCTTCATTAATTGAGTAGATTCGAGATCGTCAGTTTGAGGATAGTAAGATTTACTTCCTTCGTGATCAAGTATTTAGTGGTGAGTTTGAGAGGAACACCATTAATTCTAAGGGTGTTTTGAGATTTGATGGCGATATTTGTGTTTTACCAATAGATGACTTGATTAAGTTGATCTTGCATGAGCCTCATAGCTTTAAATAGTCCATTCACCCCTGCACAACCAAGATGTATAGAGATTAGAGGCAACATTATTGGTGAAGTGGTATGAAGAGAGATATAGTAGGCTTTGTCGCTTATTGCCTATGTTTCTAATAGGTAAAGGCCGAGCATCAGTGACCAGGTGGATTGACTCAAAGATTGCTTATTCTTAAATGGAAATAGGGAGGGATTACCATGGATTTTATTAGTGTTTTGCCTCGTACTTCCCATGGTTCCAATGGTATTTGGGTTATTATAGATCGTTTGAAAAAGTCAGCATATTTCATTCCTATTCAAATATCCTTCAGTGCAGAGAGATTGGCCTATATTTATATTCGAGAGATAGTCTGTCTGTATGATGTGCCTATTTCTATTACTTTGGACCGAGGTGTTGTGTTTACTTCAATATTTTGGAGGATTTAAGAGAAGTTGAGTTGGGTACTCAGGAAGATCTTAGTATAGCTTTTAATCCGCAATCAATGGTGAGATACTTGAGTTTGACCCTTAGAAATTTCTTGAGTTTAAGTTTTTTGATCATCATATGACTCATACTTACTTTTCGTATGATGTGAGTATGGCTTAGGAGTCATGTTTGTATGTTACTCAGTGTGGTTTTGGTTATTTTCTATCCAAGGTATGAATGGACATCATAAGGGTCGCATATTGATGGTATGAGATAAGAGAGCCACTCGTATATTGCTCAGTATGTCAAGCTCTTGATAGGTTTCCTACGGTACGATTCTAGGGTAATAATCGTATGTTGTGGATACTAGTTGGTCTATGAAGTTGTATGTTAGACGGGATTGGAGACCAACTTTCTATCTAGGGTATGAGTGGTGGGTACTACTTGTATGTTGTGTGTCTGAGTTGGGGGGTCAAATTGTTCTCTCTTGCACATATTTTTCAGCTTCTAAGTTGAGGCTATTTTAGACATTTTCCATCCTAAACCCGTAATACCCCATATTCTATAACACTAATTGGTCTCTCATTACTCACTTTAGATGATCAAAACACTCTTAAAACTCTCTCTAAAGGCTCTAAAGAAATTTGGTCTAGGGTTTCTTCAAGGTGTTCATCTAGACGCTTAAAGACAAAAATCTCTTCATGAATCTTCATGAATAAGGAATGTGACTCTTCCCTCATTGTTAGTTCATGAAAATCATGTGTTTAAAGCTTTGATTATGAATCATTAATTGTAGTTTTGAAAACTAATGTTGTGGTTTTTGTTGCATATTGTTGAGTATTGTTTACTCTCAATTTTAATTATGTTTATACATGTTTTAACGATGGTTTTGCACATATGGGTGTTTGGTAATTCTGGTTTAACAATTGGGTCAAGGTTCAGCATAAACTTGATGGTTTTTTCTTTGGTTTTAGTCTTTGTAATGGTATGCCCTCAATGTGTTTGTGAAAATATCTAAGAGAACAAACTAGTCACAAGTTGAATTGTGTTTTGAACTAAGGCATTGGCTTAAAGATTGTGAATCATTGGTAGTTGGTTTTGTGAAGGCCTTGTTCGATGTACATTGATTTGAATTGTAACCTTTGGTGGTTTAAATTGGCTAAACGGGTTTGAGTCCCAACCCATTGAATTAAATAAATGTATTTATTGGACAATGGGTTCGAGTCCCAAATAAACAATTCACTAATAATAATAATGACATATGGTACACTTGCAAGTGGTGTTGGTATGGCGATAACAATGGGATGCCTTGGTAGGTATTTGTTTTAATTGTTACGTATATGTAATGGATATTTTAATTGGGTTTTAAAGCAGGATATGTATCTGGGTCATGAAAGTAGAAGTTCGAAGGACTAAGACTAGAAATGGCACTAGCCGATACAGGGTGTCTTTGTGACTAGGTGGTTCAAGTCCCCCAAATGAATATATGAATGGGTGGTTCGAGTGCCCCATAATACATGTATTGGTGCTTAAGTCACCTTGATTATATTAGGAGGTTCGAGTCCTCCATATAGTAATGTATGGTTATGGATATTCTCTGGTTTGTACAGCTACATGCACTAAGGCCTTCTAGCTAGGGGAGATTTGGGTTCATATATCTCGTGGGTGCCTTGTTATATGACGCTTATACTACACAAACCAGGTTAATATTTTCAAAGTTCATGCTAAACTTGTTCCCTATCTCGGCATGGAATATATATATATATATGTATGTATGTATGTATATGTATTGCATTGGTTATGTGCATTGGTTGATTGGTTTTGAACTGTTGGCATTATATTATTCTTATCCTTCAGTTACATGCTAGCGCTCCAACCGTTAACTATCTTCGTATGTTGTATCCCTACGCGATGCAGGGACTGGTAATACTATCACACCTCCTGGTCAGTGACTTGGATTTAGGGACAACTTGTGTTGACTTGAGGTTGTGAGCTTCCATAGTTCAGAAGGCTCTATTTTTTTCTTTGAGTTTTCTTATGTCTTTATTGGTTTAGACTTGGATATTAGTTTTGGCTAGGGTCAGGGGCATGTCCCAATTGGATACTTTTGGTTTGTTTTAGAGGCTTTTTATGGACTAACTATGGACTTGCGTATGTTATTAAATAGGTATGGATTTGGTTATTTTCTTGAGATTTGTTGGTTTGGTTTGGATGGTTGATTTGGTTGGTTTGGTCTAGATTAAGGCCTACCCCAAAGTCACTACATTTTAAATGATCTTTATTTTTTTATATGAATGAAATTCATCCGACTCTAGGTATGTGTTGGTTGGTTTGATTGGATATCGGGGGTGTTCTATGGTCCTTGTTGGACTTGAGATTCCCATTATGATAATGCCCTAGTTTGGGTTGTGTCAGTTGGTATCAGAGCCTTAGGTTCATGTTCAACTGGGATTCCATAAAGTTGTGCTGAGTAGAGTTTCTTTTAAGGGTGTGTAGCGCGTCACACTCATAAGGGAGAGGCTACAAGGCCTTTAGGAATGTTTCTCTTTCTTGTGATCTAATTTTAAGATGTGGTGTATAAGTCCTGAAATCCTCTCTAATTACTATTTGTTCACTTTGCAGATCATGTCTCGATAATTTGAAGTTCACAAAAACTCCTCTGTCCCAACTGGGGACAATATTGAGGGGACACACTCTACCTATAGAGTCCATACCCAATCTAGGGGTCCAGTTCCTAATTTTCCTAGAGTTCCATCAGTTCTATCTAGTCCTTATCAAACTCCTCAGGCTGAAGTGATGAATGCTAAGATTTGTCAATCTATTCATATATTGGCATAGTTGGTAGCTACTCAGTATGATCGTGGTGTTCTTGTTACTCTATTTCTAAGGCCATACGGTTTGGAAAGTTCATGAGGTTGAATCCTCTGACCTTTACTGGTGTTAAGGTTTAGAAGGATCCTCAAGGTTTTCTAGATGAGATAGAAAAGATCTTTCGAGTTATACATGCCACTAATGTGGAGGGAGTGGAGTTTGCCGTCTACCAACTGAAGGACGTGGCGTACCAATGGTACGAGGAGTGGGATAAGGCAAGGGGTGACGATCATTTCTGTGGGAGGATTTCTCTAGTACATTTTTGGACCACATCTTTCCTTAGTAATTGAGAGAGGCGAAAGAACAAGAGCTTTAAATTTGAGGCAAGGTAGGATATCTTTCAAGGAGTATGTCTTGAAATTTCACCAGTTATCATAGTATGCTCCAGAGTTGGTTTCTAGCGTGAAGGCTAGGATAAGAAATTTTTCTTCGGGATTGTCTTATGAGTAGATCCTTTAAAGTAAGGTTGCCTTGTAGCACAAGAACATGGAAATCTCTAAGCTGGTTATTTTCATTTTGCAAGTAGAGAAGGAGAAGAGGAAGCAGGTTGAGTTTAGTGGGAGGTAGGGGAAGAAATTTAGGCCTTTTGAGCAAAGTGGTAGAAATGGTGGTAAGTATCTAAAGAAGAAGTGGGGGTTCTGGTTCTTTCTCCATGGCTAGTGATCTTTACCCAAAGTCGTCGGATAATAGTCAGTCTCAGAATAATTGTGGGTTTTGGCCACAGGGTGCCTAATCTCAGGCTAGTGGGGCTCAGTCGGCTCTATCATACCCTCCTTGTTGATTTTATGGATGGTTACACCATGGGTTGAGGAAGGAAAGAATAAATATTTTTATTATTGTTAGATTGGTCATATGCAACATGACTATCGTTCTAGAAAAGCTTTTAAGGCTAACAAGGTCCCTGTTGTATTTTCATCTGTTCCTGCACCAAAGGGTGTTGTTTCTTCATGTGCTTCTCCTTTTGGTACCGGCACTGGCCGAAATTACTTATATACTCTTGAATCTCATCAGGATTCTAAGGCATTTACTGATATCATTACTGGTATGTTGAAACTCTTCTCCTGTGATGTGTACTGTTTACTTGATGCTGGGTCCACTCTTTCTTATGTGAACTCATTGTGGCTGTACATTTTGGTTTTGGACCTGAGTCTATTTCTAATCCTTTTTTTATATCTACACCGGTTGGTGATTCTATGATTGCTAAAAGAGTCTATAAGGGATCTGTGGTATCTATTGGTAGTAGAGAAACACTTATGGATTTGATAGAGTTAGATAGGGTTTAATTTGATGTCATATTGGGGATGGATTTATTGCATTCATGTTATGCTTCTTTAGATTATCGGATCCATAAGGTCATTTTTAAATTCCCTAATGAGCCGATTATTGTATGGAAAGGGGGCTCTTTAGTGCCTAAGGGAATGTTCATCTCGTATCTTAGAGCCCGAAAGTTGATTTCCAAAGGGTGTTTGTATCATTTAGTCCGGGTTAAAGATTCTAACTCAAAAGTTCCTTCTCTAGAATTCATTCCTGCGGTTAATGAATTTCCTGAGGTTTTTTTTAATGATCTTCCTGGTGTTCCTCCTGGTAGGGAAATTGATTTTTGGGATTGGTCTTATTTTGGAGACTCGTCCTATCTTTATCCCTCCTTATAGAATGGCTTCGGTTGAGTAGAAGGATCTTAAGGAGAAATTATAGGATCTTTTAGATAAAGGTTTTATCCATCCTAGTGTGTCTCCTTGGGGCGCTCCTGCGTTGTTCGTGTGTAACAAAGGCGGTTCCCTTTGGATGTGCATTGATTACTGTCAGCCGAATAAGGTGACTGTAAAGAATAAGTATCCTCTTCCTAGGATCAATGAATGGTTTGTTCAGCTTCAAGGTGTGAAGTGTTTCTCTAAGATTGGTCTTAGGTCGAGTTATCATCATCTTAAGATTAGGGAAATGGATATCCCTAAGACTGCCTTCAGAACTTGGTACGATCATTATGAGTTCCTAATTATGTCTTTTGGGTTGACCAATGCTCCAACAATGTTCATGGATTTAATGAATAGTGTATTTCATTAATTTCTGGACTTGTTCATCATTATCTTTATAGATGATATTTTGGTGTACCCTAAGAGTGAAGCGGAATGTACTTATCACCTTCGTGTTATATTTCAGACCTTAAAAAATCAACGTTTGTATGCTAAGTTCTCAAAGTGTGAGTTTTGGTTAAAGGTTGTGACTTTTCTTGGTCATGTTATCTCTAGTGAAGGGATCATGGTGGATCCACAAAAGCTTGTAGTTGTTAAGAAGTGCCCTAGAACTCCAACCAATATTTGGAGCTTCTTGGGTTTGGCTGGCTACTATAGGTAATTTGTGGAAAGTTTTTCGACTATAGTTGTCCCATTGACTAGATTGAGCCCAAAAAGGGTGAAGCACTTGTAGTTTGATGCTTCTGAGGGAAGTTCTAAGAAGTTGAAGGATAAGTTGACTTCAGCTCCAGTTTTTACCTTGCCCGAGGGTAATGATGGCTTCATAGTGTATTGTGATGCTTTTCGTGTTGGTCTTGGTTATGTGTTAATACAACATGGTAGGATGGTGGCCTATGCTTCTAAGCAGTTGAAAGTTCATGAGAAGAACTACCCTACTCATAATTTAGAGTTATTAGTGGTGGTATTTGCATTGAAGTTTTGGCATCACTATTTCTATGGAGTTCATGTTGACAACTTTTCTGATCATAAGAGCCTACATTATGCGTTTACTTAAAAAATTTAAATCTCAGGCAAAGAAGATGGCTTGAGATGCTGAAAGACTATTATATGAGTCTCTATTACCATCCAGGTAAGGCTAACGTAGTTTCTAATACTCTTAGCAGGTTATCCATGGAAAGTCTAACTTATGTGGTAAGGATAAGCGGGAGTTGGTGAAGGACACTCACCGTTTAGCTAACCTTGGAGTTCTTTTCACGGACTTTGAGGATGGTAGTATACTTGTGCATCAGGTATCGCAGTCGTATCTTATTTTTGAGATAAAGAAAAATCAGATGTTGGATTCTGACTTGATAAAGATTAAGAGAAATGTGGGTCAGTAAAAGGTTGCTGACTTTATGATAGGGGTGATGGTATCTTGAGGTACCAAGGCAGGTTATGTGTCCCCGATATCAATGGATTAAGGGAAAGGATTTTGACTGAAGCTCATGGATCGCGTTATGCTATTTATCTTGGTTCTATGAAGATGTATCATTATCCTAAGGAGTTATATTTGTGAAATAATATGAAACGAGATGTTGCTAACTATGTGGCTAAGTATATGGTGTATCAACAAGTGAAAGTTGAGCTCATGAGACCCAGAGGTTTGTACCAAGAGATAGGGTTGACCGAATAAAAGTGGGAGGTAATTAATATGGATTTTATTATTGGTCTTTCTCGATCTCAAAATTAGTGTGATTTAATTTGGGTCATCATGGATAGGATGATCAAATCCGCTCACTTTTTGCATGTAAAGACTAGTTATTTGGCTGAGGATTATGCCAAGTTGTATCTTATGGAGATCATAAAGTTGCATGGTGCACCGGTTTCTATCATTTTAGATGGTGGTACCCTATTCTAATCTCATTTTTGGTGATCATTTCAGAAAGGTTTGGTAACTAAGGTATGCCTTATTACCGCTTTCCACACATAGTCGGATGGACAAGCAAAGAGGACTATTCAAGCATTGGAAGATATGCTTTGTGCTCGTGTGATTGACTATAGTGGTAGTTGGGTTGACCATTTCCTCTCATAGAGTTTCCTTATAATAATCGTTATCACTCTAGCATTAGTATGGCTCATTTTAAGGAGTTGTATGGTAGGATATGTCGTTCTCTTATTGGGTGGTATAAGCTTGGTGTGGGTAAGTTGTTTGGCCATGATTTGGTAAACCAAGCCTTGGAAAGGTAAAGGTAATTCAAGATAAGTTGAAAGCCACTCAAAGTTTCCAAAAGTCTTATGCGGATATAAGGCATATGTAGTTAGAGTTTAAGCTTGGCTATTGGGTGTTCTTAAAGGTGTCTCCTATGAAGGAAGTGATGCGGTTTGGTAAGAAAGGGAAGCTTAGTCCCCGCTATATTGGTCCATATTTGGTTTTTAAAAGGGCTGGCAATATTACTTTTGAGTTGGAGTTACCTTCTGGTTTGAGCTTCATTTCATCTGTTTTTTATGTCTCAATGTTGAGGAAGTATGTAGGTGATCCTTCATCAATTGTTCCTTTAGAAGGGTTGATTATTTTGGATTTCTTATCTTATGAGGTAGTCCCGATTGAGATTTTGGATCGTCAAATTTGTCGGTTGCGGACAAAGGATTTGTCTTCGGTAAAGGTTCTTTGGAGGAACCATAGGGTTGAAGAAGCTACTTGGGAGGTGGAAGAGGACATAAAGTCCAAGCATCCACATTTGTTCTTCGTTCTACATATTCGTGCTTAAGGTATGTGTTGATCTTATCATCTTTGTTTTCTAAATTTGTCAAAGGAAATGGTGACTCCTAAATTTCTTTGTTTTCTAACTTTGTTAAAGGGACATTTGATGGGTACTAATGTGTTAACTCATGCTTATGCTTGCCTTTACCCATCATTCGAGGATGAATGCTCCTAATGGTGGAGAATTGAGACACCTTGAGTTTGACCCATAGAATTTTCCTGAGTTTGAGCTTTATGACCATCATACTACTTATGCTTACTTATTGTATGATGTGGGTATGATTTAGAGGTCTTGGTCGTATGTTACTCAGTGTGGTTTTGGTTGTTTTCTATCTAAGGTACGAATGGACATCATAAGGGTCTTATGTTGATAGTATAAAATAGGAGAGCCACTCGTATGTTGCCAGAGTGTCAAGCCCTTGGTAGGTTGCCTAGGGTACGGTTCTAGGGTACTAATCGTATGTTGTGGATATTAGTTGATCTATGAAGTAATATATTGGACAGAATTGGAGTCCAACTTTCTGTCTAGGGTACGAGTGGTGGGTACCACTCATACGCTGTGTGTATGAGTTAGGGGGGCAAGTCGTACCCTTCTACGCACATTTTCAGCTTTTAAGCTTAGGGTATTTTAGACGTTTCTCACCCCAAACCCTTATGACCCCATGTCCTATAACACTATTGGTCTCCTATTACTCACTTTAGATGATCAAAACACTCTTAAAACACTCTCTAAAGGCTCTTAAAAGATTGGGCTAGGTTTTCTTCAAGGTTTTCATCTAGAGGTTTAAAGACCAAAATCTCACTGTGAATCTTCATGAATAAGGCATGTAACTTTCCTTCATGTTAGTTCATAAAAATAATGTGTTTAAAGCTTTGATTATGAATCATTAATGGTGGTTTTGAAAACTAATTTTGAAGTTTTTATTGCATATTGTTGAGTATTGTTTACTCTTAGTTTTAATTGTGTTTATACATGTTTTAATGATGGTTTTGCACATGTGGGTACTTGGTAATTGTGGTTTAAAAATTGGGTCATGGTTCACCCTAAACTTGATGGTTTTTACATTGGTTTTGGTCTTGGTAATGGTATGCCCTCAATGTGTTTGTGAAAATGTCTAATGGAATAAACTAGTCACATATTGAATTGTGTGTTGAAATAAGGCATTGGCCTAAAGATTGTGAATCACAAATAATTTGTTTTGTGAAGGCCTTGTTGGCTATACATTGGTTTGAATTGTAACCTTGGTGGTTTAAATTGTTTATATAGGTTCGAGTCCCAACGCATTGAATTTGATAAATGTCTTTGTTAGATAACGAGTTCGATTCCCAAATGAATAATTGACTAATAATGGTAATGACGTGTGGTACGCTTGCAATTGGTGTTGGTATGACGATACCAATGGGATGACTTTGTATGTAATTGTCTTAAGGGTTGTGTATGTGTAATGGATGTTTTAATTAGGCTTTAAAGCAGGATGTGTAGCCGAGCCATGAAAGTGGAAGTCTGAAGGACTAACACTGGAAACCGCTCTAGCTGGTACGGGTATTTTATTGATTGGGTGGTTTGAGTCCCCTTAATGAATATATAAATAGGAGGTTCGAGTCTGCCATAATACGTGTATTAATTCTTAAGTCACCTTAATTATGTCAAGAGGTTTGAGTCCCCCATATAGGCATATACGGTTATGGATATTCTCTGGTTCATGTGGATACATGCACTGGGGCCCGTCTAGCTAAGGGAGAGCTGGGACTATATATCCTGTGGGTGCCTTGTTACATGAAGGTTATGCTACAGAGCCCAGGTTAATGTTTTCCCTATCCCATCATGGTATATATATACGTATGCATCGTATTAGTTATGTGCATTGGTTGATTGATTTTGAACTATTGGCAATATATTATCCTTATCCTTCAGTTACATGCTAGATCCTTAACCACTAACCATCTTCAGATGTTGTATCCCCACATGATTCAGCGTCTGGTCATACTATCACACCTCCTGCTCATTGACTTAGATTTGGGGACAGCTTGTGCTGACTTGAAGTGGTCAACTTCCATATTTCGAAAGGCTGGATTTCTTGGTTTGAGTTTTTTTGTGCCTTTATTGGTTTAGACTTGGATATTGGTTTTGGCTAGGGTCAGGGGCATTTCCCGACCGGATATTCTTCGTTTGTTTTAAAGGCTTTGTATGGACAAATTGTGAACTTGGGTATGTTATGGAATTGATATGGATTTGGTTATTGTTTTGAGTTTTGTTGGTTTGGTTGGGATGATTGTTTTGGTTGGGTTGGGCTTGTTTATAGGCCTATCCCAAAGTCATTACATTTTAAATTATCTCTATCTTGTTATATGATTGGAATTCATTCGACTCAGGGAATATATTGATTGGTTTTATTGGATATCGAGGGTGGTCTACGGTCCTTGTTGGACTTGAGATGTCCATTACAATAAGGCCCTGGTTCGGGTCGTGTCCGACGCTAAGTCCAAGTGGACTATTCAGGTGCTTGAGGCTATGCTCTGAACCTATGTAATGGATTTTAGAGGCTAGTAGGAGGAGCACTAAGCCTTGGTAGAGTTTTCCTATAATAACAATTATCATTCGAATATTGAGATGGTGCCTTTTGAGGCTTTGTACGATAGGAGATATCGTTCTTCGATTGGCAGGTTTGAGACCTTGATATGCTATAGAAATATAGCACTTTCGATGCTTAAAACGAGGAAAATATGCAAGCTTCTATGGTCGTTTTGTTATATCTGATGCATTTTGGGTATGTTTTGCAGGAAATCATGTTTTGGAGGCTAAGTTTGTGAAAAAGAGGAAAAAGGTATTTTTGGCTACTTATTGGAGCAATTATGGATGTTCGGGACACTTTATAGATTATTCATGATCAAAGCATGTTCGAGAATTGAATAAGATCTAAAAAGATGACTCCAGGCATTTGCTAAGTCAACATGTGGACCACAAGTAGTACATGTGGGCCGCATGTAGAGTGCTAGAAGTAAAAAATCCTCAGAGCTGGCCAGCGGGATTTTTGGTCCTGGCACTTGCGCTGACCGTGCAGGCTACAAGTGCTATATGTGCCCAAGGTCAAGCTAAGTGGAGACCATGAGTGGCCACCAACCCTTTTTTCTCCTATTTCATTCAGGCTTTAGTTTTAGGGTTTCCTCATGTACTATAAATACCCTTTATGTGTTTCTTAGTAGGAGTTACGCACTTTTGATATTCACAAGCATATATTGATTCCCATATTAAAATTTGATCTTGGGATTCTCTTGTATTGACTTCAATTGATTAATTCAGTTACGGTTGTGGGTGTTTCTACTTCTTATTATTGTGATGTCATTAATTCTTTCAATTATGAATATTGTTGATTACTTCCCAAGCATGAGCGGCTAAAAACCCATAGCTAGGGTTATGGGAACCCTGGCAGAATAACAAAGTAGGGGAAGTGCAATTGTTGTTCTGAACCTATACCCATGAATGTATTGCTTTATCTTAAATATAATAGTTTTATTAACGAGTGCACACTTAGGATCCCGCCTATTTTCTACTTATTTCAAAAGAGGAGTAGTGACTAGGAAAAGATATAGACAACAATAATTTGGAGTTTAGCTGTCTATCCACTCTTCTAGGTTTATCTATGTAAGATGGTTATATTTCATCTAATAACTAGAGACACAAATGGTAATAGTTAACTGGAATCAAGATAAGGGTTAGTAAGGAGACATCCTGAGACTCAAAAGGTAAAGGGTGAGCTCCTTCTACTCGTCCAAAAGACTGTAGAAGATACATAACTTAAAAATTCTGCATGCAAGGTATCGGGTTGGTTCAACAAAGCACGATAAATCTATGGATTTGAGAAGCCAAGGAGAACACAATCTTAGTGTTCACATATGACTGATCACAACTAAAGTTGATATTTTCCACTTGCTCGACATTGATACTCAAAACCCTTATTTACTTTTCCAGTTCTACCCGTTTACAACAACTATTGAGAACCACGATTTCATGTATTCCCTAGGGATTTGACCCCAACCTTTGTTGGGTTACTATATTTGGCAGGGACCATATCATTGTCTAAGAAGAGGGGTAGCTCGAATGTCACCAAATTTTGGCATCGTTGTCAAGGAATATGGTGTTGATTTGATATTTGAAGTTGTTTCAGTTTTTGGGTTTTCTTTTTTTCTTTTTTGTCTTTGTTTTTGTTCTTAGTTGGGCATACATCGGTGTATGCCTAGCACATGGAGTAGAGGCAATACCTTACTTCTAGTTAATTCGAATCTTAAGAAGAACCTACAAACACCTGGTAGGATGGTGGAACAGAAAAGAGATGATAATTCTTAAGGAGTTCATGATATTTTACCTGTCTCTCCTCCAAAAGGAGTACAAGATATTTTTGATTGATAGACCGATCAACTTTTAGACCACCGAGAGGGTAGCTCGAGAGGTAGAGCTAGTAGAGCAGAGATAAGAAGCAAACCACCGAGCAACACTAAGCGTAAATCAAAATAGAGTAAGAGGTGCCCGTGTTCAAGTGATCCCAGCATGTCAGTATGTGAAACCATATATAGATGATGAAGAGGATCTGGGATATGTTGAGCCGGCAGAGACTGGAGCTATTACCTCTTGTTTTACCCCTAGGTATCAAGTTTTACATAACGAGCGCAATGAACCAGCTCTTAAATCTAAAAGGTGTGTTTGCATGTCTGCCTACAGATGATGCAAATTTGCACCTTGCCAATTTTATTGGGTTCTATAGTTTGTATACAAATCCAAGGGTTAATCAGAAAATGCTTAGACTGAGGTTGTTCCCCTTCTCGCTTACAGGAGAAACATCTTTATAGTTAGGGGAACTGCCAAGAGGCTCTATCACTACATGGAATGAGTTGCACAGGCAGTTTTTTAATAGGTTCTTTTCTTTATCTAGGATGTTGCATCTTAATAATGAAATTTATAATTTTAGGCAGTTGCGGTCAGAATCTATGTACGAGGCATGGTTCAGGTTCAAGAAGAAGTTGAGTATGGTGCCCAATCATTAGTTGTCAGGGACGATCTTATTAGAGATATTTTACCAAGCCTTGACCATTAGTTCTAGAGCCATGACATACACTATATTTGGATGAGCTTTTATGAGACTACGCTTGGAGGAAACATCAAAGATGTTAGATCATATCTCACTCACTTACCGAGGGTGAAAAACTTGCAAGGATGAGAGGGAATCTGGCATATATTCTATTGGGGCATCTTGTGACCAGAAAGTAGCTGATGATTCAGTAGCGCAAGAAATTGCGCTGCTATGAACTGATCTAGGGGTACTAGCAAAGCATATTGTATTACCAACTTTTGAGAAAGTAAATGTAATAGAAACACAGAGGTCATATTCCAAAGCTTATGAGTCAGAATTGGAGGAGGAAGCAAATTATCTGCATCATCAGTTGGTGGGTTTTCGATCCCAAGGGCAAGGGAACAAAAGTCAAAACTGCTATGACAGATACAAAGACAGTAGTAGGGAGCGAGAAGGATGACTACACAGAGAAATGACATAGGTACATTTTTCTTAGCAGATAAGATACAAAATCGAGAATGAAAAAGGTGTTGGCTAAGCTGGTGAAGGGTTAAGAAAATCAGGAAAACAACCTTAAGGAGATTAAGGCCAACATTTTATGGTTGACCCAAATGGTTGAATCTCATGCAACTTCTATCAAGCAGTTGGAGCACCAGTTCAGGCAGATGTCAGCAACTCTAAACCTAAGGCAGTGTACCGACCCGAGACTACCCCCTAGTCATCACACGATGCTTGTGACCCCGAAGGACCATAAGCTAACCCATGAATAATACCAACTATGAGCACTGAACAATAATACTGACATAAATGCTGAATAATGGGCTGAAAAACTGAATATTGTCTGAAACTCTAGTCTGAAAAAGCCTTTAATTAAATCTGTCTGAAAGTGGAGTTGATGGGACAATCCCCCAACTAACTCCATCTACTAAAATACTGCTAAGCTGAAGTACTAAAATAAAAGCATATCCTCTATAGATGAGGACTTACTACTAAATCTGCTACTGCTGGCTGAATCTGGCTAAGCGCGGTCAGAAACCTAAGAGTCCAAACCTATAATATAAAACATCATAGCACAAGAAACGGGTATGCGATCAGTACGTGGGAATGTACTGGTATGCTAAATGAGGTAAGGTTAAATGTATGGGTTCATATGTATGATCAATAGTTAACAGAATGATATGTAAGAGCTGGATTGGCATACATGGAGGATCTGTAACTACTGAACATAATGTGCATACTGTGACTGAGTAAACTGGAAATTGAATCTGATAACTAATAACTGAATATACTAATAATCTGGGATCACTGATAATCTGAATTACTATTAACTGAGTGACTATATCTAATAGTCCTGATTCTGTACAACTGAACTGGGTTCTATTCTGAAGAATGAGACCAAAATTAAAGTTGTGGGACGTAATCATCTAACCAACATGCCCTAAATAAGATAAGATAACTGAGATGGGGTCCAATCTGTAACCCCAATTGGAAGGGTGTCAGTACCGTGCTACGGGTAAAGATAAGCTGAAGAGTAACCCTCTACTGGTAGGTTCCCTAAATGAGAATGGTTGTACCCTCTACTAGCAGGTAGAGAACCTCATCAACACTCAATTGGCAGGTTTGATGTCTCACCCTATGCTGACTATGTAGTTCTGGAATGCATGGATTGGTTCTAAGGATGACGCACTCTGCTGCCAGGTGAGCCCCCATCCTTGGGTTCACTCGGTGTTGAATCTTACTCCCTACTAAAAGACACTGAACTATTATACTGGATGGAATTAACTAAGATTGTTGAGTTTTCTTAAGTTCTGTAACTGGCTGAATTCTACTGAATTCTGTAACGGACTGAGAGTACTACTAATCATGACATGATTGATAATATTCTGTAACTGACACTAGCTCTTGGTAAACAGCTAAATTGTCTGGCATTAAATACCCCCAGGACTCGATAGCATGAAAAGTAAAGAAAAGCATAATCTTGAATAACATAACAATGTTCACTTGGTCATAATTCATTCATAAAGACATTCCATTAAATACTTGTAATGCATTAACTTGTAAATGAATGGGGAATACATGTTAGCATGCTATAATGGCACTATTTCTTTCTCATAGATAATTTATCAAACACATAAGAAGCGTACTTGGTTCATCAAATCATAAACACTTAGGGTTAACATGGTTACAACAATCAACTTGCAAATTGAAGGGTTTATCATTAATACCATGTAAGTCAACACATACTAGAATCAATTCTTGGAACTTGTAATCTAAATCATGGATTAAAACTCAAACAACATCATGAACATGAATTCAATTTAATTCAAACATGGAAATCATAAATCATAAATCTTGTATATTGAAAAAAGATTCTTGGGCTCCATGGAAGGTAAGGATCAATGGATGAACATCTAACATACCTTAATTTGATGAGTTCTTGGAGAAATTCTTGGGATTGACCTTGATTCTTGAGAACTAGGGTTGGTTTTCTTGAGAGAGAATTATCTTTTGATTTTGGGGAAAAGTAAATAATGAAGGGTTTTACACGTTTTTAGAGCTTATATCCCACATCTGGGCGGAATAAAATCATGGGAAAAGACTATTTTAAACCTAGGCACAACTTTAATTTTACGAGAAATTTTCCCGATCTGGACCCCTGGCGCGATGTGCCACTATTACGTTGGCTATCTGGAAAATGATGACTTGGAAATTGCATGGTGGCACGACGCAGTGATATCACGTTGCCACTTTTTTTGTGAACTGGAAGTGCACCGTGACGCAGTGGAATCGCGTTGGCACACTGGAAATTGACAACTGTGAACTTGGACTATGGCGCAAAGCACCAATATCACAGAGCAACACTAGAAATTGACAATTTCTATTTTAACACACTCTGTGATACTCTACTGGCCTGAATGATGATGTTTAACGATTGAAACTTAAAATCGCCATAACTTTTTACCCAGTTGTCGGATTTAGGCAAATTTTATATCGTTGAAAAGCTAATTGAATTTCCTACGCAATAGCAGGATCAAATCTTGAAATTATTGAATATTATAATATTTTATCTAGGATAACCCATGTAATGAGGTTTAATTTAGGCTATGGAAATACAAGATATTACAATCTCTCCCTTGGGAACATTCATCCTCGAATATGGCTAGTTAAGCTTAGAGAGTACGGATAGACTGAGTTTACGTACTGAACTAGACATGCACAACTGAAGCATGATTACGTGACTGGTTTGATAGACTAAACTTAGATTCTAAACATGCATGTCTGATGTATAAGTACATGTTTGAACGTATTAATGAATACGTGACTGAATATGCATGAACCGAAACATGAGGACATGACTAAGTCAAAATCATGATACATGAATTGTACTAATTCCTTGGATACATGTCATGATAGGGGGATAGCCATACGGCTGAGATTGGGACTTGCGGGTCAACTATGAGGACCCATTACTTTAACTGGATTTTCTACATAAAGAGAAAATAAAAGGTTTAGATCATGATAGATCGGGTTTATAGTGCATCTCCCCCTTAGGAAACTATGTCCCTCGAGAATGCTAACTTGGCTGAGATACTAAGAAAAAGCATGAGACGATGCACGGGGCACCTACAAATTAAATCGTGACTGAATATCTGGGATCTGAAACTGAGGCATAAATATGTAAATGGGATATTTATAACATACCACTTACCATATCAGGAGAACTTTCCTGATCTTATCTGTACTGAAGTGCGTAAAACTTGTTTAGGCATTGCTTATTGGTGGCACTGGAAATGGAACGTTGTTGATTTGAGTGACTTAACTGAGCTGAAGGATGACTATACTAAACCTAAGAACCTAACTGAGGACAATCTCTGACTCTATGGCCTGGATTGCCACATCCGAAACAAATATCACTGCCAGCTGTGCACACACCGTATGATTCTTACCACACTCTCCGTAAAATGGATTAGTACGACCATTTCTTATGTTATCCTAGGCCATCGGTACATTGGCTGAGGATGGAGCTGGGACTAAAGACTTTGGATGAAACTGGGAACAGTTACCACCTTCTGACTTAGGTTGACTGAAATTAAAGCTACCTGTTCTAGCCCTTTTTTTCTCTCTTTTCTTCTTCTTAAGCTTTTGCTCTTCAATCTATTGAGCATGGACTATAATCCTAGATATGTCCATATCTTTAATCAACATTGCTATTCTTCACTTCTTAACCACACTATCTGACACCCCATATACAAACTTACTCATTCTAGACCTATTGTCTGCCGCTACCTAGGGAGCAAACCTGGTTAACTAAGTAAACTTAAGGGAATACTCTTTTACGCTCATACTACCTTGTCTGAGATTGATGAACTCTAATACTTTGGCTTCTCTCAGCTCTAAGGGAAAGAATCTATCTAGGAAGTCAGTAGGAAACTCTTCCCACTCTATAGGTTCTGTATCTATACCTCTGTCTACCTTTCACTGCTTAAACCACGTATGGGCTACATCTTGTAGCTGATAGGCAGCTAACTCAACACTCTCACTGGAAGTAACTCCTATGATATTTATAACTTTCTGAACCTGATCAAGGAACTCTTGTGGATCCTCTTCTGACTTAGATCCAGTAAAGGATGGAGGATTCATCCGGGTGAAGTCCCGAATTCTGGTTGCAGCAGTATTGGCCACTGGGTTGGCCAAAACAGCAGATGGCCATTTATTCTGAGCTACTAATGAATTGGCTCGAGTACTGAATGTAGCTCTGAATTCTGTGTAAGAGACATGTTCGTCCAGGGGATCTGCCTGAACAGGCTGAGGGGGTAACTGGTTTTTGGTTCTTTTTTCATTAGTACTTTTGGGAGGCATATTCTGTAAATGAAAGAAAAAAGTGGATTAGACTGAGATATTAACTTGACTTGCACGACATGAATACTGAAAAAAGGGAAACATTTCCTAAAACATCTCATAGCCTCTTGTCCATAAGTGTGGCGCGCTACACACCCATTCATAAGACTCTACGCGATATGGCTTTTCAAACTCCCTAGGACTCTATTGAAACTTAGGCTCTACTACCAAGTTTGTAACGACCCAAGACTACCCCCTAGTCATCACACGGTACATGCGACCATGAAGGACCACAAGCTAACCCATGAATGATATCTACTATGAGCACTGAATAATAATATTGATATAAATGCGGAATAATGGGCTAAAATGCCATAAGGTTAAAAACATCTAAAATATTGATAAAATATATCATCTGCAAAACTAAATACTATCTGAAAATCTAGTTTGAGAAAGCCTCTAACTGAATCTGTCTGAAAGTGGAGCTGATGGGACAATCCCCCAACTAACTCCATCTACTAAAATACTGCTAAGCTAAAGTACTGAAATAAAAGTATATCCTCAATAAATGAGGACTCACTACTAAATCTACTACTGCAAGCTGAATTTGGCTAAGCGCGGTCAGGAACCTAAGCGTCTTAACCTATAATATAAAATATCATAGCGCAAGAAATGGGTATATGATCAGTACATGGGAATGTACTAGTATGCTAAATGAGGTAAGGCTGAATACATGGGATCATATGCATGATCAATAACTATCTTAATGATATGCAAAAGCTGGATTAACATACATGAAAGATCTGTAACTACTGAACATACTGTGCAAACTGTGACTGAGTATATTGGAAACTGAATCTGATAACTAATAACTAAATATACTAATAATCTGGGATCACTGATAATCTAAATTACTATTAACTAAGTGATTGTATCTGACACTCCTGATTCTGTAGAACTGAACTGAGTTCTATTATAAAGACTGAGACTGAAACTGACACTGTGGGAGGTAATCATCTAACCGACATTCCCCAAATAAGATAAGATAACTGAGCTGGTGTCCAATCTGTAACCCCAATTAGAAGGGTGTCAGTACCGTGCCACGGGTAAAGACAAGCTGAAGAGTAATCCTCTACTGGTAAGTTCCCTAAAAAAGAATGGTGGTACCCTTTACTGGTAGGTAAAGTATCTCATCAACCCTCAACTGGAAGGTTTGATGTATCACCCTACGTTGGCTACGTAGTTTTGGAATGCAAAGATTACTTCTAAGGATCACACCCTTTGCTAGCAGGTGAGCCCCCATCCTTGGGTTCACTCAGTGTTGAATCCTACTCCCAACTGAAAGAAACTAAAATGTTATACTAGACTGAACTTGACTGAATTCACTGAGATTACTGAGTTTTCCTAAGTTCTATAACTGATTGGATTCTACTGTGTTCCGTAACGGACTGAGAGCACTACTGATCATGACATGACTGATAATATTTTGTAACTGACACTGGCTCTAGGTAAACAACTAAATTGTCGAGTATTAAATACCCCTAGGACTCGATAGCATGAAAAGTAAAGATTGGGAAACTGTTTTAGAGATTAAATCCCACATCTGGGTGGAATAAAATCATGGTAAAAGACTGTTTTAACCCTGGATGCAACTTTAATTTTTTGAGAAATTTTTCCGATCTGGACCCCTGGTGCGACCCGCCGCTATCGCACTGGGCCACTGGAAAATGACGATTGGGAAATTGCATGGTCGCACGATGCAGTGGTATCGCGTTGCCACTTTTTTATGAACTGGAAGTGCACCGCGACGCGGTGGAATTGCGTTGACACACTGGAAATTGACAACTGTGAACTGGGTCTATGACGCGATGTACCAATACCACGGAGCAACACTGGGAATTGAAAATTGTTATTTTAACACACTCTGTGATGCAGTACTAGACTAAATGATGATGTTTAATGACTGAAACTTAAAATTATCATAACTTCTTACCCGGTTGTTTGATTTTGGCTAATTTTATATCGTTGGAAAGCTAATTGAATTTCCTATGCAATGAAAGGCTCAAATTTGGAAGTTACTGAGAATTCTAAAATTTTATCTAGGATAACCCATGTACTAAGGGTTAATCTAGGCTAGGGAAATACGGGGTATTACCGGCAGCCAGGTACCCTTCTGAGCAATACTATGCAGAATTTGTGAGACGATGGTCATGTACTTGCTATCACCACAAGGAGTGGTATGACTACTGTTGATCCCACACTACTGCTGTGGAAGCTGATGATGATGAGACACCTGATGTTAAGTCTGGTAAGATTATAGATGATAATGGTAAGGTTATTGAGGATATAGGTAATGGTCTGGTCATTGAGCCAGAAGTTATACAAATTGCGAGACCACCCCCACCTTTTCCTCAGAGATTTAAGTAGAAGAAAGAGGAAGGTAAGTTCAAGCAATTTATTGAGATGCTGAAAGAATTGATCTTGAACATACCTCTTCTTGAGGCATTGGAGGTGACACCTAGATACTCCAGGTTTATGAAACAATTGGTAACAAGAAATAAAAGAGTGACAATTGAGGATGTTGATGATGTGCACCACTGCAGTGTAGTCACTACTAGGTCTTTGGTGCAGAAAAGGGTGATCCCAAAGCATAAACTACACCATGCACTACTGGGTCATCCCAATTTGCCTGATCCTTATGTGACTTAGGAGCCAACATAACTTTGATGCCACTAACCGTATTCAAGCAATTGGGTTTGAACCCTTCGGAACCGACTTCAATGCGGCTATTGATGGATAACTGCATGGTAAAGAAACCTATTGGCACTTCATTTGATATGATTATGAAAGTGGATAATTTTATCTCCCCGATTGACTTTGTCATTTTGGACTATGAGGTTGACACTAAGATACCCATTATATTATGGACCATTTAAGGCCATAGGTAGAGCTTTAGTTGACCTGGATAAAGAAGAGTTAAAATTTAGAGTCAATAGTGAAGAGGCTACATTCAACATCCAAAAGCCAATGAAGCAGCCAACCGGCATGGGCGTGGTATCGGTGATTGATTTTATTGATGACCCTAGAGGATACGCCTATGGGTATCGTGATGAATTCTAAGTAATCTAGACACTCGCATCGTGCCGCGGAATTGTGTCAAGCACTGCATGGGCGGCAACCCATGGGTGTATTGGTGAAGTCTGAGTAACCAATACAGCCATGTCATATCGCAATGTTAAATCAAGCATTGAGTGAGAGAAAACCCACTATTTTAGTGTTCATGTTCTTTTGGTTTTACCTTTGTAGGTTTTAGCTTATGGACTTGCCCGGAATATGGTAAGAATGCTACATTCATCAATTTCCAGGTAAGGGGATTATGTGACCAACCTATCATGGTCACAAGTCCCACACTGACCAGGTAAGTTGAGCAATAAGTTGAAAAGTCGATATTTTGAGGATATGAATAGAAATTTGTTTATTTTGGAACCTAATCATATTTTTTGGACCATAAACTTAGGTTACGGGACCATAAGTAGCTAGAAAATATCAAAAATCCAAGTCTGGATTGCTGGAAAGCAAGCTAAAATTTTTGGCCTTGCACTTGCACCCTACACTTGCAGGACGCAGGTGGCACTTGCGCCCTATGCCTGGACATAGGTGGTAGGCACAAGTGGTTGTTGCTGCTAGGTCATGATTGGGCCCAAATTTTAATTAAAATTTTTGGCCCACCAAAACATATACATGACCTAAAATATCCCCCCATAATTATTTAAACACATTTCTAACTCATTCAAATCCTTAAAACTTAACTTTTCTCTTTGAATTCAAACTTCCCTCTTAAAACATAAACTAACCCCACACTTGAGTAAAGGTTAAACTAACACTTGTTTGAGATACCAACTTATTCCAATACACTAAAACAAGTTCCAACTTAGATTTTGATCGAGTTCTTCATTGTTCACTTTCGGTTCATCATAAAAGAGGTAACTTTCTCAGCTCCTAATGGTTATATGATGATTTATTTATTGTATAAACAAGTTTATATGTGTATTCCTATGGAAAATATATATATTCTCTCATTCTTGTATGTAGGAAACTTTAAGTAGCCTAAAACCAGTATGTAGGCCATTGCTTTGAATTGAAATCTAAAGTTAGGCCCTAACCAAAAGTTGATCTTGAAGTAGAGTAATACTAAAAGTTGAGCATGTTAAGTTGCTTTGAAAATCATGATTCTTGTATATGTGTACATTGTACTTGTTGGGATTTCAAACGGGGTATAGGGGTGTAAAAATTGAGAAAAAATTCAAACTTTTTAAATTTTGAGTTTTTTTCAACTTTTGTTATCCTTCATTTTTGTTGAAAACTAACGACTAGTTTTTCAGGTACATATGGCACCTGAAGTGTCTAAGAAGAAGAAGGGTGATACCTTAAGGAGACGGGTAGAGTCTCCCGAGCCTAGTGGGTTAATAGAGGAGTACCTGATGTTGCAACGTCAAGACACTGTAGTAAGGGTAATGCGCAGAGTTACTAGAGGGAAGATGTGTCAGGATATGCAAGCAGTTGCATCCTAGCCATGGATAAAGTCAAAGTGTATGTCACCCTCACACACTCCTCCACTAGATAAAGAGGAAGAGATAGATTCTGAGTCTACTCCATAGGTTGTAGCTCAGGACCCCAGTCTAGGGAGGGGTCCCAAGATTAATTTAAGGATACTGAGTAGGAGGGTACTACCAAACATGTACAATAGTCAGATGTACCCCAGTCTGAGGAGGGTAAAGATCAGGCTTCCCATAATGCATCAGTATAGCAAAGGTTGATTCCAGCACCCACATATGCCACGGAGGTACCTCTGAGGTGGTGTGTAGAGGATCCATGGGTATTTTATGATATGTATAGTCATATCTCAAATACTGGTAGGCCAAAGAGATTTATCTACGAGGAGTGCAAGATTGATCTATCAGGAGTGAGGAGATTACCACAATTGTAGGCGTCCTTTGATCAATATCAGTTAGAATAGATGACCAGGCCACTCGATTCTTATAGCCCTGTTATGGTGTGTTGACTTTATACATCATATCAAGATACAGTAGAGATTCATATGCATAGATTTCCAGGACTGATGATGTATATTGAGCAGCCATAACTTGATCAGACACTCATGAAAGGGGTCAACGTTGATAATTCAGCAGAGACTATTTGTCGAGTTATTTTTTATCAAGATTATATAACTCATGTATCTAAAAATGAGTTCTACTATAGACTGAGAGTCGCATATGATTGATATATCATGTGGGAGAATGAGCATAGATAAGAGAGGGTCGATATGTCTAGGTGGATAGCCAGCTATATTTCACCTTTGTGTGATGCTACCCCATAGATTGAGGGGTGTAGTGTGATCAAGAAAGGCATATTTACCTTTGAGGCCAAGTTTTGGTGCTTGCTAATTATAGACCGATTGTTCCCCACTACTTTAGATAGTTTGTTGACTTGGGAGAGAGTAGCCCTAGTTGTTTTTATGATGGCTGAATATTCTATTGATTCTGTAGCTATCCTCCGACATGATATCCATGACAAAGCATTTGGTGAGCTGACTAATATGTTGTTTCCTTGTATGATTTAGAGACTATGCAATAATTCAGGTATACCTGAGATACCGGGCATAGACTAGAGGGTGCATGCTATGGCTACTGTACAGACAAAGAGTATGAAGGGTCTAGTATAACCAAACCTTCCCAAGAGATCTACAGAGCTAGTCATGGTACCTAATGACCAAACTGAAGGCCCAATAGTTTCCACAAAGCCTGATGATACATATTAAGGTGATGTGGGTATTGGTATTGACATAGAGATAGGGGATCATAGAGAGGCTCCAGATTCTAGTACACAAGGTGAGGGGAAACCATCTACTTCTTGTTTATCCCCGTCTTCAACCTTAGAGACGGTTGGTGTATCTTCAGAGCCTACTCTTCCATCCACTACAACTCCTATTATATGTATGATTACTTTATCTAGCGAGCTTTTTTAGAGCTTAGTGGTCAGCCAAAGGGCTACTGATACTCGATTGAGGGTTATTGAGACCGAGATGACTACTCTCTATGAGCAAATAAGATCAGAGGTTAGAACCAGATTCGATCAAACAGAGTCCAGATGGGAGGGCGTACAGAGAGTTGCATTGTGTGAACTACATACTAACTTCCAAACGTATCTGGAAGAGTTTGAAAGATGGTTTACATCTTAATTCACAAAGATAGATACACCAGATCTAGCCCAGATGAGGAAGGATTTTGATATATTACGATCAAAGGCACGCTTTCTCACAAAGAGCTATGTAATATCCACTCCCTCAGTTACACCCTTAGTGGTCTAGATATCATCTACACGAGCACCGAGATAGTTTGATTTCTTCATGGGGGATGATGAAGAGGTCCCGGTAGTTGGGGACAAGAGAGATCATATTGGAAACTTACATGATCCTAATATGTCGTATGACCAGGCCATGAAAAAGCCAGAGATAATTTGAATGAAACTATAGTCGATGATAGGCAGAGGCGTATAGACCTAGCAACGAGTGCATTCTCTAGTAGATCACCGTCTCCGCCAGCTGATATGCCCCCATCTAGGGATGCTCATGACAGGATACCTAGTGCATCCAAGGTATGTTCTCACTTTTCTTTGTTTTGTATTATTTTAGTGCATTAAGGACAATGTGCAGTTTTCTAGTTGGGGGTGGGATGTACCGTAGCCACCGTGGGCTTTTATTGTCGTGCTTCTTTTTTTATTGACCGTAGTATGATTGTAGAACCGGCATGTCTAGGATAATTTGTATTGTATTATGTTTTGTTTTGTATTGTGTTTTGTTTTTGTGTAATAGGAGATTTTTAAGTATTTAGGGCAGTAGTCGTGTTTCTTATTCAATTTTTGAGAAAAATAATACCCCTACAAAAGTTGTATTTTAGAACTGTGTGAATATATATATGTGTGAACTTTGTGGATCTTGTCATGGAATTAGGATTAGGGGCATGATAATCACCTGCTGACAATTGCATGAACCAAATAAGTAGTATCTTATAATATTAACTCGATGCTATGAGTGTGTGATATACTACCTAGTTCCTTTTGTGTGTTGAATTTGGAACTTGTCAGGTTAGGCTTGCCCAGGTTGGAAGATAGTCGGTTAGAAAATGATCATAGGCTATTTTTTATTTTAATTCACTTTTAGTCTAAATGACCTTCTATGTTTGAAATAGTATCCTTTGATCCCTGTTTTGAGACTTGTATCTTGTTTTTCTATTTTTACCTGTTCACCTTTCCATTTTTATTACAATGAACCTGTTTTGGCCTTGGTCCTTCTTAGGCATTATGAATCTCAACTCAGGCAAAATGCCTAAGTTGAGGGTGTCTAACATAGGCGTGCATAGTGTAAAATGGGTATGTAGAAGGGTTAAATAAGAGAAAGAGTTAGTAAGGATGGGTGTGGTAGCAAAAGAAAAAACAAAGTTGTGAAAAGTGAAAAAGTAAGAATAAAAGACCACACTCAACCTGAATGTGCATTAAAATAAAAAGGGAGAAATAAGGGTGGAAATAAAGTGAAAAATTTGCTAGTAAGTTAGACCCCAAGGTTAGTGTAGTGTCAAGGAGACTTAGTCACTTGATATGTTTATATTTACTATACTAGCCCCCAAGCCTACATTACAAGTCGACAAAAGTCCTATAGTGATCCTAATTTGACTATATGAATGCTAAAGTAAAGAAAATAAGGGCAAGCCTATGGCATTTGATGCACATTGATTGGAACTTCTCTTCTGAGGGTGAGTGTCTCATGATTGTCTCTGTATTAACATGTATTATTTTTTACAAGCAAGTGGTACATCTTTTTTGTGAGTGCATTTGAGACCTATTGATATCTATTTGCTTATTTCGTGTAATGTAACATATACATATATATGGTTGTCTGTTTCTAATGTAATGTCATACCTTGACCCCATTGTGTCACATTATAGTGCTTCATATTCATACACAGTTGGTTTAAAAAAGTGGGATTGGAGAAGGTGTTCTATTTTGAGCTTAAAAGTATTGATTGACTGCGTCGAATATCTTAGGTTCTCCTAGTAAAGCATCATTTTTGTTTTGTTATGGTTTTTTGCCTAGTACATTCAAATGTTCTAAGTTGAGGGTGTTGTGTGATATAGAAATATAGCACTTTCGATGCTTAAAACTAGGATAATATGCAAGTTTCTGGGGTTATTTTGTTAGATATGATACATTTTGGATATGTTTTGTAGGAAATCATATTTTCGATGCTATGTTCGTGAAAAATAGGAAAAAGGTGTTTTTGGTTACTTATTGAAGCAATTATGGATGTTCGAGACACTTTCCAGCTTGGTCGTGATCAACGCATGTTCAAAAATTGAAGAAGAGTTGAAAAGATGACTCTTGGCACTTGCTAAGTCAACATGTGAACCGCAAGTAGTACATATGGGCTCATATGGGCAAAGCAAGTGCTGAAAGTCCAAAATACCAAGAGCTAACTTGCAGAATTTTCAGTCCTGGCACTAGCGCTTGGTACTTGCACCCACCCTATAGGCTGAAAGTGCTACTTGCGCCCACCCTGCAGGCAAAAAGTGCTACTTGCGCCCAGAATCAAGGCGCAAGTGGAGACTATAAGTGGCCACCGACCCTAATTTCTTCTATTTTGTTTAGGCTTTGGTATTTTAGGGTTTCCTCATGTACTATAAATACCCTTTAAGTATTTTTAGTAGGAGTTACGTAATTTTGATATTCACAAACATATTTTGATTTTGAGATTCGAATTTGATCTTGGGATTCTCTTGTACTTACTTCAGTTAATTAATTTAGTTATAGTTGTGGGTTTTTATACTTCTTATTATTGTGATTTCATCTATGCTTCTAATTATGAATTTTTTTTATTGCTTCACAAGAATGAGCGGCTAAAAACCCATAGCTAGGGTTGTGGAAACCTTGGCAGATTGATGAGGTAGGGGAAGTGCTATTGTTGTTCAGAACCGATACCCATGATGTATTTATTTATCTTCTATATCGTAGTTTTCTTAATGGGTGCTCAAGTTAGGATCCCACCTAGATTATTGTTACTTACTCAAAAAAAAGAGTAACGACTAAGAAAAGAAAAAGACAACAGTAATTTGGAGTTTAGCTGTCGATCCATGCTTCTAGGTTTTATCTAGGTAAGACGGTTAGATTTCATCAAATAATTAAAGACTAAAAAGGTAATAATTAACAGGGATCAAGATAAAGGTTAGTACGACGATATCCTGAGACCTAAAAGCTAAAAGGTGAGATCCTTCTACTCTTCCAAAAGGTTGTAGAAGGTACATAACTTATCGATTCTGCAATCAAGGTATCGTGTTGGTTCAACAAAGCTGATAAACCTATGGAGTTGAGAATACAGGGAGAACACAATCCTAGTGTTAACTTACTACTGATTACAACCAAAGTTGATATTTGCCACTTCCTCGACATTGATACTCAAAACCCCTTATTTACTTTTCTAGTTCTACCCGTTGACTACAACTGTTGAGAACCACAATTTCACGTATTCCCTTGGGATTAGACCCCAACCTTTGTTGGATTACTATATTCGGCAGCGACTATATCATCATCTGAGAAGAGGTATAGCTTGGATGTCTCCAGATCTCCGAGTTTATGCCTCATTGTACTGATTTGCTTCAGGAGTTGTTGGATAGAGCCAGGGTGATTTAGGATAGGTTAACAGAGGCTCATAGTAGGCTTTTCTATGCAGACCGTAGGCTTCATGCCTTGAGATTTGGAGTGGGTGATCTTGTATTCCTTTGTGTGTTTCTCATGGAGGGTGTGATGAGGTTTGGAAGGAAGGGAAAGTTTAACCCTAGATATATTGGACCTTTTGAGATTCTTTGCACAGTTGGTAAGGTATCCTATGAGTTAGCTTTACCTCTAGATTTTTCCATTGTTCATCTAGTTTTCCATATCTTTATGTTGCGACGATACATTCTTGATCTGTCTTGTGTGCTTAGATGGGACTCAGTCTAGTTGGATGAGCGTTTAACCTTTGTCGAGGAGCAGGTGCTCATTCTGGATAGCGATGTCAGGCGTAACACACTAGAGAGATTCCTATAGTTAAGTTTTAGTGGAGGCATCACCCATTAGAGCGGGCCACTTGGGTGATCGAGAGCGAGATGTGGAGCCAATATCCTCACTAGTTCGATACTTCAGGTATATGCTAGTCTTTAACTTTTGGGGATGAAAGTTCCTTTAGTAGTGGATGTTGTAATGACCTTTTAGGTCATTTTTCATATTTTCTCATATTTTTGCCATTTTTTCTTTTTTCATAGCTTCCCCGAGTCATCTATCAATTGATAGACTGATAGTTAGTTTGATTATCGAGCAGTTTGTTTGTCTTTTACAGTCAATTTCCCACTTTGAAGTCTTCACTTGTTCCAAATGGTCACCGGATAAAAAATTTAGTAAAATGATCCTATATGCAAATTCTAACTGTGCCGTAACTCCAAAATGTTGATTTTAGGGTAGGTAGACCTTTGGTTCGGGTATCAAGGCACCCGAGCTCATTTTGACCTATTGGTCGGAACATTGAAAAATTAGAAATATGGGTGTGGGACCCACATTTGGTTTAAACGATCTCAGATGGAAATTTTGAGTGCGCCACTACATCCAAAACATTTACTTTGGTGTGGTTATATAGTTCATTTGCGTATACGTGATGTTAAACGAATCTCAAGCATCTGGTCGGGCCAATTTTTGACTTGGAAAATCTAACGCATCAGCAAATCAAGTGCCACCGCGACTGCACCTCTTTGGACTGCGATCGCGACTCGATGTGTGTAGCAGATATTCCGTGATCATAAAAAATTATGCGACTGCGCAATTCATCTGATAAATGGGAGGTACCATAATCTCAAGGCCTCATATCACGATAGCATTTGCCGAGAGCATGGTACGGGTATAAAATGGCCCCATCTGCTCGAGTTTTGGCCATTCTTCATCATTCTCTTGAGAGAAAAAACCCTAAGAAGTGATACTTCTTAAAATTAAACCTTGCGGGAGCTTGGGTAGCTAGATTAACATTTATTTTTGCAATTATCATTCGATTGAAGTTAAGAATTCACCCTTTTCTTGGTGAAATTTCTTGAGTAATTTCTCAAAACCCCAAAATCTTTAGGGCTTGATTTTATCCCTAATTTAGATTTTTTTTTCACTCATTTTTTAGGGTAATGATTCCTTGAGCTTGTATGAATATTGAGTTGGTTTCGAAAATGCGATTTCTATAAGTGGGACCCATATGGAGTTTTTGAGGTAATTTTTAGACTCAAAGCATAATGTGCAATATAAGTATCGATATTCTCGTATTGATAAGTAGAATGTGTTTTTGATAGCTTGGCATCTTGAGGACGCTTCTCGAAAATAAAAAGCGAAGGTTTAGCGATTCATTCGGCTTTCTTAGGCATTGAGGTAGGCTAAGCTTATTCCTTGTTAGATTGATCTAATTCATAGTATTCCTATGATATTATGTTAGATTTGGGATGGATTTTAGGTATTGGATTGATGAAATTCAAAACTTGTATTAGTTAATCCATTTAGGCTACTTGACTCTGTAAGCTTGATACACTTAGCTTGTTCCTCATACCTTAGGTGAATTAGGATTCACTATTCATGTTTAGCATGAGAATGCCTTAGATTGCTCAATACTAAGTAAAACTCCTTGTTAATCATGCTTAGGGTAATATTGGACTTAGTTACTTACATCAATGGAGGTTGTCTCAGTTCCCATTTGAATTAGTGTAAGTGCTTGAGAAGAATCTCTACCTTAGAATTAATGGTGACTTGTTATATATCTAAGTGTGGATTTAGATACCATAGCCTAGTCCGGGGTAGTGTCTAACTTAGAATGTATTTCAGCGATTTAGAGGTGGTCTCTTGACCCACCATAAGCCAAGATTGATGAATAGTTATCTTAAGACCCTTATACACTTATTAAATGCTTAGAGAATGCCCTTTAAGGAAATATTGATTAACTTTGGTATTTCTTGGTTATGATGGATGGCATTGGAAGAAATGCCTAGATGATTATGCCATAAGTATGATTTATTGGTTAAGCTTATGACGAGCTACTTATTATGCTATTGCTGTGTCTATTGATTGGCCTACCGAATATACCATTGAGTGAGCCCTTGAATATGATTTTATCTAAGCCAAATTATGTTATTGATTATGCTATGAATAAGCTATAGATTATGCTTTGGATCAGCTAATGCTCAAGCTATTGATAAGCTATCTTTTATGCTAATGATAATACATGGATTATACTATTGATAAGTCTTTGTTCATGATATTTCTTATGACTATGATCATGTTAAACGATTGTGCTAGTAATCATGTTAGAAGGTATCCTTTTTTATGTTGTCAATAATTGTGTTATTATTTATGCTATATTGTCATTCCAATTTATTTAATTATATTGTGCCATGAATTATGTTATAAATCTTGATTATTGACTACATTGGAACTTATGGCATTGATTATATATCCATTTAAATTTTGAAAGATGATGTTGATATTGAGTATATCTGGCAAGGCTGGAGAATGATTAAGATAATGTATTGATGTCTGGCAAGGCAAAAGGATACTATGATAAATGTTGATATCCGACAAGGCCTGAGGATGATTACGATGATATTAATATCTGGCAAGGTTGGAGGATATTTATGATGATGCAATGATTCTTGTCAAGGCAGAAAAATGATTATATTGATGTGCATGTGTGTAAATCTACCGATTTGTAATACCCCGAAGTTTCCTAACGAGATTTTTTTGACCCAAGAATGTAAAGTATTAGCTTCTAAATTGAATGATATTTATTCTAGGAGGAATTTTCAAGATTTTCACTTTTTCATATGGGAAATTCATTAAGCTTTCCATCGATATAAAATTTGCCTAAATCCGATAATTGGGTAAGAAGTTATGACTATTTCAAGTTCCCGTTGTAAAACAACGCCATATTAGTCAGTGGCGCACCATGCCACAGGAGAAAATGGCAATTGTCAAATTCCAGTAGGGGTCCGTAATAGTGGCGCATCGCGCCAAACTTCAAGGTAGCAAATGAAGTGGCAACGCGATGGCTCCACGTCGCGCCATCCCTCAATTTCTCAGTTGTCAAATTCCAGTGACACGGTGCGATAGCGCTGCGTCGCGCTAGGGGTCCAATTTAGGAAAATTACACTAAAATTAAAATACATGTCCAGGGTTAAATGGGTCGATTTCCCACCCCTATTTAAGCCCTTTAACATGAGATTCAGCTATTTGGAACCCAAAATATACTAGTTTCTCTCAAGAACAAGCTAGGGTTTCAATTGGGGATTCAATTTCAAGAAAGTCTCTCCATCAATCTTCGTTAAATCAAGAACTAAGGTATGTCATATGCTGATTCATGGTTCTCTCTCACCCATGAAGCTCAAGAATCTCTTTTCAAAAATCCAAGATTTGGGTATTTGTGAATGTTCATGATTCTAATTGAATTGAAATTCATGTTCATGATGTTGTGTGGTTTTGATTCAAGTTTTAAATTTCATATTCCAATGATTGACCCTAGTATGTGTTGATTTGCGTAATAATCATGATAACCCCCATTCAATTTACAAGTTGATTGATGTATCCTTGATTATTACATGTGTTGATGATTGTATAACCAAAGCATGCTCCCCACATGTTTGATTAAATGCCTACGTGAAGGAAACATGCCATACTAGTATGATATTATGAAATCCCCATTCATGTATAAGTTATGTATGTCAAGTGTTTGATGAAATTTCTTAGTCAATGGATTATATATTGTTGATGTCAATCAAGTATTCAAGAATGTCATGCCTTGTCAATTTCCTTTTATCAAGCCCTGGGGGTACTTGTACCCAAAAAATATAGTTGTGTGCCTAGAGTCAGTGTCATGTTTCATGATTCCCGCAGTCAAGCCATGATCCATGGAACTCCGTAAGTCATGTGACTCAGGAAATCTTAGAAATTTAGTAATCTCAATACTATTCTCTTAGTCAATGAAACTCAGCTAATTCAGACTAGTTCAGTTCAGTAATCCATGATTAGTGTCTATTCAGATAGGAGTAGGAATTGGCACTAAATGAACCCAAGGATGGAAACATACACTGTCAGATGAGGGTGTGATTCTTAAAAGTCATCCTTGCATTTCATAACTATGTGGCTAGCATAGGTTAAGACATCAACACTGTCAGAAGAGGGTTGATGAGGTGGATAAGCACTATCAGATGAGGGCCCTATTATTTTCTTTTGGGGACACTATCAGATGAGGGCCACTCACAGCTTGTCCTTACCAGTGGTGTGGTATTGACACCCTTCTAATTGGGGTTACAGATTAGACCCCATCTCAGCCATAATGGCGTATTAGAGGCATGTCGGTTAGATAACTATTTCCTATAATTTCGGTTACAAAATCAGGACTATCAGATACAGTCATTCAATCTCAGTAATAGAACTCAGATAGTTCTACAAAATTCAAGACTGTCAGATACAATCAACTCAGATACAATACAAAACTCAGCTAGTTCCATCAGATTCAGGACTGTCAGATATAGTCACTCATGTCATCAGCTATATCAGTCATCAGAATTCAGTTATCAGTCATGTTAGTTATCAGTAAATTCAAGTTATCGCGATCTCAAATATAGTAACTACGTGTTCATGCATGTATTCTCACATTCATATTAGTCAGTTAGCCAGTATTGTTCATGCATATGAACCCCATGCATTCATCCTACCTTCCATGCATACCAGTACATTCAAAGTACTAATGCATTTGTGCTATGGTATCTTATACCATAGGTTCAGAATCATGAGCTCCAAAGCATCAGTAGCATTCCAGTCTCAGTAGTCAGAGTTAGTAGTGAGTCCTCATCTCTCGAGGATATGATCATTTATTTATTATATCATTAAGTAATTTATTAGTTGAAGTTAGTTGGGGACATGTCCCATCAACTCCTCATTCAGACAGTTCAGTCAGCTAGAGGCTTTTCAGACTAGTATGTTCAGACAGCTATTTTAGTGTTTTGGGTATTTCATACCCCATCCATATGTTATGATTTATCAGTTATGTTATAGATTTGAACCTTATGGCCTTTCAGATCATGTTTCCATATTTATACAATATATCATGCAGTATACAGGTACAAATATCAGTCATTGGTTGCTTGTGGTCCTTCGGGGTCATGAGCACCGTGTAGCATTCTGGGTACTAAATTCAGGGCATTACGAACTTGGTATCAGAGCCAAAGGTTCAATGGAGTCCTAGGAAGTCTAAAAGATGCATCTAGTAGAGTCTTGTGCATGGGTGTGTTGCGCGCCACATTTATGTGCAAGAGTCTATAAGATATTTTAGGAACAGTTTCCCTTCTTTCAGTATTTATGTCGTACCACTGAGCATAATCTCAACTCAATATCTTAGTCTAATCTGTTTCTTTCTTTCTTCTATAGAATATACCTACTAAAAGAAGAAATGGGAATCAGTCAGTCCCTCAGCCCGAAGAACCTTTGGGCGAACATGTTTCTCATGCAGAGTTCAGAGTTGCATTCACTACTCTTGCTCAGTTAGTTCCTTCTCATAATGAACAACCAGCCATCATTTCGGCCAAACCAGTGGTTAATTCAGCTGCATCCAGGATTCGAGACTTCACTCAAATGAATTATCTATATTTTCTTGGGTCTAAGTCAGATGAGGACCCTCAAGAATTCATCGATCAGGTTCAGTAGGTTACATATGTTATGGGGGTGTCAACTATTGAGAGTGTAGATCTAGCTACATATCAGTTGCAGGATGTTGCTCACACTTGGTACAAATAGTGGAAGTCAAAAAGGTCAGTTGATGCAGGGCCTATAGAGTGGGAGGAGTTTGTCACCACATTCTTAGAGAGGTTCTTTCCCCTAGAGCTGAGAGAAGCCAAGGTGTTAGAATTCATCAACCTCAGGCAGGGCAACATGACGGTGAAAGAGCATTCTCTTAAGTTTACTCGATTGTCTAGATATGCCCTTCATGTGGTTGCACACAGCAGGGCCAAGATGAGTAAGTTTGTTTCTGGGGTGAATGATAGTGTGGTCAACGAGTGTAGGTCTATAATGTTGAATAGTGACATGACTTTAGCCAGGCTTATAACTCATGCTCAGCAGATAGAAGATCAAAAGATTAAGCTAAGGGAGAAGCATAATAAGAGAGAAAATATAGGTAGTTTCAACTTTGCTCAGCCTAAGTCAGAAGTAGGAAACCGTTCTCAGTTTTATCCTAAGCCTTCAGTTCCATCTCCTTCGTCTGCTAGTGCTCCATCTCCTAAGTTCAGGGATGGTAATAAAGATAGGGAGCCAGGATCTAAGTCTCAGGGCAGTGTCAGAAATGCTTGAACTAATCCTCTTTGTCAGACTTGTGGTAAGAACCACAAGGGTGCTTGCAGAGCTGGTAGCGATATCTATTTCGGATGTGACAAGCCAGGCCATAGAGTCAGAGATTTTCCCTAGTCAGGTTATCAGGGTCAGCAGAACCATTCCTCATCTTAGTCTGGTCACCCAAATCAGCAGGGTGCCACTTCCAGTGCTACTAGTAGGCAATGCCCAAATAGACTCTATGCTCTACAGTCTCGAAAAGATCAGGAAAATTCTCCATATATGGTTACTGGTATTACAGATCTTTCATGTGCATATTTACTCTTTGCTAGATCTAAGAGCTTCTTTGTCTTTTGCTACTCCGTATATAGAAGTAGATTTCGGAGTCAGTCCAGAAATTCTAGCAGAGCCCTTCTCAGTCTTTACCCAAGTGGGTAAAACTATCAAAGCCCGATGGGTATACAGGAATTGCCCGATTATGATATTTCAGAAAGTCACTTCAACAGACTTAGTTGAATTAGAGATGACAGATTTTGATGTCATTCTCGGCATGGATTGGCTTCATTCCTACTATGCCACAGTCGACTGTAGAAACAAAATAGTCCATTTTTAGTTTTTGAATAAACCCATCCTAGAGTGGAAGGGTAGTGTATCTTCTTTTAGAGGTCAGCTTATTTCCTACTTTCGAGCACGGAAAATGATATCTAAAGGATGTGTCTATCATCTTGTTTGAGTTAAGGACACTAGTTCTAAAACTCCCAGTCTTTATTCAGTCCCAGTCATGAATGAATATTCAGATGTCTTTCCTGAAGATCTTTCAGGGATTCCTCCCGAAAGGGAAATAAACTTCGGCATTGATCTTCTTCAAGATACTCATCCTATATCTATTCCGCCATACATAATGGAACCAACAGAACTCAGAGAACTGAAAGAGCAGTTAAAGGATATCTTAGATAAGGGATTCATCAAACCCAGTGTGTCTCCGTGGGGTACACCAGTCTTATTCATGTGAAAGAAAGATGGTTCTCTCAGAATGTGTATAGACTACCGTCAACTAAATAATGTCACGGTCAATAGCAAGTATCCACTTCCTAGAATCGATGACTTGTTTGACCAACTTTAGGGTGCCAGTTATTTCTCTAAGATCGACCTCAGATCCGGCTATCATCAACTCGAAGTCAGAGAATGTGACATTCCAAAAATAGCCTTACCTACTCGGTATGGTCACTTCAAATTCCTAGTCATATCCTTTGGTCTTACCAATGCCCCAGTAATTTTCATGGACTTGATAAACCGTGTGTTCAATCAGTACTTGGATATGTTCGTCATAGTCTTTATAGATAATATTCTGGTCTTTTCCCGTAGTGAGCGTGATCATGTAGACCATCTCTGAATCGTACTTCAGACTCTCAGAGATCATCAGTTGTTTGCCAAATTCAATAAGTGTAAATTTTGGCTAAGGTCAGTAACATTCCTTGGCTATATCATTTTAGGTGATGGCATTAAAGTAGATCCTCAAAAGACCGAAGTGGTAAGAAACTGGACCAAACCTATCTCTCCATCCGATGTCAGGAGTTTCTTAGATTTGGCTGGCTATTACAGGCGGTTTGTTGAGGAATTTTCTTCTATTATTCCCCTTATGACCAGATTGACTCAGAAGAAAGTCAAGTTTCAGTGGTCAGATCCTTGTGAGAAGATTTTTCAAGAGTTAAAGACTCGACTCACCTCAGCTCCAGTCCTACCTCTTCCAGATGGTTCAGATAGTTTTGTAGTGTATTGTGATGCATCCAGAGTAGTTTTTGATTGTGTCCTCATGCAGCATGGTAAGTTCATAGCCTACGCCTCTAGACAGCTTAAACTCCATGGAAAGAATTATCCTACTCATGATCTTGAGTTAGCAGTTGTAGTATTTGTCTTAAAGATTTAGAGGAATTATCTATACGGAGTTTATGTAGATGTGTTCATAGGTCATAAGAGCCTTCAGTATGTCTTTTCTCAGAAATATCTCAATCTTCATCAGAGAAGGTGGCTAGAGCTCTTGAAAGATTATGACATGAGTGTCCTTTATCATCCGGGCAAGGACAATGTAGTGGACGATGCTCTCAACAAACTGTCTATGGGTAGTATTGCTCTTGTTGAGGACAGTAAGAAGAAGTTAGCTCAGGAAGTCCATCAACTTGCCAGACTAGGCGTTCACTTAGTTGATATAGAGGGGGGTGATATATGGGTTCAGAGTAGTTCAGAATCATCTCTAGTTTTTTAGGTGAAAGAAAAGCAAGATAGATATCCCAGTTTAGTCAAGTTGAAAGAGTCAGTCAAGGATCATAAAGTAGAGATTTTATCCCAAGGGGTAGATGGTGTATTGCGTTGTCAGGGTCGTCTCTGTGTTCTAGATGTAGATGACTTAAGGCAGCGAATTTTTGCAAAAACGTATGGTGCACGCTACTCTATTCATCTAGGGGCCACAAAGATGTATCATGATTTATGGGAGATCTATTGGTGGAGTGGGATGAAGAGAGATATTGCAAGGTTTGTGGCTAAGTTCTCTACATATCATCAGGTTAAGATAGAGCATCAGAAGCCTAGTGAACCTATGCAAGAGTTCATTATTCCTACTTCGAAGTGGGAAGAAGTGAACATATACTTTGTGATAGGTTTGCCTCGAACTCATCGTCAGCATAATTCAGTCTGGGTCGTTGTAGATAGGATGACTAAGTCAGCTTATTTCCTCCTAGTTCATACCTTTTATTCAGCCGAGGATTATGCCAAACTCTATATTAGAGAGTTGGTCAGATTGCACGATATTCCATTATCCATTTTCTCAGACAGAGGTACCCAGTTTACCTCTCATTTCTGGAAAATGTTCCAAAAGGGACTTGGTACCCAAATTTATCTTAGTATAGCCTTTCATCCTCAGAAATATGGTCAAGCATAAAGGACCATTCATACCCTAGAAGATATTTTAAGGACGTGTGCAATTGATTTCAAGGGTAGTTGGGATGATCACTTGCCTTTGATTGAGTTTGCATACAACAATAGCTATTATTCCAGTATTTGGATGGCTCCATTTGAAGCTCTCTATGGTAGGAGGTGTAGATCTCTAATCGGTCGGTTTAAAGTTAGTGAGGCCTCAGTTTAGGTCCAGACTTAGTATTCGATACCTTAAAGAAAGTCCAGTTGATCATAGAAAGACTCTGAGCTGCTCAGAGCCGACAAAATTCTTCTACAGATGTGCGTAGAAAGGATCTAAAGTTTGAGATTGGTAACTATGTCTATCTAAATATCTCTTTCATGAAGAGAGTGAAGAGGTTCGACAAGAAGGGAAAGCTCAGTCCCCGATATGTCGGTCCCTTTAAAATTCTCAATTGCTTCGGCAAGGTAGCTTATGAGCTCAAATTTCCTTCAGATCTAGCCTCAGTTCATCCAGTCTTCCATGTCTATTTGCTTAAGAAGTGCATAGGTGACCCAGTGGTTGTAGTCCCTATTTAGAGCATAGATATTCAGAATAGCCTCTCTAATGAAAAGATTCCAGTTGAAATTCTATAATATCAAACTCGTAGAATAAGGAACAAAAAAGTCCCTCTAGTTAAAGTTCTTTGGCAGAATCAGTCCATTGAGGGAGCTATTTGGGAAGAAGAAACAGACATGCGTAACAAGTATCCTCACCTCTTCTCCGCTAACTTAGATCTAGCTCAAGGTAATAGTTTTTCTTAAGCTTTTTAGTTTTCATGTCCAGATTTCAGTTACAACTTGATATCATCCTCATGCTCAGGATTCCATTTTTAAACTGGGTACTAAGTACCATTGCATATCCAATTATATGTTCATGCATCAGATTAGTCATGTGTTCATGCATCAGACATGTATTCTCCTTGTAAAAAGACTCAATTATTAAAAATCTAAGTCATGTAATTAGTTTCATCATTTATTCATATGTGTGATCATCTTATCAGTACTTTCAGTCATGCATTCATGTATCAGCTCAGTTATGAAATCATGCATCAGATATGCATGCTCAGTATGAATCTCTGAAATGTCAGTTATGTTAGTCATGTTTCATTGTTCATGTATAGTGTGTACTTTGGCTTATCATTTCTCCTCTCTTAGTCAGTCTCATTCAAGGATACCCCGATGTTCCCAAGGGAGATATTATAATACCCCGAAGTTTCCTAACTAATTTTTTTATATCCAAAAATGTCAAGTATTAGCTTCTAAATTGAATGATGTTTATTCCATGAGGAATTTTCAAGATTTTCACTTTTTGTCATGTGTAAAATTCAATAAGCTTTCCATCGATATAAAATTTGCCTAAATTTGATAATCGAGTAAGAAGTTATGACTATTTCAAGTTCTCGTCATAAATCAGCGCCATATTAGTCAGTGCCGCACCGCGCCACAGGAGAAAATGGTAATTTTCAAATTCCAGTAGGGGTCTGCGATAGTGGCGCATCGCGCCAAACTTCCAGCTCATAAATGAAGTGGAAACGCGATGGCTACGCATTGCGTCATCCCTCAATTTCTAAGTTGTCAAATTCCAGTGACACAGCGCGATAGAGCCGTGTCGCGCCAGGGATCTAATTTGGGAAAATCTTACTAAAATTAAAAGGTGCGTCCAGGGTTAAAAGGGTCAATTTTCCACCCTTATTTAAGCCCTTTAACACGAGATTCAGCTATTTGGAATCCAAAATATACTAGTTTCTCTCAATTTTCTCTAAAGAACAAGCTAGGGTTTCAATTGAGGATTCAATTTCAAGAAAGTCTCTCCATCAATCTTCACTAAATCAAGAACTAAGGCATGTCATGTGTTGATTCATGGGTCTCTCTCACCTATGAAGCTCAAGAATCTCTTTTCAAAATCCAAGATTTGGGTATTTATGAATGTTCATGATTCTAATTGAATTGAAATTCATGTTCATGATAATGCGTGGCTTTGATTCATGTTTTAAATTACATATTCCAATGATTGACCCTAGTATGTAATGATTTGCGTAATAATCATGATAACCCTCTTCAATTTATAAGTTGATTGATGTATCCTTGATTATTACATGTGTTGATGATTGTATAACCAAATCATGTTCCCCACATGTTTGATTAAATGCCCATGTAAAGGAAAAATGCCATACTAGTATGATATTATGAAATCCCCATTCATGTATAAGTTATATATGTCAATTGTTTGATGAAATATCTTAGTCAATGGATTATATATTATTGATGTCAGTCATGTATTCATGAATGTCATGCCTTGTCAGTTTCCTTTCATCGAGTCCTGAGGGTACTTGTACCCGAAAAATATAACTGTGTGCCTAGAGTCAGTGTCATGTTTTCATGATGCCCTTATTCAAGCTATGATCCATGGAACTCAGTTAGTCATGTGACTCAGAAAATCTCAGAAATACAGTAATCTCAGTACTATTCTGTTAGTCGACGGAACTCAGTTATTCAGTCCTGTTCAGTTCAGTAATCCATGATTAGTGTCTATTTAGATAGGAGTACGAATTAACATCGAGTGAACCTAAGGATGGGAACACACACTGTCAGATGAGGGTGTGATTCTTAGAAGTTATCCTTACATTCTAGAACTATGTGGCCAGCATAGGTTGAGACATCAACACTGTCAAATGAGGGTTGATGAGGTAGATAAGCATTGTCAGATAAGGGCCCCACCTTTCTCTTTTGGGACACTGTCAGATGAGGGTTACTCACAGTTTGTCCTTACAAGTGGCGCAATATTGACACCCTTCCAATTAAGGCTACAGACTGGACCCCAACTCAGCCATAATGGCGTATTAGGGGCATGTCGGTTAGATAACTATTTTCCATAGTTTCGGTTATAGAATCAAGACTGTCAGATACAGTCATTCAGTCTCAGTAATAGAAATCAGATAGTTGTACAAAATTCAAAAATGTCAGATACAGTTGACTCAGATACAATACAAAACTCAGCTAATTACATCAGATTCAGGACTGTCAGATACAGTCACTCATGTCATCAGTTATATTAGTCATCAAAATTCAGTTATTAGTAATGTTAGTTATCAGTAAATTCAGGTTATCATGATCTCAGATATAGTTACTACATGTTCATGCATATATTCTCACATTCATATTTGTCAATTAGCCAGTATTGCTCATGCATATGAACCTCATGCATTCAGCCTACCTTCCATGCATACTAGTACATTTAAAGTACTGACGCATTTGCGCTATGGTGTCTTATACCATAGGTTCAGAAGCACGAGCTGCAAAGCTTCAGTAGCAGTTCAGTCTCAGCAGTCAGAGTTAGTTGTGAATCCTCATCTCTCAAGGACATGATCATTTATTTATTATCTCATTAAGTAATTTATTAGTTGGAGTTAGTTGGGGACATATCCCATCAACTCCTCATTCAGATAGTTCAGTTAGTTAGAGGCTTTTCAGACTAGTATGTTCAGACAGTTATCTCAGTGTTTTGGGTATTTCATACCCCATCCATATGTTATGATTTATCAGTTATGTTATAGATTTGAACCTTATGGCCTTTCAGTTCATGTTTTTGCATTTATACAGTATATCATGCAGTATACAAGTACAAATATTAGTCATGGATTAGCTTGTGGTCCTTCGAGGTCATGAGCATCATGTAGCATTCCAGGTACCAGATTCGAGCATTACACGATTTGAGTCCGGATATGCCCTATGTATGAAAACTTTATGCTTTTGTCTACTTACATGAAATTGGATATGTTGTTGATATTAGTGATGTCAGTTATAGTCTGTAAATGATAAATATTTATAAAGTGGTATAGTTGATGATTAGAGATAAACATGGAATAGTGGTGGATATTATTAAGTGACTAATAATGAGTAGTTGACAAACGAGGATTAGTTGGTAAATGGTGATTAGTTGATAAATGATGTTAGTTGGTAAATGGTGTTAGTTTTTAAATAATGGTTATCTAATATATGATGATTAGTGGATATGAGAATAGTTGTTAAATAATGACTAGAGGCTATATGATGACTTGTAATCAAAAGGATTAGTTAATAAGAAATGGTTAGCTCATAAATGAATAACTAGTGAGCATCGATGATGATTTTGTTAAATGATGGTAGCATTATGGAATATGGTTATATTGTCAAATGTTGGTAAATTGTCAAATATCATAAATTACCGACTGATGATAATTGTGAGATGATGGTTAAATGACGATAAAATTTAGCTATAATATTGGTTGATGGTCTTATTCTTCTCTTGAGTGTACTCTCTAGTCGTATGGGAGGCTGCGATATGTTCTTTACTTTTCTGTGCCAATTGACGTATAGGAGATAATTTTGTAGTTTGTAGTTGCTTATGTTAATGCTTCATGATGGTTACTATTTCAAATTGTTTATTTATTATGTTCAAACTATAATTGGTATGCGTCGATGCCTTATGTTATATGGTTATTCCGGTTTAATTACTTATTATGTACAGCGATGTTGGAGATGATTCAGATTCATTTCTGTATCTTGACTTAGTTATGTTATCTTGCATTTTATCATACTTATATCATGATTTAGCTCAGTCGGTTGATGATTCCTATGGAGTACCCATTGTTTGGGTACTCATACTACACTTCTGTACCTTTTTGGTGCAGATTCGAGTACTTGATGTCACCGTTGTTTCACGTTCGTGCAGTGACTAATTTTTCTTGATAGGGTGAGCTCTTGAAGTTTGAGTCACCCATTTTTCTCTATATTTATTTTCAATCTTTTATTTTGAGATAGATTTATTGACTATTCTAATCTTTGGGTTGTATTGATACTAGAAATGATCTTGTTCTGGCTTTACCAAGTCGTGGGATTGGCATCTTGTATTGATTGTTTATTTTATCTAAAACCTTTGTTATTTATAAATTGTGTTCTTGAAATTTCATCTATGTTGGACATTTTCTACCGAATTAACCTATTGTGTTAGATCCATATTATGATTTGGCTTACCTACTAGTGAAATTTAGTAGATGTCATCATGACTCGTTAATTGGATCATGACACATTTGAAAATAATTTTCAAATATTTTCTCATGTATTGGATTTATAAAGTTGTAGTAGATGATAATATGCTATTTCATTTTATTTTTTGCTAAAATTATTTAAAGTTACAGAAAAATGGCCTAAATAACTCCTTACTTAATGATAGTGGTACAAAAAAAATTTCATTCACCAATTGACTCCATAATATCTCGATCATCCATCTCTTGGGCTCTATATTGACTTTCATTTTAATAACTTCAAAATTAAATTTAAAAATTTCATTAATGACATACTCCACATCATTGGTCCCAATAGATTCAATTAAATTAAATTAAAATATCAAACCACAACCCGAATCCCCCAACCCGCCCCATTAATTAACCTGTACATCCTAAAGCATTTTTAGCTCTTTCTTACACCTTTATTGATGTCCCCCCCAAATTCGTTTTTTTGTCTTATTCCTAGGGTTGATTTTAATTTTAAATTTCTTAAGCAACGGTTACATTAAAACAATTTAGTTTATCTTACTTATTATTAATTTGGGATGAAAAAGTAATGAATTAGTTGATGACTTAATTTAATCTTACAGACCTTCCATAAATGCTTCAACATTTGAAACATTATTAGCTTGTAATTTTTGGAACTATTTTAATTTTTATATGATTATTTTCAAAATCTTTTATTTTTAGGGGGTCTTTAGGAAATTATCTGCACGTGCTTACCCAAACCAAAAAACAAAGGATGGACCTATGCAAGGATTCCAAGGTTATTCGAGCGAAAAACTTATGACTGATCATAAGCTTTTAGTTATAAATTTGGAGATTGAGTTGAAGAGGAAGAAGAGGTTAGGGTATGATCGGTTGAGGATCAAATAGGGAGACTTGACTTTTGATAAATCAAGATTATGAGGGAGAAACTGGTGTCTATGGGGGCTTCAAGAAGCATATGAGATGCTGCTAATGTAAGGGATAGAACTACTAGTTTCATAAAGATGGCGACTAAAGAGATGTTGTGGGGCTTCGAAGGGAAAACATTGCTGGACACTAAGGATATTGGTGGTAGAATGGTGAAGTCCAACGAAAGGTAATGGCTAAGAAGGCGGCATATGTGAAGTTGGTAGAGAGTGAGGACGAGGAAGATAAAATGGAGAATAGAGAATTTTATAAAGTGGCAAGAAGGAGGCCAGGTTGGTGGTTACAATGGAAAAATGACAACTTTGGAATGCTCGCACTAAGAACTAAGGTACAAATATGGTTACAAGAAGTTGTACAGGATAGCTAAGGCAAGACAAAGAAAGAATCAAGACCTAGACCAAGTGAAGTGCATTAAAGAAGAGGGTAACTAAGCATTGATGAGTGAGGAACTTATTCGACGAATGTGGCAGACATACTTAAATACACTCTTGAAGGACTAAGCATTAACGAGTGAGGAACTTATTTAATGAAGATGACTATGCATTGACAAGTGAGACATTTATTTGATAAAGGTGGCAGACATAATTCCATACACTCTTGAAGGAAGAAAGAGACACAAACATTATGTTAGGAGAGTTTGAGCACTCTAAGAGCTGGAAGGATTTTGAGTATTATGTGTCTATATAGGTTGAAGATATTGAGTTTTTTATCCATATGATGAGCCGGGAAAGAGCTACTAGGCGTGATAAGATCCTGATGGAATTTTGGAAAATCATTGGAATATCAGGATTGGATGGTTAACCAAATTGTTTAATGTCATTTTTAGTACAATGAATATGCTTGGAGTATAGAGGTAGAGTATAATGATTCTGTTGTACAAGAACAAGGGTGACATCTAAAACTATAACAACTATAGGTGCATTAAGTTATTGAGTCAAAGTATAAAATAGAGTGGCAGAGTTGAGGCTGAGGAGGAGAGTGTCCATTATCGAGAACCAATTTATTTTAATGATTGGTTGATCTACCATAAGAGATATTCATCTTGTAAGTAGGATGATGGAGAAGTATAAGGTGGGGAAAAGAGATTTGTATATGGTATTCATTGATCTAGAGAATACATCAGACAAAGTTCCCAAGGAGTTTCTTTGGAGATGCTTGAAGTCTAGAGGTATACATATGCCTTAAACTAGGGTGATTAAGGACATGTATGAGGGAGCCAAGACCAGGGTGAGGACAGAAAAATGAGACCTTGAGCACTTTTCAGTCCTGAGGAGGTTGCATCAGGGATCTTCTCTTAGACCATTTCATTTTGTATTACTTATGAATGAATTGGTGCGTCACATCAAGGGTGAGATATTATGGTGTATGTTATTTATCGATGACATAGTGTTGGTTAATGAGTCTAGAAGTAGGAGTTAGCATTATGCTAGAGGTTTAGTGACAAGTACTGGAGTCTAAGGAATTTAGGTTGAGCAGGACCAAGAGTGAATATTCAAAATATATGTTCAATAATATTACACTTGATATCGATGTAGAATTAAGGCTTGACTCTCAAGTCCTTCCAATGAGAGAATTTTTCAAGTACCTATGATCTTTGATTTAAGGTAATAGAGAGATCAAAAAGTATATCACACACCATATTGGTGTAGGATAAGCAAAGTGAAGGCTAGTTTCTATGGTATTAATAACCATGTACGACATAAGCTGAAAGGTGACTTCTACAAAGAGGCGATTAGATCAACTATATTTCATAGGGTAGAGTATTGGCTTGTTATAAACTCTCATATTCAGAAGATAAAATTTATTGAAATAAGAATTTTGAGATGGATATATGGTCATACAAGGAGAGATAAATTATGATTTTAGAGATATGGGTTAAGCTAGGATTCATTTTTGTGGCGGACAAAATAAGAAAAGTAATAGTGAGATGGGTTGGGCATGTGCAAAAGAGGAGTGTAGATGGCCTAGTAAGGAGGCGTGAGTGATTGGTAGTATCAATCTTAAACAGACTTAGAGGCAGGCTGAAGAAGTGTTGGGGAAAGTGATTAGACATGACTTGGTTCATGTTTGTCTTACCAAGGACATGGATTTAGATACGAGAGTTTAGAGGTTGCATCTCAGGGTATAAAATTAGTTGGTAGTTGAGCGTTCTTTCTCTTTTCTTTGAGATAGGTTTGGGGTCTTTCTTAGACATTTTGTCCATTTTAGTATTGTTAGAACTATGATTGTAGTTCTTTAATCTTTGATTTCAGCTTTCGCTGGTGTTTTGTATATTGATTATTGCATTATTTTATTTCTATTATGGTTCTTTCTATTGTGTGTTGTGATTTCCTGATATTTATGTCCCCTTTTTAGATTGTTTGGAAGGTAATAGTCAAGTTGAGGGTCTATTAGAAAAAACCACTCTACCTCTACGAGGTAGCAGTTAGGTCTACGTACATTCTACCCTCCTAAGACCTTACTTGCGGCATTACACTAGAATGTTATTGTTGATCCTATTAGAATAAGTACTGACTAACTCAAAAGAATGACAAATGAAAGTGAGGAAAAGATGCATAACAAACTTATTAACTGACAACACCCAAGAATACACGCAAGTGTACATGGTCTATCAAGTAGTAAAGTGGCTTCAAGGAAGCCCAAGTATAGATCTCTCAGGGACTTGTGTTCGCCGACTATCCAATTCTACTTTAACCAATTGAGGAGAGTAGCAAATAGAGTTTTAGAATTGAAAAAAAAAAACTAAACTAATGCGGAAAAGTAAATGACTTAGGACAATCTATGTATAGAAGCCCAGGGTTAAGGCTTACGACCAATCATACTACGTTATTGAACTTCATTCGTTAAATTGCTTATTTTGGTTGTTGATTCATAGGGTTAATCGCATGATTATGGTTTCTCAACCTCTAATCCTTTACCTAAGTTGAACCTTACAACTACATCGTTGAGCGGGATGTAATAGTTCACTTAAGTTCTTTACAAATATCATCTTACATATGAATCAAGTAAGGCATCTAAGTACATCCCTGTCCTAGATACTAATTCAAATTTATTATTTTATAAAGAAATAAGAACCATACTTTGCTTATTCCCTTATTGTATCTCCCTATTTCCTCTCCCGAGATCACAAGGTTGACAATTTATGTATTCTAAGGGTAGCTAATCCATAAAATAGTTAAAACAAGAATAAACAAGCAACCAATAATGATAACCAAATCAACAAACTTAATTCAAAAGAAAAGTATTCATGATCTTGGTCTTAACCCCAGAAAAGGAGTTTTAGCCTTTAATGGAAATATTCATCATCCAATCTCTTGGATTGATGGTACAAACCATAAAGAAACTAAATTTAAGATAATAAAACCCTAAAGAGAAGTTGTGGTAACCTCCAATTCTCCAAGATGTACAAAAGTTATCCAAAAGTGTGTAAAAACATGATATCACATGTATTTATAGTATAGGAGCACGCCAATTCCATGTTGGACAAGGAAATTGTCAGTTATTGAGCCCGGGACTGGAGAGGGCGCTGCCCAGGCTATAGCCCCACTCCAGGCAAGGCAGCGCCCTTATTTGAGCGCCGCTCCAGGCAAGGCGTCGCCTCAATATCGCCTAGGTTCACTGATTTGGTGACTTATGAACATTTTCAAGTGTAGCACGCGCCCAAAGGAGTTCCGACGCGCCTTCACATCCCCTGTACATTCTAGGTGTCCAAATTGGCATCAAGTAGCGTATTGTGCTTCTGTGTTCCATTCCAAGCCTTTTTGAGTTGTTTCCACTTGATTTAAAGCTTGTATATCCTTAATATATCATAATAATTCATTAACCAAGATTCCTATAACTTTAAACACAACAATTTAGAGCTCAAAACAACACAACAACCAACACGACGAAATAGAAACACGAGCTAAGACTAGGTTTCATTCACGTTGATCATTAGCTCATTGTTTTGACTCTTGTTTTGATCCAATTAACCCTAGAACATTATAATAAAGTTGTTTAACATATAAATACATAATAAAAACCTTAGGAACTCATTAAACATATTAGAACCCAACGCGATAGAATAGACAAGCACCTAGCTCAAGCTAGTAACACTAGATTTCTCGGTTGAACTCTAAATGATCAATTTGAATCAAAACACATGTGAAAACACCATTAAACCTTGTAATTACACATTTGAACACTTGGATGCTAATTTATATAATTATCACCCATAAATCACATGAATCATCCTCAAAACAAGGCTAAAAAGATTAGAATAGTAACACGAGAATGCATAAATACACCCAACATCATTAACCCTAGGAAAAAAAAGAAGAAAATGATGAATTTTTGGAGGTTAAATGATGATGAAGGTGTAAGCAGTGGATTAAAAGGCTATGACTTAATTAATGGGGCAGGTTAGGCGATCTAAATTGTGGGTCATATATTTTAAATCAATTCAATTAATTATATAGGGATCAGAGAGCACATCATTAATGAATTTTTTAATTTAATTTTAGGTTTGTTAATTAAAATGATGAGCAAAATGGAGCCCAATGGTGGATTTTAGGTATTATGGAGCCAATAGGCGGATGAAGGGTATTTTCGTATCAGTCCCAATAGGGGAGAGGCAATTTAGGTCATTTTTAGTTAAAATAGTGTGCATGGTTGAATACACATAAATATAACTTCAAAAGTGATAAGTGAGTTGCAAAACAAATTATAAGTTGATTTTCAAATTTGAAATACAACTTCAAGTTGAATTTAAAACTTTCACAGTCAAACACTAATTTTAAAATAAAGTGAAGATTTATTATCAAAAACTGAATAATTATGGCCAAAAGATCTTATGTATTGATCAAAATACATGTTTGAAAGCTAGGGTTATTAACATATAACATGTGGTAGTCAAAACTTAACCAAATCTAGATCAACAGGAACGATACTGGACAAGGTACAAGGTCACATTCGAATTAAGACTCTAAATCATTTTGGACTCAGTGCAATGGACACTATTAAAAACAGGTTGATAAATCGATGGTAAAAATCTAGGGACGTGCTCTGATACCATTTGTAAGGGGGTGCGGATTAGGTGCGTAGTTTCAACTAGATAATAAATATGTATGTATTTATTTTTATAATGAATATTATTAATTGGAATAATTTTCATTTTTATCTTCTTGACTTAAGATGTTTTATTAATTCATATTCTAAATTAGATATTATCGTGATTAGATTATCTAGTGTTTTAGGATCCTCGTTAGTAATATGTAATCTTTTGTATTCTAGGTATAAACTATATAGTTGAGTTTCTATTTCTTTTAATGATTTATTCTTTTCGTGAGATGTCATTAATTTATTTGGTTTATTATTTTATCCTATAGTAACTGCAGAGTTACAAATTTCTGTATAATAATTTATCCTATCTGTACTGTAGTATATATCTAATTCTAGATTTTCTATGTCATTTATTATCTTGTGTTGTTCTTCTCGTAGTGAGTTTTTTAAATTATGTAAACTATCACATGTACTTTTTTCTAATTTTTCTAAGGTTTTTTCTATCCATATTAACTTTTCTTTTAGATCTTCCATTATTTTTTTAATTCGGTTTCTGTAATTAATTTCATTGTTTAGACTATCTTGGTTTTCCCTAGTTTTTCTAATATATTCTAACATCCACAGTCTTGATCTGAATAATATCCTTCTGGGTAAATGTCTTCGTATATCTGTTCTAACGCATTTATTGTTTCAATTTCGTAGTTTATTACTTCTTCTAATATTATTTTCTTAATATCTATAATTTCTATGTCTTTAAGTATATATAAGATTAAAACTTTAAGATTATCTATCATTTAAAATTGACTAAATATTTTATTATAATATTTTGTAGTTGTTTGTTTCAGGCTTAGTAGTTCTTGAATATTTTTATTAAGAAATTCTATGTAATTTATCATGCTAAGTATTTATAAGAGTAGTTAGGTAGGCATGGTATATAATTTACTCTAGCCATGTAATATTTACCAAATGCTTTTTCTAATATGATTTTTCTTATATCTACTACTTTTATATCTTTAAGTGCATACAAAATAAGTATTTTAAATTTATCTACCATCTCATCAGATAAATAATTATTCATTTTCATAAAATTGCTTTTTTCAAAATATTCCCTTCAACCATGTTCATAACAAAATATGGTCATCTTAGATTACTATATACTAGATTATTCTTAAATAACATGTTCTTCGGTCACTATTAGCATGGTAATCTGGATATTTTCCCTTAAACAGCGCCTCTACTCTGGTTACTCCCCACCACGGCTTCTTGCCTTATTGGTTTCACCTTTAGGATGGCATAGTTCTTAGGAATTTTTCTCTTTTTCCACTTTGCTAATAAACTTCTTAACATATTATTCTTCGAATAATTCTACTATAAAGTAACTAACATGAATTTATTTTATCATATCATGATTGTTGGGAATTATGAATTTAGCTATTCATAATCATAAATAAATATACCTGTTTGGGTAGGTTTGATATTTCTGAGCTTTGTTCATCCATAGATTTTTCTATTGAAATATACCTGTTTTTAATTAACTGAGCAAAATATTTTTTGTGGATTTGAGAGAATATTTGCTTCAACGCATGAAGGCTTGCTTTGCAATGCCTTCTTGCTTCTCTATTTATAGAGCGAACGATCTTTACAAAGTTCTTTACACGTTTTTTACATGTTTTCTAAAAAAACTAAAAACAAAAATAGACTTAAAAAAGTCCTAAAGCCTATTTTCTAGACTACCTAAAAGTCTAAGCCTAAAAAGTAAAGCTAAAAAGTAGTCTTTACAAGAATAGTATTTTACAAAGACTTTTTACGTAAATGTAATTTACAATAAGTCTTCTGTCTATTTTGTCATATCTGCTGTGTCTCTATTATTGCTCTGGTCTTATCTTTTCAGCTGGCGTCTTTATCTCTTTTTATTCTAGTTGAACTGCTGGGACATCATTATCTCCTCCATTACATTTTGAACATTTGTGATCTGAATATTTATGTCCAATAGTCTTGCAGTATCTGGTCAATAATTCTTCCAAAATAAATTTTTCTCTGATAGCTCTGGCAATAGGTTCTGTTTCTGGTTTAAGCAACGTGATAATCCATTGCCTGATAGTTTCCATATCTGTTTCTCGTAACTCTTTTGAATTTGAATATATTAGTACATGATTTCTTGAATAGTAGCTCCATATGGGATTTTGTTTGCAATATGTATTTGCTAGCTCTTGTAAAATTGTAGATAGTCCGATAATCCTTTTGTTTGCATAAAATTTTGGTATCTCGATTCTAGGTATCTCTGGTTGTGAAATAATATCTTGTGGTATAATCATATCTCGTGTCATTCCTATCTTTACAACTTGTATAGGTTTTTTAACTTCATCAAATAATATCTCTGCTGGTGCCGTGTAAATTTTTATAAAAAACAAGGTACCTCTGGTTATTCTTTTAAAAGTGATAAATGCTTCATATATCTCTGGTATAGTGGATATCTCAGTTCCGTCCGTGGTATATACAGTACTAAGTAGTCCATATTCGTAGCAAGTTTTAACTAAGTTTGGTTTGGTTTTAGGTAAGGCAATTAGTTTATTATATCCGGTCAATCTCTGGGTTATATAGTTTGTATCTGGTTCTTGGATATTTGTAGCTTTGGGGTTGCTATTTAAAAAGGTTTGTACATTGTAGATATTTTCTATGTATGTACGGGCTGTGTAGTTGTATGTCTTTTTGTCTTGGTTTAGACTATCTCGGTATGTGGTAACTTGTGGGGGTATAAACATGGGATCTTTTGATGTATTTGGGGTATATGGTTTTTCAAATAGCTTATTTAGGTTCATATTTTTTCTAACTCCTTTGCTTGTACCTGCAGAAGTAGATAGATAAACGTTATGGGTTTTATGGAGTGTCCCAACGTCTCCTTCTAGCTCTGAAATTTTACTGTCTTCCGATCGACATAGCTCTGCGCATTGCTGAGTTAGCTGATTCATAGCTATAGACTTCAGTTTATCTTCACTAGTCTTTAGCTTTAGCTCTTCTATCTCAGTACCCATACTGTCCACTTTTAATGAAAGCGTAGTTAGGGCGTTGAGTATTTTTTCATGTATATTTTCTTCTATCATTTCAGTCTGTGTAGCTTTGTCTTGATATGTAATCTGCAATAACATTTTTTTTAGTACTGATTACTTCTATTATAAATGTAAAATTTAATATGTTTAAAACTAGTCTCCGAATCTCTTTTGTTGTAACTGAATTTTGTATTTTCTTTGTTAGCCACCAGCGTACTTGTGTATTATCTGTTCGCACAATAAATTTGTTATATACAATATATGGCTCAAATGCTAACAAACATTTATATAATGAACATAATTCTTTTCTATTTATTTCCCATTTTATTTCTGTCTCGTTGAACGTACCTGAGTAGTATCTACAATGGTGTTCTATTTTTTCTGCTTCATATTTATATTTAAGTACTCCTCCGTAACTATATTCACTAGCATCTGCTTCTACTATATATATAAATTTTTTATTTTCATCTGGAAATTGTAATTTTGGTAATTCTTTAGTAAGTATTTTTATTTTTTGGACTTGTTTTTTATCTTCTTCATTATAGTTATATTCTATGTCTTTTTTTAGTTTTTTCTGTAGTGGTTTTAAGTTTTCTGCTAATTTTGGAATATATTCTCTTACTTGGTTTACTAATCCTAAAAATGATTGTAATTTCTTTTTCGTATCTAATTCTTCTTTCGAATTTATTATTTTTTGTACTATATGTTGTTGCATTTTTACTCCACTTTTATCTATTTGTATTCCTAAAAATTCTATCTGATTTTTCATAATTTCATCTTTTTTTTTACTTAAACTTATTCTCGATTTTTCTATTATATCCGTAAATTGTTCCAATAATTTTAAATGTTCTTCTTTGGTCTTTGTATATAATAGTATATCGTCTATATATACTATACAATTAGGTAGTTGTTTAAAATAACTATTCATAAAATGTTGATATCTACCTGGTGCATTTTTATATCCAAATCGTAGTACATTCCATTCATAAAATCCTTGTGGTACCGTAAATGCGGTTAATTCCTTAGATTCTTCTTCTAACTTTAGATGGTAAAATCCTGATTTACAATCAAATTTACTAAAATAATTATATCCTTGTATTTATCTTATTTTTAATATCTTATTTGGTATTGGGTAATTATAAGTTATTGTTTTTGCATTTAAATTTCTATAATCAATAACCATTCTACTTTTTCCTCTTTTTTGTTCACTATGTTTATTTACTATAAATGCTGGGCTATTATGTTTACTATTACTTTTTTGTATATATTGTTTTTCTAATAATTCTTCTATATGCATTTTAAATTCTTTTAAATCATCAAAATTATATGTTAATGGTTTCTGGGTTACTATGCTATTTTTATCTATTAATTCAATTTTTATAGTAGTTTTATGTTTTTTCCATCCTTTTAATGGATCTTTACTATATAATTGTTCTAATTTTCTGTTAACTATTTCTATCTTATTTATTGAAAATATAGTTATTTCTGTTTTATTTATCGAAAATACGACTAGTTCTATTGTATCTTCAGTATTTTTTATATTTTCTAACTTTTGTGTAATTTTTTCATTTCCTTTTATCCAATCAGTTTTCTTTCTTATTTTATTATTAACTCTTTTTGCTCTTACTTTCTGTTTACATGGTGTTGTAAACCACCAGTCTGTTCTAGTTATTATATGTGGGTATAATTTATCTAGAAACGGCATTCCTAAAAGTATATCTTTTGATGTTAGTTCATAATTATAAATTTCTTCTATTGTTAATATTTTATCTCATACTTGTGTTTTTACATTCTTAGCTTTGTAAGTAATTAAGCTTCCTTCGTTATTAAATCCTTTAACTATTATTGGTGTTTTTAATTTATCCCATTTACTTTCTGGTAAGCAATTATATCTACATAAATTAGCTTCTGCTCCTGTATCTATCATAGGCGTATAATATCTACTGTAATATCCTTCTACTACTATCTTCATTAATACATATATTTTCATTTTATGTTAATGCTCTTCTTAAGAATAATTTCTCTCTGTTATATGTTATAGTTAATTGTGTATGTTCTATATTATATGGTTTTACTTGTTCTAGCCATTTTATTCCTAATATTATGTCTGTTTTTTACATTTCTTCTTTTACTTCAAATTCTATTTTTATTTTTCTTATTCCTATTATTATTTCTTTTTCTGCTATATTTTTAGTGTTTATTAAATTTCTTGGTAGATCTGGGCATATATTATTGTCGGTTTTTATTTCCTCATTTTTTACTTGATATTTTGCTATATAATTTTCTTCTTATCCTGTATTTAAGAGTATTAAATATTCTTTTTCATTTACCTTTCCTGTTATGTAATAATGGTTTGAATTATCCATTGAACTTGTTTCATAACTTATTCTTTTTGATGAGCTTGATGATTCCGGTTTATCATAAGCTGTTCTTTTTGTTGTACTTATCCTATCATTTATTATTTCTAGATTTTCTTCTACATCTATGTCTCTATAACTATAATCATTATAATTTATTGTTTTTACAAATTGTTCGAATGGGCTATCTATTTGTATCTTATTAATCTTATTTTTTCCTGTTATTTTATGTTTTGTTGTTAATACATATAAATTTTTGCGTCTTGCTGTAAATATTTTACTTCCTGGGGTTAATTCTATTCCTGATATCTTCCAATATAATACTAGTGATTTATCTATATTTCTATCTGTTACCGCTACTGAATAATTTGCACTTATTATAAATTTAAATTTTTGGTATATTAAATTTCCTTTTATGGCAGTTATTATACTTTTTTCTATAGGTTTTATAATTCTATCATCTGCTAAATATAATTCTATTGGTGTATCTATTCCTTCTCTAAAACATGCTTTTATTAATATTTCTGTACCTCCAAGGTGTACATATTTTATTGGGTCTCTACTTTTTATATCGTTTATCTCTTTATTAATTATTCTTTTTGTTACTAGTGGTATACTGGCTTTACCTTTTGCATATCTACAGTCTATTACATGTTCTTTTTGACTTACTACATAATATTCTTCCTTTTTTCTAGTAAATATATTTTTTATTGTTGGTATTTTAAATATTTTTTCTACACTTAAGTCTAACTCTTTTCCTTTTATTTCATCAAATACATTGTTATCAAATATTATTTTTTGATATGTTCCTTCGTCATTTAAATATTCTTCTTTTGTTAATATTTTTATATCTTCTTCAGTCATTTAATTCGTCTAATTCACTATCTATTTCGTTATCTGTTTCATTCTCTGAAATTTCATATATACTGTCTTCACTTTCTAATTCGTAATCTATGTAATCTATCTGCATATATTCTGTGTTTTCTATTTTTATTTCTGATATTTGTTTATTTTTTGGGTTTTTAGGTAATTTACAATCTCTAGCTAGATGTCCTATTTTTCCGCAATTATAACAAGTACATTCTTTTATAGATTTCTTTTTCCTATATGGTCTTTTATGTTTATAGTTTTTTACATAATATCTTTTTCTTGGTTTCTTATACTTATATTTTGATTTTTTGTATTTCTTATATTTCTTATGTCTTTTTCTTTTCTTATAATATCTATCTTCGCATCCAAATTGAGGTGCTATCTTATCTTTGCAACATGCTAAATTTCTTATTAATGTTTTTTCCATTTTTATTTCTTCTCTATATTTTTCACATAGGTTTCTATACCATTGTTGTAAAAATTTTATTCTTGCTCCTAGAGTATCTACTATTTTTGTTTCATCCCAACTTTTTATTATTTTTGAACTAAATGGTTCAGGTAATTTATTAAAATATAATTTTCTTATTTCTTTACTTTCTTCTATATTATATGCTCCTTTATAGTAATATTCTTTAAATGCGCAAGTATATTCATCTATGTAACACATATTACATATTGCTAATTTTGACATTAAATTCCTATTTATATCTATCTCTTCATTTTGTTCTTCTTCTGTTGTTGTCATGCTACTAAATTCGTCTTTTATAGCTGTTTCATATTTTTTTAATAATTCTATAGGTGTTAATATTTTTCCTTCTGTAGATTTGTCAGTTCTTAATATTCTTTTACTATTTTCAGTTAGATTTAAAAACCATAATTTCACTGTTCCTATTAGTGTTCTTTCTATATATTCTGGTGCATCTGTTACACTTATATTATTATCTAATAATTGTTTTGTCATATATCCTATCCATAATTGTATCATTTTTTCTGTATCTATTACACAATCTAAGTCTAAAAAGTTATAATTTTTATTAACTATTTGTTTTGGTGTTCATTTGTCATATTCATTCTTTAGATTATATCTTTTAAACTTATTCTTATAATATGTAGGTTTCCTTATTTCTGATGTACTAGGTATTATATTTTGGTCTTCTTTTTTATCAAGAGTATTTATTTCTGTGTTGATATTCTCTAAGTTTTCTTCATTAATTACTTCTTGTTTTTCATTGATTTCTAAATTTTTTGTATTTGTTAATATTTCTGTATATGTTTCACTATCTTCTGAATCATAATTGTCTGTCTCTTCAACATCTATATTATTTATTTCTAATTCCTTGTTTTTTATTTCTTTATTGTCTATTTCTAGTTTTTCTTTAAATTGATTTATCTCGTTTAATAATTTTTGTTCTTTATCCTTTTCTTCTTTTTCTTTCTGTCTTCTTTCATACAGATCTTTTAACATTTGTAATTCTTTTTCTAATTCAGCAATCCTACTATTTTTAGTTTCTTCTATTTTTCGTATTTCTTCTGTAGTTTGTTGTTTTATTTTTTCTATTTCCTTTTTTCTATCTATTTCTTCGTTTTCTCTTTCTATTCTTACCATAGCTGTCAATTTATCTTCTAATTTTAATTCTTCTTTTTCTAACATTAAATATAAATGTTCGCCTATTTTCTTATATCTTCTTCCTAAATTAGAAAATACTATTCTTATTTTTAATCCTTCGTGATTTTCATATATTTTTTCGTCTATTATAAATTCTTCTTTATTCATTTTATTGTAAATAATTCATGTTGATATATATATTCTAAACTATCTATTTGTGATTCTAAATTTGATATTTCATCTTTTTGTGCATTTATTGAGTTTTTACTAACTCCGGCAAATATATTATAATTTAATCTTTCTATTCTTATTTTTAATTCTTTACATTTTTCAGATATAGTTTGTTTTAGTTCTTTGTATTTTTGTATTTTATTCATTCAAACTATATTTATAGTACTTTGGTGGATATCTAAATCTAATTTTATCATAATTAAGTGGTATATGTTTCATTCTTCTAGATTTTAAATGGATTATTAATTTTGCTTCCATACTAGATATTAAGGTAATTAGGTAAGCTAATCTTTGTGGGTTTTCTTTTGTTTTATTTAGACTTATATATTCCGAATAATTACTAATTAAAGATTCTTTAATTTTTCTAAATGCTTCTCTATTTTTAAATGGTCTTCTCATAATTAATATTGATTAATATTGATTAACTCCATGTTAAGTAAATCCGATCTAAATTCATAAACACATAAATTCAAACATATATGATAAACACATAAACTCAAACATATATATTACTTCTGTATTTTTCTAAATAACTGCGCTCTGATACCATTTGTAGGGGGGTGCGGATTATCATCTAAAAAAACTGATGAATATGAGAATGTCAGAATAATGCAACTCACTTTAAGAAAAACTATATGTAATATCGGCTCTAATTGAGGGATGTCCATTCCATTAATGAAAATAAAAGTGAATTTTATTTTTATCCCGATGAATAAAAATTGAAAAATGAAAGCCAGAGATAATCTTTTTGATAATATCATTTTATCATAATTATTAGAAATGCATTAAATTAGCTGATCTCAAATGGGGTATACCTAAGAAATGACAATTTGTCTATAGCTGAAAGTGATTCTAAATTGTACTCTGTCATAATACAAATTAATATGATTCCATGAACAATTCTGGATGAGGTAGAAAAGTAGAAGAAGGCTAAATATTATGTAAAGTTCACACTTAAACATCGTTTTATAAAAGCAAATCATGTTGCTGACAAGCTAACTTGTTATGTCGGGTACAAAATTTGTATAAAACAATATAAAATCCAACACTAAGTTCAAGAACAACTTCAAGAACTACAATAAAGTTTCAACATCTTCAAACACAAGTTCAAATGAATGAGCAAATGAACTATCAAAATGAAGTTTATACTATTTTATGAAAAAACACTAAAACCAACTTAAGAAATGAAGATGAAACAAAAAAACAATAAAATCAAGTCCACCGAATTCAAGGTGTATCTTAAGGAATTTATTCCCCTCAATTACTTGAGGTTAATGAACTCTTTCCTTCCATGTTAAAATGATTCACTTCAGATAATAGCGGTCCCTCAAATTTTTTGAACTAAACGCACTCAACAATTTGAAGATCACACTAGAGTTTTTAAAAAAAGAAGAAAATATTTTTCAACTCAAAATTTTGTGTCTTTACCTGAGGAAAATTTCAATTATTTATAGCCAAAAGGTGTATCTTTAGAAAAGGAAGCAATGGTTCATGAAAAGAGATAATTTTCTGGAACGTCATGCTACCTGCGCCTACTCTATGTTGGTCCTGCGCTAGACCTGCGGCTGCAGGTGGCGTTTGGCACTTTCTAATGAGGTTTAAGCTATACCTACACATGAACTGAACCTGCAGGTCACTTTTTTTCCCCAACCACTATGTCTCTTGCCTCGATGGGTCGCGTCCCTTGTGATGTGACTATATTCACACTTTGTTCAAAGTGCGTTCACAAATGTGGAAATTTTTTTTGTTAGACTTCTAGATTAAAAAACTCACATGTTTTCAAGTTTCAAATAAATTTTATACAAAAAAAATTAATCTCTCGATCGATCATTTGACAAATTCAAATACAAATCTAAAGCCAAATCTAGATCCAAAGTCAAAATTGAGAGAGCGACAATGACGATGATGCGAGACATCTCTAGTCGTTGCCTCACTATCCATGAATTCTTCTTAATATAAGCATAAGAAATTTCCTTTCTCCCATCAATGTGGGAGAACTTTTCTTTCTTAAAGTGAAATACTCACTTTACTTTCCCTCCATTTTTCATTCACATATTCACTTAGTACCCAACAATCCCCCATATGAATGAGGAATGACTATTTTATCAAAGATTTTATGGATAAGTGTGTGATCTAGAAGCAAATACTAATTAGATCTAGATAAATAGGTTTCTCTTTAAACTTTTCATAGTAAACTTGCATCGGATGCACTCAGCAATCGGTAGATATGATATCCTTTAACCGTCAAACATTAATGTACACCTAGATAACACAAGACATGCAACCAACCTTTAACCATTTATGGTTCTCACAATTTTATTTGTTTCATCCATAAACACAACCTAATATGATGAGAGCTTAGAGAATAGACCTTTACTATCATTCTTCTTGAAGTGGCTTCCACTTCACTCTCACATAGGTGATTTCTAAATGTTTAATATTTTAGATCAAGTCATTTGATAAAATCTTCCAAACTTATAAATCATTAAAAATCCTTAAACCATAAGCCTTATCCTTGTTTCCTGAATATTATCTTCATCGTGAGAATGGGTTGGGTATATTAACAATGTTGAACCATCAATCACAACTTTGTTTGATCTCCTTGAACCTAGATCTTGGGATCTCTAGTTTTCTAGGCATAGCAACTGCCATGATGACTTGTCCTAGGCCATAAATTCATTCCCTTTGACGATCACGTAACTCCCTATCTAGATAGGCCTTTTGTAAGTGGATCCGATACATTATACTTTGACTTCACATAGTCAACTATGATAATTCCACTAGAGAGTGGTTTGCTAACAGTATTATGTCTCCATCTTATATGATAAGATTTACCGTTATACATCATGCTCCTTTCCATTCCTATTGTCGCTTGACTATCACAGTGTATGCATACTGGTGTCAACGATTAGACTGATAAGGAATAGCTTCCAAGAAATTTTAGATCCATTCATCTTCTTTACCATCTTTATCTAACGTGATAAATTTAGATTCCATTATAGAGCGAGATATACGCGTCTATTTGGATGATTTCTACAAGACTGCTCCTCCACCTAAAGTAAATACATATCCTCTCATAAATTTTACTTTTCGATAATCCAATTTGCATCACTATATCTTTTAATTACCATTGAATATTTATTATAATGTAAGGCATAGTCTTGACTATGTTTTAGATACCCCAAAACTGTTTTAATTGTTATCCAATGAGTTTGATTGGGATTACTTGTGCCTCAACTCAATTTACTAATAGTGCATGCTATGTCTGATCGATTATAATTTATGATCACATCAAACTTCCCAACACTCTTGAGTAGTCCAACTGTGAGTTACTTTCACCTTCATTCTTCTGAAGTGCAAAGCTCACGTCTAATGGAGTCTTGGCAATACTGAAATTCAAATACTTAAACTTGTCAAGTACATTTTTTATGTAATGAGACTGTGACAACGCCTATACTTGTGGAGTTCTATGAATTATTATCCCTAAGATCACATCCGCAACTCCAATATCTTTCATGTCTAACTTACTCTCAAAAATTCATTTTGTAGCATTTATGTCAAAAATGTCTCTACTTATGATCAACATATCATCCACATACAAACAAACAATAACTTTGTGAATTAGAGTGTCTTTAATGTAAATACATTTATCACATTCATTTATCTTGAAACCGTTTGCCAACATGGTCTGGTCAAACTTTGTATGCCACTGTTATTAGTCCATAAAGTGACTTACTAAGTTTGCACATTTTTCTTTCTTTACCAGGAACCACAAAACCCTCAGGTTGTTTCATGTAATTTTTTTCCTTTTATTCTCCATTTAAGAATGTTGTTTTTACATCCATTTGATGGATTTCAAGACCATATACCGTCAATAATTCAACCAATATCTAAATAGACGTTATCCTTGTTACAGGCGAGTATGTGTTGAAATAATTAAGGCCTTCTTTTTGTCTAAAGCCTTTCACAATAAGTCTTTCCTTGTATTTGTCAATAGTATCATCAACTTTTATTTTCCTTTTGAAGATCCATTTAGAACCTAAAGGTTTATTTCATGAAAGAAAATCAACCAACTCCCAATTATGGTTGTTTAAGATTGAATCAATCTCACTATTGACTGCCTCTTTCAAAAAGGATGAGTCCAAAGACGAATTCTTTCTTTAAATATTTAAGGCTCATTTTCAAGAAGAAATGTTACAGAATCTTATCCAAACGAATTTCACATTCTTTAATGTATTCTATGCCTTGGATTCTCATTATTCAGTACATTTTCATTTGGTTCATCTCAAGGTCATTTAGACCCTTCATTAGACAACTTATATCCAGCTTTATACGGATAAATATTTTTAAAAAATTCAGCATTAGCTGATTTAATTACCATATCTTTATTGATATTCGGATGTTCATATTTGTGAATCAAAAATTAATATGCTTTACTACTTTTAGCATATCCAATGAACACGCAGCCCACAGTCTTAGGTCCTATTTTTACCCTTTTTGGCATAGGAACTTGGACTTTGGCTAGACACCACCATACTTTGAAATATTTTAAGTTGGGTTTCCTTTCTTTTATGTTTTCATATTAAATGTAATGTGTCTTATTGTGGGGTACTCTACTAAGTATTCAATTTTCTGTAAGAATAGTTCCCCCACAAGATTTGCGGTAAACTTAAACTTATGAGTAAGCATTCATCATTTCCTTTAATAATCAATTTTTTATTTATAAAATCTCATTTGATTGAGGTGAATACAGAGCATTTATTTGATGGACAATTTCATTTTCTAAATATATCTCCGTAAATGAAGATTCATACTTCCACCCCTATCACTTCTTATCGTTTTAATCTTTTTATTCAACTTCAATTTTATATTGCCTAAATACATGTATTGTTTCATCCTTATCATTTAGCAAATAAACATAGAAATATCTAGTGCAATCATCAATAAAATTATTAAATACTTTTTTCCCAACACGATATAGTATTAACTTCATATCACAAATGTTTGTATGGATTAAGTCTAAGGGATAGGAATTCCTTTCAACAGACTTATACGGATGCTTAACATACTTTGATTCCATACATATTTGACACTTTGATTTATTGTACTCAAAGTTAGACAAAACTTCTAAATTAATCAGTTTTCACAAGTATTTGTAATTGACATGTCCTAAATATTCATGCCACAATTCATTTGACTCAAGCAAGTAAGAATAAATAGACCTTTTATTAATTTCAAGATTTATTATATTTATCTTAAAAAGGCCTTGTATAAGGTAGTTTTTGCCTACATACGCTTCTCCTTTATTAATTACAATTTTATCAAAAATAAATACACATTTGAATCCATTTTTTGTAAGACGTGAAGTAGAAAATAAGTTCTTTTACAACTGTGGAACATGAAGGACATTGTTGAGTGTCACCACCTTGCTTGATATCATCTTCAAGCAAATTTTCTTGTTCCTTCAACTTTTTTTGTTATGGAGTTAACCATAAAAATCTTCACCTCATCTTGAGCTGGAGCTTCTAATGCAAATAACCCCTTGTTGGAACATACGTGGTGGGTGGCATCAGAATTAATTCAACACTCTCTAGGATTACCAACCAAGTTGCATTTAGAAAGCATAGTGCATAGATCATCCACTTCATCTTTGAATTCAGCCATGTTGACTGGTCCTTTTTTCCTTCTTAAGGGCTTGACACTCTGCCGACTTGTGGCCAACCTTGCCAACATAAAAAAACTTCCATTAAATTTCTTCTTATGAGAATTGCTTTATTTTTCAAACATTTTCTTTATTTTCTATGTGTTATTAGGGTCATCGTCAAAAATATTCACTCCACTAACTGCAGAATTCTCTTTAGACCTCTTCTCAACTGCTTTGTTAGCCTCTTTAATTCATAACCTCACAATGAGGTCTTCAACTAAAATCTCTTTTCTATTGTACTTCAAACAATTTTTTATGTCCTTCCACAATGGTGGTAACTTCTCAAGTATAGCCGCCACTTGAAAAACCTCATTCACATTAAAACCTACATAAAAGGTTATGTGATTATCAATAACACATTTAATATGTTCAATAAAGGTATTTACTAATGTCATACCTTCTACTAGGAGATCATAGAGGATTACTTACAGTTCTTAAACTTGAGAGACGACAGTCTTACTATCTATCATCTTAAAGTCAAAAAATCTTGCAATAATAAACTTTTTAATTACTGCATCCTCAATTTTGTATTTCTTCTTTAAAGCATCCCACAATAATTTTAGAGATTTTTATGTAGTTGTAAACATTGTATGTAGACACGTGATTTTTTATCCTCCCTGAATTTTAACTTGTCTATCAATATTAAATATTTATATTTATATTTAATCATATATTATTTTGATTTTTATTTCTATTTTTATTTTAATTTTAAATAATATAAATTAAAAATATATATGTTTTCTTATATAAATTTTAATAAATAATAGTTTTAATATTATTTTATTATATTTGTTTTTGTCTATTTATAAATTGTTATTATATTTTATTAAATATAAAATTAATTAATTATTATTATTATTTTATTTATTTTATTTATTTATTTATTATTATTGATATTTTCTATATATATAAATATTAATTAAAAAAAATAAGAGGGATTTTTAAATTTTAAATTCTCCCCCCATCCTTTATCTGATAATGACTAACTATTTTCCCCTTGAAAGTAACCGTTCCCCCCAAAAAGTCCCTATATATAAGGACTTCTCAACCAGTTAAAAGAAAAAGGTACGTACATTCACTTACACTGTATCAACTTTTGACATCAGACATTCACTCAGACAAAGAAAAATACCAATTGAGAAACAAAAGCGAGAAAAGAAAGATTCGAAGTCAGAATTTTATTTGACGATTCCGGTAACAACTTCGTGTTTCTGTTCAAATTAATACAAGTTTCACTTTGATCCTATATTATTTATTGTATGAATTTATTAGAAATCAAAAATATGAATAAAATTATTTAAATAATTTCATGTGTTATTCAATGTGTTTATTATATAAATATGTTCGTTAATAGGTATTATACATTAAATCATTGAATGTTTATATGAATATTAAAGTCCTGTATGTAAAAAAAAAAAAGAACACTGTTACAATTCTATACATTGTTACATGCACTCATATTCATCCATCAATTTACATGTACATAGATTTACATTCATGTATACAGTAGACAATAACATGTACGGATGTACCAAGAAATTACTGAAAATAATAAAAAAAAATCAGTAAAATTTGGTGTTTAATTTAGTAAACAATAACGAAAATTTGAATCGGAGAAGAATCATGTTTTTCGATGAAAATCCATTTAAATCGGCGTGATACGTCGCTGGAAAATTCATTAAAACCGGTGACCTACCGCCGGTAACCATCCTTCCCGTCTCTTCTCCCCTCCCCGTCGCCAGAATCACCACCGAAACCAGATCCGATTACCCCAAATCTGGCGAATCATCTTGTCTCCAAATAGATCTGTCACCATTTCCCCCAGTCCCTTTTCCCACGCTTCCGGCCGGTGAAGGTAGTGTTGTCGCCGCCCCTTTTCCTATTCCTGTTATTGTTCCGATCACATACACCAGAAAATCCATAAAAAATAAAATAAAAAAGAATAAAAAATATCAACCATAATTTATATTTATAGGTATATTAAAACAAATGAATTTCTTGTTGGTTAAAGGGATGGGAAAAGGTAGTGATGTTAAGAGGAAAGAGGCGAGAAAATATGGAGGCATGCGTATGTGTTTTTTTATTTTAATATATATGTGGATGTACTTTTGATCTATTGGGAACAAAGAGATAAAAGATACGAATAGAATATTAAAATAAAAAGAGGCCACCAATAGCAATATCATTAGTGATTTGATTTTTGTTAAAATTATTTTTGTGGGTTTTAAAATGTCTTATCTAATAGGTTACTGTTTATATTTGATTATCATTATTTGAATGAATTTAGGTTGATTTTATTTATTAGTTTTATTATTTTACTACTTTTATTTACCATCATTAATAAAAATTTAATAATTATTTAAAATAATTGATTAATTAATTATTTTAAATCAAATATTATCAATTTATTATGAAAGTTAAGTAGTATTTTGAAATAAAAAATAAATTATTACGAGTTTATAAGAAATAAATTAATGTCTTTAATATTAGGCAAATTTTAGTCATGTTTAAAATATTCGTCTTAATTAAGAATGTGGCATACGTATCTTTTTGAGACATTTAATATTCAAGGATGCAATAATGCACCTTGGCAAATATTTTTCTAAAAATTAAATTTTAATAATTATTTACTCAATTAATCTATTGCCTTAAATGATTATCACTTAATTTTACTATTAAATATAAACGGTATTTTGAATAGATAAAATTATTTTCAAATCTACAAGTGACAAACCAACGCCTTTTAACGCTCGACATGTTTAAAATTTTGTCTCAAATTAAGAATGCGGCATACGTATCTTTTTGAGACATTTAATATTCAAGGATGCAATAATGCACCTTGGCAAATATTTTTCTAAAAATTAACGTTCACTGCTTTATTTAATATAAGATAATAGACAAGTTTTTGATATAATAAAAATGAGCGAACCTAGGCCTTAACATAATTTTTCAAAATAGTTTTAGTAAAGATAAGTCAATAAAAGCGACCATTCTAGAACCACGGGACTCGAGGGGTGCCTCACACCTTCCCCTCGATCAACAGAATTTCTCTCGACATGTTTAAAATTTCGTCTCAAATTAAGAATGCGGCATACGTATCTTTTTGATACATTTAATATTCAAGGATGCAATAATGCACCTTGGCAAATATTTTTCTAAAAATTAACGTTCACTGATTTATTTAATATAAGATAATAGACAAGTTTTTGATATAATAAAAATGAGCGAACTTAGGCCTTAACATAATTTTTCAAAATAGTTTTAGTAAAGATAAGTCAATAAAAGCGACCGTTCTAGAACCACGGGACTCGAGGGGTGCCTCACACCTTCCCCTCGGTCAACAGAATTCCTTACCCGATCTTCTGTTTTCGCAGACCATAATAAGAGTCATTTCCTTTTGATTAGGGATTTAATAAGGTGACTTGGAACACCATAACTCAATTCCAAGTGGCGACTCTGTGCTTAAAGACATTCCCTATTCAAAATCATCACTTTAATTGAAAAAACCCTTTGACTTGATCCCTTCAAGCGAAAAAGGGGTGTGACATCTCTGGCGACTCTGCTGGGAATATAACAAGAATTTGATCTTTTTATATTGACTTATACTTTCTTTAATTATTATTGATATTGTGTTTGTTAGGCTTACATGCTACTTGTCGCTTATTTACTGCTTTTATATTATTTGAACTGTATTATATATTATCTTTTCATGCGTATCCCCTCTGAGTCTCTGAAATAGGATAGACGGAATGCAGCATATGCATCCCACCTTCTTTTTGAGATAGCCGGAGTGTCAAGGCACCTGGTGAAGGATATAGTCACACATGTTAGGCGGGGTTCGGATCGACAACGAAGGCGGTGTTGCCCTGCTACCGACCAAGTTGTCCCTCCTCGGCTCGAGTGTCCGCTCGGGTAAGTCAGTCTAGACACCTATCCCTATTAGGCTTAAACTTAGAAGAACTGAAAACTCAAAATCTGGTTATCCCTATTAGGTACCGCTTTATTTGCATCATATGCATTTGACTTAGCGGGACTCGGCACAGGGGTCGGGTCTGTCTAGGACAGGTGACCTAATTTATAAAGACCAACATGTGCATCCTACGTGCTCTTTGACATTTGCTTGGAAGACTATTTATTTGTTGACCGGCTTTAGGCAATTTTAAAATACGAGAGATTAATTTATTCTCAAATTTAGTTAATCATTTTTGAAAGAAAAATTTTATTTGTAAAATATAGAAATTTTTTAAATATACAGCAACATAGTTTTTACAATCTTCATGAACTACGAGGGTCTGATTCTCACTTTTTGTGAGATACGTAGGAAGTCCTACCCAGGATACGACCATTTATTTGAAAAATAATAATAATATATTTATTCACAGATTTATCAAAGGATATTTTTAGAAAAAAATAATAAAAATTATAATAATAATAATAATAATAAAAATGATTGTTTTCATGATTATTATTATCTTTATTTTACTTTATATTCTTATTTTCAAAATTAATTTTAACATAAAAATCATAATAGCCTGAACCTTTAGGGGTCATGAGCTGAATTTTTGCAAAGTAATAAACTATGTAAACATATATTTTAACTGTCCTGAACCTTTAGGGGTCGTGAGGCTGAAATTTTTATACAACTTCATAAAACAATCATCCTTATTTTTCTTTATTTTTAAGTCATTTTATTTTATTTTTATTCTTTTAAGTATATTTAGGAGTATTGTCTTCAAACATATAGTTTAAATCTGTCTAGAGGTCTGTTATTGCAAAATTTTAAAAGAGTCAATTTAAATAAATGATTTTTCTAAAAATATTATCAGCCATATTTCTCTCACTTTGATAAAATTGTTCTTTACAACTAAGTCCCAATAATGGTCGCATTAGGTCTCACGAGTCAAGATTAAATTCTTTCAAAATTAATAAATCAAGTTTTGCCTAAGTCTAGACATTTATTAATCTCACGTCCTTATCAATAGGTATAAAATGTCTCCTCCAGTTCGTGGAAAGCGTCAAAAAAGAAAGAGGGATGGGAGTGTACCACTTCAGGTTGTTGATGAAATCCCTCTGCAACTTTGGTTATGGTGGAATGCAATGGATACATTCGATTATGGCGAGATACATAAGTATTTGGGTTTTTTGACGAGTATCATGAGAATCAACCCTAATAGGGAGGTGATTGTTGCATTATTGAATTTCTGGGACCCGAAGAATAATGTATTCCACTTTTTAGATTTTGAGTTGACACCTACTTTAGAAGAGATAGCAGGCTATGTTGGATATGGGGATATGTATCGAAAGAAACTTATAGCCCCAAGACTTATTTCAATAAACAGATTTTGCAAGCTCATGAACATACGGAATACAAAAGAAGAATCAATGAAAAAAGGTTGGGTTTCCTTGCAATTTTTGTATGACAGATACGGAAAGCAAGAGAGGTTTTAAAAGTACGGTAAACAACTTTGTAATAAGGGGAGTTTTGAGGTTTGGAAAATTCACAGACGATTTGCATTCATGGTAGCCTTTTTAGGCACTATGGTCTTCCCGAGAAGAGAAGAAAAAATTAATATTCGTTTAGCGGGAGTAGTACAAATACTGATTAAGAAAGATTACACTATGGTGCCAATGATCCTAGCCGATATTTACCGTGCTCTGACTATTTGTCAGAAGGGAAAGATTTTTTTCGAGAGATGTAATATCTTGCTACAGATGTGGATTCTGGAGTATCTTTATCAACGTCCTACATTGACAAGGTTCGATCCCGAGCGATTTAATCGCATCGACGATTACGAGGAAAGAATGGAGAAATATAAATGCCCAAAAGAAATTGGAGATTGGGTTAAGCTTTTTCGTTCTTTGACAGCAGATAAAGTCACTTGGAATCTCCATTGGTTCCCTTGGAGGCAAGTCATATATAATTCTGTCATTCGTCCATTCTTGTTATTAATGGGTATTAGAGGTGTTCAACCGTATGTTCCATTGAGGGTTCTAGTCAGCTAGGCAAGTGTCAAATAATTCCCATAACGGAAAACATGATTGAGTTCGTATTTGAGGTCAGACCAGAGATTCCACTTCCAGAAGATTTGGCCCAGCAGATTTGGGAGGGTTTCCATATTATGGGGATTGAAATGATGGTCATAGAGCGTGAGAAAGGAGAAGTGCACCCAGATTACCGTGAATGGTTTGAAGAACAGTCGAGTCCGCCATTCAGACCAGAAAGATCGGTTAAGGGACCTATAGATTAGGAAGCTGCAATCAGGATAGGAATTGAAAGAGCCAAGCGAGAACATCATGAAGCCAACCAAGATTTGAGAGCAGAATTAGAGCATGCCAGGGCAAAAATAGACGAACAACAACGGGAATTTGTTAAAGAGAAAGCTAAGTCAGCATATATTGAGGTTGCACTTCGGAGAAAAATCAAGTTTGCTACCATTAGGGGGTCACACGTTGTAGAACTTGCCGCATCTTACCAACAACAACTTCAAGAAGTTGAAAAAAATATGCAAGAAAAATTTGATCGAGAGACATCTCAGTGGATTCGTGAAAGAGGAATATTGCGAGAACAGTTGATGGTTGATTCTGCTCATGAACAACGTGCAAGAGAGATGGTTGATTTTCGAGATCGACAGGCCCAGGAATGGGATCAGGCTTTCAGTTCCCTTCGAGGGAAGGTCCGCCGTGTAGCACAGGATACTGCCAGAATGGGTTTGGATTATCAGCAGTTGGATTGCGAGGACTTTTTGGCACAAGTACCAGCTTTCGCACAGCGACTCACTACTTCATTGGAGGACATATATTTGAGTTTGGGAGGACATATTAAACCGAAATCTCCTTGAATGGGTCGTTGTTTTCTTTGTCATAGTTTTTCATTTTCAGTTTTAAAATTTCTTGTTTAGATATTATGTCTTTTAGTTTTCAGATGTCAGTTAGTAGGTTTTATTTTTGGAGTTGGGTCAGTTATTTTGTCGTATTTATATTATAGAATGTAATGAAGTTGACTGTTTATTTCTATATATATTACATATGTTTTACTTCACTTACTTTATTTGTTTTCTTCAATAATAATAATAAAAAAAGACAAAACAATTTTGTTAAATTCCTTCCGAACTACGCAAGATCTGATTCATGTACTGACATGATACGTAGGCAACCCTCCAAAGGGTTCGATCATAACTTTTGAAAATATGCCTAGAAAAGCCAGGATGAAACACAAAGCTTCCATGATAGGTTTGGAAATGCATATAGAAACATGACATATAATGTGGCATTATAATGTGTTAAATATATAACACTCGCCCGTTTGCTACTTGGTTACAGAAAGATAAAATAATTGGTGGTTGGTTTATTGTTTAAACTGGCATCACATCCGTATAACACCAGATACAAGGGTAAAAGAAGAATGACCCGCAGAGAAAATATAGGTTCTGATAGTGAAGAAGAGCAGAATCAGTTGATTTTGCAGGAAGAGCATCAATGGAAGAAATAAAGTCATTAAAACAACAGATGGCAGAGATGTACCAAGCTTAGTTGAATGGACAAGCCCCGCCTTCTTCAATCCCTGGACTTTCAACTTTAAATGATCCAAATTCTGACCCGGCTCAAACTAGTGATCCATTTTACCCACCAGGATTTGGCCCATTTGCTAATATGTCTGGAGTTGCTGGTACTTCTACCGTGCGCCCACCAAATCCATCTGTCGCAAATAACCCACTTTTTACTTCTGTAGCGCTAGCTACTGCGGGTATCAACCGACAGTACCGAAGAATATGGGAAAACTAAATCATGATATGTTATATCCTCCTGAAATGACTTTCAAATCCCAAAATCCACCTTATCATGTTCATCAACACGATACACCTATCGTGATTGAGAAGATTGCTAAGAATAAGAAACAGGAGGAGATGGCTAGAAAAGTTAGAAGCCTGGAACAGAGTATGAGAAATATGCAAGGAGTAGGTGGACCAAAAAGTGTTTCATACAAGGATTTATGTATGTTTCCTGATATCCATTTGCCGATAGGGTTCAAAATGCCAAAATTTGACAAATATGAAGGACATGGCGATCCTGTAGCTCATTTGAAAAAGTTTTGCAATCAATTAAGGGGAGCAGGAGGAAAAGAAGAATTATTGATGCCGTACTTTGGAGAAAGCCTTACAGGGATAGCTTCTGAATGGTTCATTGACCAAGACATTTCCCGTTGGCACATGTGGGACGACATGGCTCAAGATTTTGTTCAACAATTTCAGTAGAACATTGAGATAGTGCCAAATCGTACTACGCTGGCCAACATGAGAAAAAAGATGACCGAAAGTTTTTGAGAATATGTCGTCAGATGGAGAAAGCAGGTTTCAAGAGTCAGACCATCGATAAAAGAATCTGAAATAATTGATATTTTTCTGTAAGCACAAGAACCTGATTATTTCCATCATTTGCTCTCTACTATCGAAAACACATTTGCCGAAGTTATCAAAGTTGGAGAGATGGTAGAAAACGGAATCAAATCAGGAAAGATCATTAGCCAAGACGCTTTGAAAGCAACAACACAAGCAATTTAAAGTGGTGCAGGAAGTTTTGGGGGAAAGAAAAGAAAAGAGGATGTAGCAACTGTCGTGGCAGGTCCACGACAAAATTGGAGAGGTGCGCGTCAACCATACACACAGAATCTATTATATTTCATTCCATTCCCCCAATATCCTATTTACAATACACAACCATATGCTCGGGCTCCTTCTTACCCACAGTGGCGTGCACCAGCAATCCAAAATCATCCAATGGCCCCACAAGTTCAAAGAGGCCCTCCGAGGTCTAATTTTCGGCCTAGAGCAGAATTCAAAAGGGATAACATGGTAAAAGATAATTTCACTCCTATTGGAATATCTTACACTAGTTTATTTCATAGACTGAGAAAAATGAATGTTCTAAACCCAATTGAGAGAAGGATCCCGAATCCTCCTCCGAAGAATTTGGACTATTCTAGAAGATGTGAATACTGTTCTGATGCCCCAGGGCACGACAAAGAGAAATGTTGGTATCTGAAAAGAGCCATTCAAGAGTTGATTAATACCCAACAGATTATGGTAGAAATCCCAGGCGCTCCAAATGTCAATCAAAATCCACTGCCAGATCATAATGAAACAAACATGCTCGAAGTATACTCAGTGGTGAAGATTCTATGATTTCCTTTAAGCCGATCATTAAAATTAAAACTAATTCAGAAAAATTAGCAAATGCTATGGATTTGACGAAAGAAAAGCATGCAGAAGCGGAGGTGGTGATAGCAAACCACAATTATCGAATGCTCCCTTGGTGATGGGGAAAGAGATTTCAAAAAATATTGGGTCAAGTCAAATAAAGCCGAAACTCATTATTCCCGAAAGATCAAATAAGTCTCTTTTAATCATAAAAAGAGCTCCCGTAGCTCTTATTGTTATTAAACCAGTGTCACAGCTGCCTATGGTTGATACCAAGGCAGTCCCTTGGAATTATGATCGTGTTGTGGTGATGCACAAGGGGAAAAAAATGACTGAAAATATAGATGAAGTAGGGGGATTAACTCAATCTGGAAGATGTTATGCTCCAGTAGAGTTAAGAAAGAATAAACAAGGCGGTGAAGAATGAATGACAATCAAGAAGAATTCTTAAAGAAAATGAAATTGCCAGAATATTCTGTTATAGAACAGTTGAAGAAGACACCAGCACAGATTTTTTTGTTGTCTTTATTGATACATTCAGAGAAACACCGCAAGGCTGTAATGAAGATTCTTAATGAAGCATGTGTTCCTAGTGAGATTAGAGTAAATCAGCTGGAAAAAGTTGTTGGAAGGATCCTTGAAGTAAATAAAATTACTTTTTCAGACGATGAATTGCCTATGGAAGGTACAGAGCATAACAAAGGTCTGTACATTTCTGTGAAATGTGAACATTCCATCGTCACTCGAGTGTTAATGGATTAAGGATCAGGCGCTAACATTTGTCCTATGTCAACTTTGCAAAAGTTGAATGTTAATGTGGAAAGAATCCGACCTAACAATGTGGGCGTCAAAGGTTTTGACGGATAAAAAACTGATGCCATTGGTGAAATAGAACTCATATTGACAATCGGGCCTGTAGATTTTTCTATGGATTTTCAAGTGTTGAACATTGATGCTTCGTATAATATGTTATTGGGAAGGCCATGGATTGTCCTCTGCATATCCTCGAGTGGAATCTCATCGCAAGACCACAATTGTCCTCTGCATCTGTTATGGTAGTGAATGAAATGTTGAAGCATGGTTTTGAACCAGGAAAAGGTCTAGGGATGTTTTTGCAAGGCATAGTTCATCCGGTAAACCTCTATGAGAACTTTGGTACTTTTGGTTTGGGATACGAGCCTACTGCTGAAGATATAAAGAAGGCTAAAAAGCGTAAGAAAGAGTCATGGTCACTTACCAAGCCAATACCGCCACTTCACGAGTCTTTTATCAAATTCAGTGATGTCGGATCCTCCAAGTTACCTACTACAGAATCAATGAATGATGATGGTACAGAGTTGATTGAACTTTTTCAGAATATGTTCATTGAAGCTGATATGGTTGAAATCGAGAAAGGTACCAGCAATGCAGATGTGCAGTTTGTCGGCCCTGATGTCCAGATTAACAATTGGGAGGCCACTCCTCTCCCTATTCTGAAGGAGTCTTGGTAGTTTATTTATTTTTCTTACAATCTTAGTAGCTTGTTTATCTTTCTGTAATTTGAATAATTTTAGGATTGTAATTCATACCTTTACCTTGGTAATTTAGGTTAAAAATCTTTCTAGTTTTGTTTTATTTTGGGTCTGATGTTTATTTATTTATTTTCTATCATACAGTTCTTTCTATGCCGATTCTAATGATATGACATGCATGAAGAATTGTCAACCAGATTTAAAAACCCAATCTAATTTTGAAATAATGAATAAAGAGGTTGAATATGATGAAGAGGAAACATTTGAGGATATAAGTAAAGATTTCAAATAGTTTGAGAATAAGACAAATCCCAATTTGGAAGAAACTGAGGCGATCAATTTAGGAGATCTTGAAAATACTAGGGAGACTAAGATAAGTATACATGTTCAACCACAACAAAAGAAAGCTATAATTGAAGCTTTGCATGAGTATAAAGACATCTTTGCGTGGTCATATGCCCGATTTAAGCACTGATTTGGTAGTTCATAAGTTGCCAATTGATCCTGCTTTTCCTCCTGTCAAGCAAATGCTAAGAAAACTCAAAACTGACATGAGTGTAAAAATTAAAGAGGAAATTACAAAGAAACTTGAGGCTAAAGTCATTTGAGTGGCCCAGTATCCTACTTGGTTGGCAAATATTGTCTATGTTCCAAAGAAGGACAGCAAAGTTCGGATGTGTGCTGATTATCGTGATTTAAATAAACCAAGTCCGAAAGATAATTTTCCACTTTCCAATATTCATATTTTGTTGGACAATTGTGCCAAACATGATCTTGCTTCTTTTGTGGATTGTTATGCGGGGTATCACCAGATCATTATGGATCCAGAAGATGCGGAAAAGACATCATTTATTACTCCATGGGGGACATATTGTTATAGAGTTATGCCTTTTGGATTAAAGAATGTTGGGGCAACTTACATGAGAGCAATGAACACAATGTTTCATGACACGATACATAAAGAAATTGAAGTTTATGTGGATGACGTGATCATTAAGTCGAGAGAGCAATCTGATCATATCAAAGATTTGAGAAAATTCTTTGAAAGGCTTCGGAAGTATGATCTCAAACTTAATCCAGCAAAATGTGTATTTGGAGTTCCATCAGGAAAACTCTTAGGTTTTATAGTTAGTCGACATGGTATTGAGTTAGATCCTTCAAAAATAAAATCTATTCAAGATTTGTCTCCACCAAAAAATAAAATGAAGGTGATGAGCTTACTTGGAAGGTTGAATTATATCAGTAGATTCATTGCTCAGCTTACAAGAACCTGCGAGCTAATATTCAAGTTGTTGAAGAAGAATGCTAAAGTTGAATGGACTGAAGAATGTCAAGAGGCATTTGACAAAATTAAGAAGTACTTGTCGAATCCGCCTATTTTGGTTCCTCCAGAGCCAGGCAGACCTTTGATATTGTACTTGTCTGTGTTAGACAATTCTTTTGGCTGTATATTGGGTCAACATGATGTCACAGGCATAAAAGAACAAGCCATCTACTACCTCAGCAAAAAGTTTACCACTTATGAGGCTAAGTACACTCTTCTTAAGAAGACGTGCTATGCCTTAACTTGGGTAGCCCAAAAGATGAAACATTACTTGCCATCTAATACTACTTACCTCATCTCTCGTATGGATCCTTTAAAGTACATTTTCAGAAGCTTATGCCCACAAGAAGACTCGCAAAATGGTAGATGTTGCTCACAGAGTTTGATATTGTTTATATGACACGAACTGCAATAAAAGCTCAAGCCTTGGCGGATCATTTGGATGAAAATCCTATTGATGAGGAGTATGAGCCATTGAAGACTTATTTTCCAGATGAAGAGGTATTGTATGTTGATGAGTTTGTTTCAGAAGATTGCCATTCAGGCTGGAAGTTGTTCTTTGATGGAGCTGCTAATATAAAAGGAGTGGGGATAAGAGCGGTTCTTATTTTTGAATTAGGACAATATTATCCCATAACAGCCCAACTTCAATTCTACTATACCAATAATATGGCGGAATACGAAGCTTGCATTCTAGGATTGAGATTAGCCATTGACATGGGGGTCCAAGAATTATTGGTATTAGGAGATTCAAATTTATTAGTCCACCAAATCCAAGGAGATTGGGAGACTCGTGATTCGAAACTCCTACCATATAGAAGTTGTTTGCAAGATCTTTGTCAACGATTTGTATTAGTGAAGTTCAAACACATTCCCAGAGCTCATAATGAGATTGTTGATGCTTTGGCAACCTTATCTTCAATGCTTTAACATCCCGATAAAACTTATATTAACCCTTTGCATATGCAGATTCATGATCAACATGCATATTGCCATATGGTTGAAGAAGAATTTGATGGAGAGCCGTGGTTCTATGATATTAAAGAATATATTCAGACTGGAAAATATCCTGTACATGCTGATGGTAATCAAAAGAGAACCATTCGACGTTTGTCTAGTGGATTTTTCTTAAGTGGAGGAATCTTGTATAAGAGGACTCCTGATTTGGGACTTCTAAGGTGTGTAGATGCTAAAGAAGCTTCAAAAATCATGACTGAAGTACATTCTGGGATTTGTGGACCACACATGAGTGGGTATGTTTTGGCAAAGAAAATACTCCGAGCAGGTTATTATTGGCTTACCATGGAGCGAGATTCTATCAATTTCGTTCGTAAATGTCATGAATGCCAAGTACATGGAGACTTGATACATTCCCCTCCATCTGAGTTGCATATAATGACTGCTTCTTGTTCTTTTGTATGTTGGGTAATGGACGTAATTGGACCAATTGAACCAAAATCTTCGAATGGATATAGGTTCATCTTAGTAGCTATTGATTATTTCACAAAGTGGGCGGAAGATGCGACTTTCAAGTCAGTGACCAAGAAAGTGGTGGTCAATTTTATTCACTCCAACATCATTTATCGTTTCGACATTCCAAAGATAATTGTCACAGATAATGCTGCGAATCTCAATAGCCATCTGATGCAAGAAGTGTGCCAGCAATTTAAGATTATGCATCGGAATTCAACTCCTTATCGTACAAAGGCGAATAGAGCTGTAGAAGCTGCCAATAAGAACTTAAAGAAAATACTCCGTAAGATGGTGCAAGGTTCCCAACAATGGCATGAAAAGTTACCTTTTGCTTTGTTGGGTTATCGTACTACAATTCAGACTTCAATTGGTGCAAATCCTTACCTATTGGTGTATGGAACTGAAGCAGTTATACCTGCAGAGATTGAGATTCCATCTCTTCGAGTAGTTGTGGAAGCTGAAATTGATGAAGATCAATGGGTCAAGACTCGTTTGGAGCAATTAATCTTGATTGATGAAAAAAGATTGACGTCAGTATGTCATGGACAACTATACCAGAAGAGAATGACACGAGCATATAATAAAAAGGTGTGTCACAGACATTTTGAAGTTGGTCAGTTGGTACTAAGACGCATTCTACCTCATCAGATTGAAGCCAAAGGCAAATTTTCTCCTAATTGGCATGGGCCATTCATGGTGAAGAAAGTGTTACCTAATGGTGTGTTATATCTAACTGATGTAGAAGGAAAAATGGAAGGAATGACAGTCAATGCTGATGCAGTTAAAAGATATTCTGTATGATATTCATGTACAATTATGTTATGTATGTTTTGTACTTACATTTTTAAAGATTTGAAATGATGAAGGCATTTTGTTCTACTATCTGAATAATATATCAGCCTTTGCTTACCCCTTTGAGCTTTTATTTTTCTTCATACCCCTCTTTTGGAATCAAATTAAAAAAAAATATTGAAAAAAAAAAAAATCAATCAAAAATTCAAAATCAAACAAAAGAATGATGTTTCAAGAACTACGTTTGACCTGATTCTTGCTATGACAAGATACGTAGGCAGCCTTACTCCGGGGTTCGGTCTAACCAGAAGAAAATTCAAATTACCCAGAAAGAAATGAAACTGGGGCAAAGGTTATTTTCTTAAAAGAATCGATTCCAAAAGTTGTATGTTTCACCCAATGTTATATAATTTTTTTAGCCTCATGTCGACCTTTCTTTTTAACCCTATCCAAAAGTCAAGTTACAACCAAAGAAAGACCTTTGAATCTATCTTTGAGAATGTCAAGGCTAAACATGTTATGAGTACATGATATTTCGTATTTTGGGTGTTTATCTAAAAAAATAAAAAAAAATAAAAAAATGATGAAAAAATAAAAATGAGAGAGTTTTATTAGTAAAAACCCTTTCGGGCACCATAAGACGACTATGAGTTGAAATAGAAATGAAAAGGAGATAGACTCGTTGGCAAAAAACCATTGAGGTGCCACTAGCCGAAGAAAAGTTGTTATCAAGAAGGAACAAGTTCAAGAATGGCTCCATTTCAAACTAAATAAGTGGACAAAAGTTGTAATGATTGGAGTGTGTAGATCTGGTTGTTTGATTCAAAATGCATGTCATAATCACTAGAATCGGTTTCCACATTCAGATAAGTTTTCTCTTTGTTTTGAAAAAAAAAAAGATGCCTATTGTCTTTTTCTTTTTATTTTATTTTAATTTTTTATTTTTTGTGTCCTTGTCATCAAATAAAAAAATTTTATTGTCTTTTGAGACAAATTCACGTCAGGTCGAGTGAGAAAAGACTCCAAACTCGCTACCAACTCCTTCAAGGATACAACGCAAGACAAAGCGTCGATGTACAGAGACAACATTTCAAAGTAAAAGTAAGGTACTCAAGATGATTGTGATTTGACCATTTTAAACTCGTGAAAATCTAAGAGATGTATTGGAAGCTAAACTCAGAAGCATCATACAACAGAAATATGATTTGAGTTGAGGATCTCAATAGTCAGAATTCTGAGTTAGAGGTATAACAATTCAATGAATATTATCATGGATTGAAAAAGAGTTGAGCATGACAAGTGCAAGAGCGACCACTTCAAAAGCCAAATGCCACAAACCAACCACCACATGTTTTAAAACTCACAATTTTTCTTTGTTTGGAACAGAGATGAAATAATTATTTTCAGATAAAGGATGCAATTTCACACTTCTCTCAATGCAAGAAGCGTGGTTACAACATCCGATACTGGATCTCGTCATGATAAACTTTATTCTTTGCGAGGAGCCGCCTGAAGAACAGGGTGAAGAAATTGCAAGTCCAGAAGCCCGCCTGAAGAACAGGGTGAAAAAATTGTAAATCCAGGAGTCCGCCTGAAGAACAGGGTGAAGAAATTGCAAATCCAGGAGCCTGCCTGAAGAACATGGTGAAGGTGAAGAAGTTGCAAGTCCAAGAGTCCGCCTGAAGAATAGGGTGAATTTTCAAATTCAAGTCGCGAAGGCTTGAATCAAGATTCTAAAGATTGCAATTTTTACTTATATTTTTCATTTTTGATTTTGTTAGTCATTTGACGTAAAAAGTAGAAGTCGTCAACCGAAAACTCGACGGAATCTCATTCGACTTTTAACTCTTTCTCTCTATTTTACCTTTGAACTACTCGTGACCTAATTTCCTTATAACCCGGGATAGGTAGGATGTTCAAAAACAGGACTCGGTCACATTTTTTCCTTTATTTTTGTTTTTATTTTTATTTTTACTTTTATTCTTAGTTTTTAAATAATTGGAAGGTCAAAAATCACATCATGTCTATTTCTTTGTATGAAAACTCTTTGAGATTCCACATAAAGAGGGGCAAAAATATAGACACGTGATTTTTTATCCTCCCTGAATTTTAACTTGTCTATCAATATTAAATATTTATATTTATATTTAATCATATATTATTTTTATTTTTATTTCTATTTTTATTTTTATTTTAAGTAATATAAATTAAAAATATATGTGTTTTCTTATATAAATTTTAATAAATAAATAATAGTTTTAATATTATTTTATTATATTTATTTTTGTCTATTTATAAATTTTTATTATATTTTATTAAATATAAAATTAATTAATTATTATTATTATATTTATTTATTTATTTATTATTACTGATATTTTCTATATATATAATAATTAATTAAAAAAAGTAAGAGGAATTTTTAAATTTTAAATTCGCCCCCCCTATCCTTTATCTGATAATGACTAACTATTTCCCCCTTGAATGTAACCGTTTCCCCCAAAAAGTCCCTATATATAAGGACTTCTCAACCAGTTAAAAGAAAAAGGTACGTACATTCACTTACACTGTATCAACTTTTGACATCAGACATTCACTCAGAAAAAGAAAAATACCAATTGAGAAACAAAAGAGAGAAAAGAAAGATTCGAAGTCAGAATTTTATTTGACGATTCCGGTAACAACTTCGTATTTCTGTTCAAATTAATACAGGTTTCACTTTGATCCTATATTATTTATTGTATGAATTTATTAGAAATCAAAAATATGAATAAAATTATTTAAATAATTCCATGTGTTATTCAATGTGTTTATTATATAAATCTGTTCGTTAATAGGTATTATACATTAAATCATTGAATGTTTATATGAATATTAAAGTCCTGTATGTAAAAAAAAAAATGAACACTGTTACAATTCTATACATTGTTACATGCACTCATATTCATCCATCAATTTACATGTACATAGATTTACATTCATGTACATAGATTTACATTCATGTATACAATAGACAATAACATGTACGGATGTACCAAGAAATTGCTGAAAACAATAAAAAAAAATCAGTAAAATTTGGTGTTTAATTTAGTAAACAATAACGAAAATTTGAATTGGAGAAGAATCATGTTTTTCGATGAAAATCCATTTAAATCGGCGTGATACGTCGCCGGAAAATTCATTAAAACCGGTGACCTACCGCCGGTAACCATCCTTGTCGTCTCTTCTCCCCTCCCCGTCGCCAGAATCACCACCGAAACCAGATCCGATTCCCCCAAATCTGGCGAATCATCTTGTCTCCAAATAGATCTGTCACCATTTCCCCCTCTCCTTTTTCCCACGCTTTCGGCCGGTGAAGGTAGTGCTATCGCCGCCCCTTTTCCTATTCCTGTTATTGTTCCGATGACATACACCAGGAAATCCATAAAAAAAAAAAAGAATAAAAAATCTCAACCATAATTTATATTTATAGGTATATTAAAACAAATGAATTTCTTGTTGGTTAAAGGGATGGGAAAAGGCAGTGATGTTAAGAGGAAAGAGGCGAGAAAATATAGAGGCATGCGTATGTGTTTTTTTATTTTAATATATATGTGGATGTACTTTTGATCTATTGGGAACAAAGAGACAAAAGGTATGAATAGAATATTAAAATAAAAAGGGGCCACCAATAGCAATATCATTAGTGATTTGATTTTTGTTAAAATTATTTTTGTGGGTTTTAAAATGTCTTATCTAATAGGTTACTGTTTATATTTGATTATCATTATTTGAATGAATTTAGGTTGATTTTATTTATTAGTTTTATTATTTTACTATTTTTATTTACCATCATTCATAAAAATTTAATAATTATTTAAAATAATTGATTAATTAATTATTTTAAATCAAATATTATCAATTTATTATGAGAGTTAAGTAGTATTTTGAAATAAAAAATAAATTATTATGAGTTTATAAGAAATAAATTAATGTCTTTAATATTAAGCAAATTTTAGTCATGTTTAAAATATTCGTCTTAATTAAGAATGCGGCATACGTATCTTTTTGAGACATTTAATATTCAAGGTTGCAATAATGCACCTTGGCAAATATTTTTCTAAAAATTAAATTTTAATTTTAATAATTATTTACTCAATTAATCTATTGCCTTAAATGATTATCACTTAATTTTACTATTAAATATAAATGGTATTTTGAATAGAAAAAATTATTTTCAAATCTACAAGTGACAAACCAACGCCTTTTAACGCTCGACATGTTTAAAATTTCGTCTCAAATTAAGAATGTGGCATACGTATCTTTTTGAGACATTTAATATTCAAGGATGCAATTATGCACTTTGGCAAATATTTTTCTAAAAATTAACGTTCACTGATTTATTTAATATAAGATAATAGACAAGTTTTTGATATAATAAAAATGAGAGAACTTAGGTCTTAACATAATTTTTCAAAATAGTTTTAGTAAAGATAAGTCAATAAAAGCGATCGTGCTAGAACCACGGGACTCGAGGGGTGCCTCACACCTTCCCCTCGGTCAACAAAATTCCTCTCGACATGTTTAAAATTTCGTCTCAAATCAAGAATGCGGCATACGTATCTTTTTGAGACATTTAATATTCAAGGATGCAATAATGCACCTTGACAAATATTTTTCTAAAAATTAACATTCACTGATTTATTTAATATAAGATAATAGACAAGTTTTTGATATAATAAAAAAGAGCGAACTTAGGCCTTAACATAATTTTTCAAAATAGTTTTAGTAAAGATAAGTCAATAAAAGCGACTGTGCTAGAACCACAGGACTCGAGGGATGCCTTACACCTTTCCCTCGGTCAACAGAATTCCTTACCCGATCTTCTATTTTCGCAGACCATAATAAGAGTCATTTCCTTTTGATTAGGGATTTGATAAGGTGACTTGAAACACCATAACTCAATTTCAAGTGGCGACTCTGTGATTAAAGACATTTCCTATTCAAAATCATCACTTTAATTGGAAAAACCCTTCGACTTGATCCCTTCAAGCGAAAAAGGGGTGTGACATTGTACAGATCGTCTTGAAGTCCACTCAATATGTAGTTCTTACATAAGAAATCGAGTGCTCCCACACTTCAGTTACTATAAAGTGCTTCTATCCGGTATTTTCTTTGGTAACTTTTGAGGGCTTCAGATATGAATCCTTGAAGAATTAATATAGTCAAGTAAAAGAATATTTTTTGTTGCCACCTTTTAAAATCCACACCAGAGAACTTTTTGAGTTTTTTCGTCGGTGTCATGGCGGGTGCAGCACTTGAACTGCTTGAATTAGCAACAGTTGTTATTGTGACATTTTCCATTCCATCACTAACTTGATTTTCAACGGTCATTTTGTTGTCATAAAGAGACAACCAATTTAGTAAGTCGAAATACTAACTATAAAGTTCACAACTTTAAACAACAACTTCTTTCTAGTTTAACGATAAAGTTTTTATGTTCTTCTAATCGTCAACTAGATGAACATTAACTCGTGCTGAAGTTTTTATATCTTCAAATCACTATTAAGTTCAAAAAGGGTAGAAAGCAACAAGCTTTAATCTCCAGAAACCCCATAATACAAATTATCAGAAAATTTCTTAAGATTGTTATTTTGGGTATAAAATTTGTATATAACAATATGAGCTCCAACACTAAGTTCAAGAACAACTTTAAGAACTACAATGAAGTTTTAACAACTTCAAACATAAGTTCAAATGAATGATGAAATGAACTATCAAAAAAAAGTATATACAATTTTCTAGAAAAGCAGTAAAACCAACTTAAGAAATGAAGATGAAACAGAAAAAGGATAGAATCAACTTAACCGAATTAACGGTGTGTCCTTAAGGAATTTATTCCCCTCAAGTACCCAAGGTTAATGGAATATTTCCTTCCAAGATAAAATGATTCACTTCAAGAAATAGCAGTTGCTCAAATTTTCTGTACTTCTAACGCACTCAACGATTTAAAGATAACACTAGAGTTTTTAGAAAAAGAAGATGTTTTTCAATTAAAATTTGTTCCTTTACTTAAAAGATTTAGGTATTTATATCCAAAAGGTGTTTCTTCAGAAAGAAAGCAATGGTTCATGAAAAGACACAATTTTCTAAAATGTCATGCCACTTGCGCCTAGTCTGCGCTAGTTCTGCGCCAAACCTGCAGCCGCAGGTAGCGTTTGGTACTTTCCTGTGAAGTCTGTGCTACACTTGCACTTGACTGACGCTACACCTACACGCAAAGGTCACTTTTTGGCCACAACCAGTATATATCTTTCCTCGAAGGGTCGCATCCTTTTGAGGTGTGTTGTGACTGCGTTCGCACTGCTTTCAAAAATGGAGAAAATTTTTTATTGGATTTTTAGATTTAAAACTTCAGTTGTTTTCAATTTTTAAATATATTTTATCTAAAAAATTAATCTCTCAATCAATCATTTTACAAATTCAAAGCCAAATCCAAATACAAAGTCGAAGCCAAGTGAACGAGGAAGATGATGATGTGAGGCACTCTTGTTCTTGCCTCACTATACATATGAAGGAATTCTTCTCAATACAACCATAAAAAAGTTTCTTTCTCCTACTAACCTGGGAGAACTTTTCTTCCTTAAAGTGAAATACTCACTTCACTTTCCCACCATTTGTTTCCTCCATTTTCCATTCACTTAGTACCCAACATAACTTTTCTAAGCCACTCCTATTATCTATTTCAAAGTCTCCAATATTTTACTAATTTACCAAGTACAGTTAAAGAACTTATGACAGTTGACAGACGAAGTCTACCAATAAAGAACTTAGTAATCCGTAATAACTCGAACTTTTTAATGAGGAGTAAATGAGTAATTTAATTTATATTATTAATATTAGTTAAGAGAACTAAAGTGAAAAAATCAAAAGTCAAAATTTATTTTCTTGTTCAGTTTTTCACATTTCAGTTATAGAAGGAGTAAAAATATTAGGGCTCTTTGTTCCTTTATTCTTAGAGAGAAACCAAGCAGCTGGTGTTATCTAGTTTTCTTTGTGGCTTGGAGAGTTGAGAAATTTAATAAAATAAATTGTCCACTAAATTGAGAATTTTCAAAAAAATTAGTAGTAGGTACATAACTATTCTCATTCTTCATGTTTACTTTTCTCGAATTAGAGTTGTCATAGAGGGTATAGCTTAATAAGTACGTTGATGGTTGAAGCACTAAATTATTGGTCAATTATTAATTTTTAGTAGAGGTAGAAAACAAAAATATTAGAACTTAGCACTACCTGAACGCAACCATTTATTATTTTCCTATTGATTCTGTAACGATCTAAAAATTTGATGAAATATGTGAAATATGTGTTTCTATGAAATAACTGTTTTACCCCTCCCCATATTTGCATTGTGGTATTTCTAGGGTGTGGGGGTGATTGACATGGTTCCTGATACATTTTGGTGTCTTTTGCACAATATTGTGTGTTTTGGTGGCTTTGAGAGCTTTATATAGACTTTTGTGATTATCTTTTGATTTGTGTGAAGGATGGCTGAACAAACTCTGCCAGTAGCTCTAGAATATAGATCTTAGGCTAGGTAGACCTTTGGTTTGAGTCCCGATGCACCCAAGATCATTTTGACCTATTGATCGGAAAGTTAAAAAATTAGAAATATAAGTGTGGGACTCACATTTTGTTAAAACGACTTCAAATGAAAAATCTGACTTTTCCAACGCATTCGAAACATTAATTTTAGGGTGGTAACATATTTTTCTGGGTTTTATGAATTTTAAATCTCATTTCAACCCTCGATTTAAAAAATTATGATTTCGGGGATCAACTTTGTGAAAATAATATTTTTTCAAAAATTTAATATCATCATTGAGTTCGAAGCATGGAATTTAGTGTGGTTACATGGTTTGTTTTTATATATCAAACTCCGAACGAATTTGAAGCACCCCGTCGAAGTCCATCTGAACTTAAAACTCTGGTGCACTAGGTTACTGATGCACAAAGGGTAAATCACAAATGGAGAGTGTGTTTTATGCTTTGTGTGTCATGTAACCTGGTACAGTATATAATGGCCTCCTTTTGTACATTTTGCTCATTCTTTCACCCTGCCTCTTGAGAGTTAAACCCTAAAATAGTGTGAGAGCTTAAAAGTGAAGCTTGTGGGAGCTTGGGAAGCTAGATTAACATCTATTTCCTGGATTTGTTATAGATTTAGATTGAGATTTCATATTTTTCTTATTTTAATTCTTGATTTCTTGTTCAAAAATTCCAAAAACCTTATTTATTGATTTAAATCTCAATTTCACCCCTTTTCACTTGAATAATATTCCTAATCCTATAATTACTAGTTTTTAATCAGTCCCATCTTCAAACAACTTTGAATTTTTATTTTAACATGGATTTTAAAGATTCTTTTTATAAAGCTCAAAAATTATTTTCATTTATTTGAACCTCGTATTTTACTCGATTTAACTTGAGTTTTCAGCTGTAGATTTCTAAAAATATAGGAAACACCTTTTTATAATAAATTTTTTTATTTTGCTCATCTTTTTAAAAAACCTATTTCGGGGGTCAGTTCGACCTCAAATCAAAAGTAGGAAATATGGGTATCATTAGCTTTGTTTTGATGCAGAGATTCCATATTTCTTGATTTTAGTTGATTTTGGAATCGTTCTTGAGAATTGAGGTCATGGGTTCAAAGTGTAGAAAATCGGTTTTGGTGTTCGAGGTAGGTTATGGATTAACTCTTTAGACTAGGCTTGATAGTTAAATTGTATACCAAAACATACGTTAAGGGTGAGAACTAATTATGAATAATCTCTATCTATGTGTTGTGCCCGTGTGAGGCATATATGTGGTATAATTGTTGACTATGGGACATTATGTGATATGTGTGACAATGTGGAGTTCTTTGTGATTATTAATAGCCTTATAATTATGCATAATAACTATATCTTATTGATGAAAAGGTGTGTTGTGGCATCATTTATGTGTTATGATATGTTCATACCTTTTGGTATTGGGAAAAGTGGAATCTCATGGTTGATTAAAATTAATGAGTTTATATTAGTTATGTGGTTGTGGAAATTGTATCTTGTGGTTGGTTGTAAAAAATACATCACATGGTTGATTGTGGAAATACTCATTGAGATATGGATATATGGGTTGATGAATCCCTCATGGATCCTATATTGGGAAGTTGTAACTCTATAGGAGATATGATATATGGATTGCATATGGTTAACGAACCCCTATGGGTCCTACATCTTAAAGCTTTCGCTTTGTAGGCGCATACGACGACTGTGCAATGGTCTCGTGCATCATCATCATTATCATCATCATCATCATCACCATCATAATCTTATGCATTTCATTTGTTTTATTATGATTGATGTTGTGATTAGATTTCCATATTGACTTGTTATATGTCTACTTGCTCTATATCCTGTTATTTATACTTGACCATTTTGTATATACATGATCTTCTCTATTTTTACTTACATGTGATATAATGTATACTTGTGCTCTACATGTTGTGTTATTATGGCATTTGTGATATATATAAAAAAATTGTTAGTGCAAGCAGTGTGGCTACCGTTGTAGGACACTTTCTAATTACAGGTGATGTGCCCTTAGTGTGTATTTTATGTACTTTATTTTCTACTTTTCTCGGTCGGCATATGATACCTATTGAGTACAAATGGACCGTACTCACTCCTACTATACCCTTCTGATACAGATTCGGGTTTGGGTGTGCCCCACACTGCTTAATTCGGGCAATATATGGAGTTTTCAAAGTAATGGTTGACATTTTTGGCATTCGGATGTCTTCTGTTACCTTTTTTATAGACTATTTCTTTATTTTCACTTCCGAGGCAGTTTGTCTTGTATTTGAATATCTTATATATTTCCTTAGATTTGTGTTGTACTAGATACGTTCTTATATTATTGACACATGATTTTGGGATTTATGGCTACATTATTATGCTTCTTTTTGCATTTTATTATGCAGGTATGGTTTGGCTTCATTCTAGAATCCTTACCTTAGGGTTGTTTCTGTTATTTTATCCTTTGTGTATCAGTTTGGGTGATAGGCTTACTTGCCAAGGTTCATCGTGATAAGTACCATCGTGACCTTTGGATTTTTAGTCGTGACAAATTGGAATCATAGCAGTCAGTTTTATTGGTCTCAGTGGTGTAAGAATAGGATGTCTAATAGAGTCTCACGGTTCAGTACGTAGATGTTTGTATCTATCTTTGAGATACTATAGCATGTCTTTAGGAAACTTTCCTCATTTTATTGCTTATCATGTGAAATTCTTGTATACCTTGTATTCTGGGTTGTGTTTCACTCTTTCTATGCAGATGGTGTTGACTAGGTCCTGTGAGGTCAGAGATGTAAAGCTTACTTCTGGAGAAAGAGTTTAGTTGATAGGGAGAGCCTCGAGTCATGGACGAACTCGGGAGAGGGGATGGTCCCATTGTTCAGCCCCGTCTAGGAGAAGTGCTAGGATACTATCACCTGAGACTCGTGTTGAGATGGTTGGAGGTATGGGTTCTACTCTAGTTTCTCATAGTTCTCTACCTCAGTGTTGGAGGGATTGTTGGTACGATTGTTTACCTTCTTAGAGGCTTCTCCTTTGGTTATGTAGAGTGTTCCTCTAGCTTTTAGTGTAGATCCTCATATGGCACCTACTCTATTTTGGGTACTCCTCAGACATCCAGTATTATTCCTCCTTCTACGCCAATATTTGAATATGTTGTACTAGGATCAGGAGTCCAACCTTCATCTATGTTACCTTCTCAAAAAAGATCTCAGCCTGCCAAATTCACCATGCCTCTTCTTATTTATAGTACAGTGATATCTTCTGATGATCAGAAGAGATTTGAGAGATTTACTTAGTTAGGTCCTCCCAGATTTAGTGGAGTCGTAGGCGAGGATGCCTATGAGTTCTTGATTGATTATCGAGAGAAGCTGCATAACTTGGGTTCTCTCGAGTTATACGAAGCGGTTTATACTATATATTAGTTGAGAGATACTATGAGAGATTAGTGGAGATCTTATGTCAGTTTTAGGCCTATTGAAGCTCCTGAGTTATCGTGGGATCAGTTTGTCGATGCCTTTCTTGAGAGATTTGTGCCTTATAGCTTGAGAGATTGAATGTGTGATGAGTTTGATCATTTGGAGAAGGGCTCCATGACTATTATAGAGTATGAGGCACGCTTTCATGACTTATCCAGATATTCTTATGCCGGTATTTCCGCTGAGTTTGAGAAGATTTAAAATTTTGTGAAGGGTTTAGATGTTTTCCTCTAATTGGCTACTACTCAGATGGTTATATTTATAGCTTCCTTTCAGAGAATTGTGGATCACGCCAGATGACAGAGAGTCTTCTTCCAGCATCTCAGGGAGGCGCCAAAAGTGTGCACCATTTTAGTAAGTTTAGATGTCAGGCTTCCCATGATAGAGATTTTAGAGGTTTTGGTGGATATTAGGGTAGGCCAGTGCAGGCAGCCTTACAGAGTTCAGGTGGTGGATCTTCTAGTTTAGCATTGCGGGGAGGGATACCGAGGCAAGTTCAGAATTTTCTATATTTATAATGAGACTTGCCATGTGTCTAAGGACTATCCCCATCGTATCATTAGAGATACTCATATTTTAGCTGTGAGAGGTAGGGGTACTACCAAAGGTGCGAGAGGTAGAGATGGTGGATCCCATGGTGGTGGCCGTGGGGATACTCAGGCAGTTAGGGGTCGTAGTCAGTGTTATGCTAAACCCGCCAGGCCTAAGATGGAGGCTTCTGATGCTGTGATCACGGGTATCATCCCAATTTGTTTCAGACCTGCATCTATGTTATTTAATCTCGGATTGAATTCCTATGTGTCTGTGTATTTTTCTTTGGGTTTTGATTCTGTTAGTGAGCCTCTTACTATGCCTATTCGTGTATCTACCTCTATAGGAGATTTTTTTCATGGTGGATAAGATGCACCGATCTTATGTTGTGACATTTTGTGGTCGTGATACTTGGGTAGATTTGATTATGTTAGATATGGTTGGTTTTGATGTTATTTTAGGTATGGATTTGTTGTCTCCTTATCGTGTTGTCTTAGACTATTTTGCTAAGATCGTGACTTTAACTCCTCCGGGTGTACCAAGGGTAGCTTGGAACGGTGCACTTCATTCGGGACCCAAGAGGGTCATATCTTATGTTCAAGCTCTTAGATTGGTTGAGAAGGGATGTTAAGCTAATTTGGCTCATATTCATGATACTAGTGTTATTTCACCTCCTTCATCGAATTCTATCCATTTTGTTCGTAAGTTTATGGATGTGTCCTCTATGGATTTTCCTAGTGTGCCTCCGGATAGTGATATTGATTTTGCTATAAATGTTGAGCCGAACACCAAGCCCATTTATATTCCTCCTTATAGGATGGCCCCTACAAAGTTGAAAAAATTGAAGGATCAGTTACAGGAGTTATTGGATAATGGATTTATTCAACCTAGTGTATCACCTTGGGGTGTGTCTGTCTTGTTTGTGAAGAAAAAAATAGGTCTATGCGGATGTGTATTGATTATCGACAGTTAAACAAGGTGATGGTTAATAATAAATATCCCCTTCCTCGTATTAACGATTTATTTGATCATCTTCAGGGTGCAGCGGTGTTTTCGAAGATTGATTTGTGATCTGGTTATCGCTAGTTGAGGATTAAAGTTTCAAATATTCCAAAGATAGATTTTTGTACTCAATATGGTCATTATGAGTTTTTGGTCATGTCTTTTGGGTTGACCAATGCCCCTACCACGTTCATGGAGTTTATGAATTGGGTGTTTCGACTGTACCTTGACTCCTTTAATATTGTATTTATAGACAATATCTTGGTTTATTCTTAGAGTGAAGTTGAGCATGAGGAGCATTTGAGGATTGTTACACTGGTCATGCTCCTCTTGTACATTATATAAACGTTGGTTTCGACACGGGCCTAATCGTCTGATAGTTTATTTTCAATAGAAAGCTTCACAATAACTGAAGAAAAAATTCAACACAAAACTTCGCAATAACTAAAGAAAAAGTTTACTCAAAATGGCTTTTCTTAATGTCTCTCGCGAGTGCATTTACTTTTGAATTCTTTAAAGTTTTCTTCGTCTCTGTTGATTTTATTCCCGACTGTTGGATTTATCTTGGTAGTGATATGAATATTAGGCCTAATTAGAAGGAAGAAAATTTTGAATATAATAGTACGGTGTTCAGTAAAGTTTAGTTTTTTTTCCATTGATATATTTTGTGAATTCAGTTCTTGTGAGTTAATTTGATGGAAAGAATTGAAAACATTTAAGTGCTTGTACTTTTTGTAGTGTGCATATAGTTAATTCTCTTCTTTTTTTTTTCATATATGAATATTCATATCCATTCTAAACGAGGAGCTACAATAATAAGAAATAGGGGATTCTTTCCAAATGCGTACTGGTAATGCAACTTGAAGAAGTATCACATCATCTTATGAGGCCATATAGTTTGAAAGAACTTGCAAAAATCTATTTTTATTCTCCACTTTCAAGTTAAAGTTGTAAATACTCTTTCAAAACACGCATATTAATTTGTATGGCATGAAATGTGAGATCTAATATGAAAGTAATTATTGAAGCAAGAATATGAAATTTTATATGAAAATATTTGTTGAAGCGAGAGCTCATGATAGAGATCGCTTCACCAGTTACTGTATATAATTTTACTTGCAGGATATATTGAACCTAGATTTTGTTTGGAATATTTTTTTTGAGCCTTTTCCTTATGCAAGAAGATATGGACTATTTATCAAAATTTTCTTCTCAACTTGTGACAAGGATGATTTAGGAGAATGGGTAGGTTGAGTCAAATGACGTTTCCGTTGTTTACTGGTCAAGGTATGTCCCTGCTTTTCTTGTTTCAGTAGATATGATTGCTACTTAGCTTATTGTATTGGCATATTGGCTTCTAGAATTTACTGGGCCGATTAGGTCTACAATCTTTGCAAGCCATATTAATGAGTGGTGAGTGTCATACCGGTGAGTGGTGAGTCGTGCCTAGGTGGCTACATACGAGCCTATGTTGCTTGAACTTTTCAAAAATTTCGGCGTTTGGCTGGTCCTTTAAAAATAGTATATTTTATGAGAATTATACGGGTATGACAACATCCTTGAATAACCCGAGCAACATAGATTTCAGCAATTTCTTTTCAATCATCTGGTACCCAAAATTCACTAACCAGATTAATCTGGATTCACTCTAAATCGTCCAAACTAAAAGAGCAAATCATAGCTTAACAGAAGGTTCTCTATTCTAAGGGTTCAAAACTCTGATTAAGGGATGAAAAATTCCAGTCATTTCACCAACAAATTCCATGTTAGAATTTATAAAACCTCAACTATTCCTTGGAATGATAGGCAAAGTACAAAAAAGAAAGAAATGACTGATGGAAAACTTACTATTCAGGTTCTTCCTCTTTGGTTATGAATTTCTTCTTTCCATCTTTCTTGACATCACTCTCTCCTCCTCCTATCATAAAACACACAAAAAAAAATCATATATGGAAAACTACAATGTCATAAACAATAAATTGATTAATGAACTTAAAGTAAACCTAATTTGCTGTAACTTTCAAATTATTTCCCCTTCTTTTCCATGAATTTGATGTGAGAGGTTGTGAAGGTGGTGAAAAGGTTATCTTAATACAACTGCAAATGAAAAGCATTCCATTAAGTAGTAGATTGATAATTTTCTTCTCCTTAGTTATAAAGGTGCCAAAATTGTTAAATTGACCATTCCTGGCCCATATATGTAGGAGCTTCTTTTGGTATTATTAAAATGGCTCCTTATGCTGTTAGCCAAGCCAAAAATAACATTTTCCTACCTCATGTTTTGGGTTTGTGCCAGTTGTGTGCAAATTTATTTGCGCCTACTTCAGCTAATTCCACGAATACTGTTATATTACAATTTGCGTTTGTGGTTGAGCTGTTGTTTTATTCAAAGAAGTAAAACTGTGTTTGAATTTTCTAGATAATACCATAACTATGTTCATCGTCGATTTTTATTCGTGTTCTGTTTGTGCTTCCAGTTTTGGTGCGATAGCTCTTTACCTGTGTCATTGTGCAGTGTAAATATAATTTACTAACTGAGAAATCTCCAACACAACTACAAAGCTCTAAACACTTCTACAAACAATAACCAGGACTAATACTTGAATTAGCATAGCTTATCATGCATACCTTTGCTATAAACTCAAGAGATTAGTTGTGGCTGCCAGTATGTATCCAAAACTGAATATCTTCACATCCGGTACTTCTCTTCCATCTTCTGCCTCGAAATTTAGGTTGTTAAAGTTGGCTGCTGCGGTGACTCACCTACATACTCTTCTCATGCCTAACATAGTCGACAGAACAACATACTAGCTTCTAAATCACAGTTTAAAGATATTCCTAGAAACACCTATATTTCGACTTATATATTTGTAATTTCATCCTATTATGTTATGCATACTTCTTTATTTTTTAGTTTACGATAAGATATTAAACTGATGCTTTCTTATTTCTTTGTAGAATGCGTGCTACTCATGCGCTAACAATGAGAATATTCTGAAACAAGGTACTGTTTCGTTAATAATATCATGCAGCAATGCTTCCTTTATCTTCATTGTCATACCCTTTTTTCTGGCTGCGTATCAACTTGGACTTCACTTGTGGAGAAGTGCAGTTTAAAGAATTGCTGAAGTGTGCTATATTTATGCCTGGTCTGAACTGTTGGATACTCTGGGGTCTAGAAAGGAATTAGGGATATCCTTGCTTTTAGGGGTCATTTGGTTGGAAACAAGCTATTTCAGATTAATTATTATGTAATTAGTTATTTTGGGATTAGTTATCTCATCATCAAGTCGGAATAAAAGCACGCGCCCAACAGATCAAGCATTTAAATTTTTAATAAGAGCATTCAGGTTTTCTCTCAATAGCAATAGTAATAGCAGTAGTAAATATTATGTCCCATAATTGAAATTAAAAAGGACATGTATCAATAATTCAAAAATTTTCTGTATATGAATATGACATAAGTTGGGGTGTTTAGTGTGTCATCTTTTTGGCATTTTTTGTTTCTTAGTAAAATTACAAATCAGTCTTTTTGTTCTTTGTTTATGGAGATAGGTAAAAATTGTTTTCTCGATATATTTTAATGTGTTGGTGTGTGTTTTTGTTTCTGGATATAGGTAAACACTGGGTTTTCTTCAAGTTTTTGGTTGCCTGTGTTGCTAAAAATTGATTGTTATGTGTTGTTTTGTTATTTTGTATGTATTCATTTTGATGTAGTTAAAAATTGGACTATGTTGGTGTTTTCAGTTTCTTGTGTTGCTAAAAATTGATGTTTTGTGTGTTGCTGTGATGGCATTAGTGTTTTTCTGGATGTAGTTAAAGATTAGATTATGTAGGACGTTTTTATCTATTTGTTGAAGAAAGCAAGGTTGAGAGCTATGACTATTTCTATTCAGTTCCACATCTAATTTGGTCCTTATGTAGTAACTCATATGTAACAACCAGAGCTGAAAGGTTATGAAATACATACACAGACCTTTAGTAGTTCCGCCAGACATGTGTTTCAGTTTGCATAGTAGAATAGTTGGACATGTGGTTAAACATTGAAGATTTTTGGTGCTTTTTTGTTTTTGCGGCCTCATCAATAACTCTTCTCAATTTTGTGCAACAGGTTTCAACTGTATAATATAATTACACATTTCAATTCTCAAGCTAAGGATAGCATCACGTTTTGTTATCTATGTAAATAAAATATACATAACTCCTTGTAAAACTTGGTTGTCGACTACTATCATAAAGTAAACAGTTTGTTTTACACATTGATGCATTGCAACTAACTTTTCTTTACATGTACCATGTTGAGCCCGTGCTAACACGGCCCCTACCCTAGTTGAAACATATGCATGGCATTTCTATAAATATATGATATAAATTAACTAAAGATGATAATTCCAATTGATGTTTTAGATCCTATCTTATATTTTTTTTTTGGAAACGTTCCAATACTTTATTTGATTGACATTATTATATAATAAATATATTTAACCTAAAAAATAAAGTAAATGTGTAAGAATAAATTTATTTTATCATTGCTATACATTTTTTTAATTTTCTTAATTATTTTTTTAAGAAAATATTGCTTGGTAAATCTCTAAATTAAAAAAATTATTAGGTTCCCAGGAAAAAATTTTCAATTAAAATTATAACAATAAATTGTCAAGTAAACCCCAAAAGAAATCTCCAACGAAATTCACAATAACAAAATCTCCAAATAATTCTCCAAGAAAGAAAATTCTCAAGTAAATTCTCAAGAAGGAAATCCCAACAAAATTCGTAGAACTTGAATCTCTAGATAATACCACATATAAAAAAATTTCTTGATAAATCCCTAGCTAAATCTCCAAGTAAGTTTACCTAGAGATTTTCTTGCAAAGTGATAAAAAAATTATCTTTTGTTCATTACTTGCGGAGTTACCTACGAAAATGACATTTACAAATTAGTTGACCCAAATAATTCTCCAGGTAAATAATTTTGCAAAAATGACGCCAAATTTACCTATCAATTTTTCTGGGAAAATATTTTTCGCATGTAAAATATTTTAAAATTTAGGAATTTCATATTTCCGCATGAAAAAATCCCCAAGTAAAACCTAAAGGTAATTTGCAGTTTTCTAGTAATGAATTTTGGAATAACTAATTAATCCTTGGATGAAGTATCCCATAAATTTTATCCCAATCAAATATGAATAAATTCATCTCAAAAATTAATCCTGAAATTAGTTATTCATTATCTCTCATACCAAATGACCCCTAACAACTATTACAAACTGAATAAGAGCAACTAGAATATAACTCCTAGTTGTACAGTTGGAATAAATTAAGAACATTATAACCAGAATAAGGAGTAAATTTCAGGAATAGTCACTTAACTTTGTTTCTATTACACAAAAGTCAATTTTTTTTATTCATTACACAAAAGTCATTTTACTTTGATCTGGCCATAAAAAAAGTCACTATGGCCGAATTTTACAATAATTCCACCGAAAAATGATGTGTCAACCTTAATTAGTTCTTAATTTTAATTTAAGAAAATATAATATATTACCCATATGTTGCCTTTTTTATTTGTGTCCTACTCGATTTTTCTTATGGATTATATAATGGAAGACTATCAATTTCTTAATAGATTAGACTACCTTGTGAAAAATTTTCATAAAAAAATATTAGTTAATATTTTTATGAAAATAAAATTATACTATAAGGAAGGATATCAAAATTTGGTAGTATTCACAGTGACACTATGGTAATCTTAATTTTCTTTAAATCCTCTAAAATTGAGACATGTGTTGGTAAATTATTTTTTTCCTCTAAAATTATGACATGTAATTGATAAGATTATGGTAATTTTAATTTTTTTAAATCCTCTAAAATTGTGACATGTTGGTAATTACTTTTCTCATCTAAAATTGTGACATGTAGTTGATAAAATTACTTTCCCCCTCTAAAATTGTGACATGTTGTTGATAAAATTACTTTTCTCCCTCTAAAATTGTGACATGTGGTTGATAAAATTATTTTTTCCATACATTTCTTTTCTTGCCACTTGAACCTTTGCATTCGGCATATCATAATAATATGATAAACTCTATTTATTGAGTTTGTTTTTGTGCTTTTAATTTTTTGACTAATTGATTCATTCTCTTAAAATTTTCATTATAATATTCAGTTTCTAATAAATTACATATTGTTTAATTAATTCAATTGATAAATATAAAAATTAAATAGTATCGAATAATTTATTTTATCTATTAAATTACTTATATTTTGTGACTTTTATTAACACGACTGTCAATAACATTATTTGTACAAATTTCAATAATACTTATTCGATGAAAAAATTAAAAAGGTTTTATTTTAAAACTTTCTTTCGCATGATGATTTATCTTTAAAGAATTAAAATAATTTTAAAAATAATAATATTATACATGTATTTTTATTTTATGTGTTTTGAAGAATTTATCTTGTTTATTACTCTTTTTCGATGCACCTTTTTGGCAGATGAATGGAATACTATGAAACATTTCATACAAATATCAACCAAATTCTTTTATGAAAATAGTCTTCATTAGGTAGCCTAATCTATTAAGAAATTGGTATTCTTCTATTATATAATCCATAAGGAAAATTGGGTTGGACATATATAAAAAGGGCCATGGGTAATATATTATAGGGGAAAGGACATGGGCTGACCATTTTGAAAAGAAATGGCCAGCAATTTTAAAAGTTGGACATAGGGAGCCAGTTAGCCCAGTTTAATACCGGTAATTAGATATTTGGCCTAAAACGGATACTCTTACACAATAAAGAGTATTAAATACTCTTTCAACGACTAGTCTTACGTAACTTTCCCAAATCATCTTCTTTTTCCCTCTATTATGCTTGATAAATCTTTTTTTTCCATTAACATCAGAAATTGAGTCACTGTTTCTTGCATTGTCTGGATATAAAACAAAAAATGGGAAGTAAAGAAAAGTTAAAACTAGCTGGTAAAGAGGTCAATTTTGACCCCAAATTTATTGTTAATGACGGTGATTTTACAGAACCATCTCATATGTGGTTGCACTTGAAGGAAGGTCTTAGTCCTTAAAACTTGAAGAAGAAGAAATGTGATAGAATGGGCTCTCAAGGTAAGATAAAATCCATATCAGAAAGTTCAGGTTCTTCTCAGAGGATGACTAGATCACAGAGTCAGATACTTTTTGGTGCATGTAAAGATCAATAAAAGAATCTTTTAAAAGAAAAGGAGAAGGTCAATGAATGTGTAGCTGTTACTGCGAAGAAAAAAAGAAGAGAATTCGAGAAAAAAATGATGAAGATGATGGTGTATCGTCAAAGAAAAAGCGTAAAGTTTCTGATCAACTCGACAAACCAAGTTATAGTTTATTAGATGTTGAGTTATTCTATATTTTTTTATAATTGTAATGTATTTTTTTATATATGTGTGCAATGTGATACTTACTTTGTATGTTGTTGTTATTGTAGTTGTTTTGTGCAATTAATTTATATTGTTAACCTATTTAGAAATATATATATTTTTAAAGGTTTGAGATTTTGTTGTTCAACCAAGTGATTATTACATGACTCGTGTTAGTGTGCATACAAATTGCTCGATTGTGAATAAGCTGAAAGATAAGTTGACTAAGGTGCAACTTGATTTGTTTAGAAACACCTGTTTTGGATATTTTTTAGATTTGCCATCTATTCTCATTCAAAATCACTTGATACATGCCATGTTGCTTAGAAAAGTTTTGTTTACTCGAAGTGATAAGATATGGATTAAAGTGAATGACACAAAGTTGCGATTTGGTCTATCAGACTTTGTTGTTATAAGCGGCTTAAAGTGTACATGCGATGTTACACTGGCATGTAATTTGAGTTAGTCTAGTCGCCTTATGAACTTGTATTTTTCAAATCAATCCAAAGTTACAAAGCTTGAGTTGAAAACTTTTTTCTTGGGAAAAAAATGGCAATCTGGCGGGGACACGTTGTATATTGCCATTCTTTACTTCATTCAAAGTTTTCTATTTTCAATTATGTATGGTGATTTCATAAATAAGGATGACTTTTTGTTGGTTGAGTCTGGTCAGTTTGAGATATTTCTCTGGAGAAAGTTGTGTTTTCGTGCTATGCTAGATTTAATAAAGTACCAGGTTTATAAGCGAAAGTCTATGTATCGGTGTGGTGGTTTTCCTTTGGCATTCTAATGTTGGTTTTATGAATGTTGTCCATTCACGAATAATAAAATAGTTGTTTGGGTGGGGGATAGTATGCCCCGGATACTTAATTGGTCGGTAACGATAAGATCAAACTACAAGAAGGTGAAGTTTGCTTTTAGTGATATAAATCGCGAGCAGGTACTTATACTATGTGTATTTATATATATGGTCTCTTGCTTATACTATTAATTTACTTTTTAATTTTTTTTAAATCTTGTTTGTATGTATAGGTGGTGTTAACCAATATTAAACCAACTTGTATTAGGAAGAGCATTCTTCAGTTGCCTGTTTTTTAGTCTGTACCTCAAAAGGAACATGCCGCATTCAAGAAATCTGATGGTTTGTCTGATTCGAGCAAATAACATATGAGAGAAGACAGTCCTGTGAATTCTCAAAATGAATTGAAACTTTTGTGAGCTAATTTGAATTTGGTATGTTTAAGTGTTTTAAAAGTTTAATATCACCTTTTTTGTAGTTGAGTATTATGAAAAAATGATGTTTTTATATTTGCCATTTTGAAAATGTTCAGCTAAAGGATGACGTTTTGTCGATGAAACAGTTGATGACATCGTCATTTAACCTAATTTTTAAAGCACTACATATAAATGAGGGTTCTAAGGTATTTGGCTAGTTGTATTGTTTTTGGTTTATAAGACTTATATATAGTTTGATGCTAATATTTTTTGTTAAACTTTTTAAAACAGTCTGCACACTAAATGAGTATCACAGTGGTGATAATATGGGGCTAAAAAATGATGATACACATGTAGAGAATCCCATAGGGGTTAATTTGTCTGACAATGTGGGACGGCAAACTGATGGTACACCTAAGATTGATCACGTAAGTGATAATGTGGTTGGAGGTGTTGGACAAAAAAATATTGGTGTTGGGGATTGTATTGATATAGAAGCTAGGAATAAACTAAGTGCTAATCTAATTGATGATGTTGAACAAGAAAGTATTAATGTAGGTGATCATATTGATATAGTAGCTGGAGATCACCTAAATGATAATGTCGTTGATGATATTGGAAAAGAAACTGTTGGTGTATGTGATCGTATCGATACAGATGCAGGTGATAGACCTATTACAAGTGATGAATGGAGCGCATTTCCAAATTTTAAATTTTTAAAATTTACACCAAGTGGCAATAAGATTAGAGAGGAGGTTAAAAATAGTTTTGAGGATAGTTGGTCTGATTTTCCTGATTATGAAGTATCAAAGTTTACCCAACCAATTTCTCATGAGAATGTACAGTGTATGAAAGACAAGGTTAAGAATAGTCAGGAAATTGATTGGTCAGTTATTCCGTACAATAAAATCTCAAAGTATACTCAACCTGATAAAATTGTTGAATATTTAGTGATTAAGAAAGTTGTTGGAAAGATTGATACAGATTTAGGCTGTACAAGTATTGCATTGGAAGCTACAGAAGTTCTTGTTGATGTTGGAAGCGTAAGAAAAAATATTGATGATACTTTTGTAGGTGATAAATCTACTATCATCTTGGATGACATACCCGTTGTCCCTCATAGAATAAGAAAACTAGCTGCAATATGTGAATCACCATACCTGTCTAAGTTTGATTCTGGTTGTAGCAACGTTCAACGTCAACCAACTAAGTGCATAGATAAAGGAGAGTCAATAAAACATATATTCAGTATCAAACATCCATTTACCATAAGTATTATAGAGTCATTTCTTGATATGAAGTTGTTGTCTTCATTTAACAAGTTTGTTGATAAGTCATAACGACTTAATTCAAAGTAAGTATTTTCTTTCTAGATTTTTGTAGCTTAAATTTTTATCATTTTTGTGTCATAAATAATACGTCGTGTCATGCTTTTGTTACAGTCCTGTTTATTCAAAATTTGTTAATAATCTGTCAAATGCTTTTGACTTTGGTGTTGTCACTATTAAAACAAAAGAATGGTTCTACAAGCTTAGATATGCAGGAGTACCTTTAACTAATTTGGTAAGTCTATTATCCATCATGGTTTGCTAGTATAGTAGTACTAAATATTTGTTATTGATTCTGACAACGTAATGTAGTTTATTAAAATGATCTTTTATCTTTACTTTTCAGCATATTGATGTGCATTTTTACTATTTATGAAAGAAATCAAAGTACACTCTTTTGGATGGTGGAAGTTCATTCACAACAACTGATTGTTGGTTTAATTGCTTGATACAAAGTTTGTATTGAAAGTTTTTGGGTAAGAGGAAAGATGTTGCGGTTATTAAAGAGGACAATGAAATTGTTGAGTATATCCTCGGATATGTTATGAGGTGTAATGTGTCGTGGTATTCTGTTGATAATTTTATATTTTTGATAAATATTTCTAAAAATTTTCATTGCATTTTGGCTCGTCTGTCTTTTAAAGACCAATGTATTTATGTTTATAATTCAATGTGTGGTGCACGACATAGATGTGTTGCTGAGAAAGTTGTTTCAGCATATTTAGAATTGATACCATACTTTCTTTCTTCTATTGATTTTGGGGACAAAAGAAGTGATCGAATTGCAGCTGCTGATTCGTTTGATATTCAGATGGTTGACGGATTACCCACTCAAAAGAACACGTAAAGTACAAAAAAGCTAATTTTGTTGCTAGTCTTTCACTTTTTTTCTTTTTGGTTATTATACTCATTCGGGAATATGTTGCAAGGTCTGTGGTATATTTGTAACTATTTTGCAGAGTACATGATTGAAGGAGTTCAAATTCCTACAAGTTTAGATGATATTGATAGCATATGGAGCCGATATGGTGTATTACTATGATAATATGGAAAGAAAAAATAAAGGCAGTGTGCAATCAGCAACGATGAATCTACTAGAAGATTGAAAATGAAAAATTAATCTTCTAAAGTAATAATTGTTTAGGATAACTTGCAAGTGTATTTTTCCCTCATTATGTTGTACTTGTTTCCCAATTCAGTAAATGGTTCCTGTGCATTTATTGTGTTTTCATTAATCCATTTTATTTCCAAATCCACCATGAATTGTAGCAGCTTCTTTACTGGCAGTTCTATTGCCTCTATTTGCTGAATTCAGTGACTCTGCAATATTCAAAGTCATCACCATTGATCTATTGACATTTGAATGTGCTATGGACTATTTTTCATAGCCAATTTCAAACAGGTAAGGCCTCAGCCTCTTATTGATTTTCTCTGCATCTTCCATTAATCGATTGAAATCTGCCTTTATGTAAGTACAAGCCATTGCAAAACATATTCCCTTTAGCTGCTTCTGATTCCTCTTGAATTTTTCTTTGGTGTTGTTCTATTGATGATAGATGCATATACAATAAACTGTATTTGGATATACCTTTGCAGCAACCTTTAATATACTTTCTTACTGATCAGATACTATGGACATATTTTTTTTCACCATATGCTATTTTAAACATACTAAAAAACCATTCCCATGAAGCATCATTTTCAGAATCCATAATAGAATATGCTAATGGTAGAATTTTCCCTGATTATGCAAGTGAAAAAATTCAAACATCTTAAACTAGTATGAATAACGAATATTAAGCCTTTGCAATTTATAATTGTGTTAAAAAGCTAAATTTCTACATCTTTTAAGGAAGTACTATTGTATCTGAAAATAATTATTAAACTGACCTGCTGCACCAGCACGCTAGCACACAACGTGGTCCCCCAGTACGCTGATTTAAGAAAAGTAACATCAACAACTATTGTTGGTATGCAATATTCCCATCCTTTAATGGATGCATTCAATGCGACAAAAGCATACAAAAAGTGATTGTCCTCTATCTTGGGTAGCCTTGTATATGATCCTAGACTGATTGTATTTACAATATATAAGTAAGCTGACAGTTTAGCATATGGTTCGCGCAGGAAACCTCTGACTAGTTCAGTTGTCTTTTCTTTTGCTCTGTACGCCTTTTTGTAGTTCACTTTAATCCCATGAATGTTTCTCATTTCATCCATGATCTCTGCGGGAGTGAATGATGATTTTACATTTAGATACTTGTTCTTTACTATTTTAGCAATGGTCAATGAAGTAGCATAATGTTGTGAAAGCATTCTATCTGCAATTGCATAGGTGTAAACATCAAAGAATCTTGTCACCATGACGACCTCTGACTATTTTTGACTTGAAGATCGAAAAGTCCATTGACATTTTTCATTCGCATGTTGCAGATAGTACCTTTATTAATACATTTATACAAAACAATGTTAGTTCAATTTGAATATTTTACTTATAGTAGCTCACTCGATTCTACTACTTGTTGTAAATTTTAGGTGCAGAAATCTCATCTCAGGTTGGAATATGATACAAACAACTTGGGAACAACTTCACTATACCAACAAAATCAGCTGACTTAATCAAAGGTTTCAAAGGTAAAAGATTCAAAATCTATGATGCAAATCCAGAACTCTTTAAAGCTTTTAAAGACACCGACCTTCAAGTTTCAGTCATGGTCCCAAATGAACTCACTAACAACATTGCTACCAATCAAACCTTAGCCGACCAATGGGGCAAAACCAATGTTGTACCTTTTTATCCAAACACGATGATCCGTTATGTCCTTGTTGGAAACGAAATCCTCAGTAACCCACCTAACATCTATCATTTTAAGCCCTCTGTAGATAAAACTCCACAAAGGTGCCCCAAGCAGTAAGTAGGGCAAATCCATTTTTGACCTTCTTGATTCAAAGTTTTTGATGCATTATATTTTCTTACTATAAAAGAAGTCTTTTATAATGAGATAATGTAGGTTTCTTACTTGCAAATAAGATAAAAAAAATGTCATTTATTTGATGAGAAATAAGAAGGATTATTGAATTTTAGTCGATTACATAACAGACAGCTCACATCCTTGCATATGCAGTATCTATAACCAATTGATACTATTTTATACCATATTTATACACTTTTATACCATATTGATATACTTTTTTCAAAAGAAAGAGAAGGGGAACCTATGCATGCATATACAGTATATATACCACATAAATACCACATTGATACTCAATTGATACTCTTTTATACTAGATTGATACAGTTTAATACCACATTCATACAGTATATATACCACATAAACACCACATTGATACTCAATTGATACTTTTTTATACTAGATTGATACAGTTTAATACCACATTCATACAGTATATTTACCACATTGATACTCAATTGATACTCTTTTATACTAGATTGATACACTTTAATACCACATTCATACAATATATATACCACATAAATACCACATTGATACTTAATTGATATTATTTTATACTAGATTGATACAGTTTAATACCACATTCATACAGTACATATACCACATAAACACCACATTGATACTCAATTGATACTCTTTTATACCAGATTGATACAGTTTAATACTGCATTCATACAGTATTTATACCACATAAACATCACATTGATACTCAATTGATACTCTTTTATACTAGATTGATACACTTTAATATCATATTCATACAGTATATATACCACATTGATACTCAATTGATACTAGATTGATACAGTTTAATACCACTTTTATACAAGAAAAATTTGTGCATGTTTTTGTGAAATCTGTACATATACAGTCTGTATACCAAATTGATACAGTATATATGTTAAATCGATACAGTTTTTTTGTAGAGTCATACCTTGATATTGATGATCTTTTGACCTTAAATTGAAATCTATGTCGAATTGCATAATGCTTCATAACTCTAGCTATTGTATTTTTATCCCAATACAGTTTCCCTTCTTTAACATCCCTATGAAGAGGATCCATTATGATAGACTTTGTCTTATCTTCCAAGTGTTCCTCATAGAAATCACTTCAATGGCAGGAACGTGATTTGCTTCGATAATCTGTATAGCATTTGACAATTCACCAGTTGTAAATTCGACAAGGACTAGTGTTATACACAATGGATACTCATTGATGTCGAGACTTTTTTTCTTCATCTGCATATACAATTTGACACTCATGTCATTGTATATAGGCATAGATCCAGCCATGACAATGTATTCAATATCCAATAAACTGTTAGTTGGATCTATATTTAACTGCTTATATAATTCAGCAACAAATACATCGTAAGTAAAGTCAGAATCGAACAAAACTCCATTGATGATGAAATTTTGAAATTCAACCTCAAATATCCATGCACCTCCATATTTGATCATTATTGGTACTAAAACAGAAGTTGTAGCCATTTTTTTGTATCAATTTTGAACAAATTTTTAGAGATTTATACAGAAGGTTATGGAATGTAAAAGGTAAAGATGAGTATCAGAAAAGGTAATGAACGGAGAATTAGGAGTTTGAAGGGAAAGGAATTTATGACTGAAAAGGAAAGAAGGTAAAGTTATATTTTGAATTTTTTGTATTTTCTTGTTATATGTAGTTAAGCATACGCGAGTCACGGTTGGCTATTTACCGAGTTTATAACGCGAGTCGCGAGTGGCTATTTACCGGTATTATAAATTTAGGTGCTAGTTTTGTGGAATTATTTTAGTTTAGGTGTTATTTTTGTCCTTTTTCCTATATTATATTCTCTTAAATTAAAATTAAGAACTAATTAAAGTTGACACATTATTTTTTCAGTGGGATTATGGTAAAATCTGGCCATAACTTTTGTGATGGTCGAAGCAAAGTAAAATGACTTTGTGTAATGAATGAAAGAAAAATGACTTTTTGTGTAATAAACAAAACGTTAAGTGACCATGGATGAAATTTACTCCCAGAATAAGAGCAGCTAGAATATAACTCCTGGTTTTATATATTTGACGAAACACTTTTGGAACTACTTTAAGGAGTCATTTGGTGGAGTGTATAAGAATAATGCTGAATATGATGTATTAGTAATGGTTGCATTAGTGATACTTGTATTAGTTATACTGGTGTTAGTTATGCAGTCAATATTTCTTATACACTATTTGGTTTGATGTATTAAAAATAATATAAAGAATATAATTTTTATAAAATACTATTTATTTATAAAAATACCCCTTAGCTTTGCACACTCTTTTTCAAGTTTAGGTGAAGATTATGGAGATGACAATGGCAAATCCAGTAAATATGCAGACAGAAGAGCCTAAAGGTTCAACTCCAACCATTTGCTTCCGAATGCTATTTGATAGAAAAAGAAGAAATAGATGGAAGATGGACACATCTCTTCCTTCCATTGTTTATCAGTTCATCTCTTTTATAAGTATACTTTCGACTTTCGTTTTTTGTCATGGAATTGAGATTTTGCTTTCATACCTCATTCGATGCCAGTGATTTTCATTGGAGAAATGAGGCATCAAACCCACTTCTCTTCTACGCCGGTGATTTTCATTGATAACCAAAACAATCAAAGATAAGTATAAAAAAAATGAAGGCAAAGTACTGAGAAAAGTAAGGAAAAATACCGAAAATATCTAGAGAATTTAAGAAGCAATTATGTCATTTATTAAGTTAATGCATGTGTTGAAATGCTTTGCATTACTAATGCATGAAAATAGCGGTATTAATAATACACACCTTAATACACAATAGAGTGTATAACTAATGCTTGTATTATTTATACATTGGCTAAAAAAGTGTACCAAACAAGATATTAATAGTACACACATCTAATTCAAGCATTATTTTTTTTAATACATTATACCAAACGACCCGTAAATGTTTAGCGTTCTTAGTCCACTTACGCGGGTCTCTCATTTTGGTCCCATGCTTTCGGAGGACTCCATATACACTAGTCTTCTACAAATGGGAGGAGCTAAGGCACAAAATTCCTTTTATCGAAAAATTTCAACATGAACTGTTGGGGATCCTAGAAGATTCCTACTGTCAAATTATCCATATACACTGGTCTTCTGCAAGTGGGCGGAGCTAAGGTACAGAATTTCTTTTATCGAAAATTTTTAGTATATATATATGTGTGTGTGTGTGTGTGTGTGAAAGTTAGCATGACTACAAAGGGTATTTTGGTAAATAATATCAATAGTAAGGGTATTTTCATAACTCAAACCTCCCATCAATAATAGAGGTCTTGTGGTCATCACACTTCCACATGTCTTTGGATTCTACTTTTTATTATTACTTTCCCAAATTTCTCCCAGCTCCATTTTCCCTTACGCCTTCAGACCAAAACACGGCCTTCAAACTAGGTTTATTTACTGTTATTTATCCAAAAAAAAAAATCTTCAAGTTTATTATTGATTTGTAGATTATGAAGTAGGGGTTTTTGATTTTCTGTTCATTCTTGAATTTTGTGTTGGATGATGGTTCTTTTTGTCTAACTGAAACTGTGCGCCCAGTTTCCACATACTTATGACTCCAGAATCCAAGTTGAGTAAAATTTTTCACATATTTTTTTTTGGTCTTAAGATGCTCTGCTATTCTATAATTTTTATTTTGTGAATTTGTTTTGCGTATTAGTTGCTAGAATCAGCTTGGTAATTGAATGCCACTATGATTTGTAGTAGTCAGCTGTGATTGCAAATTTGCGCTGTCAAATTGAGTTCAGATTTATTTACAACACGATCGCCACTGAATTTATGATCTAGGTGGATGTGTGAATCCATTTTTTTTTAGCAATTTTACTGTCTTTATACAGCCATGTCAACATAATTTTAAGTTTGAATGGGTGAATTGACAACTCCATTGGAGTAAGGGCTATGGGTGTACGTAGTGCAATTCTTTAGCGGTAGGAAGTATAATTGATCATTTACCTCTACCTCTATGAGGTAGAAAAGTTATATTTAATAGAAAAAGCTCTAAACACAAATAATCTTTATACCTGGGGATGCGAAACATTTGTTCAAGAACTACATCATTTTTCAGAACATAAAAAAAAATTCATCTATGCTTCTAATTCATAAAATTCACCGTATATACTTTACTTCAGTTGGCGTGTAGGAGATAAAAGAAAGGATTTCTACTTCGTCTAATTTCATTTATTCTTGAAATTTACCTTAGTCATGTGCTAGATTATTATGTATCTCAAGGCCACCTGAATAGCCATGGTCTCTGTCATGTATTTGTGTTATACTGAGTCTCCAGTTATCTATCTCGTGCATGTATGATATCACCATTCTAATCTCATATACAAAATTCTCTGGAGCTTCCCCTTCATCATTGCTAACTTTTATCAATCAAGCTTTAGGGGATATCTATATGACTCAACCCGCCTTCATAGTTGTCTGATGTTTACTTATTGCTTCTATAATTCCTTAAGTAAAATAGTAGCCATATCATAAAATATGTTCTTAGATTTCTAATCATGCCTTTGATGTATTGTACAAACATCTGAATCTCATTCCTCCCTTATACTTATAAGTGGCATAAAATGGTCATCTAGCTAAGTGTTTACTGGAGTTTCAATGGGAAACTCAAGAAAAACTTGGAAAATAATTAATGCACTTTAAATAGTACTCCAGCAAAAGGGTCACTTGCTTATAACAAGTGCATAGCCATGCTTTGTATATACAACATGTTTTATCAGTGTAGTTCCCCTTTCCACTATTAATAATTTCCCTATTCATGAGCTTTATTAATTCTAGACTTTATCAATTATCTCCTTGTAATGCACATGCCTCCTTTTTCCATAGAACGTTGGAACCCCAAAATAAGTGAAAGGAAAATCCTTTCTTAGGATAGTTGTCCCTGTCCATACCAGATCAACGATGACCTATGTTGTCTGATCATGTAAGTATGTGGCATTCTTGTTTTTGTTGATCTTTCGTCCACTAACTTCTTCATACCCCATTAATATATTTATTACCAACTTTAATGATCTACTATTTTTTGTTTATATTTTGCCCACTAACTTCTTCATACCCAATTAATATGTTTATTACCAACTTCAATGATATAGTGTATCATCTGAATAGGCTAAATGATATATGTCTGAATATATATATCAGAAACTGTTTCTATGACTTGAACTTGTGACCTCCTAATGAATATTACATCATAATAGATTTCTAATAATTGCTCTGCCCACACCAGAAAGCTCATGTAATGCAGTGTTCAAACCAGTAAGAGGTGAAATACTTCTTTTGAAATTCTCCTCACAATCCTGAGACACTCCAAAATATCCAACCATACCATCTTCAGCAAATTTTGGGTTCCCTTTAGTCAAGGCTTCAATTGCTTCAGGCAAACTTACTATCAAAATTACCTTATATGACAAAGCACACTCCTTTAAAGAAACTCTCCATGCTTTCGGAGCACTCGAACTACGGAGCATCGAGATGATTTCTGATGCTTGATTCGCCTTCGCTTTGATGGCATCCACCACGATCAACGCCAGTGTTGTTATGTCACCGTTGGTGTTGCGCTTGTCGGACAACAAAGTTCTTATGCAGAGGTTGTAGTTTGGTGTGTTCTTGCATGTAGTTTCTACTAGATTGTTGTTGTTGTGGTTGTTTTTTTTAGTGTTGAAGTTAGTAGCATGACTAGATATATCATCACAGTCTTCACTTTGGAATTCAAAAAGGAGAAACTCAGCTTACTTTTCTCTAGATGTTGTGAAATCTTAGGTTGCAAGTACACATTTTATATTTCCCATTCACTTTTACTTTTTCACTATAATGAAATTAGATATGTAAATTTTTTTGATAATCGAAGTAAGAGAAACTACAAATGTCTAAGTTTCAGTTTGTACCAAATGTAACTCACTGTTTTCAAATTTTGTCATTTTATTCCAACTATCAGTTTGTACTAGTTTGTGTCGTGCTGGTTGTTGTTCTTATATGCGATCAATCATCTTCACTTTGGTAAGCCTCACATTTCTTGGTGCTTTAATCTCTCTTTCATTTTGGCATAACTTTTGTCATGTTACACTCATTTTACCATATATATATTTGATTGATGCATAACTTTGTTGTACTTTATTTTTAATCCTATTATGTAAGCAAATACTTTCTTTGTAGGTATTAAAAAAACAAGGAAAACTAAATAACTAAAATATTCTAAGGTCAAATGTCTAATATAAAAAGAAAAAAGAATAATACCCAAATAGAGACAAATCATTGACGTTGTACTGCTATGGAGAAATGCCATCTGAACAAAAAGTAGCACTTCTCGAACGACGAAGACTGCAATATGCTGCCAAAAGGCAAACTACCTTGGAAAATTCTACTGCTACAACTTCTAAGGAGTTATCTTCTTCTTTAGAGCCCTGCAACATCATTCTTCCTCAACATACTCTATACATGAGGGATAAACCTCTTGCTTCCAGAAATGGTTAGTTAAATCAAGTTTCACTTTCATTTTTCACTGACATTTTTACTCAAGTCTTACGAATGTCAAATATTGCAGGACCCACAATAACACAAATAGGTTGCTGGAATATTCACCAACTACCTTGTTGTCCTACTCTTCTAAAAAATGTTCCAAACTGTAAATTTTGTGTAGCCAAAAGATTTCAATATGAAAGTCCAACTTTCTGTTGTAACAATGGTTCTATTAAATTAGCTTCCCATCAAATTAGCTTCCCATCAACTACCTCCTGCATTACGACATTTTTATTATGACTACTCTGACGAATCGAAACATTTTCGGACTTACATTAGAACATACAATAATATGTTTTCCTTTACTTCACTTGGCGTAAAGTATGATAAAGAGTTAGCAAATTGGACTAAGGTATTTACACATTTAAGGTGCAAGGACAAATGTACCATATCTTACCTAGCCTCACTGCTGCAGATAACAAAGGAAAAAATTACAACTCTATTTCTATGATAATAAGAATAATAAAGTAAATAAAATGGCCTTCTCGGAAAAACTAGATAAATCTATTATTGAAAATTTGATAGATATTTTACGAATTAATCCATACTCATAATTTCTGAAATCTTTAACACATTCCAGATTTATCTAATTTTTACATCACACTTAAATGTGATTCTACCTTGGATCAACGAACATATAACTTACCAACTGTATCACAAGTAGCAGCTATATGGACTGACAAAAAATTAAGCAGTCTTATTTCCACACCACATATTCGTGTTCACACCTATACTAACGATAGCCAATTAGTTCACTATTACTATGGTTGTTACGACTCCTTACAATATCCTCTGTTATTTCCATATGGTGAAAATGGATGGCATTATGGCATACAAAAGATTTTACAATCAAATAATTATTCAAGAAATCATTCTTCCTGCAAACATGAACAACTTCCAAGTGTCACAAACATGACTTCTATTCATGAATTCCTTAATATTGAAGAGGAAATTTAAAAAAAAATGACAAAAAAAAAGAATATTGTTTCCTGTCGTAAATATTATTGTTACAAACTTCAAATTAGAGATAATGAAGAAAATCATACTTTACATTCTGGAAGATTATTCCAACAATATTCAGTAGATCAATATATAAAACTTGCAACACAAAGATTAGTTCTTTTTATTCAATCAAGATTTATTTCGAACTAAAATATTAGTCGGGCTTATTGATCTACAAAGACTAGGAGAAAGAGAAGTTTCAAATATTGGCCAAAAAATATTCTTGCCTGCTAGCTTTATAGGGGGTCTATGAGATATGCGACGTAGATAATGGACGCCATTGCATTAGTACAACATTTTGAAAAAACAGATATCCTTTTAACAATGACATATAATCCTTCATGGCCCGAAACAGAACATCTGTTGCTAACGACTGATGAAATACAACATAGACCTAATTTAATAAGTCGAGTATTTAAAGCAAAAGTAGAAGAATTAAAGTCAGATATTGTTAAAACAAAAATATTTGGAAAAGTTGTTGCTTATATGTACACTATAGAATTTCAAAAAAGAGGTCTTCGACATGCTCATTTCCTTATTATACTTGAGGATGATTATAAGCTATTAACAGCAGAGGCTTATGACAAAATCGTTTGTGCTGAAATACCTGACGCTGACACAAATGAATATTTACACTCTTTGGTTGTTAAACAATGATGCATGGTCCTTGCGGAACTTTAAATCGTAACAATTCATGCATAGAAATAAAAGAAACTTGTAAATTTAAATACCCTAAAAATTACGGAAATGAAACATCTAAAAGCGAAAATTCATACCCCATTTATAGAAGACGAGACACTGGAAAATTTGTAAAAGTTAGAACCCAATAGCTTGACAATTCATGGGTCGTACCATACAATCCATATCTATTGAGCAAATTTAACTGCCACATAAATGTTGAAATTTGTGCAGATATTAAAGTCGTTAAATATATCTACAAATACATTTGCAAAGGTCATGACAAAATAATTTTCAACATCCAAAGTAATGAAGCTAATACAGAAATTGACGAAATAAAAGAATATCGTACAGGTAGATGGATATCACCACCAGAGGCTATGTGGAGCATGTTTTTCTTCCCTATTAGTGAAATGCATCCAAATGTGTATCATCTGTAGCTACAACTTGAAAACCAATAATTCATCTCTTTCAAAACGACTGCAAAATTAAGTTCAATTTTGAACAATACAGGAAATAAAAGAACAATGCTAACAGAATTTTTTACAATGAATCAAATAAATAAATACGCCATAGAACTTAATTTACTATGCAAAGAATTTCCACAACACTTTGTCTGGTCAATCAACGATAAAATGTGGACACGCAGGAAACAAGGTTATGCTATTGGATGTATTATCAGTTGTCATCCAACCGAAGGATAAAGATACTATATGCGGTTATTACTAATGAATATACAAAGTCCTAAATCATATAAAGAACTTAGAACTGTAAATGTCTTATGTTGCACGACATTTAGAGAATCTGCAGAAAAAAAGGATTGTTAACTTCCGATAATAACTTAATTGAATGCCTATCAGAAGCTACTACTTACCAAATGTCATATAGTTTACGCCGCTTATTTGCCACACTATTAGTATATTGTAATCCTGCTAATCCAAAAGATTTATGGGAAAATTTAAAAGACCTATGTCCGAAGATTTTACAGCTACAAAAAATATACAAACAACTAACGTTCTTTATATGGTTATGAATCACATAAATACTATATTACATTCAATGGGATGAAACATAAATGAGTTTAAACTCTTATTAGGAAATTTTATACCTTCCATATTTTCTTATAGAATAACACAAGAGTCTAAAGACATTTATTTAGAAAGAAACATAGTTGTAACTGAAGAAGATTTACTTCTATATAAGAAACTAAATAAAGAACAACATGATGCTTACAATGCCATTCTTAATAAAATATTCTCAAATGAACCGGGAGCTTTCTATATTAATGGACTAAGAGGAACTGGAAAAACTTTTTTATACTGAACTTTACTAGCTACTTTAAGATCCAAAGGACTTATTGCTTTAGCTACATCAACTTCTAGTGTTGCAGCTTCTGTTATTCCTGGAGGACGAACTTCTCACTCATGCTTTAAACTTCCTGTCAACATAAGAGAAAACTACAACTGTAATATAAGTAAACAAAGTTCACTTGCTGCTTTAATTTAAGATACCAAGTTAATAGTATGGATGAAGTGTCAATGGCAACAAAAAAACTTGTAGAGACTTTTGATTTATTACTAAGAGATCTTATGAGTATAAATATACCTTTTGGTGGAAAAGTCATCATTTTTTTAGGTGATTTTAGACAAACATTACCGGTTGTAAAAAGTGGAGTAAAAGAAGATTTCATTCATGAATATTTATTGAACTCAGATATATGGAATTATCTACAAAGGTTTCGGCTGACAGAAAATATGCGTGCACGAGAAGATCCAACATTTTGTGAATATTTACTTAGAATTGGTAATGGAAAAGAACAAGTTAATCACCATAACAAAATTGAGATTCCAGAATCCATTCTTATTCCTCTCACAAATGAGAAGGAATCATTAAAAAATTTATTCAAATTATTTTCCCCAACTTAAACATGACCATGATTGATACATCTGATACAACATCACGTGTTATCTTAACAACCAAAAATGATTTTGTAAATGAAATTAACCAAATGTTCATAGATCAATTTCTAGGTACTGCTGTGACATTTGTTGGTATTGATGAAAGTGTAGAGCCAAAAGACCAAAGTGAGTATGAAGATTTCTTACATACTTTGAATCCTATAGGACTACCTCTTTATAAGTTAATTCTAAAGCAAAATTTCCTAGTTATATTACTACGCAATTTAAATCCTTCAAAAGGGTTATGTAATGGTACTCGGTTAATTTGTATTGATTTCAAAACTCATATTATAAGTGCTAAAATTGCAAGTGGAGATTTCAAAGGAAAATATATTTTCATTCCCTGCATTACCTTTATTATCACCACAAGATGAAAAGGCACCAATTCAATTCAAGAGAACACAATTTCCCATTCGATTATGTTTTACCATGACTATAAACAAAGCTCAAGGTCAAACACTAGATTTTGTTGAAATTTATTTACGTGAACCTGTATTTTTACATGGCCAACTTTATGTTGCTTTATCAAGAGCAAAAAACTCAAACTGTGTAAAAATAATATTACGACCAGAAACAACAGATAATCCCGGTGATTATTCTACTTACAATATAGTATGTAGTGAAATCATTAATAAGGACTTCTCTTAAAAACACTTTTCACAGATTCCATGTAAATTTCCTACGTTTTGAAGAAAACCTAATGGATCTCATAGTCCTACACCATGTGAACAAGTGCTCTTCTATGGACTACAATGATTTACGATTTTATATTTGGAAATGATGATTTCTTCCCAGTAACCTACTTTAACCTATCCTTATATGAACCATCCAAGAAAGCTTACCAAAACTTATGTATATTGTACCTAATGCAATAAATGTATCCTTTCTCTCTAAATAATTTCTAAATTAAACTATTTTATGTATTTCTTTCGTCCATCATATACTATGAAAAATATGCTACAAAAATATTGCACACTTAACTGAATGGTATCATTAACCAAGGGTCTTCAAAAATAACTTCCCTGCCTCCCTGAAGTAGGGGTAAGATCTGGATACACTCTACCCTCCCAAACCTCGCTTATGGAACACCTTTGTTGTTGTCTCTGGCACATCTACCATTTTGCAGTACCGACTAATAAGTGCAATACTATGAACAAAATTGTAACCAAAATTATAGTAAACCATATCAAACCTCTGCTCCCCGAAATAATAGGACCGACTCAAGCTAGCTTCTTCTGAATTATTGGTTGTGTTGCGCATCATCATTTAAGGTGTTTTTGTTCATGTACGACAATAATGAGTTTTTTTATATATATTATGTACGAAATCCTTGTAAATAGTTTCTGTATGAAAAGTCAATTGAATAAACTGCAAGTCGGAGAAGAAAATCATTCAAAAGAACAAATTTGAGATATTGGAATATTTCTCGACTACTTTCCCCTACATTTCCTCTGTTAGTTGTTTGTCATTTTGCTTTATCTCTTCTCCAGACTGTTGAATTGTTGCTTGTGTTGCACATCATCATATAAGCTGTTGTTGTTGATGTATGACAATAATGAGTTTTTTGATATATATTTTGTATGAACTCCTTGTAAATAGTTTCTCAAGCATAGAGAACACATATTCACAGCTGTAGTTATCTCTACCAGCCAGCCAGCCACTCAGATTGCTCTATTTTTGGTTAGCACTTATTCTAACTATGCTATGTAGTTGACCCAACCTATCATGTAATTGTATGCTACAAAATTAGTTGTGTATGTCTGCAAGGAGGACCTAGAAAAAAATGTAATCATCTTTGATTAGTAGAAGATATTTGCTTAGTTCCTTAATAAATAGAAGAATTTAAGTCACATCATTCATTCCTTCTGATGCTTGACTACATTCAGATACTACTGTATTAACCTTTATGATATAGTTCCTTATTTTTTTTCTTTAAGTTGATACATGCATACTGAAATTGAACCTTGACGCTTGGGCCGAGCTGTTCTTGCAGCAGTCTATATGTCTGCTTACAAGTTTTTGTGATAAATTAACAAATGCCAACATATACGTAACTATGTTTTATGCTTTTTCTTGTTTTTATTAGTCCTAACAATTCATTGAACGAGACTTGTACAATGAGAAGAAGATAAGGAAATTAGTCATGAATATGGTGCAAAGAACATCATAACCTCCTTTTTAAGAGAACTTTTTTGGATGACCGAGAAATCCCCGGTTAGTAGTGCTTCATTTGAGACTTGGTAGATAAAAAACCCTCCTCTACCCTTCTCCACTTAAATACTATAGGCGGAATGGTTTGAACCCATGACATGCATCTAACCACACATCACAAGCTACACTCTTACCATTAGAAGCCCTGGGGATGTAAAGAATTCTTATTGATTTTGAGAATCAGAAATAGCTGATTTATTTAGGTAAGTTGGTGCTAATACGTCATCAAATTTATTTTTAGGTAACATATTTAATCGTACATAACAAACTTACTTGCAAGATGGAGCTATTTTTAGTTGAATGATGCGTTATAGTTAAAGATTTATCCCTCTTCATCTCTGTTTATGCTGGAAGCCTATACTCTATATGCTATACATATGTGCATTATCCTGATCAAAATATATATATCCAAGGAGTTAAGGGTGGGCAGGGGGAGGGGGAAGGAAGGGATAGGGAGACAGTTGGGATCCAATATAAGATGTATGCATATGCATATTTTACTGTACTTCAACTTCTTGTGTGTGTCCATCTATTGGTTTATGATATAAGAGGTTATGCGACTATAATTTATAGTATTATGTTGGTCATCTGTTCAAGTTCTCTCGAGTATATGTCCCTTAAGTTATTTGTGACAGAGAAAATAGATCAGGTGTAGGTTCTTCAACTAGCAATAGGTAAAAGCCTGGGTCTTGTCTTGTATTTGCTTATGTTACGTGGCTAACTCTATGCTAACTTACATCGCTAAGATTTTGACCAGCTATTAATATGGACTCCAATGTAACTTTATTTGGCTTCACAAGAATATTCTTAATAACACTTAATGCATTTTCCACTTTTCCAGTACGACTGTAAAGATCGACTATACACCTACAGTATTCAATCCTAAGAGCAATCTTGTGAATTCCTTTCATTGCTTTAAAATACTTCAACCCTTTTTTGACTAAACCAGCATGACTACATGTGGTGAGGACTCCTGTAAAGGTCACCACATCCAGTTGAGAACCTTCATTTTGTATTGTTGATTTCCTTTTTCTTTCACAAAAGAGAATCAAAAGCACTACTATTACACTGCCTACATATGCATTATATAGAATCTGATCTATGCTACTCCACTAGCTAACTATAGTACAATTAAATTAACTAACTACCTAACTGATAACTAAGTAGTGACTTCTATACACACAAAATATCTACTAACTACCTTACTAAGAGAATTTTTCTATCTATTTCTATTACATAGGTTAGTAGCAGCTGCTGTTTTAGCAGTTGTGCTGTAATCATCTTTTCTTTGTTCTTCATTGTCTTCTTCAGTACAATCTCAGTTTGTGGGGCTTCCCATTACTGCCAACACCATCTGCAATCACTCCAGTGGATTGGCCTTCTTTGTATGGTATTTCTTTTTATCAACCCCAACAAGTAAATCAGTTACACCAAAATAAATCTGAACTGATAGTCTTACAAAGAATTTATTTCCATGACTTGACACATGGTAACAAGATTACCAGTTACGCCAAGACACCCCTTCTTAACTTTTGTACACTATCAGTATAAAAGAATTATCCTATTTCTTCGATACTTTCTCAACCTTTTCAGCTACTTTGGTTGTGACTTGGGCTCTAATGGGAAACACTTGTCCTCCAACTGATGCATTTCTGTTGCAAAAAGGAACCTGCTCAAGGAAATATAACTAGTGTACCCTTACAGTTTAGCTCTTTTAAGACTTTGAAGTTATTATAACAACAACATATCCAGTGTAGTCTGCGTCTGGGGAGGATAGAGTTATGTGGACCTTACCCCTACCTTGTCGTAGATATGTTATTTTCAATAGATCTTTGGTTCAAGAAAAGCAAAATGCACTATTTATGAAGACATAAACAGTAACAATAGAAACATAGTAAAGGAAATAGAGACATTTCAACCTGTTTGTTTGGTTTTGACTTGAAATAGAGTTTTAAAATATAAACATATTTTTGAATCTTATGGTGATAGATTAAAGATATTTATTGTGTTATTTGCAAACTTATATAATTTATCATAATATTTCCTTCATGACCTAACATTTTGACTAAATGATATGTGTTGGCATTGGTGTGCAGCTAGCTTTGCACTGCACATGGCTCTAAGGTCCAGGATCGATCTGATAACAACCGACCCTCCTGATTGGACTTGTAAAGTATAGATTGTCAACATCAGTCGATAGAGAAAAATCCTTGAGAAGCAAATCCTATTCCAAAATCTTCTTTTAGAAAATAAAGAGGTACTCCCACCTATATAGTGCTGCTATATACTATCGTATGCATACTTATTATATGGTTGCCTCCATCTTACCAAAGATTTCAAATATACAGGGCCAATAAATTAGGGTTGTTTTGTATGGAGATGACATTGCATATTATGTGGACAAGTTAGTTCTCCTTAACACCTACCTAATCGTGGCTGCACGGGTAAAGGATTCACCAAAATCATATGGCCGGCCAATACATACATATTACTGGATACTTTATAAGGAAATAATAGTTGAACGTATCAACCCCACCACCAACTAAGCTAAATCTCATTCCTTTAGCCAATATTGCTCAACTGATACCCACTCCCTCTACAGAAATTGGTATATTATTCTTGCCAAAAGTTGTACGACTGAAATTTATATGCCTGCACAGATAGATACTAAATATATCCTTCTATTTCTTACTACTAGATATTCTAGGATTTATTATCCGTTGTGGCCCTGAGAAATATGCAGGTCGCACACAAAATAAGTGTTGAGAGATCACCATAGCTGACGACCAGTAAGTACATCTTTTACATCTTTTATAATAGATTCCAAAACAAATAGTAATTACTTTTGCTACTTTCAGGAACACTCAGTTTCTCCTTACCTTATGGGGTGACTTCACCGAAATTGAAGGGCCTGAACTGCAAGCTAAAATAGAAAAAGAAGAATACCCGGTGATCCTCGGAAGGAACATAGGAATTTCTTCTTATCAAGGTATAACCACATTAAAATATTCCAAAAAAAGACGTATTTTTTAATGTGGTTTATATACATCTTTTAATGTGTTAACACAACAATACGCATTGATCCTTCTTATCCACATGCATTAGAACTTCTCGACTGGTATGAAATTCTCACATTTATTCTCAACCTTTAACCTACCCTTAGGGAGCACAAACGCTAACTTATTCGGTCTGCTGATAGGGTCAAATCAAACAAAAGCATCCTTTCAGGTCGGGCATCGACCACACTTTCAAGCTGTGCATCAGGCAGCATCTCCACGGCATCCACCCCTCTCATTGTTGCTTCTGACTCTCACAAAGTAACCTTTATTGCAGAAATAACCTCATAAACTTCTGTAAGTTACAAAGTTATCTGCACCTAATTAGTAGACTCAAAGACAAAATTAAGCATATACAGACTTTTGTTCTCCTTAATAGGTTGGTATTTTAAATGTTGAGGCAGCAATGTCAATATCAGATGAGTTCCAAAATTTCTGCGTGCTAGAATGCCCAGGTTGCAATAAAAAAATGCACAAAAGACAGGAAGTCATTTGATTATCCAAAGTGTCTGTGGAAGATGACATTAGTACCTCAGTATTATATTGTTGACATATACATAAATTGTACTTCTCCAAAGCACATCATATACTCAAACATTTTAAGTACTAACTCACCATGGTTATAGGTGTATATTCCAAACTGATCTTATGGATGTGAGCTTGACGACAATATTGATTTCAAGTGCACTTGGTGAAAAAATGCTCTCTATGACAGTAGAGGATATATTCGACATAACATATGTCAAAAGGTCAACATTTATTTATGTCTACCTTTAATTTTCTTGAATGAACCTTATCCCTAACACATGCTTCATCTCTTACAACTGACTCTCGTTTTCAGCTGCAGCTCCTTCGTCTTGACCATATCCATCAAATTTTGTTCAATAAATCATTCAACACTCAGCTAAAGAAGTCATCCTGGGTAAGCGCTAATGTTACTCGTACAAGCCTAACAATTGTATCGTTCACAGAAAAAAAGCAGGTATTGCCGCTGACTTTTGACCAAAGAATTGCTAAGAATGACAAGCCACTTGCCACGAGCGAGCAAGAAATGGAACCAACAATAGTTGAATCTGGATCTTTAGGTGCAACACTAGCACTTGAACCACTCACGCCAGCAAAAAAAAACTAAGAGGTTAGTGAACTTAAATTTTCAGTAAAAAAATTTCATTTAGTCCGCTAGAAACTTCAAAATGCAGGACATGCATGTATTGATTCGACGTAAACACCAAATATGAATATAAATTATTAAGTGTGACACTTTTTAAGTTGGCAAAAAGTATACAATGGGTGTGGGAACAATAGTCAAACATTACATATATACATGTTGACAAGCTAATGGGACAGAAAGTGTCTAACCTGTCCAAATACTCACCATCAATAATTAGATCATCCAAGATGTCTATGTTTTTACCTTTATTAATTTGACTACTGTTTTTTATAATTAATAAGTTTGATATATTCCATCCATAACTCAAAGTTAAGAAAGAAAAGTACGAATAATGATATGTTAAGTAGTACTTGAGGTGAGAAACAAATAGATGAATTCATTATAAGATGTTCATTATAAGAACAAGCAAGGAGGTTGTAAAACAATCCTATAAAATTATTTTAACCTACTTCTCTGTAATTAGGAAAGCACTAAGAAAAACAATCCTGGAACTTGTAAATTTAAGTCAAATTTATCAAACAAGAGAAGTTCAAAATAGAACTGCACTTAAACACTATCTGCCTTTTTCACATTATATAGAGTCCCACATATTGAATCCCTTATCCCACTAGGTCCAAGGAGGTATGGATACCAAATTCCACCAGTTAATGAGATAGGCATTCACATCACTAAAAATAAGATTGTAACATAATAAACAAAATGTAAATGCAACAACTTGTACTATTTTTTTTTCTTTTACTTTACATAGATTAACATGGAAAGTGAGAATTTTATGATTAAGGTGTAGTGATTAATGTTGTCACTGATCTAGATTAGGGATAATACCCACGAAAATACTTGAACTTTAACCAAATTTCCAGTGCAGCATATTGAACTTTGCGAGGGTCCTATTATCCCCTTATACTTTTTTAATTGGAATTAATTCCCCCTCGGACTTTTTTAAAGTGAAATTAATCCCCCCCCCCAAAAAAAATGTTATACCCAGTTTTTACGGTGGAAAGTGTGGTACACGTGCTGTTTCTTCTTTATTTTGTCACTTTTCAATATTTTTTCACCATTACAACCATATTAAATATTTCAAATAATTTCATTCAGTCAATTTCGAATTTCAAGTCCATTCTTATTACTCCAAAAGTTTTCAAATTCAATTTTCAGTTTCAAACATTGAATTCCATCGAGTTTATGAAGAAATTTTTTTCAAATAATTGAATGGAATCTTCCATTAATTTTCCATTGAAACTCGGAAGATTCAATTAGAGAGTTTCATTAATGGAAGATTCAATGAAACTCGCTAATTGAATGAAACTCGCTAATTGAAAACTCAATGGAAGATTCAATTTCCATTAATGGAATTCGGAAGAATAAAAAAATTTAATTTCATGTATGAAGACAAAAATACAGACTGTACATGTATGACTCTATTCAATCTTCCGGTAATAAAACTCGAAAGATTTAATTTTCATTAATGGAACTCGAAAGATTCAATTAGCGAGTTTCCGAGTTTGAATTTTCTGAATCTTCCATTGAGTTTCAATTAACGAGTTCCATTAATCTTTCAGAATGGAAACTAAAATGGAATCTTCAAGAATTTAATTTCAATTCAACAATGGAGCAACCATTGTTGAAGAAAAGAAAGAAAGAAGAAAGAAGAAAGAAGAAAGAAGAAAGAAGAAAAAGAATGAAAAAATAAATAAAAAATATAAAACTTTAAATAATTATAAAATGAAGGGGTTTTTTGGCAAAAAAAAGAGTTTATAACGTTTTTAACACTTTTCACGCGCTCAATGCGCATGACTAACACACAATGGGCCAAGTGGCAGATATATACCATTAAAATACGAAAAAAAGTCTGGGGGGTAATAGGACCCCCGCAAAGTTCAATATGCTCAACTGGTAATCCGATCAAACTTTAGGTATTTTTGTGAGTATTCTCCTTCTAGATTATTATAGTTTCTGCATCTGAACAACCAATAGTTATTATATTTTTTAGTTAATACTAAATAAGTAGTACATGTTGTCTATGTGAGGAGAGAGTTAAACAAACTCAGTTGCATTTGTTTAAGGAATATACCTGGATCACTAAACTAATTGGTAATCTAGCAATCTGGTAGACATAAGTAGCAAAGAAGGGAGACAAATGAAAAGTTCTGCTAATATAATTCTTTATATCTGATTATGAACTTAACTTCATTTTCGTATGCTCACAGGAACTATGGTCCTCTTTTTTGGTAACTTTTGCATACTAGAAAAGGATGAGATTTATTTTTGGGCTCTAAATCGCTATATTTTGACTCAATATGAAGCACGTTCGGCAGCTTTAGAAGCCATCACACTGCTACAAATTTATCGACAACGAAAAGTGCTACTTCCAGTTAAGTTTTACCACATTACTTTCAAAATCATGATTGTTAAGTTAGAGTTGAGGTTAAGATATCTATTATAGCAATGTAGACTAATTTTCTTGAAAATCAATTCTTTCATAAAATCTGCTAAATCTGAAAAAATTTAGCATCATCATTTCTGTTCTCTGTATCTATTGTGTGGCTATAGTTTGCCTGGTTTTGATTTTGCGTTCATAAGGACTTTAAAGAAGTGTTCAATTTTTATTTTTATTTTTATTTGACACGGTAAAACTAAAGACAAGTAGAATATTCTAAAATATTTTTTTAATTCTCTGATCTCAAACGTACCATGTGGAAACTTGAAATCAAAAAGTTCAGAGAAAAGGAAGTTGAAACTTGAAACGTACCATGTGAAAACTTGAAAGTTTTTCCGTCCTTACTGTTGAACTTGGTCATCCATAATTATTCTTAGAAATTATTGTTATTCTCAGTAATTAATTTTTGGTAAAAGCATTGTTGGGATGTTAACAACCTTTCCAGCTCAGTTATGAGAAAGAAGTTTAATCATGTATTACAGTATAGCTTTCACACTAAAATTTATTACGATTTGGTATTCATTTTACTAAGGCTGCTAATATTTACCTCTTCACATTAGGCATGTCATAACTATTTTTTGGAATGCAAAACTATGGCTGGATTCTTAGCTCTCCCATCCTACCGCTGTACATTGAGAATATGATCGTGTGGTAGCTGAAAATGCAAGGACTGTAATCTTTTTGGGTTGTATTGTAATTACCACTAGAACAATGGTTATTGTAAATATTATTTAATATATGTATGTATGCCTCCTTAATTGTAGCATTTTTGTGCTTCATTACACATTACTTCATGATGCTCCATAACATGGCGTGACAAGCATACATATTCCCTTTATATATAAGCCAGCAACAAAAGACTATGACACTTATTAGTAGATAGTACACGCTGGTCCTGACAGTATAATTTTATTAAAAGATAAAAGATAAAACAACAACATTGGTGACAAGAAGTTTACAATTCTACAATCAACCAACAACACTTTTTGTAATAACAAATGCTCTTATATAGTATTTTCGCCCGTGCATCGCACGGGCACGGACATACTAGTATATATATATATACACACACTAACGGGGATATGACCCTTGTTAATATGGGTCTAACGTAACGTGACGAATATTTTTAGATTAATTATTGTGATTTATAATACTTCTTACGTAATTTTTCAATAATATACGTTACATTCCCCGTCTCAGTTTATGTGGTATTGATACAATTTTGAAAGTTAATTATTTTTTTTACATATTTTAAATTATTAATTATTTTGATTTACAATACTTTTTCTTCAGTTTCAATTTATGTGTTAGTAATAAAATGCAGAGGGTCAAATAAAATTTTACGTCTTTTTAATTATTTCTAGTCGTTAGTTGTTATGATTTCTAATATTTTTATGTATTCACAAATATATAGCAGATCAAAAAGAAAAGTAAAATAAACAAATATAAAAGAAAATATCTAGGCAAACAATACAAGTAAACATGTTGATGTACTGCTTGATTATCATCCATTATAAGTGGGGTAATAAATCACAAATGCCAATTTAAATGGGACAATCCTTAGATGGAAATAATAATTAATTAGGGATGATATAGTAAAATCACGATTGAACTAGCTAAGCAAACATGTCTTAAATGACTTACAACAACTAATTAGAACACATCTAACAAAATTACTATAAAAATATTTGTGAAAAAAATTTAAGGATCTCATATAAGAGGTGAAGTTAATTTAAAACATCAAGAGCAAAATTTATCATATTATGTCTATTTTACTTTTTTATTAAATATTATTATTTTCTTATTACTTAGATGACTTATAATAATTAATTACGCCGACATTTAGTAAAATTCCTGTTGATGCAACTGAAGCAGACATATCATAAATGTCTATTTTTTTAATAAAATATTATAATTTTCTAACACATATCTGATTTGTAATAATTAATTAGGTGTGATGTTTAGTAAAATTACGGTGACGCAGTTGAAGCAGATATGTCATAAATGTCTATTTTATTATTTTACTAAATATTATTAATTTTTTAATATATAAATAACTTATAATAATTAATTAGGAGTGATATAGTAAAATCAGGATTGAAGCAGCTGACATTATTAATATGTCTTTGTTAAAATAACAATTAGAATAAATATAGCGAAAAAATATTTCTTGTGCAAACATATACATAGTCAACTAATGTTTTAAATAATTTTAAATTCTAAATTTTCAATTATCTAAGAACATAATAAGCACTGTGAATTTTTACTTTTACAATTTTATAGTTGATTCTAGGGATGTTAGTGGACTTCTAAAAATAAAAAAAATATCAATGATTAGATTTCTTTAATTAAAATCATAGATTTAGTAGGCGTTAATCTTAGAAAAATAAATTAAAAAAATATCTTATCAATGAATAAGTAATATGAGTAAAATGTATTTTATATATCAAGTTTAAGAAAATGAAAGAGAAACTTTTATTTTAAGTTTGAGATGATTAAAATGATTACAAATCAACAGGTAATTAACGCTCAAAGTTTCAATTATAAAATCTATTAACTCATAAGAGTAGCATGCTTGATCAAATAATGATGATATATTTTACATATATAAGAGTAAATAATTATTACACGTTATTTAATAAAGCATTATAGATGTTTATCCCTCACATAAATAAAACCTTATTAGGTATTTCTATTTAATTTCTTTATATTTAGTAATATTGACTTGACACAAACCTTAAGAAAATATTTATTACGAATTTATTTTACTAAATGAACTTTATAAATTATATGTTGAAAGTTTAAATTTGACTAAATAGTATTTCATATAAAGAAAAGGGAAAAAGTAAATTATATTTTTAATATGAAATGTAAATAAAAATAAAATTTATTTAATTTTATTACATACAATAAATATTAATGTACATTACAATGTTTATACTAAATAGTATTTAATGTTCAGCAAAACAAATATTAAGTACTACTCCCTTTTTTAAGGAAAAAACTAACTCAGCATTTGGAAAAAATAAAATGAAAGAACGGAGAAAAAGATAAATCCATCTAAAACGCAGCCACGTTGGAAATTCAAAAGCTTTTTTGTAGAATAAAATTATCTTTAAAATTTTGAAAATTTACCAAGACACCTGGTGAATAATCATGTTATAAAAGAATAAATTTAGGGAAAAAATGAAATATGATAAAATGATAAGTTGACTTTTATTTCACTTTAGACAAATTTATTTCGACTGGGATATAATATAAAATGAATAAATTTTTTTGTACCATAATAAAATAAAAGTAGAAAATTTAAGGAGTTATGATTTGATATTTATTTAATTCATATTTAGTTAGAATTAATTTATCTAATTCATATTAAAATAGATTTTCTAATGCTGATCTAGTTTAGTTTTCCAATACTAATAAGGCGCTTTTTAGTTATCGAGCAAAACCTTCTTTAACTCTTCTCTCCAGTTTAATAAAATCTCTTCTTATATTCGTTATATTGGATGTTAAACTCATGCCTAGTTTATTCTTCAAAATATTTTTATTTCCTTTAAATACTTTCTAGCCTAACCGTGCATGGTTAATATACAAATGAACCTAGAACCATGGTTAGTTGTGATCGTCTTCCTTGAAGAAGTCGCCCGCTAAGTAACGTCACCTACTCGCAAAGACGTTGACCGCGACTGCCTATTTATCTCCCTATTTCACAACCCAATTCTTTATATCTCAAATTTTTACTTCCATTTTTCTCTGCTTTAAAAAAAAAAAAAAATTCCTCCTCAACAATGGAATATCGCGCGTTAGAAATTAATGTTATGTCCGGTAAAGATCTCAACAAGGTCAATCTCATCACAAAGATGGACGTATACGTCGTCGTTTCAATCTCCGGCGCCAACGATGACAGATCCAATCAGAAAACCAAAACACACGTCGATCACGACGGTGACAACAACCCCACCTGGAATTTCCCAATCAAATTCACCATTGATGAAAACGCTGCTGTTCAAAACCGTTTACATCTTGTGTTTAAGCTCCGATGTCAACGTGCTCTTGGAGATAAAGATATTGGTGAAGTTGATGTTCCGATCAAAGAGCTTCTTGAATCTCCCAATAGCAGTACTGGGAGTAAACAATTTGTGAGTTATCAAATCAGAAAACCTTCTGGTAAACCCAAAGGTCAACTCACTTTTTCTTATCAATTTAGTGATAAGATCACTGGTAATAGCAGTATCGATTCTAAAATTGATCACCCCGTGACTGCTTATCCGGCGGTTAATCCAAATCCGATGGTGGAATCCACTTCTGTATACCCACCACCGCCACCGCCGCAAGGTCCTACTCGGCCATATCCACCTCCTCCGACCTATGCTTGTGGTGGCAGTGGACCTACTCCACCACCACCCACAGCGGGATATCCTCCATCAACGGTGGGATATCCACCAGCACCGGCAGGATATCCACCATCATCGGGTGGATATCCACCAGCACCGGCGGGATATCCACCGGCGACGGCATATCCTCCACCGCCCCAATATGGATATCCGCCACATCAAGGTGGATACGGGTATGGGTATCCACAGGTACAGCGGCCGCCAAAGAAGAACAATAATTTCGGGTTAGGATTAGGGGCGGGTTTACTTGGTGGAGCACTTGGTGGAATGCTTATTGGAGATGCAATTTCAGATGCTGGAGGTTATGACGGTGGATTTGACGGTGGATTTGATTTCTAATCCTATTAGTTTTAATAAGTACTTTTTTCCCTTATTTTTGTGAGTAGATAGTTCATGTGAAAATTGTAATATTATGGAATTTTGATGACATAAATCAAGAAACGTTTTCACTTAATGTTCAACGAATCTATCATCCATTTTGAGTCATAAGTTATTTTTTGTTGTCGAAACTTTTTTGGATTAATTGCTTCGTTGTGTAAAGTCAACGTTTTAGGCGCAGCAGAACTGAATTGAGGATAAAATACTCCTTCAATTATCACTTGGAAATATCTAACAAGATTAACTTATGAATTTCATTAAAGACGGGGAAGATAAAATCTTGCGGGGGAGAGTTAATACATTATACAAAGATGGTTAGATAAATTTCCATGAACTTTTGAATGAGGAGAAAGTCAGGAATATTGTGATGGACAATTTGGTGTATCCTGCGGGTTGTCAAGATTTTAGGAATGGTAGTGTTAGAAATTGAATTAAGAAGTTTGAAAGAGATTGTGGAAAAAATAAAAGAGAATTGAATTGAGCATTCGGATGAACAAATAATTTGAATTGAATCTATATATTGAATATATTCAATTGAAATAAAATAGTACAATGTCCTATTTATACAAGTAATGAAATTTAAATAAACTTAACTAAAACCCACTATCACGGATATGAAAATAATGATTAAAATCGGATCAATTGTCAACTGCCCCTATCGGAAATCGGTTTGACTACTGATTTTGAAGGAACAAACTAGAGTTACCTCTCTTTTCTATTCAAGAGTTCTTATGCGTTTCAACGCCCCTTTGAGATCCCAAAAAATGAATAAAATTTTTTTCTTAGGAACACATACAAGATTCGTCACTACAAAAAGGATAATGGTAATCCTACCATTAACTACTTCATTTATGAATTTCATAGTAATAGAAATACATATTCTATCGAGACAAAATTTGGAACTTGCTATCCTCTTGCTTAGCAGGCTCCATAAAAAGGATAATTCATTCGAATTGACATGAGAGTCCAAGTACATTGCTAGAATCTATGTTGTATATTTGAAAGAGGTTGGCCTCCTTGTTTCTCTCATGCGCATCAGATACTAAATAATGTGTATGTCGACTTCAACCAAAGTAAACCAAACTAAAATCCAACACTAAATCGACTTCAAATCATCTAAATAACGTAGAAAACTAAACAAGATACAAAATAATAAAGTGATACATTCATAAATAAGGTGAGATACACTCCTAAATAAGATACAAGATATTAGAGATATATATTAAAGATTTATCTAGGATGTACAAAAAAATAAAATAATAAATAAGAATTTTTTAAATTTGGGTCAAAATCAACATGTTGAGGCGGTTGAAATCAAGGCTGACCCAAGCTATGTACTGCAGTAGATGAATAAACAGTAAGATGAAAAAAGTGAATCAACCCGGTCCAATGAACAAATACGACAATATTTCAATATCCCCCTCAAGTTGGAGGGTACGAAAGAACCCCTAACTTGCGCAATATATTGTGATGCAGAGTACCAATGAGAAGATGATTAAACAAGTGAATGTAATAGTAGCAGGGATACTACCATCATCAGAGAATATGGCCAAACTGAATAAAAAATAAAATTTAATATCAAACATGCATATGGTGTGAGAGTGAAGCGGTTGGCCCAATGATAACATCAATTAAGTTTACTGATATGAATTGATAAAAAAAAGAGTTGAAGAATGGTGTTAGAAGGAGTGATTCTTGATGATGAAGATCTTAAAAAAATTAAAAATACCACAACGGATATATAAATTTGAAGGATTATACCGTTGACGTAATCGAGAGAAAAAAGTATTGTTTGAACGAGAGATTCAATGAAGGTTACAAAAAATAGTTGATTCGAAAGTGACACCAAAATAAGTTTTTTTTTAAATGAGAATATTAATGATGGTTGTTGATTTTGACGTTGTAATACCCACACTTTTCTTAATTCAGTTCAGCTCCTAGTGCTTGCAAAAGAGGCTAAAAGCTTGAAAATTTAGCTATGTGTTGAGCACTTAGCCATTTTTTAAGACTTTCTAACTTTGAGAAATTTTAAGTTGACCTTTCGAACTCCGAGATGATGGTTTTTGAGTTGATTCATGTTCAGGGATGTAAGGAGCATGTCTCAGATAAGTTTTGGATTTTTCGGACGAGGATTGGGTCACGTTTGGATTTTAATTCCAGCAGCTCAACGCGATTCCACCGCGTCGTGCCAGGAATAGCGATGAGACACTCATCGCGTCGCGGTGAAGGTGTATTTATCATGATCTTGATTCATAAATCGAATGCATGTGTCATGATCTTTATCCTAGCGTGTGAAGTGCTTATTAGGTGAAAAATGTTCATAGAAATCACTTAGAACAAAGTTAAGCTAAGAGTCTTTGATTCGTCCAAAGTTTGGTATTTGATTCTACAAGGGTCAACTTTAAACATGTATAACTTTTGATATACGTGGAATTTTTCAGTTCAAGACCCACCAAATTGTAGATAATTGAATTAGCTTTCCAACGATACCGATTTCGCCTTAATTTGATACCCGAACGAAAAGTTATGATCATTTTCTTCAGAAGCAGCAGCTCACCGCAATTTGACGGCGTCGCGATGAACCTTCAAAACGCAATTCGGGTTACGAATGTTTGGTTTAAAAGATGGAGGGGCAATGAGGTCTTTTCCAACCTCAACCCAGGTTGTAAAAACACGATGTTAAGCGTCCATTAGGGCATTATTTACCCTCATTCTCCTATTTTACTCTCAAGAACAAACCCTAATCATTCCTCTTTAAGATCATCCATTCCATCACCCCCTCTTCAAGAAAAATCAAGATTTTGAGTTTCCTAATCTAAGAATCTCAAGAAAGCTTTCAAGATCATCTCCATGGCTTTCAAGTTCAAGGTTTCTCCACCAAGTCAAGTCCATTAAGGTATATGGGAGTTCATCCATGGGTCCGCTTTCACCCATGGAGCCAAAAACCCATTTTCAAGTTCAAAGTTATGATCTTAACATGTTAATATGAATTATATCCATGAAACCTCCTTGAATTTTGATTATGTATCATGGTTACAAATAGTTTTCGTTGAAATTGCCTTGATATGTTCGAATGATGATTTTCACATGTTAAATCCTTAAACCATGTTTTTATATTAAAATTTATGTGATTTTCTTGGTTTAACTACTCCCATGTTTTAACTCATGATCCTCATGTGTTTGATTTCAAGTTAAGAGTATATGTGTTTTCAAGTGGAATGAGCCAATACATATTTTAAATGTTATGATCTTCGTATCAAATCCCTAAGTGTGAATTGATTCATGTAGCCATGATATTTTCGCATGCTTGCTCATTCCCATGCACAATTTTAGGGTCTTCACGTGTCTGATGAAATTCCCATACCATGTTCAATCAATTTCAAGATGAATCCTCAAGTTATGAATTTTTCCATGTAACTTTATTTTTCTCTCATGTTTAAGACATTCTTATGTTCAAGATATGACATTTACATGTTTTGATGAAAGGCCTATGTCCCATTTAACGTGAATTCCATGTAAATCCCCAATTCATGATCTTAGTCATGTAATTATGCTATGCTCCCATGTTTAAGATAGTTCCATGTTCAAGTTCATGATTCCTAAGTGTTTGATGAAATGTCCTAATGGTTGGGTTTTGAATATTAACTACTTATTATGTCCCGAAGCTTTAATGTGTCCTATTGTTATTGTTATCGAGTCCTGGGGGTTATAAATACCCAAAATTTAGTTGTTTACCTAATTTTCAGTATCTACAGAATGATTTCAGTTATACCATGAGCAATATCATTTAGTCAGTGATATGGTTAGTTATGAGTCCAATTAAGCCTAGCTCAGTCCAGTTTCAGTCCCAGTATCAATTTACACATTAATAATTCCTCAGAATCCGTATGAACTGTTTTTTTTTCAGAATACCATGACCTGAGCTTATCAGTTATTAGTTATTAGTGCATGCACCAGTTAGTAATCCATGTAAGTTCAATTGGGAGTAGGATTTAGCACCGAGCGAACCCAGAAATGGGGGCTCACCTGCCAGTTGAGGGTGTGACTTTTAGTAGTAATCCCTGCGTTCCAGAACTACATAGCCAACGCAGGTTTGAGATGTTAACCTGCCAGTTGAGGGTTGACACATATCTCACCAGAGCACCTACTAGTAGAGTGTGACTCTTTAGTCCTTCCAGACTCCATAATAGTGGATCCACACAACCAGTGTTAGTACCCGTGGCACGGTACTGACACCCTTCCAACTGGGGTTACATGTTGGATCCAGATTATCTCAGATTGGGACATGTTGGTTAGATGATACCTCCCACAGTCTCAGTACAGTATTCACTGTCTCTTCAGTTCAGGTTTGCTTGACTAAGTGTATAACCTTTTAGATATTCGATTTAACAACTTCCAGTCTTTCAGATTACAGATTATCTAAGTGACATACTATATATACACTTAGTCCTGCATCCTCAGATTTTATATTTTTCATGCATTTATGCTTAGTTATCTCATATGGTTCAGTTAAACCTTACCCCATTGCATAGTACTCCATAGTTTCAGTCCAGTTATTTAGACTAAGTATAGCCCAGTCTTACATGACTAGTATTCAATTATCAGTCATTCAGTTAATCAGATAAGTTTAGTATATATCAGTTTTCGTCATGTAGTTTCAGACCCAGTATTCATACAGTATCCATGATTTTTCATATCCTAGTTTTAGTTATACATATATTATAGATGTAAAGTTTTAAGAAACTAAGTGTAGTGATTCACCATCTTATCAGATTATGTTTGTTCCTCATGCTTTAAGATGTTTTCATCTTTCATTTTATTTTAGCCTATTGATGAGTCTACTTACACTTAGCATGCATGCTTTAAGATTTCATACATAATCAATTTTAATTATTGCATTCACCCCCGCTCACTCAGTATATTCCAGAGGTACTGATCCATATATACATCTGTGTGGCTACTTATTTCATAATGTAGGTACCATTTTTAGCCTGCACATTATGATCAAACAGTTGCAGTTTTCAGCCAGCAGGTGATGAGTTCTCTTATTTTGGAAACTCCAGACAGTTTTGGTTCATGTACAGTTGATTTTTTTTTCATATGTATTGATTAGTGGTAGTTGGAGGCATGTCCCAACTATCTATAGTCAGTATAGTAGAGGCTTCATAGATGTCATTCAGCATTAGTCATGTAAATTCAGTTCTCTCTTCAATTTTTATCAGATTGAAAATTGTATCAGTAATATAATTTCTTCCAGATTTTATCATGGTTATATTTTCGCATAGCAGAACAACTATTTAATATATTATAATTCAGTTTTTTATTAGTATGCTAGTTCATGGGTTAGTTTGGGATCACTTGTGGTTCCAAGCACCGTGTGGCGTCCAGGGTGTACTCCCAAGTCATTACAAACTTGGTACTCAGAGTCCAGAGTTCAAATGTCCTAGGATGTCTATGAAGTTGTGTATAGTAGAGTCTTACGGAATGATATGGAGATGTTTGTACTTTTCTTCGAGAGGCTACAGGGTATTTAAGAAATATTTCCCTTCTTTCATGTCTTAGATCATGCTATAGAAAGGTTCTCTAAGAAACTAATGTAGATTCTCATCTTTCTCTATTCATGCCATTCTGCCTTATTTTTGAGGAAATAGAAATGGTGAAGCTTAATTCCCTATAGGCAGAGTTTCCGCAGTCAGTCCCCACAAACAGTTATGGGATTGCATATTGGCTCAGAAAGTATCCTATTAGTGCTCTCACGTTCTAAAGTTTGAAATATTTCATTTATTAGCATGAAAATTCGTGCTTTGAGATGAAGTTAGATGTGCTTTCAGATCTCTCCTCAGAATTCTATGATAGTACATGATCTAGGGTTAGAAACATGAACCTAGAAGTTTAGAAGTAGTAGAGTTGGGATGGTGTTATCTGTATTGAGCAGATTTTGTATCCATGGGACTAGTTGTATGAAAGGTGAATCAGTAGGCTTGAAATAGTGTGCGCAAGAATTTAAGTTTGTTGATTCAAAATTATATGTTGTTGATGTCAGATGTTCAAGTGTAATGGTAATTCTCATGGTTTAGATGTGATGTTAGTAGGCTATAAAGGAAGTTAGTATGGTTCATTAAAGGTTTGGTGATATCCATGTTAAGTGTTAGAATCTAAGTTTGAATCTTTAAAGATTGAGCTAATAGAAATAAGAATTGAAGCTCTAGATGGTGTAAACTCAGAGTAAAGTGATTACAGTTCGGTTTAGAGATTTTAAAGGGGTCCACATACTTATAATGACGGCTTAAAGCTAAGGGGGAGATGATAGAACAAGTAACCAAGTCAGGCTCTCAGATTCTAGTAGTGGTGTTAGTATGTTATAGAACAATAGTAAAGGAGGAGGATTCCCAACCCATCCTTATCCCAGTGCAAAGTTTTCAATCATCACGATATCTACTCATGCCTTACATGTCAGTTCCATGAACACAACTCATATTCACGTACTTCCCATATAATCATGTACGCTTTTAGTTCCTAGTATGGAGAGTTCCAGTTCATTCAGCAGTACGAATCATGTTCCATGAATTTATGAACTTCAAACTCAGGTCATGCATCTCATAACTCATGTACTCATACTTTACAGTATGTTCAGTTCCAATTACTCATGCTACACTCCTAATGCTCAGCGAAATTCAGAGAATGTCATGTATATCCTCAGTTTATATCTCTTTAATGAATCCATAATGTTGATACTCTATTCCTCAGGCCTCAGTTACATGTCAAAGTGATCCTTTCATGCTCCAGGTCCTTATGTTCTAACCTTTCAGTGACCTCTCCTTAATATTAAGATAGTGATAATGAACAATTTTTTAGATGGGAGAGAGTAAGTGTTCCTTGTTTTCATAGTTCAGACTAGTATTACAATGTTATGTGTGCACCTTATGGTTTTGAGTTAGGCTTGAACATGGTGGGAGTATGTAGCTCAATTCAGACTTTGGCAGGAATAGTTATAGATACCTATGTAAGAATTATAAGTTGAATCAAATAAGCATGGTATTTAAGGGGAAAAGTATATTTAAGTATAAGATTTCAGCATAATTAGTCTGTATAGCCAGTAATTCAGTTTAACAATCAGACAGACAAGTTCCTATGGTTATTCCATCTTCTGATATAGTTTTACTATATGAAGTTTCATGAATATGGCTATTTCATGAGGTAAACTATTCGTATCCATGCAAATTACAAATTCAGATCAGTTCATGCATCATGCATCATGTTTCATATTTAGATATTCAGTCATGATTCAGTTTGTAAGTGTCTTGTGCATCATCTCACTCTTTCCTTAGTATTTCAGCCAAGTCAGTATCCTTCAAAGGACGAATAACTCAAGAGGGAGATGTTGAAATACCCCAAGTTTTCATGTCCTAAACCTCTCATCTTTTCATCACGAAACCAGATCCAGCTTGAGGTAATGGTTACTCATAAGTTGACTCTCTCATTTTTATCCCAGCCTTATAACTATTCTCTTGTCATTGCATGTATTCAAGGAATCTGTTCAGTTCATGATATTAAGTTTATGTACCATGTTTCAGACTCAGTTATGCAATCAAGTTCCAAGTCATGCATGTTCAGTGTATGACCTCAATTACCTTAGTATAGTACTCTCAGTTTAACCAGTCTCATTCAAGGATGAATATTCCCAAGAAGGAGATATTATAATACCCCACACTTTTCTTAATTCAGTTAATCTCCTAGTACTTGTATAAGAATCCAAAAGCTTGAAAATTTAGCAATGTGTTGAGGACTTAGCCATTTTTTAAGACCTTTTAACTTCGAGGAATTTTAAGTTGACCTTTCGGATTCCGAGATGATGGTTTTTGAGTTGATTCATGTTCAGGGGTGTAAGGAGCATGTCTCGATTAATATTGAAATTGGTTTTCATTGAAATTGCGTTGATATGTTCGAATAGTGATTTTCACATGTTAAATCCTTAACCCATGTTTTTAATATTGAAGTTTATGTGATTTTCATGGTTTAACTACTCCCATGTTTTAACTCATGATCCTCACGTGTTTGATTTCAAGTTAAGAGTATATGTGTTTTCAAGTGGAATGAGCCAATACATATTTTGAATGTTATGATCTTTATATCAAGTCCCTAAGTGTAAATTGATTCGTGTAGCCATGATATTTTCACATGCTTACTCATTCCCACGCACAAGTTAGGGTCTTCACATGTCTGATGAAATTCCCATACCATGTTCAATCAATTTCAAGATGAATCCTCAAGTTATGAATTTTTCCATGTAACTTTATTTTCCCTCTTGTTTAAGACATTCTTATGTTTAAGCTATGATATTTAGATGTTTTGATGAAAGGCCCATGTCTCATTTTACGCGAATTCCATGTAAATCCCCAATTCACGATCTTAGTCATGTAATCATGCTATGCTCCCATGTTTAAGATATTCCCATGTTAAAGTTCATTATTCCCGTGTTTGATGAAATTCCCTAATGATTGGGTTTTGAATATTGACTATTTATATATCCCGAAGCTTTAGTATGTCCTATTGTTATTGTTACCGAGTCCTGGGGCTTATGAATTTCTAAAATTTAGTTGTTTACCTAGTTTTCAGTATCGACAGAATAATTTCAGTCATACCATGAGCAATATCATTCAATTAGTGATATGGTTAGTTGTGAGTGTTATTAAGCTTAGCTTAGTCCAATTTCAATCCCAGTATCAATTTACACATTAATAATTACCTTAGAATTTGTATGCATTGTTATTTTCAGAATACTATGACCTGAGCTTATAAGTTATTAGTTATCAGTTCATGCACCAGTTAGTAATCCGTGTCAGTTCAGTTGGGAGTAGGATTTAACACCGAGCGAACCCAGGGATGGGGGATCACCTGCCAATTGAGGGTGTGACTCTTAGTAGCAATCCTTACGTTCTAGAGCTATGTAGCCAGCATAGGTTTGAGATGTTAACCTTCCAGTTGAGGGTTGACACATATCTCACCATAGCACCTACCAATAGAGGGTGACTCTTTAGTCCTTCGGTCCTCCATTTTAGTTGATCCTCACAACCAATATTAGTATCCGTGACATGGTACTGACACCCTTCCAACTGGGGTTATAGATTGGAGCCCGATTAGCTCAGATTAGGGCATGTCGGTTAAATGATACCTCCCACAGTCTCAGTACAGTATTTAATGTCTCTTCAGTTCAAGTTTGCTTGACTAAGTGTACAACCTTTGAGATATTTGGTTTAACATCTTTCAGTCTTTCAGATAACAAATTATCTCGGTGACATATTAGATATACACTTAGTCCTGCATTCTCAAATTTTATAGTTTCATGCATTAATGCTCAGTTATCTCATATTGTTCAGTTAGTCCTTACCCCATATGCATAGTACTCTACAATTTTAGTCAAGTTATTCAGACTAAGTACAACCTAGTCTTACATGACTAGTATTCAGTTATAAGTCATTTAGGTAATCTGATAAGCTTAGCATATGTCAGTTTCCATCACGTAGTTTCAGACCTAGTATTCATACAATATCCATGATTTTTCGTATCCCATCTCCAGTTCTACTTATATTCTATAAGTAAAATTTTAAGAAACTAAGTGTAGTGATTCACCATCTTATCAGATTATGTTTGTTACTCATCTTTTAAGATGTTTTCATCTTTCAGTTTATTCCAACCTATTGGTGAGTCTACTTACACTTAGCATGCATGCTTTAAAATTTCATACATAATCAGTTTTACTTATTGCATTCACCCTTTCTTACTCAGTACATTCTATAGGTACTGATCCATATATACGTCTGTGTGGCTATATTGTTTCATAATGTAAGTGCCATTTTTAACCCACACATTATGATCAGACAGTTGTAATTTTCAGCCAACAGGTGATGAGTTCTCTTATTTCGGGAACTCCAAACAGTTTTAGTACATGTACAGTTGATTTATTTTTTTCATATGTATTGATTAGTGGTAGTTGGAGGCATGCCCCAACTATCTATAGTCAGTATAGTAGCGGCTTCATAAATGTCAGTCAGAGTCAGTCATGTAAATTCAGTTCTCTCTTCAGTTTTTATCAAATTGTAGATTGTATCAGTAGTATAATTTCTCCCAGATTTTGTCATGATTATATTTCCGCATAACAGGACAACTATTTAATATATTATAATTCAGTTGCTTAGGAGTATGCCAGTTCATGGGTTAGCTTGGAGTCACTTGTGGTTCCAAGCACCGTGTGGCGTCCAGGGTGTACTCCCGGGTCGTTACAGATGTGATGGTGATTGATAATTTAGATTCTTTTTTTTTTTAAAATGCCATTAAGGATTAAAAAAATGAATATTTTGCGAAACAGTACTAATAGAAAGGGATTATGTTATTTTGGGAATGATTGGTGAGTGAAGATGAAAAAGATTAGGGGTACTTATCAGGACCTTAACAAACTTTAGATATAAAAAACATAATGATTTAAAACACAATCAACAAAGAGAAATTCAAAAAATATAAAAGATGAGATTGTAAAAGGAGAAAAAAATACAACCAGATTGAATGAATTTCCCGATTAAAAAAGATTGAAGGACAAAAATAATTGATAATGATTGATAATTTTGACAATTGATAAGGTTGATGAATCCAGTCACCACGAAAGGAACAAGTCTATAGGCTTGTTCCATATATTGTGAATACTACCAAGATGAATGAATTGGTAGTAGATTTGTTTCATCTTGAATTTTGTCATGATGATGATGATGAGAGGGTGACGAATACAGTCGTTATGAACGAACTATGTATGTAGACATGTTTCAAACATTGTGAATCAGAAAATCGAAAAGTGTTTTTCAGATACAAAAAACATGAAAATTGACACAAGGTGATGCAATGATCGAAACCTTACTCTGATACCATGTTAAAATTGAAAGAAGTTTGAAGGTGATTGCGGAAAATTGAACGAGAATTGAATAAATAATTAAATTTAAATTAATGATTGAATTAAATTAAATATTCAAATAATTGAACTTGAATTGATTGTGTAGAATATATATTGAATGTATTCAATTGAAATAAAACAGAAGTACAATGCTCTATTTAAACAAGTAATAAAACCAAAGTAAATCTAACTAAAATGTAGCACTAAATCGACTTCAAATCATTTAAAGGTACAACATAATAAAGTGATACATTCCTAAATAAGGTAAGATACACTCCTAAATAAGATACAAGATAATAGACATCTATACTAAAGACTAGTGTCGTTTGGCCCAAGCTAAGCCCGATCCCAAACTAAATTAACATTTATATTTGTAATTTTTTTTTACGTTTGTCTGTTTTGTACCATTATATTAGTTAACGATATAGCTCGATTATTTCTTGATATTTTTAAAATGTTGAATTATATATCTATTTCAATATTTTTGTCCTACCTTTTAAGTTCGTTTTAAAAGAAATGTCTCTTTTCTCTCTTGGATTAATTTCAACTTTTCACGTGGCATATTTAAAACAACAAGATCAAGAGATATTTTGATTCTTTCTACATATTTTTAGTTTAAAACCACAAAATTTAAAAATACTTGTTACTTTTTCTTTAATTTTGTGCTAAGTCAAAACCAAGCAAATAAATTAAAATGGAGGGAGTAAAAGTTTTTATAATTTAAAAATATTTTTTTATGTGGTATATACTAGTCTTATTTTAATTTTCAAACAAATGCACATACTACAACTTTTCTCCTTTTTATTTTACTGAAAATTTTAAAATGAAACTCTTTAATGATCAAAATTGATTTTTGCCCTATGTTTGATTAAAATTTCTTTATTTTTTCTCAATTAAACTTTATCTTGGATAATTCATTCTTTAAGAAAAAATTATAATATTTAATTAATATAAAAATATTTGATGCTACAAACTATTGTATGATTTATGCTAAAAATAGTATTAAATTAAATAATTAAAAGTCAGACTCAATAAAATATTTTTTGTTGATGTTTCTTCAATGGGTGAAACCTACAAGATAATTAAAGCTTCAAAATTTTTTTGTGAGGAATTAAAAAAATTGAGTGTTTTTTTTAATTATGTTATTATTATCCCAAATAAAAGAAGACAACAAAATTTTGAATTAATTTTAAATTTATTTGGATAAATAGATATTTTGTAGTGTCACTATCACTCTTTATGACTTATCATTTTTTGAATAGCATTTTAAAAGCCCATATAATTGTTTAAATTTATTAAAATGGACGAGATCTTGAAAAGTCTTTAAAATTTAATGAAAGATAAAATAGAAAAAATACATTCATGTGAGGACTACCAAAATAAGATGTTCTCCCTTATATAGTGGTGGTGTTGGTGGTGGTAGTAGTGAGACACCTTTAAAGAATATTCTATTGGTGGTAGTGGTGGTAGTAGTAGTAGTTAGAGTAGTAGTAGTAGTAGTAGTAATGACGCACCTTTAAAGAATATTCTATTCATCATATTTTAATTATTGCTTTAACTATTTTCATGTCTAGTAAGAAAAATAATATACACAATATGCTATTTATTATTTATTAAGTTACCTTTCTTATTACATGTTTTTAAAGACCGAACAATATTTAAAGAACTATGAGTGTGTAGTTGAAAACTATTGCAAACTTTAATTTTATATTAAAATTTATTTTGAAAATAATTTTTTTGAACTAAAGTGAATGTTACTTGGGGCCTTGGGCTCTAGGTGACAAAAGAGTTTTAAAATGAAGTGTGGGTGACACAAGTCTTAATAATTGAGTGGAGGTGACAATTACTTTATTAAAGATTAAGAAAGTAAGAAAAGTTTAAAAATAACCCACAAGTTTTTTAATTTACACTTTGATCCAATGTAAAACCTAATATAACTAGAAATGGAGGGAAAAAAAGACACATTTCTCTCTCTTCTCATTTATTGGAGTTTTTCTCTCTTCGTGATTTTTGTTGTTCATTGTTGTTATTGCTTTATTCATCATCGTCTTCTTCATTATCAGCATCTTATTCTTCATTATCATCTCTTCTTGTTCATCATCATCATCTTCTTGTTGTTGAACATTGATATTACCGCTACTATTGCTACTTGATCAAATTTTTTTAGGTCAAATTTTATTCGTATATCACTTGGAAATTACTTATAGGTGATTTTAGTAAGTAAAATTATAATTAGTAGTAATGAGGCACCTTTAAAGAATATTCTATTCATCATATTTTAATTATTGATTTAATTATTTTCATGTCTAGTAAGAAAAATAATATACACAATATGCTATTTATTATTTATTAAGTTACCTTTCTTATTACATGTTTTTAAAGACCGAACAATATTTAAAGAACTATGAGTGTGTAGTTGAAAACTATTGCAAACTTTAATTTTGTATTGAAATTTATTTTGCAAATAAGTTTTTTCGAACTAAAGTGAATGTTACTTTAAATGAAAGGTGTTTTAATTAAAAAATTATATATTAAGTAGCAAGAAGAGACCAATTAAAAATACACAAGTGAGAATGGTCTTAAGAAAAAAGAATAAGGGTAAAAATGAAAATATATAACAAAAAAACAACATCACTAGTCATGTGTGATAACTTAATTCACTTCATCAAAGAAGTGAAATACCTAAAATGTCCTTGTGGGACTACCAAAATTTAAGATTCTCCTTTATATATAATAGTAGTTTGTCTAGGATGTACAAAAGGAATAAAATAATAAATAAAGATTTTCTAAATTTGACCCGAAATCAACATGTTGATGAGGTTGAAATCAAGGCTGACCCAAGTTTGTACTGGAGCAGACGAATAGACAGTCAAATAAAACAAGTGAATCAACCCGGTCTAATGCATAGATACGACAATATTTCAATAGACAGAGGCATAAAATTTGAGGAGGTTGTTCTCAAGATAAGAAGAAAAAGGCCATTGGGTCAAAGAAATTTCGATGAATTTGAAAAAGTATAGGTATAATTGGTATGTAGTGACTAACTGGATGGGTTAATTTCATTATAAGAATGTCAACAATGGCCGAAGAATCAGGCTAGAGTATAATAATTTAATTATAAAAGAATACGAGTGATATTTGAAATTACAATAATTATACAGGTATCAAGTTGCATAGTCACAGTTCGAAAGTTGAAGATAGACCGGTAGAGATAAGGGTAGGGATCAATTTTTCATCCATTTCTTTTTTCCTTAATGATAAATGTACTCATGCAACATATAAAGAGAGGTTTCATGATGTATGCTATTTTTAAGATAACATAGTATTTCTTGATGAGGCATGTAAAACGTAGTATTGCTTGATGAGATATGTAAAAGAGTCAATAATAGATCAGAAGTTTGGAGACAAATCTTAGAGATTAAAGGTTTTAGGTTAAGAAGGAGTAAGACCGAGTATTTGGAGTGCAACTCCACTAATGTAACCTACATTACAGTGGATAAGTTGGGATTAATAGGCAAGTCATTTTCAAGGAAGAAACTTTCAAGTATTTTGAGTGTAATCTAAGGAAATGAGAAATTTGACGATAATGTTACATATCTATATTGAATCTAGGTGGATGACTAGAGCTCACATTTGGTGTTTGTGTGATAAAAATGTGTAACTAACTCTTGTGTGAGAAGAATGTGTAACCAAGTCTTAAGTGGGAAGAATGTGTAATCAAGACTTAAAGGTAGATTTAATTTGATTATCAGACTAACTACGTTACATGTTGATACTCGTATGAGCGGAAATAAGGAACATTGAGATGAATGCATATTAGCATACTAGAAAAGGTAGAATTATGAATGAAGATATTCAAGATAAGGTATGAATGATCTCCGAGTGGACAATATAATAGAGACGAGACTATGATGGTTCAAACATGTGAAGAAGAGATGCACAAATGCCCTAATGAGAAGGTGTGCGAGGTTGGCCATAGTAGATATTAGTAGTAGTATTGATAGAGCTAGATATATACCGAAGAAATATTACAGAGAGGTGATTAGACGGTATATGATACATATACAACTCATCGAGGACATGACTCTAGATAAGCCGGTATAGAGATGAGGATTAAGAAAGAAGGTTAGTAGGCATTTGAGGGTTGACTAGTCTTTCCTATTATTATATTTTGCGGTTAATTACTTGTTACATTGTTTCATTTACGTCATTTTTTGTTTTTCTAGTATTATTTTTCTTTATCTTTAGCATGATTTATTTATTATTGTATTTCTATGTATACTTGAGTTTGATATTTCTTACAGAAGCTGGGAATTTATTGAAAATAACTTTTCTACCTTAATAAGGTAGGAGTAAAAGTGCGTACAAACTACTTTCCCATATCCAACCTGTGCAATACACTATTTTTCTTGTTGTTATAAATAAGAATAATTTGTATTGACATTTTAATTGTATCATTTTACTAATTACTATGAAAATTAAAATTTATCATACCACTTTATAAGTTTAAAATGTCTATATTTTATATTAAGGATTTTTTCTCTTTACAAGATTCTAAGAAAATGGATTAACCTATCTTCAACTTAATTTCATTACCCAAGTTGACAAAATTTTAAATAAATGGACTGTTTTGTTGGGTGTTTAAGAATAGTTTTGCATAGTAAATATAGTAATATTGGATTAATAATGATGTCATAGGTTATGTTGATGTTATTTCTATTTGGTTGTTTGATTTGTTATATTAAATGATAAATGAATAAGGTGTATTAGAATGTCATCATTCAATTTCTCAGGTCATGATGACACATAATTATGACCCACCAGTAAGTACGTCAATTCATAATCCGAAACAACTAGTAACGAACTATTGAAAGAAATGAAAGAAAACAACAAAATAAATATAATAAAGGGGCTAATATTTATAAAATAATTTCAAAATCTGGTGAAGTTAGTACAAAAGCTTCTAATATAATAAGGGATCGTTCGGTTGGGAAGGGTTATCTCGGGATAATTAATCCTGGGATCAGTTATCTTGGGATTAGTTATCCCAACATGTATAAGAGATAACTTATTCCATCACTATGGTATAAATGGTGGGATAAAGAGTCATGGTACTAACTAATACCTCACACCAAACATGAGAGAAAATAATCCTTTAATTTATCCCGGGACTATTTATTCCTTATATCTCACACCAAACGACTCCTAAGAGTACAAGTGAAATACAGAGTGAATATAAGTACAAGCCGTCTATGAATGCACCATAAAGATCAACCTAATACATAAGAGGGAGAGTAGTAATACCTCAAACCCCAGGAGGTTACCTTAAATCTCTGATCCATAGCTGCTTTGCACGATGCACACAACAACAGTGAGAACTCATACTATGATCTGCAGACTGCTGAAGTATAGTATGACAATGAAAAATGTGGTACTCAATAGAAATCGGCTGACTAAGCTCTAAATATAATGCAGGTGTAAATAACATATAAAGCAGGAATATAAAATACATGCAACTATCCAGGAAGTTAAACATAATAAAGCTAGTGAGGCAATAAGGATAAATTATCCTATCATAATAAAAACCAGGGTCTAAAGTATAGTACCGTATATCACTAGACAATATACCAATGAAGAGTGAAAGAATGATATATAGTAGTTTACAAGGTCAAATACATACAATATGAATGAACAAGGAAGTTTAGGGATATACAGTATCACTACGTATAAATAGATATATAAGACTAACTCAAAGGTAAGAGGTAGTCAATTTATTCTGAGGAATCCTATGTAAGTAATAAGACTAATTCTAGCATAATCAGGGCCTATAGTCAAAATGCCTAACCACGAATATACTGTCCATAATGTAATTTACTATAATAAAGTAAAGGGCTCAAAAACATACCAACAGCCTCGGGTATCAATCCATAATCAACCTACCGTAAAATAATCAAGATAATAATAATAAAGCAACCAGTTAGTCCAGAAAAATAATGCCTAACTGGATCCCCATAAGTTCGAAAGGTTCAATCAACACTCATCAAATAACAATCATAGCCTATACCTAACAACCCCCCATAAGGTTGATTGATATAAACACCAAATAATATACTGGTGATAGGCAATGCATTTGAATGAATGAATGCAAAGTAAATTCATAGTACCATAACTTATCCAAATGCCATAACGTACAAAGTGTATATACCCCCCCAGCTCAACAACTTACAAAGATAGGACCTACGACGATCTCTCTTTCCGACACTGTGGCTCATAGATGAAGGGGCTGTTAGGAATTTCGAGAATATTCGTATACATTACCTGATATTCGATCTAGAATTTTCAATTATCAACATCATCAATCTACTCCATCCAGTACCGCAGATATATGCATGCACAGACTCAAACCGTGACTAAAAAAGTGTAAGTATGCAAATTCATCATCCGAGATCAATTCTAAAACTAAATCAACATAAAAACTTAGAAGGATAGAAATCTCTCACGATCAAAGTAAATAGTATTGGTAAAAAAGTGAATAAATCATGAACCGACATCAATCTCAGTCTAATCTCCAAAACATCATTTTTAATTTCAAAAGCTCATAAATTATTATGTAAGGTTGTACGATTTCCATTATAAAAGAATTTGTTTTAAAAGTAAAAAGTAAGAATAAATTTGTCTTTGAAAAACAATAGTGAAATCATGGTTTTGGTTGGAATCGTACCGTTAAGTGAGCATGAATGCTCATAAAAGTATGCATGCCATCACCAATATTTAAATAATAAAACAATAAGCACCTAAGAGTCCATATACTAGAATCACGCTTTTTTCTAAGGGTAGAATACTCACAAGGAGTCCAACTTGTATTGTGATCACAACCTCGTGCCCAACAATATATAACTAATATAATAGTATTTCTATGATTCAAAAAACTATGATCCGAGACATTAAGTCAAATAATAAACCTTATACTAAAAAATTCTTAATATCAAACTATGATTAAAGGATTCTTAATATCGAACTATGATTAACATGCTTATAACTTAGGTGATAGGATTCTATAGCTATAACAAGTATTTCATCGTAAGAGTTGGCTCACCCTTCTATCTCCTAACTCCTAAATTATGCTAAAGTCATGATATTCTAGTCATAATCACATCCTATAATCCCTACCTAACTTGCAATCTACACATACATTATTTCATAGAGAATAGTATATTGAAGTCTACCTCAATGCTGAATTTCAAAACTCCGACATGAAGACTTAGTGAATTTGAAGACTTCAACTTATAGATATAGATCGCCTGAAAACTTCAACTATCAAACTTTGAAGGCTTTCATATGGCATATTTGAGAACTTCAAATTGAAGATGTAGTGACTTTAAAGACTTCAATTTATAAATATAAAGCATATGAAGACTTCAACTTGCAGACTTCGTGAACTTGCAGGCTTCAATATGGTGAATTTGAAAGCTCCCACATGAAGACTTAGTCCCTTTAAAGACTTCAACTTACAGACATAGATTATCTAAAGTCTTCAACTATCAGACTTTGAAGGCTTTGATATAATAAATTTGAGAACTTCAACTTGAAGACTCCAACTTATATACATAGAACATCTGGAGATTTTAGCTTACAGACTTTGTGAACTTGCAGGCTTCAATATGGTGAATTTGAAAGCTCTAACATGAAGACTTAGTGAATTTGATGACTTCATCTTATAGACATAGATCATTTGAAGAATTTTTTTATTTGAATTTGAAGGCTTAGATGTGAAAGATTTGAAGGATCCAAATTAAAGACTTAGTAAATTTGAAGACTTCCACTTATGTCAAAAAATCTCATATTATATAGGATTTTCCCCCATTGAGCCACCAATACTTAGTGAAAGTCTAAAGATTGATGAAGCAAAAAGTCTATTGAAGACTGACTTTTTATGTGAGTAGGAACATGCTTTTTTGACACTTATGAAACTTAACTTAGAATGAGATTCCGAGCGCCTGTGTACCTCAGTAAAGAGGATCAAGTCACAATGTAGTCCTGGGTAAGTGATTGTTTTTTGAATATATATTCTTTTGTGTCCTAACATTTTCCTAGGTTGCCTCATTTAAGGTTTTCAACCTAGCAATTTTTTTTCTTTTTTCTGATTTGTGCAAAGTTTATACTCTTGCGAATTAGGAGTGAACATGCAGTTTGTGCTCGTGCCTTAAGGAGCGTCATCTTCCTTCAAGGATAGTACTTCTTCAAGAACAATACATTAATATAACTAATTTTTATGCTATCTTCATCGACAAGATTGTAAGCACTATTTGAATATGCCTCTTATATGGCATATGATCTATCCCACTTTAAGGTGAATTTCCCCTAGACTTATGAGAAGTAATAATTGATCTTCTTACCACAAGAACTTGATCTACAACTTGCGACTTAAGAGAACCCTTTTGTGAAAAAAATGAGATAGATGAACTTCATAACCTTCATGAATTTGTTGGGCCTCTAGCCTCTTCCCATCAAGAGCTTCTAACTTCGTAAGATGCAACTTAACATTTTCTTATTTGGTGAGCCCTTCTTGAGTAGCCAATCTTAAAGAAGGTGTTTGAAACTCAAGTGGTAGGACTTCTTCAACTACAACATCAAGTGAGTCTGGGGTTTCTTACATCGGTGTGAGGTAAGTCATCCTATATGCCCACAAAGATTCTTTTGTTCATTCATGCTAGTCTTATTTGAATTTAGAGTTGACCTTCTTCAGTAAGTTGCCTAAAGTCTTATTGAATGTTTTGGCTAGACCATTAGCGGCATCATGGTACATAAAAGGCTTACACCTCTTAAAACCAAAGATATCACAAATATTGTTCATCCTATTCTTATCAAATGGCTTGCCGTTGTAGGTTATTATGAACTGAGGGCTTCCAAAATAGTAGATGATATTCACTCGGATAAAGTTTGCAACATTCTCCTTCTTCACTTTATTAAGAGCACTAACTTTGACCCATTTTGAGAAGTAATCCATATTGGCCAAGATGTATAAGTGTCCACCAGAAGATTTTGCAGTGGTCTAACAACATCCAATCCCTAAGCATTTAATAGAAAGATGCTATAGTTGGGTATAATACTTCAGGAGGTTGATGTATGAAATTCACATGAAATCGAAAAGCTTTGCATATTTTAGCATAGTCCTATAAATCTTTGTCCATTGTTGGCCAATAATACTCCATCATTTTAATGTGAAAATGAAGCTTCGATCAAGACTGTTGAGATTTAGAAACTCCTGAGTTTGCTTCTTGCAAAGCTTGAACTAGTTCTTCCTCTTCCAAACATCACAAGAGTAACCCCTAAAATGATTTTATGTACAACATGTCCTTGTAGTTATGCAAATGGGGTGCATGACGATAGATGTTAGACTTTCGCCTTGGATTTTATGGAAGTATTCCATAACACATGTAGTCAATAACTAGTTATTGCTAATCTTCATTCACAAATCCAGACACAATGATAAGATGCTCAAGCTTTCTTTTTACATATTCATCCTTATTCAGTGGTAGTACTACCCATTCCTGGAAAATAGTAACTTGTGTTTGATTTAGAAGAGTTAGGGTTGAGGCTATTATAGCCAAGATATTACCTTTCTCAATTTCTTTTCTTGGAATGTGTTGGAGGGTTACTTCTCCAAACCATACCATTAAATTCTAAGCATAATTATGATATGGGCATAGCTCAGAATTTTTACTTCACAACTTTTCAATAGCTTCTTGATACCAATTGGGAGTCACCAAAGACTTGTAATTAGAGTTGCTTCATCTCAAGTCTGAGTATTTACGCTTGATATTTAACAACTTTATTAGAGCAATATTTTGTTAGGATAAGAAAGTACAAACAGTCTCTCTTTTTGGGGTGAAAAATACCATGCCAGCACCAGCTCTACCTAAATGTGTAGCACTATCAAAATATATATTCCATAGAGGTCTAACTTCAATAATCATTGCATCTTCATTGGGAAGTTCATCGATCAGTTCCCAATCATCGAGTATCGGGTGGTCTGTCAAGTAGTCTACTAATGCTTGTCCCTTTATGGGCTATTCGGGAATGTACCCAATCTCAAATTGTTGAAATTGAAGGTACCATGTTGCAAGTTGGTCACTAAGGACTGGTTTCGATATCACAAACTTGATGGGGTTTGCCCTAGATAGAAGACAAACGACATGATCTTGAAAGTAGTGTTTCATCGTTTGAATTGAGAAGATCAACACCAAATACAAATTTTTGATCTGAGAATAATTTAGCTCATTTAGTGTCATCATTCTGCTTGAATAGTAAAGAAAGTTTTCTTTGCCTTCCTTATTTTCTTGAGCTAGTAATGCTTCAACTGACTTTTCTTTTACCGTGATATTGAGTATCGATGGTTTTCAGGTATAGGTTCTGCAAGAATTGAAGGCTTCAACAAGTATTATTTTATACTTTCAAAGGCCTTACCATGAGTTTGGTCCCATTAAAAATAATTTCTTTCTTCATGAGACGACTAAGTGGTTGACATTTTTTGGACAGGGGTTGAGATGAACCTCCTAAAATATGGTAGCCTTTCTTGAAGGATTTTTAACTCATGAATGTTTTGAGGCTCAAACATCTTTAAAATTGTATCGACCTTGGTTTGATAAACTTAGTTCCTTGATGTCGTACAATGATGCCAAGGAACTTTCCGAAATTAACTCCAAAGGCACATTTGAATAGGTTCATCCTAAGTTGATATCTTCAGAGAAACGCATATACCATCCTTATATCTTTCAAGTTGTCGTTCCTCTTCTTGACTTCACCACTAAGTCATCCACATAGAACTAAACAATTTTATGGAGTAGTCCATCATAGATGTTTTGCATAGCCCCTTGATAAGAAACACTAATGTTCTTCAAATGAAAGGCATCACCTTATAGTAATAAATATCTTTAGGTGTACGGATTATAGTGAGCCCTTCATCCTTTGGTTCCATGAAGATTTAGTTATAGTTGGATGACTATGCATGAAGGACATCACCTTATAACCAGTGGTAGTATAGAATATCAACTCTGGAATGGGGATTGAAAAATCATCCTTAAGGCAGGCATTATTGAGATCCCTAAAGTAGACACAAGCTCGAATTTTACCATTCTTCTTCCTCACAAGAACAATACTTAAAATCCATGTGGGGTATTAAACTTCACGAATAAAATTAGCTTTGATGAGTTTGTTAACCTCCTTTTTAATCAATGGAAGCAATTTTGGCCTAAAACGCCTTTCGGCTTGCTTAATAAGCGAGCATTATTCTTTACCTCCAACTGATGGACTGCTACTTTTGGATCTAAGCCATACATCTCTTTACTAAGTCCAAGAAAAAACTTTTTTATATTCTTTAAGTATGTACATACAAGAGATTTCTTCATTCATTTTTAGAAAAGCACTTAGGTAAGTTGGTTTTGGGTTTTCACCAGTGCCAAAATTGAATTTCCTCAAGGGATCTATAGTGGTCTTCAATCTTTTTTCAAGTTTTGATAGAGCATATTCAACATCTTCCTACTCTTGAGAATCATCATTATTGATAGATATATGATAACACTAGGAAATATCTTTCAACTCTTCATCAACGTTCATTTGAGATGAGGCATCATTCTCTCTTTAGGTTGTAATATGATATGAAGAGCCTACACTTTCTTCATCTTTCTCATATTTCTTAGTATAAACCACAATATGGGTCATTTCCTTTAACACCTCCTTGCATGAACCATGAATTTCGTCTGTTGCCTCATTTTAGAAGGAATCAAATTTGGAAATCCTTTTGGATACTAGGTGAAGAGTGCATTGTCGTGCTTTGACAACTTTTTTGAGTCTTGTGGCGTTTCTTATTTAATGGACCCAACGTTTCGAATACAAAAGTTCTTATGGTTGATTTTTAACTCGATCAAAGATGGTAGGCCTTTTGTTGGACGTAGTGGACTCCTCTTCTATGATATTATAGTTACTAACAACCCTTCTTATGGGATGTGAACTGGAGGTGGAAGTGTGTACCTTAGGCCTCGTGCCTGCCTAACTATACTTTTTAATAGGAGTTTGCCCAACCTTGATAGCTCATTGGGATTGTATCCAACCTTTATAAATAGCTTGTAAGCATCTGGATAAAATCCTTCTTTTGTATGATTCATAGGGAGTGTCATATGTTGTGGAAAATTTGAACCACAAATTCTCCATGTAGACTTGAGGATAGGTTTATTTCATTAATCCACTTATTAAGTAGAGTTAGCCCCCCAGTACATTATCTTGGGCATTGATGTGATATAGAAATATAGCACTTTCAATGCTTAAAACGAGGAAAAGATGCAACTTTTTGAGGCTATTTTTTTAGATATGATGTCTTTTGGGTATGTTTTGCATGAAATCATGTTTTGGATGATAAATTCATGAAAAGGTGGACAAAGGCATTTTTGGCTATTTTTTGAGTAATTATGGGTATTTAGGATGTTTTCCATCTTGTTCGTAATCAAAGCATGTTCGAGAATCTAAGAAAAGCAAAAAAATAACTCCTGACACGCACCAAGTCAATATGTGGCTGCATGTAGGACCTACAAACTAATATAGGAAAAGCAAGTATCAAAAGTACAAAATCCCGAGAGCTAAACTTGAAGGATTTTTTGCTCTCGATACCTGTGGTTTTTACCTGCACCCAGTGCCAGGACCGCAAGTATTACCTGCTCTAGGTACCAGACTACAGGTACAAACCACATGTGGCCATCAACCTTGTTTTCTCCTATTTCGTTTGGCCTTTGGTTTTAGGGTTTCCTCATGTAGTATAAATACCTTTTATGTGTGTTTTTATTGGAGTTACATACTTTTGATATTCATAAATATATTTTGATTCCAAGATTCAAGTTTGATCTTGGAATCTACGTGTATTGACTTCACTTGAATTATTCAGTAACAGTTGTGGGTTCTTAAAATTCTTATCATTGTGATTTCATCTATACTTTCAACTATGAATGATATTGATTTCTTCACAAGTATGAGCGGCTAAACCCATAGCTAGGGTTGTGGAAACCCTGGTAGATTGACAAAGTAGGGGAAGTGTGATTGTTGAATTGAACCGTTACCCATGGTATGCAATGCATTATCTTCACTATATTAGATTTCATAGCGTTGACCAACGTTAAGATCCTGCCTAGATTATTGCTGCTTACTCCAAAAGAGGATTAATGACTAGGAAAAGATAATGGAAATAGTAATTTAAAGATTAACGGTCTATCCACGCCACTAGGTATTATCTAAGTATGATCATTAACTATCATCTAATAAGTAGAGACCTAAAAGGTAATAGTTAACTGGGATCAAGATAAGAGTTAGTAAGGCGACATCCTGAGACTCAAAAGGTAAAGGGTGAAATCTGTCTACTCGTCCAAAAGATTGTAAATGGTACATAACTTATCGATTCTGCATGCAAGGTATCAAAATAGTTTAATATAGCATGATAAACTTATAGAGTTAAGAAGCCAATGGGAACACAATCCTAGTGTTCACCAATACTGATCACAACCGAAGTTGATAGTTGATCTTTGTTTGATATTTCTATTCAAAACCCCCATTTACTTTCCAGTTCTTTCCCGTTGATTACAACATCTGAAATCCATGAGTTTACGTATTCCCTTGGGATTCGACCCTAACTATTGTTGGGTTACTATATTTTAACAACGATCGTATCATCATCTAATAGGAGGTGTTTTTTGGACATCATCAAAATTCTGGTGCCATTATCGATAAATACGATGTCGAGTTGTGAATTGAGGTTGTTGCAGTTTTTGGGTCTTTTTCTTTTTGTTCTTAGTTGGGTATACACCAGTGTATGCCTAACATACAAAGTAAAGGCAGTCCCTTACTCCCAGTGAATCAGAATCCAAAGAGGATCCTACAAACACCTAGTAGGATGACAAAATCTGAAAAAGATAATTTTACTGAAGGATTTTGTGATGATTTGCCTCCCCATCTTCTTGAAAGAGTTCAGGATATTATTGATCAGCAGATAGAGGTTTTGTTAGCTTAGGCTAAAAATAAGAGGAAGAAAGAAGAAGATGCCCAACAGATAGCTTAAGAGGAAGAGTTAGCTATGCACAGATAGGAAGCAGAGTGCTGAGCAGTACTCGGTAGAAACCAGGATAGAGTTCCAGGTGGTCGAGCCCATGTGATCCTAGCATACCAGTAATTGAAACCACATAAGGATGATGAAGATGATCTGTGGTATGTTGAGCCAACAGAGAGTGGTGCCATTATTCCTCCCATTTTAACCCCAGGCATTAAGTTTAATTTAATGAGTACTATGATCCAACTATTATACATGAAGGGTGTGTGCGCGGGATTGCTTACAAATGATGCAAACATGCATCTATCCAATTTTACTAGAATTTGCACTTCATATACATATCTAGGGGTAGATTAGGAGGTAGTTGGATTGAGATTGTTCCTTTTCTCACTAACAGGAGAAACATCTTAATGGTTAGGGGAACTTCCAAGAGGATCTATCACTACGTGGAATGAGGTGCGCAAACATTTCTTGAACATGTTCTTTTCTCAGTCCAGGATGTTGCAGCTGAAGGATGATATTTATAATTTCAGGCAGCTGCTTTCAGAATCTATGTACAAGGCATAGTTCAGGTTCAAGAAGAAGATGAATATGGTGTCCTACCATCAGATTTTTGGAACGAACTTATTGGAGCTATTCTATAGAGCTATTAACATCAGTTCAAAAGACATGACAGACACTATCTCTAGAGAAGCTTTTATGAGACTATATTTGGAGGTACCTTCTATTATTATGGATCAGATCTCTCTAACTAACCAAGGGTGGAAAACTCGGGAGGCTGAGAGGGGTTCTAACATTTATACTATTGGTTCCCCCAATAACCAGAGAGTAGCTGATGATTATATGGAGTAAGAGATTACGCTATTGAGGACTGATCTTGGGTTACTGGCAAAGCAGTTTGTGATCGTGAATTCTGAGAAAGTTCATATAGTAGAAGCATTGGGTGCAACTTCTTAAGCTTATAAGTCTGCATTAGAAGAGGAGGCTAGGTATTTAGATCATCACTTGGAGGGTTTTCAAGACCAAGGGCAAGGGAACTAAGGTTGGAACTATTATGATAGATATAGAGACCACGGTAGGGATAGAGAAAGTGATCGGAGATAAAGAGATGATTACAAGGAAAAGGAAGACAAGTACATTCTGCCTGGAAGATGGGATATAGAATTAAGAATGAAAAATATTCTATCTAATTTGATGAAGGATCAAGAAAATCAGGAGAACAACCTTAAGGAGATTAAGGCCAACATTTTAAGGTTGAACCAGAAGGTTGAGTCACATGCAACTGCTACCAAGCAGTTGGAGCAGTAGTATGGGAAAATCTTTATTAATTTAGTTAAGAGACAGTCAGGAGCACTTCCTAGAGATAATGTGTTGAATCCTCCAACACTGGTTCATTGTCTGACTATTAGTATAGGGAGTGATTCCTTTTTTGATGAGCATTTTTGTCCCGCTACTAATGATCCAAAGAAGGAAAATATTTTTGCAGAGGAGCCAACTGAAGCTGAATTTGATAAGCTAACTTGTACAAATGATGATTTTGGGAGTGATAGCAATGACGACTGGGTAGCAGGAAAGCTCCAAGATATAGTTCAATAGTTTAGTGCTAGTTTTTATGCAATATCAGTAGAAAAAAGGCTAACTTAGGTGAAGTCACCATTCCATGTTCTATTGGGACTCATAACATTAATCAGGCTTTATGCGATATAGGAGCAGGAATAAATATAATGCCATTGGTTATCTACAAAGTCTTGGGGTTAGGAGAACTCAAGCATACATTTTCAAGGTTGTTGAGGGTTGATTCATCTATAAATGAGCCAGTGGGTATTGTACGAATGTAGAAGTGAAGGTGGCATCGTTCACATATCCAGCAGATTTTATGATTTCAGACTATAAAGTGGATGCTCATTCTCCGATTATCTTGAGTAGCCTTTCTTATCCACTGTCCGAGTGTCAATTGATATAGACCTAAATAAGATCACTTTTAAATTGAATGATAAGCAAATAGTGTTAAACATATGCATGACAGTTCAGTAGCCTAATGATATGAGAGTGGTATCAGCTATTGAAGCAGTAGATGATGATGTGGTTGCAGTAAAGTTTCCTATTGAGGAGATATTAGGGGTAGAAACATTAGCGACAGTAATTATAAACTTCGAGAGTAATGGGATAGATGAGTATGATGAGATGGTTCAGGCACTGCATGGCATAAGTTCTTACAAATATGCCCCTAAGAAGCTAGATCTTGACTTGAAGAAAAGAACCACACCTCCTTCAAGACCATTGATTAAAGAACCACCAATATTAGAATTGAATGCCTTCCTACCTCATTTATAATATGCATCCTTAGGGCCTAACAAGACCTTACTGAGAATTATTATAGTAGATCTAGTAGGAGTGCAGGTGGAAGCTTTGATATTAGTGTTACAAAAGTTCAAGAGAGATATTGAGTAGACCATTACAAATATTATAGGTATTCTACCAGGTATATGCACACATAAGATACGTCTTGATACAGACAACATTCCCAGTATTGAGCATTAGAGAGGATTGAATCCTCTTATACAGGAGGTAGTGAAAAATAAAATAATCAAGTGGTTAGATACTGAGGTGGTTTTTTCTAATGAAGAAAACAAGTGAGTGAGCCTAGTTCAATGTATGATAAAGAAAGGAGGAATCACAGTGGTTCCAATCGAAAAGAATGAATTCGTACCAATGATGCCAGTGACTCGGTGAAGAGTATATATGGATTGTAGAAAGATGAACAAGTGGACACAAAATGACCACTCCCTATGCCTTTCATGGATCATATATTAGATAGATTAACAAGCAGGGGTTGGTACTGTATTCTTAACGGGTATTCAGGTTATAATAAAATCATGATTTCTCCCAAAGACCAAGAAAAAACTACTTTTACTTGCCTCTATAAGAACTTTGCATTCAAGCGGATGCCGTTTGGGTTGTTTAATGCATCAACCATTTTTCAAATATGTATGATGTCCATATCCTCCGACATGGTGGATGACACTATTGAAGAATTAATGGATGAATTTTTAGTGGTTGGAGACTCATTCGATGATTGCTTAGCCTATTTGGCCAGTGCTCTACAAAGATGTGAAGAGTGCAACTTGGTACTAAACTAGAAAAAATTCCACTTTATGGTGAAATAAGGTATCATTCTAGGGCATAAGATCATGGTATTAAGGTAAACAAAGCAAAGATTGAGGTGATCGAGAAGCTGCCACCGCCAATATCAGTTCGAGGCATACAGAGTTTTTTTTGGGTCATGCAGGATTTTATAGAAGATTCATCAAGGACTTCTCTAAAATTGCAAGTCCTTTGTGCAAGATTTTGGAGAAGGAGGTGAAAGTTTTGTTCGATGATAATTGTCTTAAGGCTTTTAAATGCCTAAAGAAATGGTTGATTTCAACCGCAATTATTATGTCTCCTGATTGGTTTGCACCTTTTGAGGTAATATGTGATGTAAGCATAGTGTCCTTGGGAGCTATTCTAGGTCAAAGAATATAAAAGATACTGCATCCCATCTACTATGACAACAAATCTTTAAACCCCTCACAGAAAAATTACATAGTTATAGAGTAGGAGCTACTTGCGATGATTTTCTCTTTTGAGAAATTTTGATCTTATTTGATTTGAACTAATGTTATAGTGTAAACTGACCAGGCATCCTTGAGTTACCTGATGTCGAAGAAAAATGCCAAAACCAGACTGATTCGTTGGGTTCTCTTAGTGCAAGAGTTTGATTTTGAAATCAAAGACCGAAAAAGAAAAAAAAATCAAGTTGTAGACCATATATCCAGACTTGAGGAGGATACCATATAGAAACTAGGGGGATAATCTTGAGATAGATAATGCTTTTCCTGATCAGCAAGTGTTGGCAGTATCTCATGATTTGATTCCCTAGTTTGCTGATTTTGCCAACTTTTTGGCAAATGATAGAGTCCCAGATAATCTATCCTTATAGCAACAATGGAGATTTATACACGATCTAAGGAAGTTCTTATGGTATGAGCTATATTTATTTAGAGTTTGCACTGATGGTGTGATTCGGAGATGCATTCCAAAAGTGGAGATGATGAGCATTCTGGAAGTTTGTTATTCTTTAACTATGGGGGTCACCACAATGGCATACGGAAAACCCACAAAATTCTACATTGTGGGATCTATTGGCCTTCTATTTAAAGAATGCTCATGATTTTGCAAAACCTGTTACCAATGTCAGTGTTAAGACAATATTTCACGGCGTCAGGAACTCCCCATGACACCTATTCTCAAGTTGGAGTTGTTTGATGTGTGGGGGATTGATTTCATGGGCCTATTTGTGAGATCCTATGGTATGAGGTACATTCTAGTAGTAGTTGACTATGTATCAAAGTGGGTAGAGGTAGTTGCACTCCCATACAATAAAGGTAGGAGCGTCACCGCCTTTTAAAATAGGAATATCTTTTCCTAATTTTGCACTCAACGTGCAATTATCAGTGACGGTGGGTAAAAATTCTGCAACCACTTGTTCAAACCACTGCTTGATAGATATGGTATGCAGCATAAAGTGGCAATACCTTACCATCCTTAGATGAGTGGGCAAGCAAAAGTCTCCAATAGAGAGATAAAGTCCATATTGGCAAAAACTGTGAATGCCAACAGGACTGACTGGTATAGAAAGTTAGATGATGTATTGTGGGCCTAATGGATAGCCAATAATACTCCCATAGGTGCCTCTCTATATCAGCTTGTGTATGGAAAAACATGCCACTTACCGATTGAGCTTGAGCATAAGGCACTATGGGCATTGAAAAGGCTAAATTTTGAGTGGCGTGATGCAGTAAACTTGAGGTTGAGCAAGGTGAATGAGCTAGATGAATTCCAACTCCATACTTATTAAAGCTCGACCATATACAAAGAAAGAATAAAGATATACAATGACAGGAAGATAGAGAAAAGAATATTCAAACTTGATAATTTGGTCTTGTTGTACAATTTAAGACAACACTTATTTCTTGGCAAGCTAAAATCAAGATGGACTGGACCATTCACTGTGGTTAAAGTGTTCCTATATGGTGATATTGAGATAAAGCGTGATGGTGATGTTCCATTTAAAGTAAACAAGCAGTGAGTGAAACACTACATGGGAGACCTGGAAGAAGTTAGAGTTTATGCTAAAATAGACCTTGGTGAAGTCTGAGTAGCCAAGGGAACTGAGTCATGCCACGACAGTAAATCAGGCGTTGTTTGGGAGGTAACCCAAGGTATTTTGTTGTTTGTATTCGTATTGCATGATTGATGTAGGATCTCCGCACCTATGGTGCCGTAGGTATGTTCCTAACTCTTATTTTGTAGCGGTTTGATGCATTGTGGACAATACATGATTTTAAGTTTGAGGGTGGGGCTGCTTGTGGGCCTTGATGTCCTCTTGGGGTTTTTGTTGCCGTGCCTCTTTTCCTCGGAGTCTTGTTCCTAGTAGAGCTGACATGTTTAGGTGTATTGTGTTTCTTATTATGTTGTTTTTATGTAATTAGGAGATTTTTAAGTATTTAGGGGTAGTAGTCATGTTTTGATTATGTTTTGATACCCCTCCAAAAATTTATGTTTAAGAACTGTGTGGATGTATATAGGTGTGAACATTATGGGTCTTGTTAAGGCATTAGGATTAGGGACACGATAATCATAACTAACTTGTGCATAAATCAGATAGGTAGTAACTTGTGATGTGAATCTGTGCCATGCGTGTGTGAGATACTATCTAGTTCTCTTTGTGTGTCAAATTAACAACTTGCCTGGTTAGTCTTGCCTTGGTTGAAGGATAGTCGGTTAGTAAAGGATCATAGGCCATTTTGATTTCAGTCCACTTTTATCCTAAATGACTTCCATATGTGAATTATATCCCTTGATCCCGATTTTGAGCCTTGTATCCTATTGTTTATTTTTACCTTTCACATTCCCATTTGTGTTACAATGAACATGTTTTAGCACAGTTCCTCCATGGATATTGTGCACCTCAACTTAGGAAAATTGCCTAAGTTGAGGATGGCTATCATAGAGGTATGTAGTGTAAAATGGATATGAAGAAGGGAAAAATAAGAGAAAAAGTTAGTAGGGGTGGGTGTGGTAGAAGAAGAGAATAAAAAAAAGAAAAAGAAAAGAAAAATTGTGAAAAAGAGAAAAAGAAGGAATAAAAGACCACACCTAACCTGAATGTGCATAAAAGAATAAAAGGGAGAAATAAGGGTGGAAATAAAGAGACAATTGGCTAGTAAGTGAGACCCTAAAGTTAGTGTAGTGCCAAGGAGGCTTAGTTACTTGATATGTCCATATGTACCATACCATCCCCCAATCCTACATTACAAGCCAAGAAAAGTCCTATAGTGATCCTAGCATGACTATCCGAATGCTAAAGTAAAGAAAATAAAGGCAAGTCTATGGTATTTTACATGCATTGATTGAACTTCTCTTCTGAGTGTGAGTGTTTATTGACCGTTCCTATATTAACATGCATGATTTCATATGAGTGAGTGGGACATTCTCGTTGTGAGGGAACTTGAGTCATATTGCTACCAATTTTCTTGTTTCGGGTAGTGTAACTTGTATATATGAGTGGTTGTCTGTTGCTAATGTAATTGCCATACCTTGATCCCGTTGTTTCACATTGTTATGCTTTATTTTAATACATAATTGGTTTTGAAAAATAAGATTGGAAGGGGATGTTGTGTTCTGATCTTTACAAGTTGACTGATTGTCTTGAATAGCTTAGTTTCTCCTAGTTAAGCGTCGTTTTTGTTTTTGTTGTGTTTTGTTACTTGAGGACATGAAAATATTCTAAGTTGAGGGTGTTGATGTGCTATAGAAATATAGAACTTTTGATGCTTCAAACGAAGAAAATATGCAAGTTTCTATGGCTATTTTGTTAGATATGACATCTTTTGGGTATGTTTTGCAGGAAATAGTGTTTTGGATGATAAGTTCATGAAAAGGTGGAAAATGTGTTTTTTTATCCATTTTAGGAGAAATTATGGATATTTGGGATGTTTTCATCCTGTTCATGATCAAAGCATGTTTGGGAATCAAAGAAGAGCTAAAAAGATAACTCCCAACACTTACCAAGTCAACATGTGGCCGCATGTAGGACCTACGGACCATATGTAGGCAAAGCAAGTACCAAAATTCCAAAACCTCAAGAGCTCAACTTGCAGGATTTTTTCCTTCCGGTACCTACGATTTGTACCTGCGCCCAGTGCCAGGATCGCAGGTACTACCTGCGCCCGGTTCCAGACTATGGGTACGGACCATATGTGGCCACCACCAGTTTTCTCCTATTTCATTCGGGATTTGGTTTTAGGGTTTCCTTATGTACAATAAATACCCTTTATGTTTTTATAGTACCACTTTTGATATTCACAAACATATTTTGATTCCAAGATTTGAGTTTGAACATGAGATTTACATGTATTGACTTCAGTTGAATTATTCAGTAATGGTTGTGGGTTTTTACAATTCTTATTATTGTGATTTCATCTATGCTTTCAACTATGAATGATATTGATTTTTTCACAAGTATAAGTGGCTAAACCCATAGCTAGGGTTGTCGAAACCCTGACGGATTAACAAAGTAGGGGAAATGCGATTGTTGAATTGAACCAATATCTATGGCATGCATTGCATTATCTTTACTATATTAGATTTTTTAGCGGTGGCCAACGTTAAGATCCCGCCTAGATTATTTCTACTTACTCCAAAAGAGGAGCAGTGACTAAAAGATAATGACAACAATAATTTGAATATTAACGGTTGATCCACGCTACTAGGTATTATCTAAGTAAGATCATTAACTATCATCTAATAACTAGAGACCCAAAAGGTAATAGTTAATTGGGATCAAGATAAGGGTTAGGAAGGCGACATCCTTAGACTCAAAAGGTAAAGGGTGAAATCTCTCTACTCATCCAAAAGACTGTAGATGGTACATAACTTATTAATTCTGTATGCAATGTATAAGACTGGTTCATCATAGCACGATAAACCTACGGAGTTAAGAATCCAGGGGGATAACAATCCTAGTGTTCACTAATACTGTTCACAACCAAAGTTGATAGTTGATCTTTGTTTGATATTTCTATTCAAAACCCCTCATTTACTTTTCGGTTCTTTCCCACTGATTACAATATATGAAATCCACGAGTCCACGTATTCCTTTGGGATTCGACCTTAACCTTCGTTGGGTTACTATATTTTGACAGCGACCATATAATCATGTAATAGGAGGTGTTGTTTAGACGTCATAAGGCATCATATGAATGATCTTCCTCTTTCATTACCTTTGGTACTGTAATACCCCAAAAAATACAAACCAATATTAGAGCCATGTAACAAGATCATGAATTTTACATCATGATTCTTTTATAGTTTTATGAGTAAGTTAGATGTATATTAAGGCTTCAAATAACTCCCATCTATCAAACAAATCAAAACATTCCTTACCGATTGAATTCTTAAGAAGGATATTGGTATAGTCAAATTCAAACGAGAATATCTCTAATTATACTTGGAATTTTTTAGCTCATGACCTATCAACAGATAAATAATTGAATTATCTTTCCAATGATACCAATTTTACCTAAATTCGATATCGGAGCAAAGAGTTATTCCTATTTTACTCCAGCATGTCAGGCTGGAAACTATGTAGCGACAATCGTGGTAGCTTACCACATTTGTGAAGCCTTACCATGAAGGTCGTCATCCTTAGGCAGAAACTAGCTCCTAAGTGACAAAATTCGTGGTAGATTACCACATTTGTGATGCCTTACCACGAATGTCATCAACCTTAGGCAGAAACCAGCTCCTAAGTGACGACATTTGTGACGCCTTACCATGAAGTTCATCAGCCTTAGGCAGAAACCAGCTCCTAAGTGACGACATTCGTGGTAGCTTATAATATTTTTGATGCCTTGTCACAAATGTCGTCAGCTATTATTTTCAGCAACTGGGAATTTATTTTATAAGGGTATTTTGGTCTTTTTCCTTCACTTCCCATGACTTATAACCCTAAAGAGGCGTAATTTTTCCTATTTTTCTTCAGTTAAGCATCTCAAAAACCCTCTCTTACGCTTTCAACCACAAGATTAGGGTTTCCTCTCAAGATCATCTCCTCAGGAATAAGAACATTCTTTCCCAAAGGGGATAAACCCTAGTCAAGAAAAATCAAGGGCAAGCCTAAGGACTTCTTCAGGAACCTTCAAAAATGTTAGATCTCTTTCAAGATCAAGCTTTAAGGTATGCGTAGTGTTCATCTATGGATCCAATCCATTCATAGAGCTCAAGAACCATGTTGTAAATACAATTTTGTGAACTTTTTGTTGTGATATGAGCATATACATGTTGATGATTGTTGTTTAAGTTTCAAGATGCTATCTAGCGGTGTTTTCATGGAATATATATGCTTGTTAGTTGAAAACTATGAACCTTTGATGGTGTAAAATGGTACAAGTTATGAAACATACCTATGCCTTAAAGATTGCATGCAAGGTGTTCGATAAAATGCTTAGGATGCTAGAAATTCATGTTTATATGGTTCCATGATGTCTAAATAACAAGTCCATGTTAGCTATATGCTTTAATATAAATTTCATGCTTTTTATGTGTTTCTATTGTTGTGGTATGAAGCATGTATGATAATGGAGATATACAACATGCACATGAAATATAGCTATGCACTCCCTACCATGCTTAATATGTTGAGAAACTACATGATGTATAATATCCTCTATTTATGATAATGTGAATTGTGGACTCCAATTTTATGATCAAGTCAGTCATGTGTGTCAGTTTCATTCCATCGAGTACTGGGGGTACTTGTACCCGAACAATATAGCCGTGTGCCTAGAGCCATGTCATGTTTTCATGATCCTCTCAGTCAAGCCATGATCTATAGAATTTAGTCAGTCATGTGACTCAGGAAAACTCAGTAATCTCAGTAGTTCAGTATTCTCAGTAATCTCAGTGCTCAGTAACCTCAGTAATCATAGTAAATCTCTGTAACTTTAATACTCTTAATCAGTCCTCAGAAATCATTATATTCTATCCGTCATCAAAATCCAGTAAACTCAGTTTTATCTCCGCTAAACAATACCACTATTTTCAGTTCAGTTAATCAGTATCAGTTCAACAAATCAGTTCAGTTAAGTTATTTAGTTTAGCCCAGTTATTCAGTTTAGTGTCTTTCAGATGGGAGTAGAATTCAGAACGGACTGAGATCCCTAGAAATAATCCGTAGGTTCCAGAACTATGTTGCCAGCGTAGGTACGAGATGTCACCCGTTAGATAGGACTGACATATTCAGGGGTCACCTGTTAGCACATTTATATGTATAGGACTGATCCTAGGATTCACCCTCTAGATTAGGACTGACTCCACAGTAGATGTCTTTACTGGTGGCGCGGTACTGACACCCTTCCAGTCAGGGAAGAGATTGGACCCCAGTTAGCTTAGCTTGGGGCATGTCAGTTAGATGAACACATCCCACAATTTCAGTTACAGAATCAGCGCTTTCAGACACAGTCAACTCAGCTTAGTAGTACAGATTCAGTACTGTTAGATACAGTCAATGCTTATCATTGTAAATAGACTTAAAGATCACCCACTAGATAGGACTGATCTCAGACTAAGTTAAATCATCCTTTTTATCAGTATACTCATGATCACCTGCGAGATAGGACTGATCTCAGATTTAGTTACTCCAAGTAGAACGGAACTCAGATAGTTCCATCAGAACTTAGACTATCAGATACAGTCGCTCAGTATCAATTACATCAGTTAGGATGATCATCACAGTTATATCAGTTATATCAGTTTTTTGAACTTATGTAGCAGTCATATCAGTTATCAGAATTCATGATATCAGTATTCAGCTTCAGGACTGTCAGACACAGTCAACCAGACCAGTTCTTTATAATTTGAACTGTCGGAAATAGTCATTCATCTATTCAGTATCTCAGTATCAGTACACTCATGTTGTCAGTATTCAGACTCAATAATTAGTATCTCCACGAGTTTAGTTACAGTTATGTATGCATGTATGTATTCTCACGTTCATATTAGTCAGCATTGTTCATGCATATAACCCTTTACATTTATTCTACCTCACTCGTATACTCAGTACATTCAGACGTACTGACGCATTTGCGCTATGATGCTTTCTCTTATGTTACACCATAGGTTCAGAAGCATGAGATCCAGATCAGCAGTAGCATTCTAGTGTTCAGAGTTTGCAGTGAGTCTTTTTTATTTGAGGACGATATGATTATTACTTTATTTGCTGTTTTAGTTCAGTTTCTAGATGGAGTTAGTTGGGGATATGTCCCATCAACTCCTTATTCAGACAGTTTAGAGGCTTTCCAGACTATAGCATGTCAGACAGTTATTTCAGATTTGTTTTGGTATTGTTATACCATTTTGAAACAATGTCTTATAAGATGTTTATTCAGATTTGAACCTTATGGCCATTCAGTACATGTTTCTATATTTTCATGTTATATTATGCAGTGTACATGTATATATATTATTCATGGGTTAGCTTATGGTCCTTCGGGGTCATGAGCATCGTGTAGCATTCTGGTTTAGAAAATTGGGGTGTTACAAACTTGGTATCAGAGCTTAAGGTTCAACAGAATCCTAGTAAGTCTAAAAGCTGCATCTAGTAGAGTCTTGTGCATGGTGCGTTATGCACCACACCTATGTGCAGGAGGCTATGAGATGTTTTAGGAACAGTTTCCCTTCTTTCAGTATTCATGCCGTGCTATTGAGCAGTCAGATTTGTATAGCTTATTTTCTCATCCTTGCATCTATTTATGCTATCCAAAATCTCAGAGAAAGTAACTATTTCAAGGTAGAACCTCCTAATAGTTGCAAGTTTAGTTCATCTCATGCATTAGTTTCAAATTCCCAAAGTTTTAGTTATAATCTAGTTCGTAGATGCCCTGTGCATCACCCAGTATCTTCGTAAAGTAAGCGTTCTTAGAGGGACATAGTGCCCCAAGGGGGAGATACCCTACTTTCTCTTAACGCTCTCATGCTTTATATCCTTCAATTCCTCCTTGCATAATGAATTCAGTCTAGAATAAAGGGTACTCATAAGTTGACCCTCAAGTTAGAACTCAGCTGTAAGTCAAGTATTCAGAGGTTCAGTTCAGTTCATGATGTTCAGTCCATATATCACATAGCAGAATTAGTCATGTTCTCATGTTTCAGTTCAATCTTAGTGCCTTTACCATTGCATGTTCAGTCACATATTCATAAGTCAGTTCAATCATGTATTCACGCATCAGATATGCGTGGTCAGCTTATCAGTACTTTCAGTCATGCATTCACGTATCATGTCAGTCATATAACCATGCATCAGATATGCATGGATTCAACTTATCAGTTAAGCATCAGATATGCATTCTGAATTTGAGAAACTCAGTTTATCGAAACACTTAGTCCTACATTCATAAATCAGCTACCTATGCATCAAATATGCATGTACAGTATGATATGCTCAGTTTTCAGTCATGTCATCCATGAAATCATGATCAATCATTCATTCTATATATGCATCATTTTATCTTTTCTCCCCTCTCAAGCAGTCATCATTCGAGGACGAATGTTTCCAAGGGGGAGATATTGTAATACCCCCAAAAATCCAAACTAATATTAGAGCCATGTAACAAGATCATGCATAGTACATCATGGTTCTTTTATAGTTTTATGAGTAAGTTAGATGTATATTAAGGCTTCAAATAACTCCCAGCTATCAGACGAATCAAAACATTTCTTACCGATTGAATTCTTGAGAAGGATATTGGTATAGTCAACTTCAAACTAGAATATCTATAATTATACTTGGAATTTTTGAGGTAATGACCTATAAAAATATATATAATTGAATTATCTTTCCAACGATACCAATTTCTCCTAAATCTGATATTGGAGCAAAGAGTTATTCCTATTTTACTCCAGCATATCAGGCTGGAAACTGTGTGACGACATTCGCGGTAGCTTACCACATTTGTGACGCCTTACCACGAAGGTCGTCAGCCTTAGGCAGAAACCAGATCCTAAGTGATGACATTCGTGGTAGCTTACCACATTTTTGACGCCTTGTCACAAATGTCGTCAGCTATTATTTTCAGCAACTAGGAATTTATTTCATAAGGGTATTTCGGTCTTTTCCCTTCACTTCCCACGACTTATAACCCTAAAGAGGCGTAATTTTTCAAATTTTTCTTTAGTTAAGCATTTCAAAAACCCTCTCTTATGCTTTCAACCACAAGATTAGGGTTTCCTCTCAAGATCATCTCCTCAGGAATAAGAACATTCTTTCCCAAAGGGGTTAAACCCTAGTCAAGAAAAATCAAGGGCAAGCCTAAGGATTTCTTCAGGAACCTTTAGAAATGTTAGATCTCTTTCAAGATCAAGCTTTAAGGTATGCGTAGTATTCATCTATGGATCCAATCCGTTCATAGAGCTCAAGAACCATGTTATAAATACTATTTTGTGAACTTTTTGTGGTGATATGAGCATGTACATGTTGATGATTGTTGTTTAAGTTTCAAGATGATATCTAGCGGTGTTTTCATGGAATATATATTCTTGTTAGTTGAAAACTATGAACCTTAGATGGTGTAAAATAGTACAAGTTATGAAACACACCTATGCCTTAAAAATTGCATGCAAGGTGTTCGATAAAATGCTTAGGATGCTAGAAATTCATGTTTATATGGTTCCATGATGTCTAAATAACAAGTCTATGTTAGCTATATGCTTTAATATGAATTTCATGCTTTTTATGTATTGCTATTGTTGTGGTATGAAGCATGTATGATAATGGAGATATACAATATGCACATGAAATATAGCTATGCACTCCCTACCATGCTTAATATGTTGAGGAACTACATGATGTATAATATCCTCTATTTACGATAATGTGAATTGTGGACTCTAATCTTATGATCAAGTCATTTATGTGTGTCAGTTTCCTTCCACCGAGTCCTGGGGGTACTTGTACCCGAACAATATAGCTGTGTGCCTAGATCCATTTCATGTTTTCACCATACTTTCAGTTAAGCCATGATCTATGGAATTCAGTCAGTCATGTGACTCAGGAAAACTCAGTAATCTCAGTAGTTCAGTATTCTCAGTAATCTCAGTGCTCAGTAACCTTAGTAATCATAGTAAATCTCTGTAACTTTAGTACTCTTAATCAGTCCTCAGAACTCATTATATTCCATCCGTTATCAGAATCCAGTAAACTCAGTTTTAGCCCCACTAAACAATACCACTATTTTTAGTTCAGTTAATCAGTATCAGTTCAGCAAATCAGTTCAGTTAAGTTATTTAGTTCAGCCCAGTTATTCAGTTCGGTGTCTTTCAGAGGGGTGTAGAATTCAGCACTGAGTGATCCTAGGGATGGGGACTCACCCGCTAGAATAGGACTGAGATCCCTAGAAGTAATCCCTAAGTTCTAGAACTACGTTTCCAGCGTAGGTACGAGATGTCACCCGTTAGATAGGACTAACTTACTCAGGGGTCACCTGTTAGCATATTTATATGTATAGTACTGATCCCAGGAGTCACTCACTAGATTAGGACTGAATCCACAGTAGATGTCTTTACTGGTGGCGCGGTACTGACACCCTTCCAGTCAGGACATTGATTAGACCCCATTCAACTTAGCTTGGGGCATATCGGTTAGATGAACACATCCCACAGTTTCAGTTACAGAATCAGGGCTTTTTGACATAGTCAACTCAGCTTAGTAGTACAGATTTAGTACTGTTAGATACAGTCAATGCTTATCATTGTAAATAGACTTAAAGATCACCCATTAGATAGGACTGATCTCAGACTAAGTTAAATCATCCTTATTATCTATATACTCATGATCACCCGCCAGATAGGACTGATTTCAGATTTAGTTACTCCAAGTAGAACGGAACTCAGATAGTTCCATCAGAACTTAGACTGCCAAATACAGTCGCTCAGTATTAGTTACATCGGTTAGGCTGATCATCATAGTTATATCAGTTTTCTGAACTCATGTATCAATCATATCAGTTATCAGAATTTATGATATCAATATTCAGCTTCAGGACTGTCAGATACAGTCAACCAGACCAGTTCTTCATAATTTTAACTGTCAGAAATAGTCGTTCATCTATTCAGTATCTCAATATCAGTACACTTATGTTGTCAGTATTCAGACTCAGTAGTCAGTATCTCCATGAGTTCAGTTACAGTTATGTATGCATGTATGTATTCTCATATTAATATTAGTCAGCATTGTTCATACATATAACCCTTTGCATTTATCCTACCTCACTCGTATACTCAGTACATTCAGACTTACTGACGCATTTACGCTATGGTGCTTTCTCTTATGTTACACCATAGGTTCAGAGGCACGAGCTCCAGATCAGCAGTAGCATTCTAGTGTTCAGAGTTTGCAGTGAGTCCTTTTTATTCGAGGACGACATGATTATTGCTTAATTTGTTGTTTTAGTTCAGTTGCTAAATGGAGTTAGTTGGGGACATGTCCCATCAACTCCTTATTCAGACAGTTTAGAGGCTTTCCAGACTATAGAATGTCAAACAGTTATTTCAAATTTGTTTTGGTATTGTTGTACCATTTTCAGACATTGTCTAATTAGATGTTTATTCATATTTGAACCTTATGGCCATTCAGTACATGTTTTCGCATTTTCATGTTATATTATGCAGTGTACAGGTATTGATATCAGTCATGGGTTAGATTGTGTTCCTTCGGGGTCATGAGCACCATGTAGCATTCCGGTTCAGAAAATCGGGGTGTTACAGGTACATAGCAGAGCATAAGAGTTGGCATTTTTTTTCAACGACGTGATATTTCTTTTATTTAAAGTGGATGAAGCCTTTTTAGTGGTGAATTTTTCGATGACCACTTTGACCTTCTTAGATGCAAGCTCACCACCATTGGTTGTTGTGATATCATCAACCCTTTTCTCGTTCACAACATAATTCTTTAAGTAGAATTTCATAAAGTGTGACTCAACTTAAGTGAACAGCTTATCATTGGCAACTATTTTTCCTTTTACTCCGTCATCAAGATAGTTTAAACATTCATAGTAGGAGGATGAAATAATATATCTCTCATGTACCCAGGGCCTACCAAGCAATATGTTGTATGAAGTCTTAGTATTGATCACATGCATCAATACATTTGATCGTAAATCATTATTATGGACGTTTAACTTGAGGGATCCTATGGCCTTTTGACCCTTTTGGTTGACCCCTTGGATCATCAAATGAATTTCAATAAGTTCATCAGTTGTGATTCAAAGTTCCTTCATTGCACGAATAGGTAGAATATTGATTTTAGATCTCTTGTCTATCAAGATTCTATTTATCTTCTTTCCTAGAACATGACCTACTATATACAAAGGATGGTTATGTAGGGTTTCACCAAATAGGAGACCATTATTTGTAAATGTGATTTTTGCATCACATACATATGTTTCTTGGCTAAGAGGTTCAATAGGATTTTCAGAAATTGAAGGAACTTCCATAGGTAGGTTTTTACCCTCAGCTTCTTCTTTTCCAGTATTAAAGAAAGATGTCTTAAGGTTGACTTGAGCAGTTTTTGCACGGAAGTAACGTGGCAAGAATTCTTTCCAAGTCACAAGACTTTGTGGGTTTTGGTGGTGATGCTCCTCTACCCTTGACCTCTTCAAAATCTCAACTAGCTTCTGTTTTTTCAATTTCTTCAGCACCCTCCTCCTAGTGACTGCTCGAATGACTTTTTGTAGATTCATCTCTTGCATCTCAACCTAGTCACCAGAGTCCAACCTTTATCATCACCTTCATCAAATGGAGACTTGTCATACTTCAATAGTTCCTCCTTATTCTCTTCAAAGTGTATTTAAATCGGATCCAACAAGTTAAAAGTGATAGAAATCTGATGAGAACTGGTCTTTTCATCATCGAAGAAAATCTTCTTCTCATTTGTCAATTGCATGATTTTATCTGAATACAAAATATTTCTTTTGAGGGTGACCCATATGACTATAATACTTCCAATAGTTTGGGTCATTAGTCCTTCCAACTCTATCAGGTCACTTTATATCTGGTAGATCAATGATCTTATGCTTAAGAAACTCATTGAAAATTTCATCAATATTAGAATCAAGGAAAGCTTATTCCTTTTGTTACATCTCATTCAAAGTTAACTTTTGATTTGGATGTTCTTGAGAAGTCATCTTCATATTTTTCTTTTTGCTCATATTTGTGGTGAACTTCACAGGAGATATATCGACATTCATGAATTCATTATTATCGCATTAAGGAAAAACTTACTCCATCTTCTGGATTCTTGCTTATCCTTTCTCTTTCGATGGTTATGAATAAACGCTACTCTTTTTTCTGACAGAAGACATTCTCAACTCCATGTTATGAGCCCAGGTAGCCAACTCTTCAAAGGATTGACTTAATGCCTTGCAGGATATAGAGAAACTCCCAACGCATTTCTTGGATGTATATTTCTAGTGCAAATAATTCACTAAGCCTATCTTTGCAGTTTAGGTTCGCATTGCTCCAGCGATTGATCAAGTCAATGACTGACTTATCATTTTTTTGGTGAGTATTTATGAGCTCTACCATCCTCAATGTATGCTTTATACTATAGAAGAGATTTAGGAACTCATGCTCTAATTTCTTCCACTAATTGATGGAATTAGGATCAAGATCTGTGTACCAATCAAAGGTGTTTTCCTTTAGATAATGAACAAATTATTTGAAAAGATAGTCACCGTAAGTTCCAACATTAAACATGTCTCAACAAGTGCGTAATACATTTCTTTGGATTTTCTTTGCTCTCAAATTATTGAAATTTAAGAGGTTGATAGCCAACATACATTTTGAAGCTATCAATCCTTGAAGTGTAGGGCTTGATGTATGTCAGGGAAGACTTTATGTCAACATCGTACTTGTCTTTGAGGTTCCATTTAATGAACTCTCTTAATTGATTAATTGGTATTATTCCATCTGAAGAGACTTGTACCTTTTTAGTGGGTGGTGTGTGTTTTATAGAATGTTTTATCTCGTGAACTTCTGGAGCTTTCCCAGGTACATGGCTAAAATTCCCATCTATTAATATTCCATCCTATTCATCAACTTATCAATCTGAGCGTGTTGATTTTGAACACATTTGATCAGACCATTAATTGTGTTTGCCAGGTTTGCAAGCTTATCATTGCTTGCATGATCATTGGAGATGTTGGAGAGTAACATAAATTATCGCATAAGTTGATCTTTGAAATACTTAAATTTTGTGGGGTGAGTGGAGATGATACGTAGGTTGAATGACCATTGTTCTTTGTGCCAAAGGTTTTTGAACCAAAAAGCTCAAGTAGGGCTAGTCTTCATAATTGTCACTTCCACATTGCTTTCTTTTTTTGAAGCACTTGCATGAGACCTCACTCCTTTTAGGGTTGAAGATTTGAAAATTAGTGTTGGTGAGGATGACACCTGATGTGTTTGTTTTCCTAACATGCTAGCTTTGCTCCTTGTGATAGCTCCAAAGCTTTCAATCATAATAGTTAGGATGCTTTATACTTCGGCAGAGAATTTAAAATCAACAACCTTGAAGGAAGTCGATTGAGAATTGACCTTCTTGAGAGTCATATGTTCTTGAACTTTGATGTTAGAAAATTTGAGATGAGAGGTAGATATTGTCCCACGGGGCGTGCCAGAATTTATAGAAAATAAAATTCGAGACCCAAAAAAACAATAATTGGAACAGGGTACGTATTACAACAACCGTTTTATCAATTTCAATATGTGGGGGTTACAATCTCCATGAATCCTCTGATTCACCTTTTCAAATATAAATTCAAGGGCTTCGAGATTGATCTTGAATATTGTGGAACTTAGTGGATTTGATCTCAACTTGTACTTGAATTCAAGGACTTTGAGCTTGTTCTTAAATTTTGTGGTCTTGATCTTGAATATTGATGAATTGAATCTTGATTTGTGGATTTGATGAACTTGAAAAGTCCAATATACATTACTTTTTATTTCAATTTATGTGGTATAGATGAAATTTGAAAAGTCAATAAAGTTTTTTTATATATTTTAAAATAGTTTACGTTATTAGTTATTGATTTATAGTATTTTTAGGTAATTTTTGATACTATATGCTACTTTTTTGTTCTAATTTATGTGGCATGATGGAATATTTGAGAAAGTCAATCAAATTTGTTATATAGTTTTAGATATTTTAAGTTGTTAATTATATTATGATTTATATGACTTTCTACGTAATTTTCAAGTAATATCGCTCTATCACCAATAATATGACATCAATAGAATTTGAAAAGTCAAGCAAATTTTTTCTACATCTTTCAAACATTTTAGTTTGATAATTATTGTGATTTATGTTATTTTTCAGGAAATTTTTAAATAATATATCTCAATTAATGTTGCATTATTATGATTTACATTACTTTTTACGAAATTTTTAAATGATATGCCTCAATTTTTGTTGCACTGATAAAAAGTCAACCAAAATATTTTATGTGTCTCCAAGTAAGTTAAATTATTAATTGTTGTAATTAATAATTTTTTTACATAATTTTATATATATATATATATATATATATATATATATATAAATATATACAACAAGTTAAAGCTAAAAAAATTAATTAAATTAAAATTTAGATAATCAATTATATTTTTAATAGGTTTTAAATTTTTTTAAGCTATTAACTATTGTAATTTATAATACTTTTTTGGCATTGTAATTTAATATTTAAGCTGCTAGCTATTATAATCTATAATACTCTTCTTGTTCAAAATTTTGTGGCATTGATAGTCAATTATATTTTAAAAATAGTTTGAGTTTTTAGTTATTGTGATTTATAATATTTTTTCTTTTATTCCTATTTAAGCGACATTGATATAATTTTGAGAGTCAACCAAATATCACGATAGAAGTAGCGAGGCAGACATATCTTAAATGACTCATAATAACTAATTAGAAGTGAATTAACAAAATTGCTATTAAATATACATGTGAAATTTTTTTAAGTGCGTCTCATAGAAGATGCCAAATCAATTTAAAATATCAATAGTTAATTAATTATTTTATATCTATTTTTTCTTTTTATTAAATATTATTAATTTTTTTAATATTTAGATGACTTATAATAATTAATTAGGGGTGATATAGTAAAATTACGGTTGAAGCAGCAGAAGCAGACATGTCATAAATGTGCATTTTATTTTTTATTATATATTATTAATTTTCTAATACGTAAATGACATATAATAATTAATTAAGGATGATATAGTAAAATCACAAAGTAAGCAGATAGTTGAAAGCAGGCATAACAACTGTCAACTGCCTGCTTGAGGTGCCCGCTAACTGGCAATTATATATAGTAGTAATATATATATATATATATATATATATATATATGTTATAAAATACTATATATACATTTATTATATATTTTATATATACACTTTTAAACAATATATATACACAATATTCATATATTTTCACATTCACTTTTCATACAATATATATACTTGGGATAATACCCACGAAAATACCTGAACTTTGATCGGATTTTCAGTTGAGCATACTGAACTTTGCGGGGGTCCTATTACCCCCTAGACTTTTTAAAGTGGATTTAATTCCCCCCCGAAACTCTATACTCGGATTCGATGTTGGCGCGTGTAATACACGCGCCAAATCTCGTTTTTACACGTGTATTGGCGCGTGTAATACACACGCCACCTCATATTTACACGTGTTCAAGTGGGCAGATATATGACATTAAAATACGGAAAAAAAAGTCTAGGGGGTAATAGGACACCCGCAAGTTTAGTATGCTCAACTGAAAATCCGGTCAAAGTTCAGGTATTTTCGTGAGTATTATCCCTATATACTTATTACATACATTTTTTCTGTGGACTTTACATATAAACTTCATATTCACTTTCACTCAGTATAAATACACATTATATACATTTTTATTAGCCGAATTTTCATATATAGTTTGCATATACATATACATATACATATCTATAATATATTAAAAGTGTGAAGACCCTTAGAAAAGTGATTTGAACTTTTTACCCTTCATTAAAAAAACTCTTCTTTAGACAATACTGTCTTTCCACTATTTTTTATAATTTATTATTTAATTATTTTTTATTACATTAACTAGACTTCCTAAAATATATTGGACTCCTAAAATATATGGTAGGAGAATTAATTAATATTTTTCTTTCTACTATATTTCCTAAAATATATGGGACTCCTATAATAAATAGTAGGACAATTAATTAATATTTTTTTTCAATTAGAAGAAATATTAGGTTTAATTAAAAGGTACAACCGTGTGCATATTATGGATCTTTACATTGTCTTTTCTCCCTTTTAGTTTAGAATTAGCTTTAGATTTCTAGAATTTGAATCTGTTAATAATGTAAAGGATGATGCATTAATTTTTACTTTGCAGAAGAGAATCAATTCTCAATTTATTCAAATCCCACTTTTGTTGCGACTTTTTGTCTCAAATTGGTCACTACATCTTCTTCAATTTTTATTATATCACGTTAATGATCATATGATTCAGTTACTATTTAAGTTGAATACTCTGTGATGTTGAAATCAGATTTTCATTAAATGTTATTAATTTTTTTTTTGGATCCCAGATAAGTATTTCTTTTATTTTTAATCATTGAGATCGATATATGATCAGTTAATGGATTATTTTGTGGATAAAATTTTGAATTTTGATTGTTACAAAAGAACGTGAGCGGATGGATATAAGACCAGTTAATGGATTATTTTGTAGGTAAAATTCTGAATTTTGATTGTTAAAAAGGATGTAAGTGTAAGCTTTGACTCCCTGGAAGAGGGAGCCAAAGGAGGTTGTACAATGAATATCATAAAATTCTCCTTCTATCTTTTGTTTACACGAAAAGTGTTTCTTTAAAAGTTTTCACATGTCTTCAGACTTGAATCATACTCAGGTAATTGTTCATGATGAATTTCTTCTCACGTTTGTTGCTTATTCGATTTTCTTTTTATTGCTTGGAACTTGAATTATTTTACTTCTATTTTTAATTCTCCACTCTTATGTTCCTTGTTAGGGGAAAAGAAGATATTTCAATGTTCTTGTGGGTTACTGCGCTTTTACTTCCTCGACAACCAAAAGGTGTATATCGTTTCTATTTGGGTACAAATATTTTGGGTATTCTCTATTTTTAGTATACTTATTTATTGTCTTATTATGGCTATTAATGCTTTGCAATTATTATCTTTCACATATCCCTTGGTTAATTTCGATTCCAACACTTCTTTGATATTTACATTGAAAAATCTTTTTCCTATTGGGAGAATATGATTGATGCTCATCTAACTTAATTCGATTGCATGTTTAGATGGTGGATGTTTGATTTTCTAATCCTCAACTTCTTCACTGTTTTTGTCAGCATAATAGAATTCAACATATGTGTATATATATATCTTCTTTGTTTTCATTCAAAATCATTCTTTAGGATCAAAATTTTTGCTCATACAAGAATTAGTTGGATCAAAATCGAAGCTTTGTGATCACTATTATATTTTCTTTTATAGTTTACAGGTCGTAGATGAATGTCACTTGGCTTCGAAGAATTTCTTGTGTAAAGGTTAAGTTTAATTGTATTGTTTTGATATCTTTATTATCTTATTGTTTTATTTTAATATACAGATGCTAGATTAATATGAACCGACTTTAATTTTTTTTATAGGTAAATGTTAGGTTTAATTATATTATCGTAATATCTCTATTAATTTGTTATTTTGTGGTAGTTTACAATTCGTAGATGAATCTCGATCGGCTTTGAGAAATTTTTGTGTGCAAAATTTAAGTTTTATTGTATTATTTTGGTATCACTTTTATCGTATTATTTTGTTGCAATTTACAGGTGATAGATAAATGTTGGTCGGCTTTGAGAAAATTTTTTTATGTAAAAGTTAGGTTTAGTTGTATTATTTTGATATCTCTATTATCGTATTATTTTGTTATTGTTTACAAGTGGAATATGAATGTCAGACGATTTTGTGAAAGTTTTGTGTGTAAAGATTAGATTTCATTATATTATTTTATGTCTCTATCATTGTATTGTTTTGTTGCAATTTACAGATAGTAGATGAATGCCGATCGACTTTTAAAAATATTTTTGATAAAGATTAGGTTTAATAAATAAATTCTCCATCTCTACATACTCAAAAAATATTAAATTTAATTATTATATTCATCTTTATTATTTAAAAAAATATTCTATTTAATGTGATATTTAAACTCATTAAAGTGAGGTACACGCGCAAGGCGTGTACACCTAAACTAGTTATATTAAAAGTATGAAGGACCTTTAAAATATTGTTGAATTTTTTGTCTTCAATAATAGTCTCTACTTTGGATTAAATTGCCTTTTCACCTTTTTCCTCCAATTAAAAGAAAATGTATTGAGAATCAATTGTTTATGGATTTTTTTTATTGCGTACATTAAAAAAGAAGTCTTAAAATATATAGTAAGAGAAAAGTCTTAAAAAATAATTAAACTACCTAAATAAACTTTTAACTAAAGATACCAAAGTTTTTTAAAAGGAAAAACTATTTCAAATTAATCATTAATAGAAGTTCTAAGGAGAAATCTTAACAAACAGACACACGCGACACTTCAAAATTTCAAAAAAACTTATGTAATATTCTTTAACTATTTTAAAACTAATTTTATGTTCTTTCCAAATTTAGGAGTCTTTTTCGTTAGTATTTGACCTAATTTTCTATCATAATTATAATTACCTTTATTATTGGAAATTGTTTCTTTGTTGGAAAATTATCTGTTCCATATTTAGTTAATCATTTTTTGAAGGAAAAATTTTGGACTTTTATAAATTAAGGATTACTTCTTCCAACAAATAATAGAATAACACCCAAAATATGGTCGTTAAAGAGTTTTGTTGAGGAGAGATTGTGCTCTTAATAAGTTTTTTAATTTTTAATATTAATTTTTTCAATATGTAGGTCACTTTACCAAACCATATTAAATAGTATGCTTCTAGTCGTCCCAGATTTACAATAGTTAGCTTACAATTTTAAGCTTTCACATGATGTCACATTATTTCGATTTCAATATTTTTGGCTTTTCCAGATTTTTTTTGGTTACAAATATATATATACACACACACTTAGCTTTACAAGCTATGTTTTTTTGCTTTTATGTGCAATTTAATTCAATTGTTGTTCATGATATAATATTTACGGATTGTAATTTTTGTGTCGTCCCAATCCAATCGATCTTTTATTTTATTCGTGTAGCATCCGTCCATCTCATACAAGTATGTGATGTTTTTGGTAGATTGTATGGAATATTATATGCGTGTATTCATTAAAAATCATATTTTTTAGGCAACAATGGGTGAAGGAAAAAGACTTGGCAAAGGATTTGAAATTGCACATGAAGCAACTACGGCGCACCTTGTGGTGCTTTGAAGACGAAAAACTCATCACATGAGACTATAGGAAGAAGTTGGTTTTATGCTCTGTTACTACAAAGTTGATTTATAATTTACCATCATACCCACTAATCGACAATTGAATCCCTTTTACATAGGACGTGAGAGATTTGCTTTGCTAACATATTATATATCTCTAATGTAATTAATTCAAAAAATATCCCATCTTAAAAAACATGAAATTGTTACATAACTTTTTTTGTTACCTACCGGTACAAACAAACAATAAGGAAGCCAAAGGTGAAGCTCAATCTTACGAAACCCATCTATTTGCTTAATCTAGCCAAAACAATTAATAATCATACTTTGTTATGAGGAGTTTTAACAAAATGACTATAATTTTGGCTTAGTTATTTATAACTATAATTTGCTTAATTATGATTAGTAGCTACTAGTTAAAATGAAGAGAGAGGCGAGAGAGAGGATGATGTATCATTGTATTAGGTTGTCACGAGTACAATTGATTTGTATAAGTGAACACAATTGTATCAAGAGTTGCAATAGATACTATTTTATTCTTTAATAATAATAAGTTAATGTTTTCCATCATTATCATATGAATGAAACATGACTCTTTTATACACTCTTATCAAGGGCTTCTAACGTATATAGTAAAGGTACTAGGAAAATTAAAGTATATGAGAAGTCTATGCTAAGGAAAATTAATGTTAGATTTATAATGATCTAATTTGTGAAATTTTACTATTTATGTATTTTGACTATTTTATCCCTTTCTGTAGTTGCTACATGTTGATTTTGAGGTGCGGGGAGGGTTTGCACAGTTCCTGATGCTAATTGGTAAAATTTTTCTATTTATGTATTTTGACTATTTTATCCTTTTCTGTAGTTGCTACATGTTGATTTTAAGGTGCAGGGATGGTTTGCACAGTTCCTGATGCGATAAAAAATGATTTGGGAGAATTTGTGATTTTTAGAGGCTTTAAAAGTTCCACAGTTGTCTTCGATCAATATTTGATGTTCTAAGTGTCGGATGAAAATATGAACAGTTTCATTAGATCCACAAAGTCGAATTCAGATTAGTAGAGGGGTTGGTTCAGGTTCGGAGCCTTTAGTTTCCATTTGAACCTCTGTTTGAAAAATAATTAAAATATAATTTAAGGGAGTTCCAGGGGTTAATTTGTTAAAAATGATCTTTTTTTGAAAACATAACATCATCATCGAGTCTGAATGTTGAATTTAGCCTGGTGGGCATGGTTTGTTGGCATTCATGGAATTTTAAATATATTTTGAGGGTTCGATTAGATACTTGGCAAAATTCAAACTTTGCCGGTGATGCGCATTATTTGTTGTAACTGCTTAAGCGATCATTGGTTGCTAATGCGGGGGCCACTTATGTAACCAATAAGTTGCTTTTGTAGCCATCTGAGGTGTCCCCTAATCACTTAAGTAGAAGCCTCATCACTTAAGCGTCGGTCGCTTAAGCTACTTGGCTGCTAAAGCAAATGCAACCACATTGGCATTAGTCACTTAAGCGATGACCCAATCCCTTAAGTTGTGATCACTTAAGTAATGATTTAGCTGCTTAAGCAACAACCACTGTATATAAACTTTATTTTCACATCTTTTACCATTTTTTAGACTTTGAGCTTGGGTTTGAGTGAATTTTAGGATTTTCATCATCATTTGAGTTTGGGTAAGCTACAAAAGTTTAGTTTCATTACTTTAGTCGATATATATCCATCAAAACACTCTTTAATCGTGGTTTTAACATGAGATTTTGAGAATTTTTAAAATAAATTTTAAATTTTTTTCTTCAATTTGGCCTCATTTTAACTTATTTTCGCATGGGTTTTCAATGGCAGATTCCTTTAACCTTAGGGAATGTATTTCTAAAATAAATTTCAATTTTACATCTCTTTTGAACTAATTTTTTGAAACCAGCTCAAATATGGGCAATTGTCACGAGTGATGATGTCCAAGCAACATCTCTTTTTAGATGATGATACGGTCACAGTCAACATATAGTAACCCAATTAAGGTTGGGGTCGAATTCCAAGGGAACACATGGTTTGATAGATCTCAGTGGTTACAGTCTATGGGCAAAACAGGAAAGTAAATGGAGGGATTTATGTGTAGTCATCTAGAACACAGAACAATATTAACTTGGTTGAAAAATAGTCTTGAGCGAACACTAGGATTTCGTTCCCCCTGAAATCTCAACTCTGTACGTTTATGTGCATTGTTGAACCAACTGAATACCTTGCATGCAAAACTGATGTTATGTACTTCCTACAGTCTTTTAGACAAGCAGGAGGATTTCACACTTTACCTATTGAGTCTTAGAGTGTCGCGTTACTAACCCTTACCTTGGTCCCAGTTAACTATCACCTTTTGAGTCTCAAGTTATTAGATGAAGGCTAATAATTATTCTCATATATCATTATGCTGCAGTGAATCGACTATTAACTCCCCAAATTACTGTTGTCTTTATCTTTTTCTAGTTACTACCCCTTTGTTAGAGCAAGTAGCAATATCTAGTTAGGATCCTAATGTGTGCACTCATTAAAAAATCAATCATATCGAAGATAAAGCAATACATGCTATGGGTATTTATTTCCCGTTAACAAATGCACTTTTCTACTTCATCAATTTGCCAGTGTTTCCATAACCCTAGCTATGGATTTTAGTAGCTCGTGATTGTGAAGAAATCAATAGCATTAATATTGGAAAACAAATATGAAATCATAATGATAAGATGAAAGAAAACCCACAACCATAAATCGAAGAATCAACAAAGTCAATACAATGGAATCCCAAGATCAAAGATGGATCTTGAAATCAAAATATGTTTCTAAGTGTTAAAAGTGCGTCCTCTGTATATCTCAACTCTCTCTGACTAAAAAGTACATAAAAGTATTTATAGTACAAAAGAAAATCCTAAAAATGAAGTCCGAACTAAATAGGAGAAAACTGGGTTGGTGGCCACCTACTCCCTGTACCTGCGGTCTGGAAGGGAGCAGGTAATAGGAGCAAAAATCCTGCAATGTTCAGCTCTTGGGAATTTGACTTTCTGGAACCTTCTTTGTGTACATGCGATCTGTTTTCCTACTTGCAGCAACATGTTGACTTGGTAGGTGTCAAAAGTTATTTTTTCAGCTCTTTTTCGACTCTCGAACATGCATTAATCACAATCAAGATGGAAAACATCCCAATCATCCATAATCGCTCCAAAAGTAACCAAAAATGCATTTTTTCACTATTTTCACAAATTATCATCCAAATCATGATTTTCTGCAAAACATACCCAAAAGGATCAAATCTAACAAAAAGTCCTTAGAAACTTGTATATTTTCCTCCTTTTAAGCATTGAAAGTGCTATATTTCTATAGCACATCAACATCCTCACTTAGAATGTTTGCATGTCCTCAGGCAACAAAACACAATAAACAAAAAAGAGGCTTAACTAGGAGAATCTATGATATTCAAGGCAATCAGTCATCACATTTAGTTCAAAGAATAACATCCCCCCTACATCTATTTTGCATAACCAACTATGTATGAATATGAAGAACAACAATGTGACACAAAGGAATCAAGGTATGACAACTACATTAGCAATATACAACCACTTATATGTACTAATTATACTACCCGAAACAAGAATATAGTTAGCAACATGACTCAAGTATCCTCACAACAAGAATGTCCCACTCACTCATATGAAATCATACATGTCAATACAGGGACGTTCAAGAGACACTTACACTCAACAAAGAAGTTCTAATCAATGCATGCCAAATACCATAGGCTTGCCCTTATTTTCTTTACCTTGGCATTTAGATAGTTAAGTCAGGATCACTATTGGACTTTTCTCGGCTTGTAATGTAGGCTTGGGGCTGGTACGATAGGTATGGACATTTAAACTGACTAAGCCTCCTTAGAACTACACTAACTTTTGGAGTCTCACTAACTAGGCAATTGCCTTTTATTCCACCATATTTTTTCCTTTTATTCTTTTATTGCACATTCAGGTTAGGTGTGGCTTTTTTTTTACAATTTTCCTTTATTTTTTTTTCCTTTCTTTTATTTTTCTACCTCACCGAACCCTACAAATTTTTGTCTTATTTTACCCTTCTTCATACACATTTTACACTATGCACCCTATGATAGCCACCCTCAACTTAGACTTTTTGCCTATGTTGAGGTGCACAATATCCAAGGAGGACCAGGACCAAAACAGTTTCATTGTAATATAAATGGGAAGGTGAAAAGTGTAATAAGAAAAATAGGCTATAAGGCTTAAAATAGGAATCAAGGGATACAATTTGCACATGGAAGGTCATTTAGGCTAAAAGTGGACTAGAATAAAAAATGACCTATGATCCTTTCCTAACCGACTATCCTTCAACCTAAGCAAGACTAACCACAAAAGTTTTGAATTTAACATACAAAGGGAACTAGGTAGCATCTTACACTCATATAGACAGAGTCACCTTACCAACTACTACCTATTCAGTTTTTGTAATTGTCAGCAAATAGTTATCATGTCCCTAATACTAATGCCATAACTTGATCCATAAAGGTCACACATATGTACATCATCACAGTTCTAAATTATAAAATTTTGTAGGATTATCAAAAATTAGTAAAAATCTGACTACTGCCCTAAATACTCAAAATCTCCTAATTACACAAAAATAACACAATACAAAGAAAAACACAATACGACACATAATTATCCTAGACATGACGATTCTATGACCATACCGAGGCCCACAGAAAAAGAAGAACAACAATAAAAAACCACAACGGCATGGCATTCCCACTCTCAACTAAAAATTGTGCTCTGTCCATAATGTACTAAAATAAAATAAAACATAGGGAAGTGAGAACATACCTGGGACACATTAAGCGACCGAGTCAGGAGCCTCCTCGGATGAAGGCATAAAAGCTGGCGGAGGTGGTGATGGTGGCGGTGCAATACTGGATAATGCACCTGCTACTATAGCATCATGCCTCTACCTATCTATGAATGCGGTCTCTAAAGAATTATGTCTGGCCTTTTTAAGGGCCTTCTCTTCCGTCATAACAGGATCCTATAATTGTGCAAGTGACCTCTCTTGGTCCCAACTATTGGGACCTCTTCCCCATCCTCCACGAAGAAGTCAAATTATCGCAGTACATGCAGTGGTGATATCTGTACTACAGGGGGTATCATAGAGGGAGTAGTGGTGATACGACTCTTTGTAAGAGAGTGTACTTTTACTCGTAGGATATAAAAATCTACCCTTATCTGAATTAATTCAGGCACACCTGTCTTTGTATATCGAGATGTAACCCATCTCTCTAGCTCATCAATCTATGTTTGAAACTCAATATGCAACTCTAATAGTGTGGCTCTCTAAGCAGTTTCCTAAATAGGCTCGACCTTCTTAAATCTCATCCTGACCCCTGATCTCATCTTCCCAAAGAGGGTAGTCATCTCAGTCTCGACAACCTTTAATCGAGAGGTTGTAGCTCTATGGCTCTCCACTAGTCTAAGAAAAAACTCACTAGATACAATAATCATACCTATCACAGGAGCTGTAGTAGATCAGTGAGCAGGCTCTGCAGATACACCAGCCAGCTCTGAGGTTAAAGCCGGGGATGAAGTAGAAGTAGTCTGTGTACCCTTTCCCTGAGTACTCCAATATGGAACATCTCTCTTCTCTCCTATCTCTACATCTTTACCAATACCCCCATCATCTCGATGTGCCTTATCAGGATCTACAAAAATTGCCAACCCCTCAGACTCGGCTTGTGGTACTACTGCCCGCTGTCTAGATCTCCTAGAAGTGTTTGGACATGCCAGACCCTTCATGGTATTCGTCCGCTCAGTCGTCGAGATAGTCAACCCTCATCAATACCAAGTAACTCAGGCACACCTACCTCATCGTATAGCCTCTAAATCATACAAAGAAATAGCAGCTTAGTTAGCTCACCAAAATCTCTATCATATAGCTCATTCCTGAGGGTGGCCACAAAATTAATATCATAACCAGTCATCAAGCAGGCAACAAATTGAGCTCTTTCCTACATCAATTTATTATCTAAAATAGTGCGAAGTAGGCGATAACGAATCAACACCTACAAAAATCTAGCCTCTAGTGTCAGAAGGCCCTTCTTGATCATAGCTGGCCCCTTAATCCATGAGGCCTCATCACCTTGTGGTGAAATATAACCGACTATCCAAATAGCCATCTTAACCCTCTCAGATCTTTGCTAGTATCATGTATAATATGAAGATCTCGTCTGATCCTCAGTCTATGGTCTCACTCTGCTGTAGATGCAGGTGTAATATAATCTGGGTCAAAGATGATTCTGTGAATAGTCTCCTCTCTGACATGAACTTTGACCCCTCTGACTAGTGTTTGATCAAGTTGGGGTTGTCATGTAAATCTGATCAGGCTTGGATGGTGGCACATGTTAAGGACTATGGTGTCTCTATAAGATGCATAAAATTCCCACACCATAGCCGAGATGTAAGAACTAAGTGGCTTAGTCATCCACCCAAGCTGATACCTACCAAATGCTGACCGAAGCTGTGGTAATTGGTCTAGCCCTAATAAGTTGATTCGACGCTCATAGATACAATGTGTAGTCCTTTATAGCTCCCAAACATGACTATTAATATCATATATCTCACGTATCCCAGCCAGACACCACCTCAGATGTCTATCCTCGGGAGGTGCGTCTGGGGTAGGTGCGAGTGTCTACTCTTGTTGTACATTATGGGAAGCCTGTGCTGTACCATCTTTATACTGGGGTACCACTAATGACTTCTACTGCTCAATCTTATCAGAAAAATCCTAGGGGCCTGAGCATCAGCATGTGGAGTAGGCTCAGAATTTACCTCCTCCTCCTCCTCTTCCTCCTTATCATCATTGGGTGGAGGAGTATGTTGTGGTGATATCCTCCCAAACTTCATCCTTAACCGGTCTGTGGCTAACTGTGTAGCCTGGCGACTCTATCCTCATGTGACTCTATGTGTCACTACAACTGCAGCATCAACATGATGCTATCTCAGATACTCCTCTATCGAACCTCTTGAACCACCAACAACTTTCTGCTTCACTGCTTTAGGTTCCATGTATACCTAGAAAACCAAATATTAGTTTCCAACAAAAGTGAGGAATACTGAAAGTTGAATAAAAACTCAAAATTCAAAAAGATTAAATTTATCCTCACTTTTCACACCCCTCTAACCTATTTGAAACCCCAAGAAGTCCAATGTATACACACTAATCAAGAATAATGACTTTCAAAGAAAACAAACAAGTTTAACTCATGGCATTACTTTTGTTTAGTTAAGTTCAACATTCTGCTAGCACCTAAACTTAGAATTTTAACTCAAAATAAGGCCCTACATTATGATTTTAGGTTATTTCAAGGATCCCTCATACAAGCTTGATAGTTTTAATATATTTAGCAATTCACTACACATATTAACTTGTTTCAACAATAGATAAAATATTAGATCACCATTAGGATCCAAGAAAGTTACCTCTTATATGAAAATTCAGAAGAGAATAATGAAGAACTCCAGAAAAACCAGATTGAAATTTGTTCCTAGCGTGTTTGTACAAGTTTGTATCTCAAGAAAGTTTCAATTTCACTTATTATTAAGTGTGGGGTTGGTTTATGTTTAAAATGGGAAGTTTGAATTCAAAGAGAAAATTGAAGTTTCGAGGATTATAATGAGTTAGAATAAAGGTTAGAATATTTTTATGTAGGTGTGTATGTGTGTGGGGGGGGGGGGGGGCTGTAATAGGTCATATTTAAATATTGGTGGGCTCAAAATTTTAATTAAAAAGTGGGCCTGAATTTGACCTACCCACCGTACCTACCCGCGCCCTGTACCCGCAGTCAGGTTCTAGGTACAGGTAGCACCTGCGGCCCACAGGTGCTGGGCCAATATTTTTGGCCTGCTTTTCTACAACCCGGAGTTGGCGTATTGAATGTTTTATTGCTACTTATGGTCCTACAGCCTAAGTTTTAGGTCCTAAAAGTAAAATTAAGTGCCACAGTCCACAACTTACCATTTTTCATAGTTAAAATTTCAACTTTTCAATTTTTTACTCAACTTACCATGTGGGACTTGTGACCATGATAGATTGACACACAGTTCCCTTACCTGAAATATGAATGTAGCAATGTTTACCATATTCCATGTCAGGTCCTAAAGATAAAACCTACAAAAATAAAAATAATAAAAACGTAAACACTAAAATATAGTGGGTTGCCTCCCACCCAGTGCTTAATTTAACGTCATGACATGACGTGGATATAGTGGTTACTTGGACTTCACCAACAAGCCTATGGGTTTACTCCTATGTAGCGCTTGATTTAACATCGCAGCACGATGCGGGTATCTTGACTAATTAGAATTCATCAAGATACCCATAGGAATGTCCTTCAGGGTCATCAATACAATAAATCACCAATACTACCCTCATGTCGCTTGGCTATTTCATAGACTTTTGGATGTTGGATGTCGTCTCCTCACTGTTGACTTGGAATTTCAGCTTACCTTCTCCATGTCAACCTTAGCTCTGCTTGTGGCCATGAATGGTATTCCTAAAATAATGGGCATCTCGGTGTCAACCTCACAGTTCAAGATGATGAGGTCAATTGGGAAAATAAATTTGTCCACCCTAAAGATCAGATCACATGAGATTCCCACAGGCTTATTCACTGTGCGGTCAGCGATCAATAGACGCATTGAAGTCGGTTCCAGAGGGTTCAAGCCTAGTTGCTTGAATACATCCAACGATATCAAATTAATTCTGGCCCCTAAATCACACAAGGTCTGGGAAAATCTGGATGACCCAATTGTGTATGGTATAGTGAACGCCTCGGGTCACCCTTTTTCTAGGCCAAGTATCTAGTCGTTACTGTACTACGATGGTGCATTCCCTTAACATCTTCAATAGTTACTTCTTTTTTCATTGTGACTAACTGTTTCATAAACCTGGCGTATCCAAGCATCTACTCTAGTTCCTCAAGAAGAGGTATGTTCAGGCTCAACTATTTCAGTATCTCAATAAATTTCTTAAACTTACCTTCCTATTTCTTCTGTATCAGTCGTTGAGGAAAAGATGGGGGTGGTCTTGAAATCTATCTCACAACTGGCTCAATAACGGGACCCTTACCTTTGTCTTTAGCAACTATATCTCTATCCGTTGTCACCTTCTCAGACTCACCAACATGTGTCTCATCATCAACAAATTCTATAACAGGTAGTGAGGGATCCATAATAGTGATACCACTCCTCGTGGTAATAACAAGTATGTGACCATCATTTTTCGAATTTTCCATAATGTTAATCGAAAAGTATTGGCTACCTTTGATTTAGAGTTGCTGGCATCTGCCCAAACTGGTGCTCTAGCTGCTTGATAGAAGTGGCATGAGACTCGACCTTCTGGATCAATCCTGAAATATTAGCCTTAATTTCCATAAGGATGGTCTCATGATTATCCTGACCCTTCACCAATTTAGCCAGCATCTCATCCATTCTATATTCTGCATTGTGTCTACCAGGTGGAATGTACCCATCTCCCTTCTCCCTATAGTTATCCTTTTTCCTTCAGTCACTATCTCACTCTCTATAATGGTCTCTGTACCTATCATAATAGTTTTGACCTTGGTTCCCTTACCCTTGGGCTTGACAACATGTCACCTAACAATCCAAATAATTATCTTTCTTTTCCAATTCAGACTCATATGCTTTGTAAGCCGAGCCTTGTGCTGCTACTGCATTCATTTTCTCTGAATTTATTGCTATAAATTGATTTGCTAGCACCCCTAAATCAGTACTTAGCAATGCAATTTCTTGCGCTACTGTATCATTAGCTGCTCTCTTGAAGCAAGAACCACCTATAGAATAAGTACCAGATTCCTTCTCAACCTCTCGAGTTTGCCACCCTTAGTTAGTGAGCTAGATATTATTTAACATCTCCGAAGCTGCCACCCAATGTAGTCTCATAAAAGCTCCTCTAGAGATGGTGTCTGCCATGGCTCTGGAGATGATGTTCAGGGCCCTGTAGAATATCTCTAATAAGCTTTTCTCTAAATATTGATGATTGGGAACCAAGTTTAGCTTCTTCTTAAACCTGAACCAAGACTCATATAGAGACTCTGATTGCAGCTGCCTGAAATTATAGATCTCATTCTTAAGCTGCAAAATCCTTTACGGAGTAAAGAATCTATTTAAGAATTGCCTGTTCAACTCATTCTAAGTTGTGATAGAGCCTCTCGGCAATTACCCTAACCATAAAGGTGTTTCTTCTGTAAGTGAAAAGGGCAAAAACCTCAGTCTAAGTGCTCCCTGATTTACCCCCTAGATTGGTATACATGTTACAAATACCAAGGAAATTTGAAAGGTGCAAATTTGCATCATCGGTAGGCAATCCTGCAAACACCCTTAAAATTTAGAAGTTGGATCATGACACTAGTGATGTAAAATTTGATGCCTGGGGGAAAATAGGAGGTACTATGGCACTATTATCTATCGTCTCAACATATCCCGTATCTTCCTCATCATCTATATATGGATGTAAATACAGATATGCAGGGATAACTTGAACACGAACACCTCTAGCTCTGTCTTGATTTCCATCGAGTATTGCTCAGTAGTCTGTTGCTTGTATCTGTTCATCTACATCCGCATCCTAGCTATCCTTTGATATTCTTCCACTTCTTTGATTTTGACTTTATTTTAAGCTAATATCTCACCAGTATGTTGATTAATATATTTTGTACTCCCTCGACAAGAGGTACAATATCATGAACCCCTTCAAGATTATTACCTCTCTTCGGCTTAGTCATCCTACTAGGTATTTGTAAGATACTCTCTAGATTTGGATTCACTGGGAGTAAGGGATTGCCAATACTCCATGTGCTAGGCATATACCAGCATATGCCCAACTAAGAACAAAATGAAAGACTAAAACCCTAAGAACTGCTATAACCTTAATCCACAAATTAACATCGTGTTCCCCAACAATGACACTAATTTATTGATGACTTCCAAGAAATACCTCATTTTAGATGATGAAACGATTGCTGTAAGTATATAGTAACCCAACTAAGGTTGGGTTCAAATCCTAAGAGAACACATAGTTTGATAGATTTTAGTGGTTACAGTCTATGGAAAAAATAGGAAAGAAAATAGGGGGGATTTGTGTGTAGTCGTCTAAAAAATAGAATAGTATTAACTTGGTTGAAAATCGGTCTTGAGTTCTCACTGGGATTGAGTTCCCCCTGGAATCTCAACTCTATAGGTTTATGTGCGTTGTTGAACCAAATTAATACCTTGCATGCAGATCCGATAAGTTATGTACCTCCTACAGTCTTTTGGATGAGCAAGAGGATTTCATCCTTTGCCTATTGAGTTTCAGAATTTTGCATTACTAACCCTTACCCTGGTACCAGTTAACTATCACTTTTTGAGTCTCAAGTTATTAGATGAAGGCTAATTATCATTCACATATATTGTTGTGCTGCAACGAATCGACTATTAACTCCCCAAATTATTGTTGTCTTTATCTTTTCATAGTTACTACCCCTTTGTTAGAGAAAGTAGCAATATCTAGGCGGGATCCCAATGTGTGAACCCATTGAGAAATCAATCATATTGAAGATAAAGCAATGCATGCCATAGGTATTTGTTTCCCATCAACAATCGCACTTTTCTACTTTGTCAATTTGCCAGGGTTTCCACAACCCTAGCTATGGGTTTTAGTCGCTCATGATTGTGAAAAAATCAATAGAATTCATGTTGGAAAACAAAGAGGAAATCACAATGATAAAATGAAAGAAAACCCACATCCGTTAACCGAATAATCAATCAAAGTTAATACAATGGAGTCCCATGATCAAAGATGGATCTTGAAATCAAAATATGTTTCTAAGTGTTAAAAGTGCATCCTCTATTTATTTCATCTCTCTCTGACTAAAAAGTACATAAATGTATTTATAGTACAAGAGAAAACCCCAAAAACAAAGCCTGAATGAAATAGGAGAAACTCTGTCGGTGGCCACCTACTCCCTGTACCTGTGGTCTGGCAGGGCACAGGTACAACCTGCGGCCCAAGCACAGGGCGCTGGTAGTAGGAGCAAAAATCCTGCAATGTTTAACGCTCAGGATTTTGACTTTCTGACACCTGCTTTGTGTACATGCGGTCTGCAGGTCCTACTTACAACAACATGTTGACTTGGTAGGTGTCGAGAGTTAGTTTTTCAGCTCTTTTTCAACTCTTAAACATGCATGAATCACGATCAAGCTGGAAAACATCCCAATCAACCATAATCACTCCAAAAGTAACCAAAAACACCCTTTTTCACTATTTTCACGAACTTATTATCCAATTCATGTTTTTTTGTAAAACATACCTAAAATAGATTAAATCTAATAAAAAGACCTCAGAAACTTACATATTTTCCTCATTTTAAGCATCAAAAGTTCTATATTTTTATAGTACATTAATGACCCAAACCGGGGCTTAGTTATGACAGATATCTCAAGCCCACCATGGGCCAAAAACAAACTCCTGAGCCTTACCTCTAGTCCGTAATAAATGTAGACAACGAAAGACAACCAATATAGAATAAGAATGATAAATAAACCAAGTGATAATTCTAAGAATCAGACAAACAACCAACCCGATACTTGTCCACGAAGCCTCTAAACCAAGAATACCAACTATGTTGGGACATGCCCCCGACTATGATAAAAAGAAATTAACATTCCTAAATATAAAAAGAAACCTAATAAAATAGTAAGGATTTTCCAAAGATGGAGGCTCACCATTTCACAGCAGCTCAACTGATGATACACCACCTAACTCTATACAGGAGTTACAAAAAAGTCCACCGAACCTACATCATAAAATGATGCAGTGTTTGGAAATAGTATGGCAAGCATTGTCATGTAACTCAAGGAAATATATAAAGTAGTGCACTTATCAAAGATTAGTCAAAAACACATGCAAGGCATTTATATACATACATAGGATGTTGGGATAGGGATAAGGGACATTAACATGAGAGTTTAAAATTGTAACGCCCCAAAATCTAGTTCCCAGGATGCCGCACGGTGTTCTGAACTACAAGTAGTCCTGAGCTAACCCTGGCTGCCTTCTAACACATATGAATCTCATCATAGGGAAATATAAGTATAAAATCATGTCAAAATGCGAAAAACTATCTGAATAATCGGAATATATCTGAAAGTACTAATCTCATCAATCTGATTTAAACAAATACTGAAAAGTCTGAACATGACAACTGAGATCTAAGACTAAATCTGGTAGTCCGACAAACCTCTACTATATGAATCTAGAGAGTCACTGGGATAGACACCCAGCTGACTTAAATTGCCTGAAATAAATAAAGGGTCATCTACTAACAAACTGAAACATGAATAGCTAAATCCCCAAAATATGAGGACTCACCAACTGCAGGGATATAGATGAGATGCTCGAAAAATAACTGTCACTGCTGAGATTGAGCAACTGAACCTACATTATGAGATAATGTAGCACATAAACGTATATATGGATCAGTACTTTGATGATGTACTGAGTATATGAGGGTGCATGCAATAAGTAAACAATATCATCACAGTTTATAAAAAAAATATTACACATTCTAAATGTAAATGACTCACATAAGTTTGAGAAATATGAAATTTGAAAGTCAAATCATGAATAATAAACATGTAATCTAAATCTTGTGAGCCATTACACTTAGTTCTGAAATCTATATCTTGTTCTTATTCTCAAATCATTTTGGCTAAATGAAATCTGAAAACTTATTCCGCAAATCTTAAGGCTTCAAATCACTTAAACTGTTTCAAGAGTAAGGGACGTCTATTTGGGAGGTTCTTCTAACCGACATGTACACCATGTGAGCATCCATAGTATCCCGCGACTAGCCCCCGTAAGGTTAGGGTTGTTCTACCCTTTCCATCAGAATAGAACAATCTAATCTGTGTGATCATAATCTGAGTCATCCACGTAGAAGTGGCAATAATCTGAATTTGTCCTTAGGGTGGCACGTAGTTCTGGGGAAGATAGGGAACGCTAATCCCATACTTCCCTCTCGGTGTTAAATACTACTCCCAATCTCATGCTCAAAATCTTAAGAAAAATCTACTTAAAAGTAATCTAATGGTTTATAATGAAAACCAACTATAAAACTATAATCTGAATCTGTAAAGTGGATTTTAAATCTATTCTGACCAAAAGGTCAAATCTTTCTCAATAATCTGAAAACATTATAATTAGGGTGCATGTTGCACAAAAATTCTCAAAGTCACAATCTTAAATAGGGCTTAATTACCTATGTATCAATCTCCTAATAAAACATCTCAAATTTCATGCTTGATAATATAAGTGTTCATAATTCGTCATAAAATCTGAAAATTTCAGCAATAAGCATAATAATAAGAACATACCCATGTAATTCACTTCTAAAACATTGAAAATCTCAAAATCTCATGAATAGCAACATGGGGCATAAACCCAAACTTCAAATTCATAGGAACACATATAAAATCAAATAACTTTCAAAATAAAATCAAGTTTTGGGCACAAGAACGAAAGATTTGTTCTTGTTCAAACCCCACATACCTTAGATAATGAACTAGATGCACAAGTGTGCTTTTGAGACTCTAATTGCATTCTTGGATGAAGATTCTTAAAACTCTTGGTCTAGGAAACTTGAATGTTGAATAAATTTAGGAAAGAAATGGTGGAATCTTGAAGATGCTTGATATTGAAGGTTAGAGCCTAGGTTTTTAATTTGAGAGAGTTTGATGAATGATGAGCATATGTTGCTCATAAATATGTTAAATATTCTATTTTCACGATTTGGGGGTATGGGAAAAAGACTACACTGCCCTTGGATTTTAAAATTGGTACCAGGCATGCCGTTTAAGGCTTTACCACAACACGTTGAAGGGTCCATCGCGATACCCACCGCGACGTGGGGTAATCGCGATGAACTACTGGTTTGTGATAATTTTGGATTTAGGGTTTAACACGATGCGGTGCAATCGCGGTGACCCACTAAAAATTGACAAATGCCGATTTGGTACTCACTGCGATGCGGTGGCCTATCCACTGGGAATATTGATTACTAAAAATGCTCTATCTTCTTCACTGAGTGTCGATTTTGGGCTAATCTTATATTGATGGAAAGTTATTCAATTTCCTATGTCATGGAAAGTTGAAAAATAAAGAGTTCCACACGAAAAAAACATCATTCATTTTAGGAGATAATACTTGATATTTTTAGAGACGAAATTATCTAGGGAAACTCCGGGGTATTACAATATCTCCTCTTTGGAAACATTCATCCTCGAATGTTGCTAGTTAAGATGGAATCTTTTCTAAGGAATCTGTGGCTATAAACTATCATGAACAACTGAGATAAACTGAGAAGCTGAATCTTAATCATTCTGAGTGCATGAACTTACATGAAGACAACTATATAGCTGAATATGTATATGATTAGAAAAGAACTGAATTAAGGAATAATAGTACCTTCGGCTAGATTTGAATTTGCGGAGAAAAGGTGATGGTACTTGTCTTGGATATCTGCTTCGGCTTCCCAAGTAGCGCCTTCAACTGACTGGTTCCGCCAAAGAACTTTGACCAAGGGAACTTCTTTGTTCCATAGTATATGGATCTGATGGTCTATAATCTCAACTGGAACCTCTTGATAAGACAGGCTGTGCTGAATATCTGAACTTTCTAAGGGAACTACAATGGTGGAGTCACCGATACTCTTCTTAAGCATAGAGACGTGAAATACCGGATGAGCTGGTGATAAGTCTGCGGTTACCTCAATTTCATAAGCTACTTTCCCAACACTACTCAGAATCCTATAAGGACCAACATACTGGTGACTAAGCTTCCCCTTCTTGCCAAATATCTTCACCTCTTTCATGGGTGAAATCTTCAGATAAACTAAATCACCAACTTCAAACTTAAGGTCCCTTCTTCTCAATTCTACATAGGATTTCTATTGACTTTGGGCTATTTTCAATATCTCTCTAATTAGCTTAACTTTCTCCATAGCTTCAAACACTGAGTCAGGCCCAAGAAAAGTGGCCTCACCCACTTCAAACCAACCTATTGGTAATCTATATCTCTTCCCATAAAGAGCTTCAAATGGACCCATCTGAATGCTAGCATGATAACTGTTGTTATAAGCAAACCTAATCAATGGAAAATGCTCATCCCAATTACCTTTGAAATTAAGAGCACATGACCTCAACATATCTTCTAAATTCTGAATGGTCCTCTCTACCTGACCATCTTTCTGAAGATGAAAAGCTAAACTAAGATGGACTTGGGTTCCCAGACCCTTCTGAAAAGCTCTCCAAATTTTGGAAGAAAATTGAGTACCCCTATCCGAGATGATAGACAAGGGAACTCCATTCAATCTAACTAACTCTTGGATACACAACTTAGCATAATCCTCATCTGTATAAGACGTGTGGACTGGCAAGAAATATACTGACTTAGTCAACTTGTTTATAATAACCCAAACTAAATCATAATGCCGATGCGATTGGTATAGCCCAATCACAAAATCCATGTTCACCTCTTCCCACTTCCAAGTAGGAATACTAAAATCTTGTAATGTACCACCAGGTCTTTGTTGTTCTACCTTAACCTATTGGCAAGTTGCACACTTTGCTACAAACTTAGATATATCTCTATTCATACCACTCCACCATTAGATCTCCCGCAAATCACGGTACATCTTGGTAGCTCCAGGATGAATAGAATAGCGTGCACCATGTGCCTCAGCCATAAATCTCTGCCTCAAATCCTCAACACAGGGAACATATAGTCTTCTCTGGTATATCAACACACCATCTCCCCCTTGGGAGAAAACCTCTATCTTTCGGTCTTTAATTGACTCCTTCAGTTTGACCAAACTAGGATTCATGTCTTGCTTCTCTTTCACTTATGAAACTAAGGAGGATTCAAAACTACTCTGAACCCATACATTCCCTTCAGCTGAGTCCACCAACCTAACACCCAATCTAGCCAAGCGATGAACTTCTCGAGCTAACTCTTTTTTATCTTTCTCCACATGAGCAACACTGCCCATAGACAATCTACTAAGGGTGTCTTCCACCATATTAGCCTTGCCCGGATGATACAACACACTCATGTCATAGTTTTTCAGCAACTCTAACCATCTTCTCTGATGGAGATTTAGCTCCCTCTGAGAAAACACATACTGCAAGCTTTTGTGGTCTTTGAACACATCAACATGCACACTATACAGATAGTGTCTCCAAATTTTCAAAGAAAACACCACAATAATTAATTCCAGATCATGGGTTGGGTAATTCTTTTTATGAGGCTTCAATTGTCTAGAGGCATAGGCTATGACCTTACCTATCTGCATCAACAAACAACCCAAACCAACTTTAGAGGCATCAAAATACACCATAAAACCATCGGTACCATTAGGTAATGCTAACACTGGGACTAAAGTGAGTCGAGTCTTCAATTCCTGAAAACTCTTCTCGCAAGAATCTGACCACAGGAACTTAACTTTCTTTTGGATCAATCTAGAAATAAGAGATGCAATAGAAGAGAAACCTTCAACAAAATGGTAGTAATATACAGATAGACCCAAGAAACTCCTAATGTCTGACCGAGAGATAGGTCTAGGCCAATTTCTTACAGCTTCTGTCTTTTGGGATCAACTCTAATGCCGTTGGCGGAAACAATATGACTGAGAAAGGCTACTGACCAACTAGTGATCTCTAAGAGTTTGCAAGACAATTATAAGATGATCTGCATGGTCATCCTTACTACGAGAGTATACAAGGATATCATCTATGAACACTATGACAAACATATCTAGATACTACTTGAACACTCGATTCATGAGGTCCATGAAAGCTGCTGGAGCATTGGTCAGCCCAAAAGACATGACTAAAAACTCAAAATGACCATAGCGGGTTCTAAAAGTTGTCTTTGGAATATCACATTCCCTAACTTTAAGTTGATGATAGCTTGATCTAAGCTCTATCTTTGAGAAATAACTTGCACCTTACAATTGATCGAAAAGGTCATCAATTCTAGGAAGAGGATATTTGTTCTTGATTGTGACCTTGTTTAGCTGACGATAGTCAATTCATATACGCAAAGAACCATCTTTATTTTACACAAATAGGATGGGAGCGCCCCATGGAGAAACACTAAGCCTGATGAAACCTTTATCTAAAATATCTTTGAGTTGCTCCTTCAACTACTTAAGCTCTGTGGGATCCATATGATAAGGAGGTATAGAAATAGGTTGAGTATCTGGGAGAAGGTTAATACCGAATTCTATCTCTCTATCGAGAGGTACCCCTGGTAGATCTTCGGGAAATATATCTAGAAACTCATTTACTATATCAACTGACTGAACTATTGGGGTCTCAGACTTAGTGTCTTTAACTCAAACTAGATGATAAATGCAACCTTTGGATATCAACTTTTTGGCCTTAAGATGAGATATGAAATGACTCTTGGGAGACATTGAATTACTGGACCATTCCAAGACTGGATTATCTGGAAACTGAAACTTCACCACTCGGGTGTGGCAATCTATTGAAGCATAACAAGAATGGAGCCAATCCATACCAAGAATAAGATCAAAATCAACTATATCTAACTCTATCAAGTCTGCTAACATAACTTTATGAAGGACAGTGATAGGACACTTTTTATAAATTTGCTTAGCAACAACTGACTCACCTATTAGGGTAGAAACCAAGAAAGGCTTGGGAATCTTTTCAGAATTTATCTCAAAATTCATACACATCAAAATGAAAGACACGAAGCATACCAGTAACAACATCTGGGGAATCTTCTTGCTCCTGACGGGATGGTAAAACATAGAACCTGTTCTAGCACTGACCGCCCACAGTACTGGATGATGCACCTTGAGGAGAGGCTGGGCGACCTAAAGGAGATGGTGCACTATTATCCTGAGTCTGGGGACGAACATCTCTATTTCCCTGTCTAGCATGTGGGTATTCCTTGATTCCGTGACCCTCCTGGACACAACCATAATAACCTTTCTGTCCCAACAAACATTTACCTCCATGATGCTTATCACAATTTGAACATAGGGGATGATTTGTCTTTCCACTCACATTACCCTAAAATCTGACATAAAAGACTTACCCCACTACTCTTGCCTATTTCTGGGTGTAGGAGCATGGGTTGAAGAAAGTGTAGGCATAGATGAACGATTTTGAAACTGTGAATGATTTTCTCCTACTGGCCTAGTCTTACCATAATCAAATTGCCCTGTTCTATCCCTCGTATTTACTCTCTCTCTTTTCTTCATCTTTTCTACCTCAATTTACTGAGCATGCATCATAAATCTAGAATGATCTATATTCCTATTGATCATATCAGTCCTACACTCCTTAACTACCATCCCAGACATATTGGTTACAAATTTACACATGCTTGACCTAGGGTTATCCATCTGATTAGGGGCATACTTAGACAACTGATTGAACTTGTGGCAATACTCCTTCACTGTCATGGAGCCCTACCTCAGTTTCATGAACTCTTCTATCTTAGCTTCCCTTATCTCAAGTGGGAAGAATTTTTCTAGAAATGCATCCTAAAACATCTGCCAAGTCATAGGGGATGCATTCTCCCCTCTAATCTTCTACCACTTCACCACCCAGTCATAAGCAACATGTTTCTGCCTATAGGATGCCAATTCTACACTCTCTTCTTTAGAAATATGTATAATTCGAGTGATCTTCTTCACCTCATCAAGATATAACTGTGGGTCCTCATCTGCTTTTAACCCAAAGAATTCTGGTTGGTTCATTCTCAAAAAGTTTCAATTCTGGCTGTGACTATGTCCCCATCCTGCTGAGGTGGGACTATAGCCTGACGGTTGCCCTGAACATTAGCTGTCACAGCTTGGTCTAGCGCCTGAAAAGCTGCCCGAAACTCTGAATGTGACACATTCTCATTCAAAAGATCTGCGGGCTGAGGTGGATGGTTATCATTTCTATGGGTATTAGCTCTTTACAAAGGCATATTCTATCATAAAAGAGCATGAGTTAATAGCATATATAGAACGATGTAAGCATGATAGATTGTGAAAGAGAGGATTTTCCTAAAACTCTCTATAGCCTCTTTCTCATAGATGTGGCGCACTTCTCACCGATGATCAAGACTCTATGTAATGCGGCTCGTCTAACCCCTAGAACTCCTTAAACCTTAGGCTCTGATACCAAGTTTGTAACGCCCCAAACTTTAATCCTCAGGACGCCACATAGTTCTTCGAACTAAAACTAGTCCTGAGCTAAATCTGGCTGCCTTCTAACCCATCTGAATCTCATCATAGGGAAATATAAGTATAAAATAATAAAAAATGCTGAAAACTATCTGAATATATCTGAAAGTACTAATCTCATCAATCTTATTTAAACAACTATCAAAAAGTCTGAACACGACAATTGAAATCTAAGACTAAATCTGGTAGTCTGACAAGTCTCTACCTTATGAATCTAGAGAGTCACTGGGACAGACACCCAGCTGACTTAAACTGCCTGAAATAAATAAAGGGACATCTACTAACAAACTAAAACATGAATAGCTAAGTCCCCAAAATATGAGGACTCACCAACTGCAGGGATGTAGATGAGATGCTAAAAAAATCACTATCACTGTTGAGATTAAGCACCTGAACCTATATTATGAGATAATGTAGAACATAAAGGTATATATGGCTCAGCACTTTGAGGATGTACTGAGTATATGGGGGTTCATGAAATAAGTAAACAATATCATCATAGTTTATAAAAAAATATTATGCATTCTAAATGTAGATGACTCACATAATCTTGAGAAATCTGAAATCTGAAAGTCAAATTATGAATAATAAACATATAATCTAAATCTTGTGAGCCATTACACTTAGTTATGAAATCTGTATCTTATTCTTATTCTCAAATCATATAGGCTAAATGAAATCTGAAAACTTATTCCGCATATCTTAAGGCTTCAAATCACTTAAACTATTTCAAGAGTAGGGGACATCTGTTTGGGAGGTTCTTCTAACCGACATGAACACCATGTGAGTATCCATGGTGTCCCACGACTAGCCCCCGTAAGGTTAGGGCTGTTCTACCCTTGTCATAGGAATAGGACAATCTAATCTATGTGATCACAAACTAAGTCATCCACGTAGAAGTGGGAATAATCTAAATTTGTCCCTACGGTGGCACGTAGTTCTGCGGAAGATAGGGCATGCTAATCCTGCACTTCCTTCTTGGTGCTAAATAATACTCCCAATATCATGCTCAAAATCTTAAGAAAAATCCACTTAAAAAGTAATCTAATGGTTTATAATGAAAACCAACTATAAATCTGTAATCTGAATCTGTAAAGTGGATTTTAAATCTATTCTGACCAAAAGGTCAAATCTTTCTCAATAATCTGAAAACATTATAATTAGGGTGCATGTAGCACAAAAATTCTCAAAGTCACAATCTTAAATAAGGCTTAATGACCCATGTATCAATATCCTAATAAAATATCTCAAATTTCATGCTTGATAATATAAGTGTTCATAATTCGTCATAAAATCTGAAAATTTCAGCAATAAGCATAATAAAAAGAACATACCCGTGTAATTCACTTCTAAAACATTGAAAATCTCAAAATCTCATGAATAGAAACATGGGGTATAAACCCAAACTTCAAATTCATAGGAACACATATAAAATCAAATAACTTTCGAAATAAAATCAAGTTTTGGGCACAAGAGCGAAAGAATTGTTCTTGTTCAAACCCCACATACCTTAGATGATGAACTAGATGCACACGTTTTCTTTTGAGACTCTAATTGCGTTCTTGGATGAAGATTCTTGAAACTCTTGCTCTAGGAAGCTTGAATCTTGAATAAATTTGGGAAAGAAATGATGGAATCTTGAAGATGCTTGATATTGAAGGTTGGAGCCTAGGGTTTTCAATTAGAGAAAGTTTGATGAATGATGAGCATATGTTTCTCACAAATATGTTAAATCTTCCATTTTCACGATTTGGGGGTGTGGGCAAAAGACTACACTGGCCTTGGATTTTAAAGTTTGTACCAGGCATGCCGTTTAAGGCTTCACCACGACGCATTGAAGGGTCCATCGCAATAACCACTGCGACGCAGGGTAATCACGATGAACTACTGATTTGTGACAATTGTGGATTTGGGGTTCACCACAACGTGGTGCAATTGTGGTGACCCACCAGAAAAATTGACGAATGCCAATTTTGTACTCACCGCGACGCGGTGGCCTATCCACTGGGAATACTGACTACTAAAAATGCTCTATCTTCTTCACCGGGTATCGGTTTTTGGCGAATATTGTATTGATGGAAAGCTTATTCAATTTCCTACGTCATGGAAAGTTAAAATATAAAGAATTCCATATGAAAAAAAACATCATTCATTTTAGAAACTAATACTTGATATTTCTAGAGACGAAATTAACTAGGGAAACTCCAGGGTATTACAAAAATATTAACCTGAACTATGTAGCTTGCTACATCATAAAAGCACCCATGGACTATATTCGGTTTGATCCCCATGCCAGAAGGGACCTAGTTCTTGTTAGCCAAACGTACCAAGGAAACCAAGAAAAGGCTAAAGATATCAAGGTGATATCCATCCAAAATATAAAGTGTGTACCAAGACCGCAACTACAATGACCCCCACATCAACAAATATGGTTTCCAGTGTTGGTCCCCCCGGGACTACACCTTCACAATGAGCTACACATTTTACCTTAATCCCAAATTAAAATAGTTCACACATAAACTAAACCATTTACCAAGGAGTCTCTATTAAAACATTTTCCAACATGGTATTGTCATACCAATATTCTTGCAAGCTAAGTCGATTATGCCAAACCAATCCATATTATCATTAGACTCCCAAGTGAACCTTTTATGCAATGAAATATTTTCAAAAGGTAAGTTAAATCATGCAAATATTCAAATTTTAGATCCAGTTTAAAGGTGGGTTGAGGCTAACGCCAATACTGAGTCAAAAATCCATAAATTTGGGAAACCCATGTCACCTATTCAAAACCCTATCATGTTGAACCAACTTAGTCCAAAATAAACCATTTATCAAGCATGAATAATAACACATTTAAAACATGGGAAAACAATTCAAGTAATAATCAATCAAAAGCCCTCAACTCAATTTCAAACCTGACAAAGTAAACACATGTTGGTTGAGTAAGTAAATTCCATAATGTTAAAACATAAGTTAGGGATGAGAAACATGCCTAGAATATGGAAGAAGTTGAAGATGATTCGAAGTTTGGATCTTGAGTGGTAAGTTTCATGTAAAACCCTAGTATCTGTTGCCTTGGAAGTTATAGAGTAAAAGAGTAAGGTTTAATCTTTATAACTAAAGGTAAAAGGGGTCATTGGTGTTTTTAAGTCATTGTAAAGAGTTTAAAGGTTGAAAAGACCAAAAATTCCCTTATTAAAAAGTGCAATAAAATCCTGAGAACAATCATTATGTCTTGGGTAACGACTCATGAGATCTGACCACGAGTCATGGCCCGGAGTCGTCACCTGAGGATGGACAACCTAGTCATTCACTGTTATGACAAAAAGTCTCTCATTACACATGAAGAATCATAGTCAAGGGTTGAACTGTTAGGTATCCTTATGTTATGACAACGAGTCCCTCCTAATGACTCATTGTCTCATATGGGTCGTACCCTAAACTCATTGTCAAGGGACCAAAACCTGGGCTTCCTTACTATCATGGTAATGAGTCCTCTTGATGACTTGTTATGTTTTACAATGAGTTGTCATCAGGGCTGTTATAACTGGAAGTTTTGATATCACTTTAGTAACTTGGCTAATTGAATTATTCATCTATTGGAAGGTCTAAAGCTCACAAACTTGGGGTGTTACATTACCCCTTTCTTTTGATCATTCTTCCTCGAATGAAAAGTTAGGGTACTCTTAGCACTATAAAAGGAAGAATACAACCAGAATCCAAGGACAAATTCGAAATACGATAAGAGGGAAATGAAACTCATACCTTAAGAACATCCATCCATCGCTGGATACTAGGATAGGTATTTGGCTTCCATATCTTTTTTAGATTACCATGTGGCTTCCTCTATCTTTTGATTTCTCCAAAGCACTTTTACCAAAGATACATCCGTAGTTCTCAATCTACAAACTTGCCTAGGAGAACCAATAGTAGTCATATGAGCATCTGGAGTCTGAAGCCCTGAAGTAGCATGGTAAAAAAAAATAGGCACCACCCTATCAAGGAAATCCAATACTCAAACCAAATAATCCTCAATCATATGTATGGTCATAGATGGCGTCTTCACTAGCCTCAACCCTTTTAACTCACTACACCTACCTCTACTAGCAATCTTAGAACCTAAAAAGGTAACTCTAACCTGACCTTTATCTGGTTTGGTTATCTTGATTCTATCATTATCTCGAACCCTTCTCCTTCTACATACTAAAGGTATGGGATATGAATTTCTAGCCATGGAAGAATGCATGCTTACCATCTATAAGAGAGTGAATAAGAAGCTTTTGAGTTATACGAATTTCTAAATGCCTAAAATAGAATAAAGGAACAAATATCTCCTAAAGCTATGTAGCCTCGAAGATAGAAAATGGACGTCTCTGCATCGATCCACAAGACTCTACTAGACTCATCTTGTACAAATGATCCCAATGAACCTTGCACTCTGATACTAATTTATCATGACCTTAAATAGGTATTTGATGTCACTTGTCAAACCCCCGGGACAAGTAAGCCTGACCCCTCCAAAAGAACATAATTTAAGGAAAAAACACAAGTAGAAGAATATATAATCCTATATATATGAGTCATAAGTCTAAAAAATACATCCTAGGTGTGGTTGTTAGTAGTACAAGCCTCTAATAAAAAATATAAATAATATCAATCATCAAAAGTATCTTTGATACAAATAATACATAAGACATAAGTAGAATGGTCTGAGTAGTTCCAAAGTCCTTTAGCCACTACCTCAATCTTCACGATGCCAATACTGAAGGTAATGCAATCTATAATATACTATTCAAACCAATACTTGCACAGGGTGCAAAAAATAAGAAAAGGAAAAATAAATAAGGTTTAGTAAGGAACCACGTGTACTCAACAAGAATCATCAATAACCAACCCTGATCCAAAGTGATGGCAAAAACCACCACCCCACAATGCATGGTATGCCGAATATCCTATAAGACACCAAATCATAGTACTTTATCCTATTAGGGTAACTCAATAGAATATTTAATAGGCATACCAAATGCAGGATCGAAAAATTAATCTAGGTGAGTCACCACTATTCTTTTTATATTCAACAATTTGAGAGTTATTTATGAACAAAACTCACCAATGTGATATCAGGCATGGTCAATTATAGCTAACAAATAATATTGGATAAAGACAAGGAGAGCATGCATATATAAGGGTGTATCCCGTTCTTCCATAAAGTGCTACCAAACTATCTCTTCAATCAAGCCACCACCTTACCCTTTGTCGTATAATAACTCAACTTTTTGATGAATATAAGATGAAATAAGGTAATGTAATAAAGTGAAATAAGTACTCAAACACAATATCACAAATAAGATGCTATCACGGTAATAAAATACAAGAGTAAATATGAACACATTACCAAACCATACCAAGGATGTTAATGCAATGTACTGTAGTGATGATGATAAATGTTTGAAAGTTATAACACAACTTTTTGTATACACTCACAAAGCCTCATTGATCCCAAGTAAGACCCATGGGGGTTAATTGACCCATATACTCTTTATAATCTCAATCTTATGCCTCAAATAAACCTTACTTGAACATTCTTAGATATAGGCATTTTATAAATCATCTCATTTTCTTATAAAAATTAGAATATCTTAGCGGTACCAATGTCTCATGGATATGCATGCATGTTATGGGTATGTAATACTCATAACCAATAAGTATGAAGATCAAAATTCAATAAATACATGTACAAGTTACCTCAGAATCAAAACATGAAATCAATAATTCATGATATTAGTGTCAGCTTAGCACCATTAGAATAAATAATCATGTAGTCATTACTATTGTCATTTACAATCCCTCAATTGGTAATCACTATAATAAATATGCAATTAAATGATCATATAAGGCTTATGATGTAAAGTCTAGCCCCCACTCAGGTAATATAATCTAAATAAGGCATTAAATGCTCAAACATGACCAATAAAATAAAGTCAAGCCCTCACTCGGTCATCACAATAATATATGCTTTCAACTCAAATAAATATGCATTTAATCCCCTCAAGTACATAATGAAGTTTACATAATCCGCACAGGGGTAATACAAAATGAACATAAGCCCCACACTGGCAATACGAAATAAATAACAATCCCAATAATAATAAATCTCGTACTATCCAGACCTAACTTGGTCCATGCATTAAGACTTATCAAGTAATAAAAGTATGTTCCTACTTTAAGAATCCTATAAACTATGACATTCCACCCAATAATAATAATAAAATAATCATGCCCTAAAAAGTCACTAAAACTTAAATTATTTCATCAAAGTCTACTAAATTTAGTCTAGGCCCTAAATTAGTCATCTACTATCAATATTATTCAAGATCAATGAGATAAATAACTACAATATATCCCAAGTATATCCAAAAGTATCAAGACTAGATAAGATAAGCAACTAAATAAATATAACCCATCAAAGACTCTGACACATGCGGACATGTTCACTATTTCACCTAAGCAAGACTCCCAATCCTAAGTGATATACGAAATACAACAAACAATCATACAATACATAAACACTTTAGAAAAATTTAAGGTACATCTCAACTTTTCTTAAATGAATATCCACAAGCTTAAACCCCATCCAAAGCCCCTAAAATCTCTACTCTGTAATAACCCTCCAGGTCATCCTTGGTTTTTGTGAATTTTTGACATTTTATGCCTTCTATAGAGGCTATAGTTCATTTATGACTTGTCAGAATTGTTGTTTTTGTTTTTAGATAGTTTGTTTGGTTTTAGGCCTATTTTTATGTTTTAGAGCCTTCATTCTTAAGGAATTGGTCTCAAAATAAAACTCATAGTAAATAGCCTCAGTTGGGAATTTCTATAGCTCTATTATCTCCAGAATATTAATTTTAGGCTACGGGAACACAAATATTCCAAAATCATTTTGGGTTCTTGGGTAATTTGGTGAAAATAGAACTACGGGTATGGGCCCCACATTTAATCAAAATGATCTCAGGTTAAATTTTCAGTGGTTTTGTTGAGTAGAAAATGTTTAATTTAGTGTGGTATAATAATTGGTTTGCACGCATAGGGTGTTGAATGAATATTGAGCACTCGATTGGAGTCTACATGGACTTAGCATAATCTTGTGCTTGATATCTAGTGTGACTACTTAGTCTAGGATCCGTTATAGTGGTGGTCGCTTTGGAAGCCTTGGATACTTGGTTGAAGTTTTCTTTAGCGGTCAAGATACCGCTTGAGAAATCCCTACCTATCCTTACCTGTGCTTTTGCGGTCATGTGCTGCTTAAGTGACAGTCGCTTAAGCAACTTAGTGGCTGCTTAAGTGGTCAATGCTGGTGATAAATCTCTCTTCTTCACCCAATTTACCTTATTTCTCTAAAAGTTTATTCTTTATTTTTATTATCTTTGGACTTGGGAAAGTGTGGAAAGTTCAATACTCCCTAGTCATTTCCATTATTTTTCTATCAAATTCCATCCCTTTTCATTGTAAATTCCTAGAATTTAGGTCTTAAATTCCCAAACTTTAGGGGAGATTTGAGCCGTGATTTGCACTCTATTTGTGCTCAACTCTTGAGCACATATTTCTTGTATGTAGAGGGACCTCATGATGGAATTTTGTGGTTCGATTAATGGGCCCCATCAGTCTATTTTTTATCTAAATTTAGGTCTGACGTTTTATGTTGAAATATGAGTATCATTGTTTTTACATTACTACATAGAATATGATTTTGATAACATGGTGATATTTTGAGATCATGGAGTAAAGACGAGCAGTTTATGGATGGTTCAAAAATGTGGTTCGACATTTAGGTAGGCTTTGGTCTACTTTCCTCTACGAGATTTTGTATTGTATAGATTGAATACTATGTAGGGATTATAGGATCGTATTATGACTAGTATATAATGACTTAACTTATTTAGGAAATTTGGGATCGACATGTGACCTAAAACTTAGTATAAAATATCCATTATAGACATAAAATCCTATTATATTTTATTATAGGCATGTTAACATATATTAATTATAAGGATCCTTTCGTATATAAGATACATCATTTGACTTAGTGATTTGGACCATAGTTTTTTTTATTACGGTGGTATTATCATGCTAGTTATGTATTGTTGGGCTTGAGGCCATAGTTATGATACCAAATGGACTCTAGGTGAGTATTTTTATTCTTAAAAGGGCATAATTCTAGTTTATAGATTCTTAGGTGCTTATGGTTGTGTTATTTGCATACTGGTGATGACATGCATACTTTTAGGAGCATTTACGCACACTAAGTGGTACGAGTCCAATCAAAACCTTGATTTTACTACCATTTTCTAAAGAGATATTTATTCCCACTTTTTACCTTTAAAAATAAATTCTTTTATAGCAGTTCTGCCTTATTCATTAAATTATGAGCTTTTTGATCTAAATATGATATTTTAGAAATTAGAGTGAGGTTAATTTCGGTTAATTATTATCCACACATTTTACTACTACTTATTCAATTTGATCGTGGGATATTTTGACCCTTTTTACATTACCATACTATTTTAGTCCCAAATTTAATATCGAATAATAGATTTACAGACATTCACTGATTTAGTTCCAATTTAAGTTCTATATTCTTCAAAATACTCTCTCTCTCTCTATATATATATATACAGTAATGGACGGAGTATATTGATTATGATGGTTACTGAAAGTCCTAGTTTTGGACTAGGTAGTGTATATGAATACCTCGACTCCCCTATGGACCCTTTCATCTGTGAGACAAAGTATCAGAGAAGGATTGTCATCATAGGTCCTGACTTTGCAAGATACTAAGCTAGAAGAGAAGTATACGCTTGGTACACTATGACACTTGATTAGCTTATGGTAATAGATTACACTTTCATTTATTCATTCATATATGACCAATCGACAATATAATTGTTTAGTGCTTATATCTATCCATCTTATCGTGAAGAGGGGCGAGGGATGGGGAGAGCTGTATAGCTATAACTTATGGTCTATTTATTGAGTGCCTGCTTGAACCTTTGTAATAACCCACAATTTTTCCTAGCTTAAACTCGTCCCCAAAATGACAAGGAGTACCTTCTAGAATGAGTGATGTTTATTTTCGTGTGGAATTCTTTAGATTTGGACTTTCCATGACGTAGGAAATTGAATTAGCTTTCCAGTTATATAAGATTCACCTAAATCTGATAACCGGAAAAGAAGTTATGGCTATTTGAAGTTCTAGTCGCAAAACACCGCCATTTAGACCCTTAGCACTCCACGAAGAGGTGTCAAATTCTAATTGTCATTTCGAAATATTGGCGCATCGTAGAGAGGGCCAATTTCCCAGTTGTGAATTTCTAAAGGTCCAGCGCAATAATGGCGCATCGCACCATGTGCCAAAATGGCATTCCAAAGGGGCACGCGATGACTCCGCATGGTTGAGTCTGTCCAATTTCCAATTTTCATTTTTCTAGTGAGCCACCGCGATCGAAAAAAAAGTATATTTTCCAGTTCTGTTTAAAAGTTTAAAGGGGTTATTTTGGTAAATTTCCCAACCCCCAATCCGTTCAAAAACATAAGATTAATCAAATATTAAAGCACTTTATGCCCTATTCATCATTCTTCTCAAAGAAAAACCCTAATTTATTAAGCTTTCTCCCCAAACAACTCAAATTCCTCCATTAATCTTCTAAGAAAACTCAAGATTTGGAATCCCCAAGTCAAGAACTCTAAGAATTCATCTCCAAAGCATCAATAGAGATTCAAGATTCAAGTATTAACAACTAGATCATCAATTAAGGTATGTGGGGTTTGTACAAGGATAATTCTTTCATCCTTGTGCCGAAAACTTTATTTTATTTACAAATTTACTGCAATTTATATTATTTTCCATGAAATTCAAGTTAGGATTTATACCCATTATCATTCTTTGCATGATTATGAATTTTTTTCATGATTTAGAAGTTGAAATACATGATTATGTTTATGTTTCCATGCGTATTGCTTAAATTTCTAGATTTTTAGATGATTTATGAATGTTTACATTACCAAGTATGAATTTTTAGATATTTTAACATAAGTTTAATGCTTGGGTCATTAGACTCCAATTAAAGATTGTTGTTTCAAGATTGTTTGTACTATAGGCACACCATGACTAGATTATTTTTCAGATTTTAGATAAAGAATCTACTTTATTTCAGAAGATTTGAGATCTAAAGAAAAAGCTAAGCATAGTTGGTTTTCTGTAAACCTTTGTGTAAATTATACAGTGGATTTCTTAAGATTTTGAGCATGAGATTGGGAGTAGTATTTAGCACCGAGATGGGTAGGTTACTATGATTTTATACCCAAGAACTACGTACCACCGTAGGTATAGATTCAGATTTATTCCTACTTCTACGTGGATGACTTAGATTGTGATCACACAGATTAAAATGTTCTATTCCGATGGCAAGGGTAGAACTACCCTACCTAATCGGGGCTAGTCGTGGGATTCCATGGATGATCACGTGGTGTATTGTGGGTTATAAGAACCTCCAAAAAGATGTCCCCTACTCTTAAATAGTTTATTGATTTGAAGCCTTAAGATATACAAAATAAGTTTTTAGACTTCACGTAGCCTATGTGATTTGAGAAATAGAATAGAAATACAAATTTCAGACTAAGTATAATGACTCTCAAGACTTAGATTACATGCTTTGTTATTCATTATTTTACTCTCAGATTTCAAATTACTCAAGCTTATGTGAGTCATTCACATTTAGCATGCATGATTTTATAAACTATGATGATATTGTTTACTTATTGCATAAACCCCCATATACTCAGTACATCCTCAAAGTACTAATCCATATATATGTCTATGTGCTACATTGTCTCATAATGTAAGTTCAGGTTCTCAATCTCAGCAGCGTGATTGATCTTCGAGCATCTTATAAACATCCCTGCAGTTGGTGAGTCCTCATAGTTCAAAGGAGTAGTTATTCATATTTCTAAGTTACTAGTAGATATCTCATTACTCATTTCAGACAATTGAGTCAGCTGGGGCTTGTCCCAGTGACTCTCTAGATTAAGATAGTAGAGGCTTGTCAGACTATTAGATTCAGATTTAGACATTTAAGTTAGTATTCAGATTTTCAGCATTTATTCTATCAGACTTTTGAGATTTAGTATTATTCAAACATAATCAGAAGATTCAGATAGTTTTCTGCATATATTATGACTTTCATCTATATTTCCCTATTTTGAGATTTAGATCTAGAAAAAGAAGCCAGGATTAGCTCAAGACTACTTGTAGTTCGGAGCACCGTGTGGCATTTCGGGAACTAGATTTTAGGGTGTTACAAGATTGGTATTAGAGCCTAAGGTTTAGAGAGTCCTAGGGAGTCAGACAAGCCATGTTACATAGAGTCTTGAGCATCGGCGTGAAGCATGCCACATCTATGAGCAATAGGCTATGGAGTATTTTAGGAAATCATCTATTCTTTCATGATCTATTGTGAATTCATTGTCTTTATCTGCTTCTAACTTATGCTTTCACATGATAGAAAATGCCTCCTTATCGAGATAACGCCCGTAGAAATGATAACCAACCACCTCAGCCCGCAGATCCTTTGAATGAGAATGTGTCACTTGTAGATTTTCAGGCTACCTTTTAGATGCTAGCCCAAGCTATGACAACTAATATTTTGGGCAATCTTCAGGCTGTAGTCCCACCTCAGTAGGATGGGGATTTATCCACAGCCAAAATTTGAGATTTCATGAGAATAAACACGCCAGAATGCTTTGGGTCGAAGACAGGTGAGGACCCACAACTTTATCTTGATGAGGTGAAGAAGATCACCAAATTGTGCATGTTTCTGAAGAAGAAAGTGTAGAATTGGCATCCTATAGGATGAAGGATGTTGCTTATGATTGGGTATTAATATGGAAGAAGAGTTGAGGGGAGAATGCAGCTCCCATGACTTGGAAGATATTTCAGGATGCATTCTTAGAAAAGTTCTTCCCACTTGATATGAGGGAAGCTAAGATAGAAGAGTTCATGAACCTGAAGTAGGTCTCTATGACAGTGAATGAGTATTGCCTTAAGTTCAACTAGTTGTCTAAGTATTCCCCTGACTAGATGGCTGACCCTAGGTTAAGCATGAGTAAGTTTATGAACTGTGTGTCTGGGATAGTAGTTAAGGAGTGTAGGACTGCTATGCTAAAAAGGGACATGGAACTTCCTAGATTGATTATGCATGCTCAGAAAATTGAGGCAGAAAAGATAAAGGAGAAAAAAAGAGTAAATAAGACAGCTAGAGTAGGGCAGTTTGATCATGGTCAGAATAAGTCTGGAGGAGGAAATTGTTCACAGTTTTAGAATTGTTCATCTATGCCTGCACCTTCTTTGGACAGTGCTCTTACACCCAGAAATAGGCAGGAACAGTGGGGTAAGTCCTCTATGTCCAGATCTTAGAATAGTGTGAGTAATAGGCCTAATCAATCCCCATGTGCTAATTGTGGTAAGAATCACGGAGGTAAATATTTGTGGGGTCAGAAATGTTGTTATGGTTATGGCCAGAAGGTTCACGAAATCAAAGAGTGCCCGAAGAATAGGCACGAAAATAGATATGTTCATCCTCTGACACAGGCTAATAGTGCACCAACTTCTTTAGGTCGCCCAGCTCCTCCTCAGGGCCCATCATCCAATACCGATGGCAGTTAGCGCCAAAAATAGTTTTATGCTTTGCCATCCCACCAGGAATAGGAAGATTCCCCAGATGTTGTTACTGGTATGCTTCATGTGTTCCATTTTGATGTTTACGTATTGTTAGACCTCGAGTCGAGTTTATCTTATGTGACTCCTGTAGTTGCTGTATATTTTGAGATAAGTTTTGAAAAGATCCCTGAGCCCTTCTTGGTGTCTACTCCAGTAAGTAAGTCAGTTGTTGCTAAATAGATTTATATAAAGTGTCCTATCACTGTTCTTTATAAAGTCATATTAGCAGACCTGATAGAGTTAGACATGGTTGATTTCAATCTTATTCTTGGTATGGATTGGCTTCATTCTTATTATGCATCTATAGATTGTTGCACCCGAATAGTGAAGTTTCAGTTCCCAGATGAGCCAGTTTTTGAGTGGTCAGGTAATTCAGTATCCCCCAAGAGTCATTTCATATCCTATCTTGAGGCCAGAAAGTTGATATCCAAAGGTTGCATTTACCATCTAGTTCGAGTTAAAGACACTAAGTCTGAGATTCGAACAATTCAATCTGTCCAAGTGGTCAATGAGAAGATCTCCCAGGGGTACCTCCCAATAGGGAAATAGAATTTGATATTTACCCTCTTCCAGATACTCAGCCTATTTCTATCCCTCTTTGTATGGATCCCGCAGAGCTTAAAGAGTTGAAGAAGCAACGCAAAGATCTTCTAGATAAAGGTTTCATAAAGCCTAACATTTCTCCATGGGGTGCTCCCGTCCTATTTGTGCGAAATAAAGATGGTCTTTGCGTATGTGCATTGACTACCATCAGCTAAATAAGGTCACAATCAAGAACAAATATCCTCTTTCTAGAATTGATGATTTGTTTGATCAACTCCAAGGTACAAGTTATTTTTCAAAGATAGACCTTAGATCCGGCTACCATCAGCTTAAAGTAAGGGAATGTGATATTCGAAAGACAACTTTCAGAACCCGTTATGGTCATTTTGAGTTTCTAGTCATGTCTTTTGGGCTAACCAACACCCCATCATCTTTCATGGACCTTATAAATTGAGTTTTCAAATAGTATCTAGACATATTTGTCAAAGTTTTTATCGATGATATCCTTGTGTACTCCTGTAGTGAGGATGATCATGCAGACCATCTTAGAATTGTCTTACAAACTCTTAGAGATTATCAATTATTTTCCAAATTCAGCAAGTGTGAATTTTGGCTAAGGTCAGTAGCCTTTCTTGGTCATATTATTTCTGCCAATGGCATTACAGTGGATCCCCAAAAGACGGAAGCCGTAAATAATTGGCCTTGACCTATCTCTCCATTAGACATTAAGAGTTTGTTGGGTCTAGCTAGTTATTACTACCATTTTGTTGAAGGTTTCTTGTCTATTGCATCTCCTATGTCTATATTAACCCAAAAGAAAGTTAAGTTTCAATGGTGAGATTCCTACGAAAAGAGTTTTTAGGAGTTGAAGACTTGACTCACTTCAGCCCTAGTGTTAGCATTACCTGATGGTACAGATGATTTCGTGGTGTATTGCGATGCCTCTAGAGTTGGTTTGTGTTGTGTGTTGATGAGGAGAGGTAAGGTCATAGCCTATTCCTCTAGACAGTTGAAGCCTCATGAAAAGAATTACCCAACCCATGATCTGGAATTAGCTGCTGTGATTTTTACTTTGAAAATCTGAAGACACTATCTGTATGGTGTTCTTGTTGATTTATTCATGGACCATAAAATCTTGCAGTATATGTTTACTCAGAAGTATTTGAATCTTCCTCCGATAAATTGGTTAGAATTGCTAAAAGACTGCGACATGAGTGTGTTGTATCATCCGGCCAAGGCCAATATAGTGGAAGACGCCCTTTGTAGGTTGTCTATGGGCAGTGTTGCTCATGTGGAGAATGATAAAAAAGAGTTATCTTAAGAAGTTTATCTCTTGTCTAGATTGGGTGTTAGGTTAGTTGATTCACCTGAAGGTAATGTTTGGGTTTAGAGTAGTTCAGAATCTTCCCTAGTTTCAAAAGTGAAGGAGAAACATGATATGGATTCTAGTTTGGTCAAACTAAAAGTGTCGATTGAAGACCGAAAGGTAGAGGTTTTCTCCTAAGGGGGAGATGGCGTGTTGAGATACCAAAGAGGATTATTTGTGCCTTGTGTTGATGATTTGAGGCAGCGAATTATAGAGGAAGCACATAGCGCACATTATTCTATTCATCTAGGTGCTACCAAGATGTACCGTAACTTGCGGGAAATCCATTCGTGGAGTGGTATAAAAAGAGATATAACAGAGTTTGTAGCCAAGTGTGCAACTTGTCAATAGGTTAAGGTAGAGAACCAAAGACCTGCTGATACATTGGAAGAGTTTGGTATTCCCACTTAGAAGTGGGAAGAGGTAAATATTGATTTTGTGACAGGTTTACCCCATTCGCATCGTCACCATGATTCGATTTGAGTTATTATAGATAGATTGGCTAAGTCAGCGTACTTCTTTCCAGTTCACACGTCTTATATAGCTGAGGATTATGCTAAGTTGTATATCCGAGAGTTAGATGGATTGCATGGAGTCCTCTTGTCTATCATCTCAGATAGGGGTACTTAGTTCACTTACCAATTTTGGAAAGCCTTTCAGAAGGGTCTTGGTACCCAAGTCCACCTTAGCTCAACTTTTCATCCTCAGACAGATGGTCAGGCAGAGAAAACCATCCAAACTCTAGAAGTTATGTTGAGGGCATGTGCTCTTGATTTCAAGGGTAGTTGGGATAAGAATTATCCATTGATTGAGTTTTCTTATAATAACAGTTATTATGCTAGAATTGGAATGGCTCCATTTGAGGCTCTTTAAGAGAGGAGATGTAGATTACCCATAGGTTTGTTTGAAGTGGGTGAGGCCGCTTTGCTTGGGCCTGATGCAGTATTTGAGGCCATGGAGAAAGTTAAGTTGATTAGAGAAAGATTAAAAAAATCCCAGAGTTTCCAAAAATCATACGCAGATGTGAGAAGAAGGGACCTCGAGTTTGAAGTTAGTGATTTTATGTATCTAAAGATTTCATCCATGAAAGGGGTGTATAGATTTGGTAAGAAGGGGAAGATTAGTCCCCGTTATGTTGGCCTTTATAAGATTTTGAGTCGTGTTGGGAAGGTAGCTTATGAGCTTTAGTTTCCTGCAGACCTGTCATCCGTTCATCCCGTATTCAATGTCTCTATGCTTAAGAAGAGTATCGGTGACTCTATCATTGTAGTTCTTATAGAAAGATTAGATACTCAGAACAACCTTTCATATGAAGAGATTCCAATTGAGATTCTAGATCATCAGATCCGTAGACTAAGGAACAAAGAAGTTCCATTGGTCAAAGTTCTTTAGCGGAGTCAGTCTATTGAGGGCGCTACTTGGGAAGCAGAAGAAGATATGCGATCCAAGTACCTTCACCTTTTCTCCGCAACTCAGATTTAGCCAAAGGTAATACTCTTTCTTAACTCAGTTCTTTTCTGATCATACCTTCATCTATATAGTTGTCCTCATGTAAGTTCATGCACTCACAGATTACTCAGAAGCTTAGACTAATATAGATTCAAACTCTCAGTTTACTTCAGTTGTGCATTCTATCTTATATTCTCAGATTCCTCAAAAATTTTAGCTTAACTAGCCACATTCGAGGATGAATATTCCCAAAGGGAGATATTGTAATACCCCATAATTTTTCCTAGCTTAAACTTGTCCCGAGAATAACAAGGAGAAGCTTCTAGAATGAGTGATATTTATTTTCGTATAGAATTATTTAGATTTGGACTTTTGATGACGTAGGAAATTGATTTAGCTTTCCAGCGATGTAAGATTCGCCTAAATTCGATAACTGAGTAAGAAGTTATGGCTATTTGAAGTTCAAGTCGCAAAACACCATCATTTAGACCCTTAGCGCACCACGGAGAAGTGTCAAATTACAATTGTTATTTTTCAGTGGCCCTCTATGATATTGGTGAATCACGGAGAGGGATAATTTCCCAGTGGTTAATTTCAAGATGTCCAGGGCGATAATGGCGCATCGCGCCATGTGCCAAAATAGCATTCCAAAAGGGCACCGCGATGACTTCGAGTCGTGAAGTCTGCCCAATTTCTAGTTGTCATTTTCTAGTGAGCCACCGCGATATTGACACATCGCGGTGGCCACCCAGATCGAAAAAAAGAATATTTTCCAGTTCCATTTAAAAGTTTAAAGGGGGTATTTTGATAAATCCCCCAACCCCCAATCCATCCAAAAACGTAAGATTAATCAAATATCAAAGCACTTTATGCCGTATTCATCATTCTCCTCAAAGCAAAACCCTAGTTTATCAAAATTTTTCTCCAAGTAACTCAAATTCCTTTATTAATCTTCCTAGGAAACTCAAGATTTGGAATCCCCAAGTCAAGAACTCAAAGAATTCATCTCCGAAGCATCAATAGAGATCCAAGATTCAAATATTAATAACTAGATCATCAATTAAGGTATGTGGGGTTTGAACAAGGATGATTCTTTCATCCTTGTTCCCAAAACTTTATTTTATTTACAAATTTACTGTAATTTATATTATTTTTCATGAAATTCAAGTTAGGGTTTGTACCCATTATCATTCTTTGCAAGATTATGAGGTTTTCCATGATTTAGAAGTTGAAATACATGATTATGTTTATGTTTTCATGCATATTGCTAAAATTTCCTGATTTTAAGATGATTTATGAATGTCTACATTACCAAGTATGAATTTTTAGATGTTTTAACATGAGTTTAATGCTTGGGTCATTAGACCCCAATTAAAGATTGTTGTTTCAATATAGTTTGTGCTATAAGCACCCTATGACTAGATTATTTTCAGATTTTAGATAAAGAATCCACTTTATTTCAGAAGATTTGAGATTTAAAGAAAAAGCAAAGCATAGTTGTTTTTTTGTAAATCTTTGTGTAAATTCTAAAGTGGATTTCTTAAGATTTTGAGTATGAGATTAGGAGTAGTATTTAGCACCGAGATGGGTAGGTTACTACGGTTTCATACCCCAGAACTACGTGCCACCATAGGTACAAATTCAGATTTATTCCCACTTCTACGTGGATGACTCAGATTATGATCACACACATTAAAATGTTCTATTCCAATGGTAGGGTAGAATAGCCCTACCTATTGGGGGCCAGTCGTGGGACTCCATGGATGCTCACATGGTGTATTATCGGTTAGAAGAACCTCTCAAAAGATGTCCCCTACTCTTAAACAGTTTATTGATTTGAAGCCTTAAGATATACAGAATAAGTTTTTAGACTTCACTTAGACTATGTGATTTAAGAAATAAAACAGAAATACAAATTTCAGACTAACTGTGATGACTCATGAGACTTAGATTACATGCTTTTTTATTCATGATTTTACTCTCATATTTTAGATTACTCAAGCTTACGTGAGTCATTTACATTTAGCATGCATGATTTTATAAACTGTGATGATATTGTTTACTTATTGTATACACCCCCATATACTCAGTACATCCTCAAAGTAATGATCCACATATATGTCTATGTGCTATATTATCTTATAATGTAGGTTCAGGTGCTCAGTCTCAGGACTCCTTGTAGTTCGGAGCACCGTGTGGAATTTTGGGAACCAGATTTCGGGGCGTTACAACTTTTTATGCTTATGGGAGACCGTTTAGGTTATTTTTTGTGTGGACTAGATGGTTACTTTATTATTAGTTATTATGGATAGTTTTTGGAAGGATTATTATAGAGTACTATTCAAGATTGTAACTATGCCTCTAATTTCCCTTTTTGATTACGGTAAGATGTATTATTGTTAGATTACTTCTTGATTAGTCACACTTTGGTTAGAGTCCTTAAGTATGCTAGTATTAGCTCTCTTATTGGCTATGATCCTTGAGATGCTATGTTGGTTCCGTCATCTTATTATATTTGAGTTTAGTACTATATATGTATATATATTTATATATTTATATATTTATATACTTATATATATTTATATTTATATATACCATATATCCATCTATTTCCTTATCTATTCATATTGTATACGTATCCTTTGGCCTTGTATTACTATAGTATATATCCTTCTTTTACTCTTTATTTTTATATGGGCAAGTGATGTACAGTATTGTACTTTAGTTCTTGAATACTGGAAGAATAAGATGACTTATCCTTATTACTCCATTAGCATTATTATGTTTTGTTCCTTAGATAGTTCTTGTAGTTTATATTCCTGCTTTAAATGTTATTTCTCCTTACATTATCTTTGGAGCTCAGTCAATCAATGCCTACTGAGTTCCACATGTCTCTTTCTCATACTACACTTTTGTAGCATGTAAATCATAGAATGAGTTCTCTCCGTTGAAATGTGCATCGCATGGAGTAGCAATGGACTAGAGATTTGGGGTAAGCTCCTGATGTTTATAGTATTCTTACTCTCCCTTTTATTGTTAGAGTGATCTCTATTTTGTATTTAGAGTCATAGTAACGTTGTATATATATTTATTTTATATTTCATTATACTCCTATGGTATTATAACTATTGTACTGACTTCACTAGGTTTTGAGATTTCATCTTTATATTAGTCTCTTTATTAGATTATTTTCGTTGCTATCTTTATTTATCTAGATAGTTCGTTACTAGCAGTTTCAGAGTATGGGTTGGCTTACCTACTGGTGGGTTATAGTAGGTTCCATCATGATCTAAGAAATAAATGTCGTGATAGACTCCCTCGAATCAACACCAAATTTGACTAATTTATTCAAATATATTATTTATAAGTCAAAATAAAGCTAATGATAGCCATACCAACCCTATTTAAGACGGGTCAAAATGGGTTTGAAAAATGAGTTTGAAAATGAAGAAAGTATAATTGAAATTTTATTTTAGGGATACATTCCCCAAGTTTAACGGAATCTATAGATAAAAATCTACATAAAAATGAGTTAAAAATAAGGTTCAACTCGAAGAAAAATTATTTTTAAGCTTTTCCTGAAAATTATCAAAATCTCATATTAAAACCAAGAATAAAGAGTGTTTTGTTGATATAAATCAATGAAAAGTAACAGAATTAAGGTTTTAGAGCTTACTCAATCTCAAATGGTGAAAAAAGCCCTAAAAATTATCCAAACCCAAAACTCAAAGGTCCAAAAAAAGTGAACCATTATAGAATGAAGTTTATATACCAATTGGCCACTTTAGCTACTAAGTGACTGTACATAACTTAAGCGGTCACCGCTAAAGCGACCTAAGGGCACTTAAGTGACTTCTTTTTTATTTTATGCATTTCCAGGTTATTTCCTTAATTGTTTTGTGCATTTTTTGCAATTCAAGACTTCCTATAATGGCTACAGATCATTTATGGATTACTGAAACTGTCAGTTTAACTATCAAACAATTCATTTGGGTTTTAGGATTATTTTCTTATATTAGAGCTATCACTGTTAAAGAATTGGTCTTGCATCAAAATTCCTAGTAAATATCCTCAGATGAGAATTCTCACAAAACTATTAGCTCCGGAACATTGGTTTTAGGCTAGGGGAACCCTTAGTTAAGGTCTCGAAGCTTTCATACTCATTTCAGGCTATTGCGTAGAATTTAGTTAAAGTGAAACTATGGGTGCAGGGTCCATATTTAATCAAAAAAATTTAATATGAAGGTTTCAATGGTGTTATTAAGTTCAAAATGTTGAATTTGTTATGTTAGCATAGTTCATTTGCATTCATGGGGTTTTGGATGATTCTCGAGCACCTGGTTGGAGTCCATTTTGGACTTGGAAAAAATCTGGTGCCCGATATAAGCTGGTGCAACTTCTTAAGAAGACCTTTGGTCTCTTAATATGTGTTCACCGAAGTGAATGGGTCTCTTTAGCGATCAACCGTAGACCCCGCCTAATCGCTTAAGAGGAGGGCTCATTATTTAAGCGACACTTTATCGCTTAAGCAAATATCGCTTAAGAGTCACTTGATTGATTAAGCAAAGGTCTATAAAGAGACACTTGATTGCTTAAGCAGTGATTGGATTTTCGTGGGGGATCGCTTAAGCGGTCATTTGACCGCTTAAACGATGATCACTAAACGATGATCACTTAAGTGATCCTTTGGTCTCTTTAGCGGTAACTGCTGGAGATAAACCCCCCTCTTCGCCCATTTTCTCCCTTATTTATTAAACCATTTCTTCTATTTTTGATAGAATAGGACATGGGAAAGTGTGTGGAATCATCCATTAAAACTAAGGTAAGTTAGCAAAACACTCCTTGGTCATTACTTTTTATTTTTCCTGTCAAATTCCATTATTTTCCATTTTAAATTTTTAGAATTTAGGACATTAAATCCTTAGACATTAGGGGATGCTTTGGGTCCTGATTTATGCTCCATTTGTACTCAACTTTTGAGCATACATTCCTAGCCCTTCGAGGGACCTCAAGACGTATTCAATTTTTAGTTTATTTGTGGGCCCGACAACCTATTCTTGATCCAAATTTTGACCTGAATATTTTTATAGAAATATGGGTCTCATTTCACTCATAGTGATATGTAGATTATTATTTTGATAGTATGGCTATGTTTCAAGATCATAGAGCAAAAACAAGCGATTTGTGGATGATCCAAGAAATTTGATTCAACATCGAGGTAGGCTTCGGTATACTTTTCTCATAAGATGGTGAATAGTATAGATTTCATGCTACTTATGGATTATAGGGCATGTTTATGACTAGTTTATCATGACATAGCCTAATTAGGGAGTTTGGGAATAAAAGGTGACCTGACCCTTAGGATGAAATACTTGTATGGAGATAGAATCTCGTCACCCTAGATTATAAGCATGTTAACCATAGATCAATATAAAGGATCCTTTAGTATAAGACTTATTATTTGACTGAGTGACTTAGACCGTATTTTTATAATTATAGTGCTATTATTATGCTAGTCGTAAATTATTGAGCCTGAGGCCGTAGTCATGATACCAGTTGGACTCTAGATAAGTATTCTTCCCTTAAAAAGGGCATGATTCTAGTTAATGGATGCTTATCCATTTAGTTTTGTATTGTTTGGATACTGGTGGTGGCATGCATACTTTTAGGTACACTTTTGTTCACTTAGTGGTACGATTCCAACTAAAACTATGATTTTACTATTGTTTCCTAAAATTGTATTTATTCCTACATTTTACTTTTAAAACATATTCTTTTAGAATTAGAATCATATCACCTTATTTAATGATTATGAGCTTCGGAAACTAAAGGTGATGTTTTAGAAATTAGTTCGAGATTGATTTCAGTTCGTGATTTATCCACTCTTTACCACTAATATTTCTATGGCCGATAGAGATTACGATATTTTCTATACTTTTATGCTAATTTAGTCTCAAAATTAATATCAAATAATGCATTCACAGACTTACAGTCTTTTAGGCACAATTTGAGTTCGTGCACTTATTATATATACATCTCTATGGTACTGGATAGAATAGATTGATGTTGATTTTATGGAAAGTTTTGGATCAGGACTAGGCAGTGTATGTGGATATTCCGAAATCTCCTAGGGTCCCCTTCGTCTGTGAGACATAATGCGGGAGAAAAGTGGTCTCCGTAGGTCCTTGCTTTGAGAGCTACTAAGTTAGAGGAGGTATATACACTTGGTACATTATGGAACTCATTTCGGTTATGGTTTACTATTGGTTATGCTACATTCATTCACATGCATTTTCTATCACCAATATAATTATTTGGTGCTTATAACTATTGGTCTTTGGGGGGTCGTATAGATATAAGTTATGATTGTTGTTTGCTGAGTGTTTTATTGGACCTTCTGAGCTTACGAGGGTCTAGTTAGGTATTTTTTATATGCACTAGCTCATTACTTTATAGTTTTTATTGTAGTTAGTTCGTGGTAGGTTGAGTATGGATTGGCACGCGAGGTTGTCAGTATGATCCTGATCCTTTTTCATTTTATGGTAAATTACATTATTAATAGTTGTCTCATGGTTAGCCATTATGATTGAAGACCCTGATTATTCTAGCACTAGCTTCCTACTTGGTTAGGATGCCTTGAGAAATTAGATTGGCTACCTTAGGTTATTACCTTGAGTAGTCATGCACACACACACATATATATAAAGAGAGAGAGAGAGACTCACATGTTATCACTATATATCCCTCTCTTCTTTATTCATTCATGTTGTATATGTATTCTTGGACTTGTATACTATTATATAACTTTCTTTCACTCTTTCTTTCTATGTTGACGAGTGATCTATAGTATTGCACTTTTGACCTAATTACTATTATGATAGTATAGTTTATCCTTACTTCTCCACTAGCTTTATCATGCCTAGTTTCTTTGATAGGTGTTTGTAGTTACATTTATACCTTACATGTTATTTATGCTTGCTTTATCTTTGGAGCTTAGTTGGCTGATGCCTACTAAGTACCATGTGTTTGGTACTTTAACTACACTCCTGCAACCTACAGATTATAATATGAGTTCTCATTGTTGTGTGCATCGTAGGGAACAACAATGGATAGGAGATTTGGGGTGAGCTCCTAATGTTCAGATTATTACTACTCTCTCTCTTATTTATTTGACTTATCTCTACATTGTATTCAGAGACTGCTTATACGTTATTTTCTCTGTATTTCACTTTATACCTTATTATGTTAGAAGCTCTTGTACTAACTTCGCCATGTCTTGGATTTTTATTCTTTATTAGTCTTTTATCTAAATTCACTTTTGCTATTTTCTTTCACTTCTCGTGATAGTTAGTTACTAACTATTTTGAATTATGGGACTAGCTTACCTACTAGTGAGTTATAGACTATCATATTTTTCATAACAAAAAAACTCAGATCCTAATGGAACTGAATGAAGCTAAGCTTTGACAAGTAAGCCAATCACTAATGAGTGGTGAATTTACCACTCATTTACATCCAAATTCGTGTACACTACTACGATTTAGAGATGTGAATGAGACAATTTTGTTAGTTGAATGCAATAATTTCCATATTTTGTAGGTATATAGGTGATGAAAAGGAAAGGTGTGGAATTGAGCTTTAAAGGGATCAAATAGAGAAGAGTAGTGCAGCTGGAGACCCTGAGCAGGAAATAGTCTCAGTTACCGAGATTATGGTCTGGGAGCCACGATCACGGTAGGTCAAGATAGATCAAATACAGTGAAAGCAATGTCTTGAAGGTAATCACGATGCCTGTGATAATGGGTATGCTGCCGCGAACACGGCAACACAGGATTTTGGCCCAGGGGCAGAAATGAAATTTCACATGGCTGGTCCCAAATCCAAAAGGGGAGAAAATCCCTTCACTTGGGCATCCATGGAACTTGGAAGTTGAAATTGGAGACTTGGAAAAAACCCTACAAAAATGGTGGAAAAATATTGTGGTTAATTTTTTAATTAGTTTTGGTTGCAATTAAAGTTGGATATTGGATTATTCTTTTTTGCAAGTTTTAATGGAAGTATTGAAAAACCAATTTGGTATGTTCCTCTTTCCTAACTTCATGAGTAGCTAAGTAGTTTGTCTTAGGATTATATTGAACTAAGGTGCAATTATGTGTGGATTGTGATGTACTTTTATAGATTCTAGTTTGTTAATGATGGGTTTCACTATTGCTTATTTGAATTAGTTAGGGTTTGTGGGTGAAAACCCAAAATGCACAAAATGGATTTGTGGGTGAAAACCCCAAGTTGTTGAAAGCCTACATCATCCTTGAAAGAAGGATATGGGTGAACTTTAGGAACCTATTTCATCCTTGAAAGATATTTTGGGTGACAAAGAAATAGTGGACAATAATTGTTGTAGTTCTCTATATTTTCACTATCTTAGAAATAAGGGTGAGTAGAGAGTTGACCATGTCTTAGGCATCATCCTAGTAATAGAGATGCCGAATTGAGATATTAGATGGTCTTAATTGAAACACTAGTTAGGTATTCGAGAGGTCAATGAGTGATTTTCGCAAGGTATTGTTGACAAACTAGCCTCAAGTACCTTCAACCTAGCCTACCATATCGTTAATGACTAAAAATTGCACCAAATCACCATGCACCCATATGTAATTTACCCTTAGGTAGACATAATCCCAACATCCTTCTCATAGTGAATTTTCAATCACAATTGGTGCCTATTGATTGTTAGCTTGAATAAACTTTGATCAATCCACGTTCAAAACCGACCCCTCATTTTAAATCATGAATTTTCCTTTATTTCCATTACGGGTATCTTTTTAGTAACTATTAACACCCATAGGACTAGAAAGCTAATTTCGCTACTCGTGTATTCGACCTCAATATAAGTTGAGCTATTGACAATAATCTTCCTCTACCAATTTAAATGGTTTAGGTGAGCGTGATAAAAATAGCGTTGTTGTCAGATAGTGAAATTTAGTTTTCACTTATGTGGGGTTGAGTGTTACTTTGGGTATACCTGTGGTGATTTTGATTTCCTTTGTTTGTTGTTTTTGTTACTTTATAGGTAATTATTTTTTCTTCCGAATCACCATGGGCTAAGAGGGAATCATCACCAATCCATCATATGAATATATTGATGCTTTAGATTATCTTGGAGATGAACATCATGCTAGTGCCATCTGTATTCCCTGTATCGTGGAATGACATGTTTTATGTCATGAGTGTTATGCTCCAGTTACTTCTAATGAAGGGGTTCAAATGAAGGGGCTCCTCAGGAGGCAAGATAATGAGGATCCCAATTTGCATTTGAAGAACTTTATTGAAGTTTGTTCCCCCTTTTATATAGCACACATCTCGCAAGAATCCTTGAGGTTGTCTCTTTCCATTTTCTCTAATGGGTGAGGCAGCTTTGTGGATTCAATCTCTTCCTAATGGGTCAATCACTTCATGGGTTAATATTATATAGGATTTCTTTAATCAATACTTCCCACCTTCAAAGATTCTAAAATTGTGGGATGAAAACTTAAATTTCCGTCAATTTCATGGAGAGCCTTTGTATGAAGCATGGGGGAGATTTATGGAAAAACTTTATAAATGACCCAATCACAAGATACTGGAAAAGGTAATTCTCTAAGTCTTATATAGGGCATTGGACCAAACCAACAAAACCATAGTGGACAATGCGTTGGGCGGATCCCTTATTAAATTATCATATAGGATTGCATTAACAATGTTAGATTAATTAGCTAGTTTGGATATGGGTTGGAGTACAAAGGATGCCGAGATGAACATGGGGGATCCCTCCTCATCCTTTGTGTGTTAATATCAAAGATGTCAAGAGGATCAAAGAGATAAAAGCATGATCTAGGTAATGTCACACCTTGAACTTCTTACTAAATATGTGCTGGGTACCTCCATTGAAAGTGTTAATATTATAGATGCAAAGGATACAAAGGATTTTGATGTTGAGGCAGAAAAGGTACTTAATGATGGGAGGAGATGGTTACCAAATTATCCATAGGGTTTTCACGTTACCTCTCAAAGTAAATTTGAGAATCAATGTCGAAATGATGAAAACCAGGGCATACCTTAATGTGAAAGGGATGGATGCATTAATGAAGATATTTTGGTTCAAATCTTGGTTGGAGTTAAAGGGTCTGGCAAAATAGTGAAAGAAATAAAGAATGATTTCTCTAAGCTTCATCAAATGGTGGAGTCTCATTCAACCTTCATACAACAACTAGAAGAAAAATTGAATCAAATATCGGTGCACCTCATGGAAAAGCAAAATGAAGAAGTACCGAGTGGTAAGGCCACAAATGCTATTGTAACTCTAAGTGGAAAAATTCTTGGAAAAGTCATGAAGCTTGATGATGATCTCGGGAAAAGAAAAAACAATGAGCCAAAAAATGTGAGGAGAAAGAGGACGAATATGATGAATCAAGGACAAATAAGGTTACCCTTAAAAATTAAAAGATGAAAAAATGTCAAATTGTCTCGATGCCACCCATCATAATTCCTCGTTCTTTCCCTCATCGGTTCTTGAAAAAAAGGAGAAAATACTAAGTTCAAAATATTCCTTGATAAATTTAGCAACTTGTCCATCAATATTCCTTTAATATAAACACTATAGGATATGTCGGGGTATGTTAAATTTATGAAGGAGTTGGTCTCCAAGAAGAATATTGTGGACAATGAGATAATAGAAAGAACACATCATTATAGTGACATTATGTCAAGCACGATAACATGAAAAAATAAATACACCGATGCCTTCACAATTCCATGTACTATCTAAATGTTCAAGTTTGCAAAAGCCTTATGTGACCTCGGGGCAAGTGTGGATTTAATGCCTTATACCATATTCACAAGCTCAGATTGGGGAAACTGCAACTCATCACAATAATATTTCTCATGGCTAACTAATCCATCAATAAACCTATGGGAATACTTCATGATGTGCTAGTTAAAGTCAACCGGTTCATCTTTCCGACAGACTTTGTGGTCCTTGATTGTGCTTTAGACCATGAAATTCCTATTATTCTTGGAAGGCCATTCTTATCCACTGGTAAAGTATTGGTAGATGTGGAATGCGGTGAGATAAAGTTTTGCCTAAATAATAAAGAGGTTTCTTTTAATGTTTTCAAGTCCATGAAACAACCAATGGATTTACAAGTACTATCGGTGATTGATACCATTAATGGTGAGGTGATGAGTCATGTCAATGTGAGTTTGGTGGATGATCCAATGGTAGGCATTTTGTGGAATTGTGAAAGATAAGAAATTGAAGAGTTTGATGAAGTGGTTGCATCTTTAACGGGACTTGGATCTTATACCAAGAACTCGGTAAAGTTGGACCTTGATCTTAAAAATCGTGAGAGCCCACCCATAAAACCATCCATTCTTGAGCCACCCATAATTGAATTGAAGTTGTTGCCTCTCCATCATAAATATGTGTTCTTAGGGGATGGAGATACTTTACCTATCATCATTGAAAATAATCTTGAGCCCTACCAAGTGGAAGATTTGAAGTTGGTGATGAAAAAGTTCATTCTAGCCATTGGATGGACAATTTCAAATATCATAGGAATAGCCCCTGGAATTTGTTCCCACAAGATCAAGATTGAACAAGGTCACATGCCAAGTATGGAACATCAATACAGGCTAAATCAACACATGCATGAAGTAGTGAAGAAAGTAATTATAAAGTGGCTTGACACGGGGGTCATCTATCCAATCTCCAATAGCACTTGGGTGAGCCAGGTGCAATGAGTTCTAACGAAATGTGGCATTATGATAGTTGACAATAAAAAGAATGACCTTATTCCCTTCAGATCGTTCAATGGATGGCATGTTCATGGACTACCGAAAGTTGAACTCTTGGACCTAAAAGTACCATTTTTCTATGCCCTTTATGGTCCAAATGCTAGATAGGTTAGCCAGGCAGGGATGGTATTACTTTCTAGACGGTTATTTGAGGTATAATCAAATTTGTATTACTTATAAGACCAAGATAAAACAACTTTCACTTGCCCCTATGGTACATTCGTATTCAAGCAGATGCCATTTGGTTTGTGCAATGCACCAACATCTTTTCAATGTTGTATGCTATCAATTTTTGTGGATATGGTTGAGGATTTGATAGAAGTCTTCATGGATGATTTCTTGGTGGTAGGGAACCCCTTTGAATCGTTCCTTGAGCATCTAAGCAAGGTACTTGAGTAATGTATGGAAACCAACCTTGTCCTCAATTGGGAGAAATCCCATTTCATGGTCAAGGAGGATATTGTGTTAGGCCACAATATCTTAGGGAAGGGAATACAAGTTGATCAAGCTAAGGTAGAGGTAATAGCCAAGTTTCCACCCCCCATTTCTGTAAAGGGTGTTCGCAGTTTTCTTGGGCATGCCGCATTCTATCGGTGATTTATCAAGGATTTCTTCAAAATAGCACATACAATATGCAAGATCCTTGAAAAGTAGGAAAAATTCCATTTTGATGATGCATGTTTATTGTTTCAAGGATTTTCTTATTTCGGCTCCCATTATTGTGGCTCTAAATTGGTCATCCCCATTTGAAATGATATATGATTCAAGAGGGATTGCATTAGGGGCCGTATTGGGGCAACACAAGGAAAAGCTATTTCACCCTATCTATTATGCGAGAAATACCCTAAATGATGCATAATGAAACTACACCGTTATCGAGAAAGAATTATTGGCGGTGGTATATGCTTTTGAGAAATTTTGTACCTACTTGTTAGGAACAAAAGAGGTGGTGCACATAGATTATACCACCCTTAAATACTTCATGGTGAATAAGGAAGCTAAGCCACATCTAAATAGATGGATATTGCTCTTGCAAGAATTTGATTTTGAGGTGAAGGTAGAAAGGGTTGCGAAAACCAAGTGGCCAACTATCTTTCTCATCTTGAGAATAATCATGAAAAGAATGGGTAAATTGAGATTGAAGACACTTTTCCTGATAAGTTAGTCATGTCAATCTAGAGAAAAGGCACGCCATGGTATGTTGACTATGCTAATTATGTGGAGAGTGGTATACTCTCTGAGAGGCTTAGTTATCATTAAAAGAAGTGGTTCTTGTTCTATGTTAAAAGATATTTTTGTGATGAACCCTCATATTTTGGAAGTGCGTGGATGGTGTGATTAGGCGTTGTGTCATGGAAGTTGAAATTAAGGATATCCTTGAAGAATTTCACTCCTCACCTTAAGGTGGCCACCATGGAGCAATTTGAACCACCACCAAAATTCTTCAATGTGGGTATTATTGTCCAACCATTCATAAAGATACCATTGAGCGGGTAAAATAATTTCATCAATGACAAATGCAAGGTGGAATTTCGAGAATACATGAATTACCCCTTCGACCGAATCTTGAAGTTGAACTTTTTGATGTGTGGGGAATCGACTTTATAAGCCTTTTTGTTAGCTTCTTTGGAAAAAAATATAAATTGGTGGCAGTTGATTATATTTCTAAAAGGATGGAAACTATAGCAGTTCTGAATAATGGGAGCAAAAGAATCACTTTATTTTTAAAGAACTACATCTTTACACAGTTCAAAATATTGTGTGCTATCATTAATGATAGATGCTCACACTTTTGCAATCGGGTATTTAGGGCCCTTTTTGACAAATATGGGGTGAGGCACAAGGCTGATACCCTATATCACCCCCAAGAAAGTAGCCAAGTTGAACTTTCTAATCGAGAAATCAAGGCCATACTTGAGAAGACCGTGAATGTAGGCCGAATTAATTAGGCAAGTAAACTTGATGAAGTGGTTTGGGCATATAGAACGACCTACAAAACTCTAATTGGTATGTATCCTTACCAATTGGTACTCAGGAAGGCATCCCACTTTCTTGTGGAGCTTAAGAATAAAACCTTGTAGGCTTTAAAGAGGTTAAACATGAATTGGGTAAAGGTTTTCGAGTCAAAGGTCACTAAATGTAATAACCCATGTTTGGAATCTACTGTGCATCATATGACTCACACCCTTGAGTCGTACATATCTCATATATGTTGTGTATGGTAAATCGTACCTAGGGAAGTGTGGAGTAAATAAAGTCTGTTGTAGATACGAGTCGACCCTAGAAGTCATATGATCACAGTATGAGTCGTATGAGGGTAAGTCGTAAGTTTATTAGTCTAGGCTTCCTAAAATTCATTCCAAGTTATGAGTGGGGGGCTAAGAGTCGTATTGAGATGTTATTAGTTGTAGGTGGGACTCATATGTTAACAAGTATGTACCCTCTTAGATCCATCCAAGCTTACGTGTCATGAAGACTTGTCGTACCATTACTATATGAGTCATATGGTTGAATCGTGAAGACTAAACATCAATTACTGTAATGTTCAATTAAAGGGATTTTGGTCTTTTTCCCTCTTATAACTCAAACCCATGACCTATAACACTCAAAGAGGCATTACTTTCCTCCTCTTTCCAATCAATAAACAATACTTACCTCCTACAATTTTCAAGAACATAAAGATTAGGGTTCCTGTAAGACCCCACAAAATCCTAGTCATTTCCCTCTTAAAAAGCATGCCAAAAGGGGTCCCAGGCTTAGAAAATTTCAGTTTCGTATTAAGACTTAGAATTATTTTAGCCTTCAAAATTGAAGGGTCTTATTTTTGACTTTACCAACCTTAGTATGTCAATTTTCAAATTGATTCATGACCAGGGTGACTTGTAGGTCATCTTAGGCGAGTTTTAGATTTTTTGGACTAGTGTAAGGGTTAGTTTGGATGTCCAAAACAGCAAGGGTTCGCGATAGACCCTCGTCGCGAGGGCTATTTGACCCAGCTCAAGGTCGCACCACGAGGGCTACTTGACCCGAGTAGGGGTCGCATCGCGATTGTCTCTTAACCCAAGAAGGGTTCATGGCATGATGGAGACCCCGTCCAACATTATTTTATCTGGGTTTGTGGGGGGAAATGGGTTATTTTCCCCACCCTTATTCAGCCTTAACAAGAAATTAATCATCCTATAGGGAAAAATCTCTTTCTTTAATCATAAACTCTCTCAAGAAAAAGCCCAAGATTTATCAAGTTCGAGAATCAAGTCCAAAAAACTCACCCCAATCTTCACCAAATTAACAATCAAGGTATGTTAGGTGTTCAACCAAGGATTTTATTCTACCCTTGAAGTTCAAGAACCTTTTTTAAAATCACTAGTTTATTGCTTTCATGAATTTCATGTTGAATTTGATTGTATTCAAGATTATGATGTTATTTGGGTTTCTAATCTATGTTTTATGACAAGATTCATGTGAAGTAATTAACCTATGTGTGGAGTTATGTGGATTTATGTTTAAAGCCCCTTGAAATTGTGAGTTGGAGTTGTAATAATGATGCTTACATTGTTTATTATTATTATGTGCATGAATTATTCTCCCCAAGTGTTTGATAAAGTGTTCATGTGAGTTAAAGGATGAAATCATGACATAATAGTATGTGTACAAGTTCATGCCATGCAAGTGATTGATAAAACGCCTCAATGAATGCATTGTGACAAAGTGACTAGTTATCATACTTTTAAGATTGTGTCATGTTTTACTATTTATGCTATCGAGTTCGGGGGGTATTCCATACCCAAAACCTAGCTGTTTACCTAGAAATTTAGTAGTTTCAGAATAGTCTCAGTGATGTCACATACAGTAGTATTCAGTCAGTTATAGAACTCAGTGTATTCAGTTAGTTAGAAGAACCTAGTAAAATAAGTCCAGTTCAGTTAGACGGCACAATCAGTAACAGTTTAGTCAAGCACAATCAGTAACAGTTCAGTCAAGCACAATCAGTAACAACAACTTCAGCCTAACTTCTGCATTTATTTCAGTATTAATATTTAGTGCTTTCAGAAGGTACCAGTCATGGGCTAGCTTATGGTCTTTAGGGATTGTAAGCACCGTGTGGCGTCCGGGGTGTAGACTCAGGATGTTACAGTTCCTCACATAAATTCATCTTTCAAGTCTCAAGGTTCAAACTCTCTTCACAAGTCAAGAAATTTTAGGTATGGGGGTTTTAGAACAAGGTTATTCTTTCATTCTTATGCCCAAAGTGCATCGTTTTGAGATTGGATTTACTTATTTTGAGTTAGGGTTCATACCCAAATAGCCATATTCTTGAAGTATGATATTGCCATGTGATTGAAAAATTCAAGTGCATCAAAGCTTATATATATTCATGTTTGACTTATAAGATTTATATTATGATTTAAACTTCATTATGTTGATTGGGATTGTTGAAAGATTTCAAGCCGATTATTGAGCATGAACTTTTTTTATGAATTTCTATGAAATAGAAAAGAATTCTAAGTCCTACATATAAGTATTGAGCTTATAAGAAGATTATGCTCTTAAGATTTATTGACAAGTTTTATAACATGATTTAAAGCAAAGCTTTATCTTTTGATCTAAAGATGATACATGGAATCAACAATTGTTCATCTTGATTATGATTTAAATAAAGAGAAGTATAACTGGTTTTCAGGGGCTAGTATTTATGTAGATCCTAAAAGACTAATTTAGTGAAGAACTGGCCTAGACCCATCACTTTATCCAATATTCGGAGGTTTTTGGGTTTGGTTGAGTATTATAGAAGATTAGTTGAAGGGTTCTCCTCTATAGCCGCACCATTGACTAAACTTACCCAAAAGAACGTGAAGTATATATGGTTGAATAAGTGTGAGAAACGTTTCTAAAATATGATGAATAGATCGACGTTGGAACCTGTGTTAGCTCTGCCAGAAGGGTTCGATGGATTCATAGCGTGTTGTGATATATCCAGAATTAGGAAAGGTTGTGTGTTGATGCAAAATTGGAGATTGATAGAGCATGCCTCTAGTCAACTTAAGGATCACAAAAAGAATTTCCTAACTCATGACTTGGAGTTTGCTACTGTGGGTTTTGCCTTGAAACTTTAGAGTCACTACCTTTATGGTGTGCACATTGACATATTTACTGACCATAAGAGTCGTCGGTATGTATTTTTTGAAAAAGAATTGATTGTTCATCAGAGAAGGTGGTTGGAGTCATTGAAAGATTATGACATGAATGTGCTCTATCATCTGGGCAAGGCTAACGTAGTGGTAGATGCACTAAGTAGGCTGTCTATAGGTACTGTGTCCCATGTGACAGAAGAAGAATGAGAGTTTGCTAAAGAAGTGCATAGGTTGGCTCATTTGGGAGTATGTTTACTCGACACTAATGATGGTGGAGTAGTAGTTTAGAATGGTTCAGAATCATCTTTGGTAGTTGAAGTGAAGGAGAAATAGTGAAATGATCCCATACTTAACAAAATATTAGAAGCAGTCTAGCAGTAAAAGGTTGAGGTTTTCTCCCAAGGGGGAGATGGTGTACTTTTCTATCAAGGTAGACTTAGTATTTTGAATGTAGATGGGTTAAGGGAAAGGATACTAGCCGAGGATCATGGTTTGAGGTATTCCATTCATCCGTGTGCTACTAAGATGTACCGCGACTTATGAGAAATTTATTGGTGGAATGGGATTAAGAGGGGCATAGCCGAGTTTGTATCCAAGTGTCCCAATTGTCAGCAAGTTAAGGTTGAACACCAAATATCGGGTAGTACATTGCAAGAGATTAGTATCCCTACTTAGAAGTGGGAAGTAGTTAATATGGATTTTATCATAGGGTTGCCTCGGTCAATTCATCAATATGATTTAATTTGGGTCATAGTATATTAAATGACTAAATCAGCCCATTTCCTACTTGTTAAGACTTCAGATACCATGGAGAATTATGCCAAAATGTATATCCGTGAGTTAGTAAGGTTTCATGGTATACCCTTGTCTATTATTTCAGACAGAGGCACACAATTTACTTCATAGTTTTGGCAGTCTTTTCAAAAGGTCGGTGGTAAAGGTTTAAGCTTAGTACTGATTTTCATCCGCTGACCGATGGTCAAGCTCAGCGCACAATTTAGGCATCAGAAAGCATGCTTGTGTTTTACACTTTGAAGAAAGTTGGTATGACCATCTACTTTGATTGTGTTCACTTATAATAACAGTTACTATGCTAGCATTCAAATAGCTCCGTTTCAAGTGTTGTATGGTCGTAGGTACTGATCACCAATAGAATAGTTTTAGGATGGTGAAGTGGATTTAACTGGGCAAGATTATTTTCTTGAAGCTATGGAAAAGGTTCAATTGATTCGTGAGAGATTAAAAATTGCTCAGAGCCGTTAAAAATAGTATGCTGATGTAAGAAGGAGAGAGCTCAAGTTTGAAGTGGGCGATTGGGTATTCTTGAAGGTATCACCTAAGAAGGGAATAATGATGTTTGGAAATAAAGGGAAGTTGAGTCCCCGATTCATTGGTCCATATGATATAGTGAACCGTATAGGAGAGGTTGCTTACAAATTGAGTTTTCTATCAGAGTTAGCCATAGTTCATCCAATGTTTCACGTTTTGATGCTTAAAAATTACATTGGAAATCCGTTATTAGTAGTTCCCCTAGATAGTATTAGGTTAAAGGATAAATTAATGTATGACGAGATTTCGATGGAGATACTTAATAGGCAGGTCTGAAGGATAAGGAATAAGGAAGTAGCACCTATAAAAGTTCTTTGGAGAAACCAATTGGTTGAAGGGGCCACTTAGGAAGATGAAGTAGACATGATGGCCAAGTATCCTCATCTCTTTTCCTTTAATTCAGTTCCTACCTAAGGTAAGGTGTCATTTACAACAAGTTCTTTCTCTTAAAGTCCTTTTAAGTGCTACTATATCATATCTTATGTAATGAGAAATTGATTCCTTATGGTGGTAGTATGTTTGATTATAAATTTAGTGTGGGTATGTTGATTCTCTTCCAAAATCCAAATACTAAGTGAACCACATTCAAGGATGAATGTTTCCAAGGGGAAATATTGTAACACCCTATGTTTGGAAGCTACTGTGCATCATACGACTCAATCCCTTGAGTCGTACACACTCCATATGAGTTGTGTATGGTAAATCATACCTAGGGTAGTGTGGAGTATATGAAGTCTATTGTATATATGAGTTGACCCTGGAAGTCATATAATCATGGTACGAGTCGTATAAAGGTAAGTCATAAGTTCATTAGTGTAGGCTCCCTAAGATTCTGTCCAAGTTACGAGTTGGGGGCTAAGAGTCATATTGAGATGTTATTAGTCATAGGTGGGACTCTTATGTTGACTAGTGGTTACCTTCTTAGTTTCTTCCAAGCTTATGATTCATGAAGACTAGTCGTTTTCTCACCATATGAATCGTATGGTTGAGTTGTGAAGACTGACGATCAATTTTTGTAATGTTTAGTTAAAGGGATATTTGTTCTTTTTCCCTCTTATAACTCCAATCCACAACCTATAACCCATAAAGAGGCATTATTTTCCTCCTATTTCCAATCAATTAACAACAATTACCTCCTTCCATCTTCAACAACATCAAGATTAGGGTTCATCACACAAATTCATCCTTCAAGTCTCAAGGTTCAAACTCTCTTCACAAGTAAAGAAATTTCAGGTATGTGGGATTTAAGAATAAGGTTATTCATTCATCTTTGTTCCCAAAGTTCATGGTTTTGAGATTTAGTTTACTTATTTTGAGTTAGGGTTCACCCCCAAATAGCCATGTTCTTAAAATATGGTACTACTATGTGATTGAAAGCTTTAAGTGCATCAAGGTTTACATACATTTATGTTTGACTTATAAGTTTCATATTATGATTTAAACTTCATTATCTTGACTGGTATTGTTGAAAGATTTCTATGCGATTACTGAGCATAAAGTTTTATTACAAATTTCTATGAAATAAAGCATGAATTCTAAGTCCTAAGTATAAGTATTGAGTTTACAAAAAGATTATGCTCTTAAGCTGCATTGACAGGTTTTATAAAATGTTTTAAAGCGAACCTTGATCTTTTGATCTAAAGATAAGACATGATATTCACAATTGTTCATCATGATTATGATTTAAAGAAAGAAAAGCATAATTTATTTTTAGTTTATAGACCCTTATGCTATTTTAAGGTGGATTTCTTAAAGTATGAGCATATAAGTATTCTAGAAGTTGTATTTAGCACTGAGAAAGAAATGCGGATAAACGTATCCTAAATTACTGGAAACTACGAGCCAACATAGGTTAAGATTTTTCCCAATATGTATGAACTTTAGTGATCACTTAAGTTAAGGTTCTATTTTGATGGAAAGGGTAGAACAACTCTCCCTAACGTGGGTAAGACATTAGACTCCATGGTAGCTCACATAGTTTATGTCAGTTAGAAGAATCTCCTATTACAAAGAATGAAAAGTAAATCTTTTAAAAAATAAGTGTTATGGCTCACAAAGTTTATTCTTATATTTCATCATTCATGTTTTTTGCCTTGCAGTCTTTTGTCTTATTCAAATTCAAGGTGTCATTTATATTTAGCATGCATTATTTGAAAGTATATATATGTATATGTATGTATGTATATTTATTTATTAATTACCTATGCATTCACCCCCACATACTCAGTACATTCCAGAGGTACTGGCCTACATATATTTCTATGTGCTACATTATCTTATCGTGTAGGTTCAGATGCTCATTTCTAGGAGCACGATTGACTATAGACATCATCACCTACATCCAGACTTTTGGTGAGTACTCATAGTCCAAGGACCTATTTTATCATACTTCTGCACATTGATGATAGTGTTTTAGTTATTTGATTTCTGTTTATGTTTGGGTCAACTGGTTTGTCCCAGTGCCTCTTTAGATATTAGTACATGTTTGTTAGAATAATTAGTTTCCAGTTTAAAGAATTTGTTTAAAGGTTTCCAAGTTAAATACTTTCATTAATATACAAAATACTTTATCCTCAGTTTCTATATTTTCTAGTCACTCCTCACATAAGTTCCCAAGCTAAATAGATATCATAGGTTAACTTAGGGCTATTTGTAGTCTTAAGCATCGTGTCACATTTAGGGGGTACTTCTGAGGCGTTACACTAAACTTCACGAGTTAGATGATTTTTTTTTCAAAGACTATGAGAATTCCATATTGTATAAGGTGAAAATAAAGAAATGGCATGACGCTAAAATACTAAGGCAAGAATTTCATGTCGGCGAGAGTGTACTATTTTTTAATTCTCATTTGAAAATATTTGCGGGAAATTTTTGTTCCAAATGGTCGGGCCCTTTTGTGATTTAAAATGTATACCCTAGTGGTGCCATTGAATTGGAAGATCATCACAAAAAGAGATTTGTAGTAAATAGACAAAGGGTGAAACATTACAATATGGGGGTCCCATGGTGGCCAAGGTGGAGTTGGTTCATTTCAAACACCATACATGGTGATAAAAGAGATGTCATTCTGCGATTTTAAATTAGAGTCTTGGTGGGAGGCAACCCATCCTTTACATATTTATTGTATTTTTTGATGTTTTGTAGGTGTTTTGACACAAGTTAGAAGTCCAGAAAAATAGGGGAAATATAGATTTGAAAATGGCAGCTGTGCAGGAAAACAAAGCAAAAATAAGGGAAATCGGGCTTAGATACAACGATCATGGTTTGTGAGCTATGATCGCAGTGATGAGATCGAAGTACACCCACTCGCGATTATAGCATCCCCAAAAAAGATTTGTTGCTGCCTAAGGGAGTCTCTTCTAACCCTTATACTTATTTTGTCTCGTATAGTGAGGACACTTCAAGTCTTTAAGGTAGGGGGGTTACCTTTATGTTCAGGCACCATAATCTAAAAATTCTCACCCCAATCATAGAGATTATTGCTCTTCTTGTGATTGATTTCAATCGAACCTTTCCCTATGATTGATTGAGTGCTAATATTTTTAAGGAAAAATCATTGTGATTAGGTTTTGATCCATAGTTGCAGGGGAAGTATAAATACCCATAGCATCAGAGCTATAAATGCAAGGGAAAACAAGTACCTATAGTATTTTGGATTTAAGATTACATTTATACCTACAGTGAAGTCTGAGTAGCCATAAAGTTTACCTGTATGAAAACTAAATGTGAAACATCGGCTTGGTTTGTTACTATAAATAGAAAATTGTGCGTGGTGCAAATGCGAAGCGAACACCCTCCTTCGTCTAAAAATTTTTCATAATAATAAAGGGCACGGACATGAGCTACCTTGTAAAAATACTTTACCTATTTTTGTGATGCCAAAATTTTGGCTTGTAGAAATTAGTAGATACTCCATTTTGTCTCTAGTGGGAAGGGAAATTGAGATCCTTTGAGGAGTTTTCAAGCCATGTATGGTGAGCATATTTGTCTGAATCTCATGCATACTTATACCATCTAGAACTTGCCCCGTTAGTTTCTCAAGGCTAATTTTGATTATGCTTGGTTGGTGAAATTTCCTACCTAGGATAGTACCCTAAGTCACCCAATTCGAGCCTTCAAACCTTTCTTTGGCAACAACATTACAAACCTTGATCCATTTAAAGTTTTCCCCTCTCTTAAACCCTACCCTCATAAAAAATAAAAATTGAGGCTAAATGTCTAAGTTGGGGGTGGTAAGTTTGGAAGAGATAACCCTGAGCCAAGGTAATTATAAATGGATGTCTATTAGCTAAGCAATGAAAAAAAATTAAAAAGAAAGGAATAAGGAAAAGAAGAATGACACATAGACTGCAAAACAAATAAGCAAATGAAAGATGCCTTCAAAAAGTTGGGTAAATCAAGATAGCTAAAATAGGCATGTGTGAAGTGTGAAAACAAAAGAAATGGTACATGGTCATAAAGTTGGATGAATGGAATAGTTTGATGTAGACTCATAAAGTTGGATGAATGGAATAGTTTGATGTAGATGTTCAAGGAGGGTGTAGCCACTTTTACCTAAATGATATCCTACCCTTCCCAGAATCGACATTACAAGCTCAAAAAGCCCTTTGAGATCTACTAGCAAGTGTAGTTATTGTAGTGACAATCGAAAATAAAGGCAAGGCTATGGCATGGTATATGTTAGCATCGAGATTCTTTCTGTGAGAGAAAGTTTTGAACTTAAATCCCTTGTTTCTATTTGATAATTTGGTATGTGTGGGATTTCCCTCCTTGTGAGGAGACAAGTAAACAAATTAAGGTGGGTGATTTTGTCATCTTTCGAATAATGAGGCAAACAGAGTATAGTGGAGTTGAGGTCACCAGAGAGTCACTTCTAGAGTGTTAGTGATTGTTGCATTGCTGATTAAAAAGTCCTTTGGATCTTTGAGATTGTATGTCATGATTAGGGGTATCGTGAGATTAGCTTTACCCATGTTTGAAAAGCTACTTGTGGTAGTAATCAAGTTTGAAGTCATTTTGATCATTGGGTTGCCTAATTGGGCTTAAATTTGTATTGTATCAGTGAGTAAGAGGCAGTGTTGCTCAAGGATGAAGAAAGGTTTAAGTTGGGGGTATTGATAAATAGTGAATTTAGTACTCATTTACATCTAAATTCATGTACACTACTATGATTTGGAGATGTGGATGAGACAATTTTGTTAGTTGAATACACTAATTTCCACATTTTGTAGATATACAGGTGATGAAAAGGAAAGGTGTGGAATTGAGATTTAAAGGGATCAAATAGAGAAGATAAGTGCAGCTGGAAGACCCTGAGCAGGAAATAATCTTAGTTACCGCAATCGCGGTCTAGTAGTTGCGATTGCGGAAGGTCAAGATAGGTCAAATATGGCGATCACGATGACCTGAAGGCAATTGCGATGACCGCGATAACGGGTTTGCTGCCACAATCATGGTAACGTGGGATTTTGGCCCAGGGGCAGAAACAAAATTTCACATGGTTGGTCCCAAATCCAAAAAAAGGCAAAAATCCCTTCATGGAACTTGGAATTGTAAATTAGAAACTTGGATAAAACCCTACAAAAATGGCTTAAATTTATTGTGGTAAATTTTTAAATTAGTTTTGGTTGCAATTGAAGTTGGATATTGGATTATTCTTTATTGCAAGTTTTAATGGAAGCATTGAACAACCAATTGGTATATTCCTCTTTCCTAACTTCATGAGTAGCTAAGTAATTTGTCTTGGAATTATGTTGAACTAAGATGTAATTATGTGTGGATTGTGATGTATTTGTATAGATTCTAGTTTATTGATAGTAGGTTTCACTATTGCGTATTTGAATTAGTTGGTGTTTGTGGGTGAAAACCTCAAATGCCCAAAATGGATTTGTGGGTGAAAAACTTAAGTTCTTAAAAGCCCATATCTTTCTTGAAAGAGGGATGTGGTTGAACTTTGAGAACCCATTTTTTCCTTGAAAGAGGGATATGCGTGACAAAGAAATAGTGGACAATAATTGATGTAGTTTGCTATCTTTACACTACCTTTGAAATAAGGGTGAGTAGAGAGTTGGCTATGTCTTAGGTATCATCCTATCAATAGGGATGCCCAATTGAGATATTAGGTGGTTTTAATTGACACACTAGTTAGGTACCGTAAGGGTCAATGAGTGATATTCACGAGGTGATGCTGACAAACTAGCCTCAAGGACCTTCAACCTAGCCTACCATATCGTTAATGACTAGAATTTACACCAAATCATCATGTACCCATATATAATTTGCCCGTAGGTAGACATAATCCCAATATCCTACTCATATTGAATTTTAAATCACAATTGTTGCCTATTGATCATTAGCTTGAATATACTTTGATCAATCCATATTCCAAACCAACCCTCTATTTTAAATCATGAATTTTACTTTGTTTCCATTACAGATATGTTTTTAGTAACTATCAACACCCATAGGACTAGATAGCTAATTTTTCTCCTAGTGGATTCGACATCAACATAAGTTGAGCTATTGACAATTATAGTCCTCTACCAATTTAAACGGTATAGGTGAGTGCGACCAATCACCCAAACTGATATGTAATAGAAAATCTATAATGCCCCAAAAATTTCTAGCAAGCTTCTAACCGCCCATCACATGTTTATAGGTCAAAAAAATGATTATTTCAATCATGGATAAGTGTCATTATCATTTACCTAGTGTGTAAAGTGCTTTCAATGAGAATCATGTTCATAAGAAGCACTTAGAGCAAAGTTGAGTTGATAATTATTGTTATCGATTGAGTTTTGGTATTCAATACTACAAGGGTCAACTTTAAATGTGTATAACTTTTGTAATATATTGATTTTTAGATCCGAAGTGATCAAATGAAAGGTGATTGAGTTCTCTTTCCATCGTATCTAATTTCACCTTAATCTAATACCCAAGAAAAAAGTTATGAGCATTTTCGCGAGCGAATCAGTGAGGGTCCGTGATAAGAGCGTGGCACACCTTGTGTTCTCTTCCATAAGGGAATGCCACACCCATTTTCTTAGAGGCACTAAAATCATATTTTTCTTCAGTTTTTTGAGAGAAAACAAGTCATTTACATCCTAAATCATCCTATAACTAATACTAATATGTTTTCCCTCATCCCATAACCCAAATACATTATTCTTGTTCTCCCAAACCCTCAAGAACACCAAATAAGGTTTGTTTTCCAAAATTCAAGCTTCCAAGGCTCAAATTCAAGTTTTCTTCAAAGATAATTCATCAAGTTTTGGTATGTTGGGTTTGAATAGGGATGACTTTTCATCCTTGTGTCTGGCCAAAAGTTTTGATTTACAATTCAATTTATGAGATTTTAGTCAGGACTCATACCCATTTTTCATAATTTTGATATGATGGCATTATTATGTAATTTAAAGTTCAGTTTGCACAATACTTTACCATTACTCATGTTTTTACTTACATGATTTCTATTATGAGATGATTTCATTATTTTTACATAAAGTTTCATAAGTTGATAAAAGATTTAAATTTGAGCATTGAGTATTCAATTTACAAGAAGTTCAAGTTTACTAGTTTGTGTTTTAAAAAGCATTGTCGTAAAATCACAGTTTCAATTTTATATGATATTTCAGACAAGCTATGAAGTTCATATAAGAAACCAATAATTTGAGATAGAAACAGTGGCATATTATAATTACAGATTTATCAACTTAAATACCTATTTTGTGGTGAACTTTATAGATACATACGAGCAATAGTATAATTTTTAGGAGTAATATCTAGCACCGAGAGGGGAATGTGGTTTAAGAACATCCTATTTCATAAAAACTACATGTCATCGTAGGTTATTAGTTATATTATTTAGCTTGTCCAATCAGACATGTTTGGGTGATCATCATAGTTTTTCTTTATACCCTGACAAGGTATATTGGGCTATTGCGATGAGGGTATGATTCATTGTGTTGTTTCGATGAGGGCATGAGTCATCAAACTCTATGTTGTTTGCATGATTTATGTCGGTTAAATGAATTTCCCACAGAAAAAAGAGTATTTTAGAACCAACTGTAATAACTCACAATGTTTGTTCAGATATTATTTTATGAATTATTCCTTATAAAATTTTATCTTTCAGTCTTACTTATGATCAAGATGAGTCCTGTTACACTTAGCATGCATGATTTGAAAGTATGTCCAACTTCAGTTTTACTAATTCCACAAAAAATATCTTTAGTGACTCACACAGTTTATCAGATTATTCTTTGTTATTCATGTTTTACGATATTTTAGCTTTTAGTTTATTTCAGTCTCTTGGTGAGTTTATTTACACTTAGCATGCATGTTTTAAGATTATGCATTGATTTAGTTTTACTTATTGCATTCACCCCCACTTACTCAGTACATTCCAAAATTACTGACCACATATACGTCTCTGTGGCTATATTGTTTCATAATATAAGAATCAGTTGTCACCCATAATATCATGGTCAGGAAGCTCACAGCTTCTAACCAACAGGTAGGGGTGTACAGATCAAACCATCAAGTCAAACCGAACTGACGAACCAAACCAAACCGAGAAAAAAAATCAACTTATGGTTTGGTTTGATTAGTTTGGCGTTAGAAAAAACAACAACCATTCTTGGTTTGGTTTGGTTTTAACCTAAAATAAGTCAAACCGAACCCGAATCAAACCGATATAATATATATATATATATATATATATATATATAATATTCTAACTTTTTTATACATAAAATATTAATTATAATCTACTTTTGAATACTTTTTCAACTAGTTTTAGTAATTTTCAATAATTTAAAAGTAGATGTAGATATATATTGGAAAAAATTTGGGCCTTTAAGTTGTAATATTTTTCCATTAATTGCTAATTAAATGATCGAAAATCCAATATAAACTTAAAACCTAAACTTTTCACTCTTCATCTCACTTTTTAGTTTCAAGAGAGTTTTTCGCTCCTCATTTTTTCATAATTATGGTTTTACATTAGCACATGAGTGAAAACATATTTGATCTAGTCTTCGATCACAATATAATTATAAAAACTAAAGATTATAAAAAAAACTCAAAAAAACCGACTAAAACCTAAATCGAAATGGTTTATAATTTTAATAAACCGACATGATTGATTTGATTTATTTTTTAATAAAAACCGAACCAACCCGACCTATATACACCCCTACCAACAGGTGATGAGTTCTCTTTACTCAAGGACTCCAGTCAGTTTGTAGATTCAGTATTTTATTTCTATTCATTTGTATTGATTAAGGATAGTTGGGGGCCATGTTCCGACTACCTATAGTCAGTATTAATAGAGGCTTCACAGACAGTCAGAGTTGATGTATTCAATGTCAGTTTTCTTTCTATAACCAGTGTTGACACCCAATTTTGACATCCCGATGCTACTCTTAGGCTGCTATTTTATCAAAATTATTAATTTTTAACATTAATATTTTTGACATATTATTTTGATATTAAATAAATAACGACGTGTCACATTCATGATTTAAAAATATATAAATTATTTTATTACTTTATATTATCATTTTTTATAATTTATTAATTCAAATATAATATTTTACATAATTTTATTAATATTTATTAAATTATTTTCGTAAATATGCATCCTCACAATTTACAAATACATTGTTGATTATTATTATTATTATTATTATATTATTATTATTATTATCGGTAATTTTATATAATAATTTTACGTGACATTAATTTTACATGCGTAGTTTATTTTAATATCGACATCTTATTATTTTTCTCTTCGTTATTACATTTATTAAAATAGCAGCCCTAATTCAATTCAATTTCTCAATTTATTTATTTTCTAGTCATTTTGTATCAAGTTTATGTCAATTTTATCCCAATTTTTATGCAATTTTAAATCTAAATCAATTTCTTTGACCCCTCTTAATTTTAATCACAGTCGTTGATTGCATCTAAGATTAAATCCTTCCTTGATATAAATAATATTAAACACTCAAAACCCCAATCCAATTTCTATCAAAAAGAGCCACCTCCCACTATTTTCTTTCTCTTTCTAAAAACTTTAACTCCCTTCTACCGTCATCACTTCTGCCAACTCCGTCATCACTATTGCCAACTTCGGCCGACGACTTCCACCGAGAAAAACCATCAAAACCATCCACAACCACCCTCCTCTCCCTCACACCTTTGCAATTTTAGCACCCGCAAACCAGCCAAAAATCGCCGCCACAGCAACGGCAAAACCGTCACCACCAGCCGCTCCATCTGGCTCCACCAGCTAAAATGCCAACCACCACCCGCTGGAACACTCCTTCTAGCCGCCGCATCACCTCCCTTCTTTCTCTCTTCATTTCTCCACTGACGAAGTGCCACCGCTGGTGGAACCCACTGCCGCCACCCCTATGTTTGGCAAATGTCATCGAAAATTTCTCAAATGCATGACAGATTGACTAAATCCATTTCTGCATTCGGTTTCATCTTAATACGTTCATTGATTTTCTTAAGGTTTTCTTTTATCATATATTTGCTGCTTATCAGTAAGTTTTTGTCGATGGAATTTTCATATCTTATGTGATAACTTTATGATATTAGAAAACATGATATAGGAAGTATTCAATATTTGTGTCTATTTGCCATGCCATTATTTCATTGTTTCTGTGGTTGAAATCGTGTCGTGGTATACACGTTTGTCTCTTTTGCATCTGCTCTGCTATTTCGTGTGTTTAAAAGGTGTAACTAAAGGGTTTGAAATGTGAAGAGTCGTCCGGGAGCTTGGGAAGGTAACGTCTTTCTTTATCATTCATTGTATCTGTAATAACCCCTTGTATAAACACTATTGATGTAATAATAAATTTGAAACTTCTTGGGGGCGGGGTTTATGTGTGTTTATGTGCTAGTGAATCACTTAGGCAAACAATACTTAGGTTTACTAATCTATTTGAAGGCCAAGAGAGCATGCTTTTACGATTAATCACCCATTAAAATTGATTCCGAGTACGGTAATCAACTTACTGCGACATATGTCTTTCATGTTTATTTTAAATGTTGTTCAAGAAATGGTTTAGCGATTAGATTTTAAATTTCAACTAAACCTGTCAAACGGGCCGGGCTGGCCCGGCCCGAACCGGCCCAAACCGGCCCTACATATCAAACCGGACCGGTTTGACCCGGCCCGGTAAGCCCTAGGGCTTTAGGAATCCGGGTTCCGGTCCGTTTTTTTTTTTTAAATTGGGCCCGGTTAACCCGGCCCGGACCAACCCGGTCCAGGCCCGTCGGTTAACCGGCCCGGCCCGGCATTAAAAAAAAAAAAAAAAACTAATTATTGGGCCAAACTAGCCGTTGGCCCAACGGCTATATTACCGTTTTTGGGTCCAAACGGCTAGTTTGGGCCCATTAACTTAAAAAAAAAAAAAAAATATTTTTTAATCCCCAAAATAAATCTATAAATACCCTACAACTTCAAATCATTTCTCACACAATTTTTCACTCTCTCAAATCTCATTCTCTCTCAAATCTCAATTCTCAATTCTCAAATATTCAATATATTTAATTTCTTAAAGTGTTCAATTTAAATTTTTAATTTTTCGTTTACAAAGTACGAGCGGAAGTTTCTAAAGTCGCAATCTTCGGATACTTCCAAAATTTGGTATTGTCGTTCCATCTCTTACGTTTAATTTTTATTTATTGTATTAATTGTTTAATATTTAATTTTATTATATTTGTGTATTTTGAATATTTTTAGTTTAATTTAATTTATATTATGGATAAATTAAAAAACCTCGCTACTAAAGGTGTTAGAAATTTTTGTCCCGGAAGCGGTAGTGGTAGTAAAAAGCGAATTACTAGCGGTAGAGGTAGTTCAAGTAATAGATATACCCGTGTGACTTCGCCTCCGGTACCGCTTGGTACACCTTTTGAGAAAGAAATAAGTGTAGGTGCTCACGATATGGATTATGTAGAATTTCAGGAAAATTACGGTATAGAAGAAGAAAATGAAGTAGATGCAGTTAATGTAGACGAAGATGATGAAAATATTGCTGAAACACCCGCAGTAGGACATGCTAACGTTAGATCTGAATCAATTAATCTCCCTTCCTGTCCTCCCAGTGCCCCAAAACCCCGTAAAAGAACTAGTATTGCATGGCAATTTTTTGAACGTATATCAGATATTGAGGTGCAGTGCAATATTTGTCAACAAAAATATAAGCATAGAAGTGGCGGTAAGCAAGGGGGTACGGGTACGTTAATGAGACATATAGCTGAAGATCACACTAGAGAGTTCAATATTGCAAAAGGTGGTGGGGATGTTGGTGGGTCAACGCAAACTAGAATGGACCCAACAACCGGTCAAGTAGCGAAAAAGTATAATAAATTGAGGGACAGAGAAGAAATAGCTAAAATGGTAGCTGTGGGTTGTTTGCCTTTTAGTTTTCCTTCTTCTGATGCCTTTATTCGTTATATACAAGCAATTTATAATCCTATGTTTAATGGTATTCCTAGAACTACTTGTCGGTCTGATATTTTTAGACTCCATTCACAATATTGTTTTTATTTATCAACATTCTTAAAAAATATTCAATGTAGATTGTCCCTAACTTCCGATCTTGGTCGTGCTGTAAATAAAAATGATTATTTAACCGTTACTTGTCATTGGATGGATAGTAATTTCATAATACAAAAACGTATTCTTGCCTTTTTATATGATGAAGATCGGAAACATACTGGACAATTTATTGCTGATTCTATTATTAAAATTGCCGGATATTATGGTATAGAAAATAAAATTTTATGTATTGCTTTTGATAATGCTTCTAACAACAAGACTGCTATAACAAAAATAAAATCTACGCTATCTCCGCCCTTTCTTGAAATTTTTCATGTTAAGTGTGCATGTCATATATATAATTTAATTGTAAAAGATGGTCTTGACTTTTTTGAGGTTTATATTGAAAAAATTCGTCTTGCTGTTGGTTTTATTCAAGGAAATAATCGTAGATCTAGAATTAAAGAATTTAAAGTTAAATGTCAAGAAAATGGACTTGCACCGATTTTGATGCCTGAAGAAATTGATATTAGATGGAATTCTACGTATGAATTTTTAAAAACTTGTTATAAATATAGAATTCCTATTACACTAGCTTTTAACCAACATTGTGGTTCATTTGCTGATTCTGCTGATTGCATGCTACATAATTCTGATTGGGTTATAATTAATGATCTTGTTAAGTTCTTAGAAAAATTTTATGTAGCTACGGTTGAATTTTCCGGTGCATACTATCCTACTGTTTGTAATATTTTGGCATATATAGCCGATATTTCTGGTTTGCTCTGACAATATAAAGATAAAGAAGGTTATAAAGAAGCTGTTGGCGCTATGTTTACGAAATTTAAAAAATATTTCTTCCCGATTCCCCCTATTTACTTGGTTGCTGCTATGTTAAATCCGTGCATGAAATATAATCATATGTGTCACTTTAGTACTCTTATTTATACTAACTTAGAAATAAATACTAACCATGATTCTGAACAAGTACAACCTGATTTGTGGACGGCTACGACTGATGCAAAGGAGTACATAGAAAAATTATATAATCACTATGCTGATTTATTTGATTTAGCCGTACCTACAAATATCACTCCAACTGTCGCTCTTCATCCTCCCGAGGAGCCATCAGCTTCTAAAAGGCCGGCACATAGTGGTTTTCCTGATTCGTTTTATGATTTAACTTGTTGGAACAGTGTGGATGAGAGAGCTTACACATCAACTTATCGGGAAGAGCTGAAATATTATCTGCGGACGCCACCAGAGGATCGCAGACGACGGATCAACACGCTGGATTGGTGGAGGAATAATGAATCACAATATCCTGTACTTTCAAGATTAGCCAGAGATATCTTGAATGTTCCTATGTCAACCGTTGCATCAGAGAGCGCCTTCAGTCAGGGACGACAGCAGCTTGGAGACAACCGACACTCATTGGGAAGCAACGCAATGAATGTTTTAGTTTGCCTCAGAGATTGGATTAGAGCAGAAAGAAGAAACCAAGGAATGGAACCAGAGCCCAACGACGACCTCAAACTTGAAGAAATTATGACTTCACGGGAGAACTCAGCAGAATCAAGTCCAATGCATGGTTTTTCCCCCGTTGACTTCGACTACCCTATGCAAGTTCCAATTAATATTAACATGAATGAGTTGGAAAAAATGATGCATAATTTATAGATTTTTCATTCATGTAAATTATAAATTTTGGATCATTTTGCAATCAATAAAATTCCACAAATTCATTCACTCCTTAGTCGTTGTTTTTTATTTTTTTTTATTTAACGATTTATAATTTTAATATCTTCTATACAAGTGTATATTTAATGTATACATGTGTATATGTTTATATATCTTATATAGAAGTGTATATTTAATGTATACATTGTGTATATAGCGTATATAGTGTATATTTGACCGGTTTTTAACCGGGTTTGACCGGGTTTGACCGGGTTTTAGTGGGTTTGACCGGGTTTGACCGGGTTTTAGTGGATTTAAAGTATTACATATACATAGAATAGAGTGTATATATGTGAATAGATCTTCTAAAGATGTGTATATTTAACGTATACATGTGTATATATTTTATAAATTAGTATATAACTATACAAATATATGTTGTAATGTATATATATTGTAGTATATCTCATGTAACGTATTACATATACATAGAATAGAGTGTATATATGTGAATAGATCTTCTATAGACGTGTATATTTAATATATACATGTGTATATGTTTTATAAATTAGTATATAACTATACAAATATATATTGTAATGTATATATATTGTAGTATATCTCATTTAAAGTATTACATATACATAGAATAGAGTGTATGAATGTTAATAGATCTTCTATAGACGTGTATATTTAACGTATATATGTGTATATATTTTATAAATTAGAGTATAACTATACAAATATATATTGTAATGTATATATATTGTAGTATATCTCATTTAAAGTATTACCTATACATAGAATAGAATGTATATATGTGAATAGATCTTCTATAGACATGTATATTTAACGTATACATGTGTATATGTTTTATAAATTAGTATATAACTATACAAATATATATTGTAATGTATATATATTGTAGTATATCTCATTTAAAGTATTACATATACATAGAATAGAGTGTATGAATGTTAATAGATCTTCTATAGACGTGTATATTTAACGTATATATGTGTATATATTTTATAAATTAGAATATAACTATACAAATATATATTGTAATGTATATATATTGTAGTATATCTCATTTAAAGTATTACCTATACATAGAATAGAGTGTATATATGTGAATAGATCTTCTATAGACATGTATATTTAACGTATACATGTGTATATGTTTTATAAATTAGTATATAACTATACAAATATATATTGTAATGTATATATATTGTAGTATATCTCATTTAAAGTATTACATATACATAGAATAGAGTGTATGAATGTTAATAGATCTTCTATAGACGTGTATATTTAACGTATAGTCGTTGTTTTTTATTTTTTTTTATTTAACGATTTATAATTTTAATATCTTCTATACAAGTGTATATTTAATGTATACACGTGTATATATCTTCTATAAAAGTGTATATTTAATGTATATATTATGTATATAGCGTATATAGTGTATATTTGACCGGTTTTTAACCGGGTTTTAGTGGGTTTGACCGGATTGGGTTAAGTGGGCCGGTTCCGGGTGGGTTTTAATATTTTTACTGTGCAGCCCGGCCCGGCCCGGACCGGTTAAGGCCAAACCCGGCCCGTAACCGGCCAGGAACCCGGTAAGAATGAGAGGGCCGATTCCGGGTTGAACCGGCCCGGCCCGTTAGACAGTCTTATTTTCAACGGAATCAGTTTTTTCATATTACCACTTTTCGGCAGTCCGACACTTTTACATATTTTTATTTTTTTTTAAATTCCGATATCAAAAATGGTTTTCAACATTAATTTCTTTCAAATCTCTAACATTAAAATATTTTCCATCATTAAGTGTTAAAAGCAGAATAGATACTTTATTAGTTTTTCTTTCTTTTGACATTATAATGTTTTCCAACATTAATTGTTAAAAGTAGGATATATATTTATTAACTCCTGACATCAGAAATGTTTTTTAGCATTAATTTTGATCACATAATATATATTTTACTAAGTCCTGACATTAAAATTTTCCAGTATTTAAGACATAATACGTCTATTATTTTTCAACATTCAAAACTTGTCCTCAGCCTCATGTTTAATTAGTTTGACTTTAGAAGTGTGATCGGTCAACTCATGGCATGTAGAAGTTGTTTCAGCATTTAAATACTTAAAGATAATTCGCCCTCGTTAATTTTCAACAAGGCTTTGCATATCTAGATACTATGTCTACAGGATTTAAATAGCCAACTTTCAATACATTAACTAGTTGTAGGGCGTTTTAGATATCATGTATATGGTCTCTAAAATGAGTAATTAGTTGCTTAGTTAATCACATGCCTAACTAATTCTTAATTAACAAAGAGGCCTATTTGAGATTATTATGTGCTAAATGTTTTTCGATGTATTTGACACGCTTCGAGTTTAACAAGGAAGCCTAAGTTTATTTATCTAGACCCCAAATCCAAAGTAGAAAAGTCTTAACATGTAATACCCCATATTAATCTTAGCTCGATTCAGCTCACAGTTACATGATAAGGGGTCCAAGCCTTGGAATTTGCACTAAGTGTTGAGGACTTAGTCATTTTCAAGATCCCTAAACTTCGGTGATTTTATTTTTAACCTTTCCAACCTTGGGACGTCTTTTTTCTTAGGTTGATTCATGATTGGGGTTGTTCAAAGTATGTCTCGGGTAAGTTTTGGAATTTTCGGATGAGCGTAGGGGCATTTTTGGAAAACCAAACCTGTAGCACCATCGGGATAAGTGGGCGCCGGCCCCTCTAGTTCACCGGGGTAAGGCAGGAACCGCCTCCTCCAGTCGATCGGTCTAAGGCGGGCGCCGCCCGGTCTAGTCCACCGCCCCAGAGACCACATCGCCCTCTCCTTATTCCGTCTAGCTTTTATTTTTAGCATTTTGAGGGTATTTGGGTCATTTTCCTTAACCTAATTCATCAATAACACGAAATTGGGAATTCTAAGGGGCATTATTTTCCCTTTTATTCACAAATTGCTCTAACGAAACCCTTTCTCTCTCTCCAAGAGCAAGCCCAAACTCCAATCTAAGAAATCAAAGAATTCAAGCTTCAGGTTCAAGAAAACCCCAAGAAATCGTTAAGAATTCATCTAGTGAGGTATGTGGGATGTTCATCCATGGGTCCCTTTCATCGATGGAGCCAAAAAGATCTCTTTTGGTTTAATTTATGAGTTTATACATGTTCAAGATGAAATAAATCCATGAATCTCTTGTTAATTCAATTACAAGTTATGTTTACAAGTGTTTTCAAGTGGAATGAGTCATATCATGTTTTGAGTGTTGCAATTATCATGTCAAGTTCAAGTAAATTTCATGTTAAAACCCTAATTTATGAATTTAGCCATGTAATCATATTGTTTCCATATGTTTAAGACATTTCCATGTTCAAGTTCATGATTTTCACATGTCTGATGAAATGTCTATGCTTTTGTGTTTGAACCATGATCCCATATTATCATTTTAAAAGCTTATTATTGTAATTTGTGGTCAATAAGTGTTGGCAGGTTATGAACACCCGATACCTACATGTTTTACATGATTTTAGATTTTCAAGTAATAATTCTGTGAATTCTCTAGATCAAAGTCTAAGGAGGATCCATAGGAGCTTTTGGATATGGTATAGAAGGTGACTGATATTATGGGCATCACTTCGAGTGAGAGTGTAGAGTTGGTTGTGTATCAGTTGTAGGATATAACTCACATCTGGTTTAAGAGTAGAAGGAGGACTGAGGTATTGAGGTAAGACTTGTAGAGTGGGAAAAGTTTTCCATGACTTTTCCAGAAAGGTTTTTTCCCTTGGAGTTGAGGAAAGCTAAGGTGCAGGAGTTCATCAATTTAAAGTAGGGTAATATGGATGTGAAGGAGTACTCGCTTGAGTTCACTCAGTTAGTGAGGCATGCTCCTTTAATGGTGGTTGATAATAGGTCTAGAATGAGTAAGTTTGTGTCTGGTGTAGTTGATAGTGTAGTTAAGGAGTGTCAGACTGCCATGTTGATTAAGGAGTGTCGGACTGCCATGTTGATTAAGGAGATGGACCTATCTAGACTCATAGTTCATCCTTAGTAGATTAGGAAGGAGAAGACTAAGGAGAGAGAGAGAGAGAATAAGAAGGACCGAATAGGTAGTTTCAAATTTTCTCAGCCAAGGTCAGAAGGTGGTAACCGTTCTCAGTTCCATCAAAAAGTTTTAGCCCCATCTCCATTTTCAGCTAGTGCGTCAGTGCCTAAGTTCTAGCAAGATAGTCGGGATAGAGCGCCAGACTCTAAGTCCCAGGGTAGTGTGAATAGTTATTGTACTAATAAACTCTACATAAAGTATGGTAGGAATCATTAATGTATCTATAAGGTTGGTAGTGTGTGTGTATTGGATGTGGCAAGCCAGGACTCAAGATACGGGAGTGTCTGGTGGTTGCATAGAGGGGCAGAAATGATCGACAGCCGCGCCAGACTACTTCTTTAGTAGCACCAACAGGTCGCCCGACTCAGCAGGGTGATACTTCTAGTTCCACTAGCTGGCAACGCTAGAACAGAATGTATGCTCTCTAGACTCAACATGATTAGGAAAGTTCCTCTATCTGGTTACGAGTATATTACAAGTCTTTCACCTTTATGTGCATGTTTTATTAGACCTTGGATCTTTACTTTCTTTTGTGACTCCTTATATAGTAGTAAATTTTGGTGTCAGCCCCGAATCCTTAGTAGAACCTTTCTTAGTGTCTACCCCAGTGGGTAAATCTATTATAGCCAGACGGGTATACAAAAATTTCCCGGTTATAGTATCTCAGAAAATCATTTCAGTTGATCTTGTGGAGTTAGAAATGACTAATTTTGATGTCATTCTCGGCATTGATTAGATCCGCTCATGTTATTACTTGGTTGACTACAGAAATAGAGTAGTTCAATTTCAGTTCCCCAACATACCAGTCATTAAATGTAGGGGTAGTACTTCAGTGCTTAGGGATTAAATTATTTTTTTATCTTAAAGCAATAAAGATGATATCTAAAGGGTGCATTTGTCATCTTGTCCGAGTTAAAGACTCTAGCTCTGCGACCTCGAGTCTCTAGTCTATTTCAGTAGTAAGGGAATTTCCAGATGTGTACCCAAAAGATCTTCCTAGAGTTCCTCCCGAAAGTGAAATTGAGTTCGGAATAGATCTCCTTCCAGATACCCAACCCATTTATATTCCCCCTACAATATAGATCTAGCTGAGCTTAGGGAATTGAGAAAATAGTTAAAAAATCTCTTAGATAAGGGTTTCATCAGGTCCAGTGTTTCTCCATGGGGTGCCCCAGTGTTATTCGTGCATAAGAAAGACGGTTCTCTTAGAATATGCATCGATTACCATCAGTTGAACAAAGTCACCATCAAGAATAAGTTTTCGCTTCCTAGTATTGATGACTTGTTTGACCAACTTTAGGGTTTCATTTATTTCTCTAAGATAGACCTCAGATCCGGCTATTATCAGCCTAAAGTCAGAGAATGTGATATTTTGAAGACAACTTTCAAAACTTGATATGGTCACTTAGAATTCCTAGTTATGTATTTTGGACAAATGAATGCCCCTGCAACTTTCATGTACTTGACGAATAGGGTGTTCAAATGGTACTAGGACATGTTCGTCATAGTTTTTATTGATGATATCCTTGTCTATTCCCGTAGAGAGAATAATCATGCAGACCATCTGAGAATTGTGTTGTAGACCCTTAGAGCTCATTAGTTGTTCTCCAAGTTTTATTAAGTGCGAATTTTGGCTGAGGTCAGTAGCTTTTCTTGGACATATTGTTTTTGGTGATGGAATTAGAGTTGATCCTCAAAAGACTAAAGCGGTGAGAAACTATCCTAGACCCATCTTTCCATTAAATATTCAGAGTTTCTTAGGTTTGGCTGGCTATTACAGATGATTTGTTGAAGGTTTTTCTTCTATTTCATCCCCTATATCTAGATTGAATCATAAGAAATTCAAATTACAGTGGTCAGATTCTTGTGATAAGAGTTTTCAGGAGTTGAAGACTCAACTCACTTCCACTCCAGTCTTGACTTTTATCGATGGTACAAATGGGTTTGTAGTTTATTGTGATGCTTCCATGTGGTCTTGGTTGTGTCTTGATACAGAGAGGCAAGGTCATAGCCTACGCCTCTAGACAAATTAAACCCCATGAGAAGAATTATCTTACCCATATCTTGAGTTTGAAGAAATTGTTTTTGCCTTAAATATTTGTAGGCACTATCTTTATGGGGTTCATATTGATGTGTTAACTAACCATAAGAGTTTAAAGTACGTGTTCATGCATAAAGATCCGAGTCATCATCAGATAAGATGGCTTGAGTTGTTAAAAGATTATTATATGAGTGTGTTGTATCATTTGGGCAAGGCCAATGTAGTGGTGGATGCCCTTAGCAGGTTGTCCATAGGTAGTGTTGCTCATGTTGAGGAGGATGAGAAGAAGTTAGTTCAGGAGGTTCATCAACTTAATAGATTAAGTGTTTGGTTGGTTGATTTAGCTGAAGGTAGTATATGGGTTTAGAATGGTTCAGAATCTTCATTGGTTGCCGAAGTGAAAGAAAAGAAAGATAGGAATTCTAGTTTAGTTAAGTTGAAAGAGGCAGTTAGAGATCAAAAAGTAGAGGTTTTATCCTAAGGGAGAGATGGTATGTTTCATTGTTAGGGTAGGTTATGTGTTCCGTGTGTTGATGATTTGAGATAGTAAATACTGGCAGAAGCGCATGGTGCGCAATACTCTATCCGTCTAGGAGTCACTAAGATGTACCATGATTTGCGGGAAATCTATTGGTGGAGTGGTATGAAGAAGGATGTTGTAGAGTTTGTGACTAAGTTCCCATAGTGTAAGAATGTCAAGGTTGAGGACTAAAGGCCTAGTGGTGCATTGTAGGAGTTTAGCATCCCCACTTAGAAGTGGGAAGTGGTGAACATGGATTTTGTGGTAAGGTTTCCTCGTACGCGTTGTTAGCGTTATTCGATTTGGGTTATTGTGGCTAAGATGACCAAGTCAGCACATTTCTTTCCTATTCATGCATTGTATTCAGCCGAGGATTATGCTAGACTCTATCTTAAAGAGTTAGTTAAATTGCATGGGGTTCTGTTGTCTATCATTTTAGATAGAGGTACTCAATTTACCTCTTATTTTTTGGAAGGTTTTTCAGAAGGGTCTTGGTACCCTAGTTCATCTTAGTACAACTTTTCACCCTCAGACAGATGGTCATGGAAGAAAGGACCATTCAGACCTTAGAGGATATGTTGAGAGCATGTGTTATTGACTTTAAAGATAGTTGGGATGATCACTTACCTTTGATTGAGTTTTCTTACAATAACAGTTATTACTCCAGTATTTAAATGGCTCCGTTTGAGGCTCTCTATGAAAGGATATGTAGATCTCCTATTGGTTGGTTTGAATCAGGTGAGGCAGTAGTGATAGGGCCTAATTCACTGTTTGAGGCAATGAAGAAGGTTCAGTTGATTCGATAGAGACTGAAGACAACCCAAAGTCATCATAAATCTTATGTAGTTGTGAAGAGAAGAGATCTTGAGTTTGAGGATGGTGATTTAGTCAATTTGAAAACTTTGCCTATAAAAGGAGTGAAGAGATTTTGAAAGAAGGGAAAGCTCAGTCCCCGCTATGTTAGCCCGTATAGGATCTAGAGTCATTTTGGGAAAGTAGCTTATGAGCTAGAGTTGCCTACAGATTTTGAGATAGTACATCCAGTGTTTCATGTTTCTTTGTTGAAGAAGTGTATTAGTGATTCAGTAGTAGTTTTTCTTTAGAAGTTATGGATGTTAAGGATAGCCTATCCTACGAAGAAGTTCTAGTTAAGATCTTTGATCATCAGATTCATAGGCTATGGAATAAAGAAGTTCCCTTAGTTAAGGTTCATTGGAAGAACCAGCCTATTGAGGGAGATACTTAGGAAGCAGAAGCAGATATACGAACCAAGTACCCTCATCTTTTCTCCTCAAACTCAGATTCAGCTTGAGGTAACGATTCTTACTTAGATTGACTCTTTTTCGTTCTCAGTTTCAGCTATGTAACCATTACCATGTCATTATATGCATTCACGAATTCAGTTCAATTCATGTATCATATTTGAGACTCAGTTGTGTAATCATGTTCCAAGTCATCCATGTTTAGTATGAGATCCCAATTACCTTAGTACGGTAATCTCAGTCTAACCAAACTTATTTGAGGAAAAATATTCCCAAGGGGGAGATATTGAAATGCCCCGTATTAATCTTAGCTCGATTCAGCTCACAGTTGCATATTAAAGAGGGTCCAAGCCTTGGAATTTTCACTAAGTGTTGAGGAATTAGTCATTTTCAAGACCCCTAAACTTCGATGATTTTATTTTTAACCTTCCCGGCCTTGGGAGGTTGATTTTTGGGTTTATTCATGATTGGGGTTGTTCAAAGTATGTCTCGGGTGAGTTTTGGAATTTTTGGATGAGCGTAGGGACGTGTTTGGAAAACCAAAATAGTAGAACCACCGGGATAAGAAGGAGCCACCCCTTTCAGTTCACCGGGGTAAGGTGGGCGCTGCCCTCTCTAGTCCACCACTCTAAGGCAGGCACCGCCCAGTCTAGTCCACCACTTTAGAGCCCGCTTTGCCCCCTCCTTATTCGGTCCAGCTTTTGTTCTTGTCACTTTAAGGGTATTTGGATCATTTTCCTTCACCTAATTCGTCCATGAAACTAAATTGGGGATTCTAAGGGGAATTATTTGCCCTTTAATTCATAAATTGCTCTCAAGAAACTCTCCCTTTCCCTAAGAACAAGACCAAACTCCAATCCAAGAAATCAAGAAATTCAAGCTTCAGGTTCAAGAAATCTTCAAGGAATCTCTAAGAATTCATCTAGTGAGGTATGTAAGATGTTTATCCATGGGTCCCTTTCACCCATGTAGGCCAAAAACCCTCTTTTTGTTTAATTAATAAGTTTATACATGTTCAAGATGAAATAAATCCAAGAATCTCTTGTTAATTCAATTACAAGTTATGTTTTCAAGTGTTTTCAAGTGGAATGAGTCATATCATGTTTTGAGTGTTGCAATTCCTTGTCATATTCAAGTGAGTTTCATGTTAAACCCCCGATTTATAAATTTAGCCATGTAATCATATTGTTTCCTCATGTTTAAGACATTCTCGTGTTCAAGTTCAGGATTTTCACATGTTTGATGAAATTTCTATGCTTTTGGGTTTGAACGATGATCCCATATTATCATTTTAAAAGCTTATTGCGTAATTTATGGTCATTCGGTGCTGAAAAGTTATGAACACCCGATACCTATGTGTTTCACATAATTTCAGATTTTCAAGTAATAATTTAGTGAAACCATGAGTTTTGTTATTTACTCAGATATTTATGATCATGATGAGCACTATCAGTTATGTAATAATTTTCAGTTAAACTTAGTTCAGTTCTGTACCTGTGTCAGTTCAGTTGGGAGTAGAATTTAGCACCGAACGAATGCAGGGGTGGAAGCTTCCTAGCCAGTTAGGTAGAGTCATTAGTATCAGCCCATGTATTCCAGAACTACGTAATCGGGTAGGATATGAGGGGTCACCCATCTGTTTAGGCTTGACTTCCTCTCAAGGGTCACCCGTCTGTTTTAGCTTGACACCACTTTAGTGGATCCACATAGCTAGTGTTAGTACCTGTGGCATGGTACTGACACCCTTACAACTGGTGTTACAGGTTGGACCCCGATTAGCTCAAATTGGGTATTGTCTATTACATAAAACCTCAAACAATCTCAATACAGAAATTAGTCAGGTTTGCTTATCCAAGTGTACAACTTTTTAGTTATTTAGTTATACAGATTTCAGTCTTTTAGATTACAAATTATCTCAGTAACATATTTATACTTGTTCTTGCATTATTAGATTTTTACATGTTCATGCATCTTTGCTCAGTTATCTCATGCATTTCAGTCAGTTTGTATCTCACGTACCCGTACATTCAAAGTACTGATCGCATAATTTTCTTTGTGCTATGTTGTCTTATAACATAGGTTTGTACGCTTAGTTTCCCAACCACTCTTAGACAACTCAACGTACTCAGCAAAAATAGTAGTGAGCCCTAATCCATTGAGGACATGATTTGCTTACTTTAATTACTTGAGTATTTTTATATGTCTAGTCAGTTGGAGTTAGTTGGGGGTCTGTCGCATCAACTTCACAGTTAGTTTAGAGGCTTTCAGACACTTAGTTAGACAGTCAGTCAATAATTCCAGTATTATTAGATATTATCAGATATTTCAGACATGTTTAATTCGTAATTCAGTATCATTTTTTACAGTATTTTATCAGCTTATCTTTCGCATATGTTATATCAGTGCTATTATATCCAGTGCTAACAGAAGGTAATAGCTCATGGATTAGCTTGTGGTCAATTATGACCGTAATCACCGTTGTCATGACTAGGGGGTAGCCTTAGGTCATGACTAACACCTCTTGGAGATTAACTTGAGATGGGTAGACATTTAGGAAATGCTAGTATTTTATCACTTTTTTTAACACCTAAAGTTTAATAAACAAAATAAGTGGGGAAGGGTAGACTTTTGGAAATGCTGAAAGTTTACCCGAATATGATTTGACAATGTAATAGGTGGCATTTTCACCCGTTAATAAGTCGGGCACTGATCCGAATAAAAATAATAATCTTCTTGTCCAATCTTGTGAATTTGTTTTTCTATATTTTATATGTTTATTTTTTAGAGGTAGTTTAGGTTCTTTAATTTAATATAAATAATTATTATAAATTGTGTTTCTTCTATCTTCTCGCTTGTCTAAATTATATGTTTATTCATTTTATTACTTAGATACTTGGTATTTTAATAATAATTAAATTGCATGCATTTTTAATTCATATTTTTAACACTTAGTAACATTAAGTTTATAAAATAAGTGACCTTTGCTTATCACATATAATCCCCATGTAAAGTACTAATTCAGTCGGGAACCACATTTGCGAACCTCGAAAGGTGACTAACACCTTCCTTTCGAGGTAATTTGAATCCTTACCCAAATTTCTGATGAATTAGACTAAATAATAAAATAGGTTCGTAGTAACGCACCTTAATTCGTTAGGTGGGGACTCTTCACTTAAAACGTCTCAAAAAGAGTTGTCACGTCAAATTCAATTTTTACCGAGAAAAATGAGGCATGACAACCAGTCTTGTAAGTTTTTAAATAGTATTGTATTGAACAAGTTAAGCTAAAGACATCTCTTCCACTTATTATTTCTAGTTGTATGTATTTTATTCAGTTTCTCATGAATTATGCCTATATCATGGGTTAGCTTGGGATCATTTGTGGCTCTAAGCACTGTGTGACATCCAGGGAGTCGTCTCAGAGCGTTACGAAATCGTAACATAAATCCCAAGGCAATAAATCTAGAGAGAAGTCGAACCATACATGTACAATAATAGTGGAATACTAAATAACAATAATACTTTAAACCATCCTAAAACCTGGTGTCACAGTGTACGATCAATTTAAATATAATTTGAAATCCGAAAATAGAATTAAAAATCCCAAAATAAACCACAAGTTTTTCTCTAAATACAAAATAAGACCTAAATCAAATAGGAGGAGATCTAAGGTTGACTCTAAAGGCATAGAGCAACCAATACCTCAAAGTGGAAAAATCACCATACGAACTCAGCTGTTGTGCGGTGCACTCGTACCTAAATCTTCACCAAAAGGGCATAATAGGGATGAGTATGGTCCACTTGTACTTAGTAGGCATCATAGGCTGACTGAGTAAAGTAGAAAATAAGATGCATAAATACATATATGATCATGTCACTTGTAATAAAAAATGTCCCAGGCAGTAGCTCACATAATCTACAGTAACAGTTCTAGAATATGACACATAAGCATAGAAATAGGTACGTACAGGAAAAAAGAATAGATATGCATCAAATTAAACACAAGTACAACACTAAAGATGTGCTATATCTTGTTTTGATATTTATCAACAAGGGACCAGGTCCCTGGGTCATTGAATTGCTATATCTTGTTTTGATGGTGAGAAGCTAACAATAAAGGACCAGGTCCTTGAGTCTTCCAGAATCTAGTACAACTGTCACTGTCCTGTGCAGTTTTCTCTTCTAGTGTAACAAACTGTGCAGGTGAGCTTGTACACATTAGGACACCTAGCCCAATCAGATTTATGCCTTAATCATTATCTACTATAAAAGGAAAAGAATGCTCCTCAATTCAGTAGTTTTTGTAAAATCAAATACGGAAGTGAGAGAGAGAGACAAAAAATCATCTTTACAATATTGCTCAAGTTCTTGATTTCTTTATGTATTGAAAGAGTGAGTGGACTTGAGTGAGGTTATGATCTGTAATCGAATTACTCGTGTTATAAGAGTAATGTCCTTTTTTTTAGCTTTCTTGAGAGTACTTAAGTAGAGTTACCTAAGTTCAATATTTGTTAGAGTTAATCAATATTGAAGTGAGTGCTCGATAGAGTTGTCAAGCTAGGCTTATAGTAGAGGTATTTCAAGAAGGAGGAGCCTAGAGTTAGGTTCATATCGAGTTTTTAATCAAGAGGTTTATTATAGTGGATTGTTGGGAGATTATGCGGGCAAGCCATGGTTTTCCTCGCTTGAGCAAGGAGGTTTTCATGTTAAATCTTGGTCTTCATTGATTTCCAGCACTGTTTTAGTTTTGTTACTATCATATTACTAAATTTCTTGTGACTGACTCTAAGGGACCCGATCCCTTATAATGTGGTGCAAACCCCCACTCTCCATCAAGATGTATAGTGAATGAAATGCAATGATGATATGATGTGACTGTGGTTATCATATAACCCCCATATACACCTACCGAGCCTCAACGTTTCCATGTAGGACCCATGGGGGTTCACAACCCATAAACTATCTCAATACTCAATCCTAATTAAATTTTATAACTCCTCTCCGACTCGTGGTCTACGACAGAGGGTTTCAGAAAAGTGTATCATTTTTGTCAAAAGATGCTCTAATCTACCCATTCTATGACTTTCGGCTCAAGGCATCTACAAATAATTTGCCTTACCAACGTAATAGAGAATAGTATGATCGTAATCCTTAAGCAACTCAAGCTAACGACACTATCTCCTATTAAGATCTCATTGGGTGAACAAATACTAAAGGCTATAGTGATCTGAGAAGATCTCACAATAAACTCAACACAAATAGTGTCTCCACAACTTCAAAGAAAATATGACCACACATAACTCAAAATTGTGGGTAGGGTAATTCTTCTCATGAAGCTTCAACTGATGAGAAGCATACAAAATTATCTTACTATCCTGCATCAACATGACACCTAAACCAACACCAAAAGCATCACAAAAGATGGTAAATCCCACGTCCTCCTTGGGCAGAGTCAAAATAGGAACGAAGGTCAATAGATCTTTAATCTTTTGGAAGCTTGCCTCACAAGCATCGAACTATTGAAAAAAATTCTTCTTCTGAGTCAACATAGTAAAAGGAGTCGCAACAGGTAAAAAACCCTAAACAAAGCATTGATAGTAGCCTGCTTAACCAATAAAACTCTGAATCTTGATAGAAGAAGTGTGCTTAGCCCAATCATGAACCACCACAATCTTGGCTGAATCAATTTCTAGACCATACATGGTCACAACATGGCCTAAGAAAGAGACATACCCAATCCAAAAATCACGCTTAGAAAACTTAATATATAATTTCTCATCTCTAAACTTCTAAAGTACGATCCATAAATTTTCCTCATAGTCGACCTCACTCTTGTAGTAAACCAAGATATCATATATAATACAATGACAAAAGAATAAGGATATAAATGAAACATCGGGTTCATAAAATCCATGAAAGAAACTGGGGCATTGGTCAACCTAAAGGACATGACCAAGAACTCATTATGATCATATCTAGTATGAAAATTTGTATTCGAAATACCCAAAGTGCTAATCCTCAACTGTGATTCCTGAACCTCAAATCAATCTTCAAAAACACTAAAGCACCTTGAAAAAGATCAAACAAATAATCGATATGATAAAGAGCATACTTATTCTTAACTGTCACCTTGTTCAACTATTGATAATTAATACACAAATGCATCGACCCATTCTTTTTCTACACAAACAAGACAGGAGCATTCAAGGTGATACACTAGGTTGGATAAATCCCTTATCCAAAAACTCTAGCAATTGGTCTTTCATACCCTTCAACTTTATTTAGTCCATCCTATAAGGAGGAATAGAGATGGGCTTAGTGGCTGACTCAACATCAATAGCGAAGTTAGTATCACAATCTGGAGGCATACCAGGCAAATCCGTGGGAAAACATGCATGAACTCACCAACTATATGGAAAGAATAAAGAGGAGGTAGTGAAATAACACTAGTATCACGAATAACACTAGTATCTCAAATATGTACCAAATACAAAAAATATCCTCTCTTAACCAAGTGACGAACACGCAGAAAAGATATATCTCACTTTATATCCGAATAAAGTGAACTCTTCTAGGATATCCTTAGCACACCCGGCGAAGGTAAAGTCATAATCTTAGCATAACAGTCTAGAATGGCATTGTAAGGTGATAACCAATCCATACCCAAGATGACATTGAAATCTACCATATCTAGGATGATCAGGTCTACCTAAGTATCACACCCATCAAAGGTCACGGTACAGGATCAGTACACCTAATCCACTATTAAAGAGTATCCTATAGGGATAGATATATGGATATGCATGGCAAAAGGCTCAAAAATTGAATCACAACCCATAGCAAAGTATGCAGACACATAGGAAAAAGTTGGTCTGGCATCAAATAACACATATGCATATCTAAAGAAATGGGGATGATATTTTTGATAACAACGTCTGATGCCTCTAACTCAAGTCTGGAAGGTATAGCATAACACTGTCTACCTTCATTACCGAACAGAGCAATTACCATAGGTGACACTATATTTTTCTCATACACTCCCAGTAGTACCTCAACTACCTCGAGAGTCATTTCTCATTGTCGTTTTTGAGGTAGGTATGAAAACACGATGGGAACAACCTTGTCCACATAGCCATACTTATCAGTCACATAGTAATCTATGCAGCCCAACTCAATAAGAGGAGGTAAAATTTTGCTAAAATGACCTTAATGGGATGGCACGCGACTACCCGAAGTTGTCAAATAAGAAGACCTACTACCTAAACCTTGTAAAGCTACCTATATAGGTCTAAACTGGTACCTATGGGAACCTCTAAAATCTCTTCCTCAAGGGGTGTGACAACTAAAATCACCCCAATGGTGCACCTTTTAGGCACCTCCCTAAGAAGCTCGAAGATAGACTTGATCATCTTTGTATGATCCACTATACTCAGAAATGATGCCTCTAAAACTACCATATGAGGAGTAGCTAATTGAAAAGAAACATCCAATATATTCACGAACTGCCGAATCTTCTCAGACTCAATGGTAATACAGGGAAAAAAATTCCTGACAAGGCATGGAAACATGCCTCATACTCAGCAACCACCAAGGAGCCCTGCTTCAAGTGATCAAACTCATCTTTCATCTAATCCCTTAAATTGTAGGGAAGAAACCTATCCAAAAATGCCTTAACAAACTAATACCAAGTCATCTCTAGCAAACCAAGGTATCTGTAACTAGTAAGTGACCTCCATCAATCTGTGGCTACATCTCTCAATTGGTAGGTGGTGTAAGCAACCCATGTGACTCAAGCAATCCTAAGTAATGCAACTTCTCTCAGAAATCAATCCAAAACTCATAGGCATCCTCGCCCACGACACCACTAAACTTGGGTGTACACAAGTAAGTAAATCTCTCAAACATCTTCTAATCCTCAAAACACATAACTATGCCCGTAACAATAATAGCCATTACGAAATTGGCCAGCTATGATACCACCTGATGGGGTAATATAAATGAAGGATAAACTCCTAATCTCAAAATACTATACTAGGATACTGGCACAAAAAGAGGATGACATTCAAAGTCTCTGGAGTACCATAAGTAGATGTCAGTACAGTTGGAGGAACCACATTAAAAGTCGGATAAACTCCATAAGCAAACTCTAGCAAAGATGGAGGTACAATACTTGGAGATGGAGGAACACCATAAGAAGAAAATGGTTGTAATGAAGGTACAATACTCAGAGCTGGAGGAACACCAGGTAAACTTAAAGGGAGACCCTCTAAATGAGTAAGCAAATGAATCAATAACCCCTCCAAGATTGGGGTGGAAAAATACTATAAACCTTTTGTAGGTCCCATATATCTAGCATGCTCAACCTCGGGATCTAGGGTAATCCCCCTAGTACTACCTTTGAAAAAGGTAGATCCTCGTGGCTGTCCTCTACCTCAAGCCCATCCATGACTCATAACTCATCCCTTAAATTGGAATCTTTCCTAGGATGCTGGCTCAGCATCCCCAGCCTTATGGGATCTATTCCTTACTATCTGCACAAAAAAGTGTAAAACACATTATAGAACACAAAGTATGAAAGATCCACACAATAAGGAACAAAATAAAGAAGTTTTCTAAAGATATCTTATATCCTCTCGAAGATAGATACAAACATCTATATATTGATCTGCGAGACTCTACCAGACACGTTATTCTTAAATTGATGAGAACAATTAACCTAGCTGCTCGGGTACCAATTTGTCATGATTTAAAAACTCAAGTCATAATGACACTTATCGTGGCTAAACCTTGAAAATAAGATAATCACCCAAACTAATATGTAATAGAAAATCATAACATAAATCCAAAGGTGAGACTTTTATCAAAATCCAAAGTATAATTAAGAATCCATAAAGAAACCATAAGTCAGTCTCTGAATACAAAATAAGACATAAAACAAATAAGAGAAGGTCTAAGGTTAACTTTAAAGGCGTAAAGCAACCTATACCTCGAAGTGGAAAATTCACCGCATGAACTATCGCAATGCACTATACCTTGATCTGCATTGAAAGGGCACATTAGGGATGAGTATGGTCTACTTGTACTCAATAGGTATCATAGGCCGACTGAGCAAAGTAGAAAATAAGATACATAAATACATACTATTAGTATGTCACTTGCAATTAAAAAATATCCCAAATGGTAGCTCACACTGTCTCCATTAATAGTTCTAAAATATAGAATATAAGCAAGAAAATAGGTACCTAAAAGAAAAAGAATAAATATGCATCAAATTAAACACAATGTACAATACTGAAGATGCATAGTCAATGAAATGCAATGATGATGTGATGTGATTGAGGTTATCATATAACCTCTTTATACATCTATCGAGCCTCACTGCTTCCATGTATGACCCAAGGGAGGTTTGACCCATATACTATCTCAATAGTCAATCTCAATCATGATGTTCATAACTCCTTTTCCACTCGTCGGCTACGATAGGGTTTTTTGTAAAAATGTCTTATTTCTGCCAAAACCTAGTTTTTTCCATAATGGTATCAATATCTCATGAATGTCTATATGGTATAAGGATGTAATGGTCACAACCAAACCAGTATAAAGACCTTAAAATCCATTTAATAAGAGTATACGTGGCATGTCAACCAACCATGATTATGCATAGTTAATGTATAATTAGAGTGAAAAATTCAAGTAAAACATTAGTATTATCACATTAACCCCAAATTAAGTATTTTTGTCATGAAAAGAGCAATCAAATGCATACACAAGGACTATAACATTAGATAAGGCCCCACACACGAGCCACACACTGTAAATATCATCTCAAATCTCCAACCAAAACAATATAGGCCCTCACACGATCACACAACAGTTATAATATTATTTTATAATTATTACCCATACCCATAGCATACCTTTGCATGAACTACCCAACGCAGTTTGAAGAAAGTTAAGACATAACCTTACTCAAATTGATAAATTCCAATCCAAATCCTTTCAATATGGGGCCCTCCTTTATTGAATAACCTTAAAACCAAATAAAACATATAAATATAGAATCTACATGTTAAAAGAAAGCTAATGATACCCATATTGATATTTTTGAGTTGGGGTCAAAACGGACCCCTGAAATGGAATTCAAAACAAGAGAGTAACACTAGAATTTTTGTTTTTAAATTTTTTACCAATGATTAAAGAATTCCATAAGATAAAACCCAAGAAAAAATGGGTTTAAAAGAGGGTTTAAATTGAATAAACCCTATTTTAGGCCTTTCGGGCCAAAGTCCCCAAATTCCACTATTGAAATCATAATTTAACGAGTTTTAAACAACAATAATCAAAGTAGAATAATAGAAATAGTATTAGAATCTTACCCAAGATCAAGAATGGAAGAAATATCCATAAATTCTTACAATCCAAATCTCAAAGTCTTAAAAATTGGAGAAAAACAAGAAAAGAAGGTTGTATACTATAACATCTATGAACGCTTAAGTGGTCACCGCTAAATAGGCTAATTACTTCTTAAGAGTTATCCTCTAAGCCTTGACCTTCTGATTAAGTAGACCGAACTTCGGTTAGTGGCTGGAGCTAGTGAGCCGGGTCGCTTAAGCGACTGGCTAGCCACTTAATCAGCCTCGCCTAAAGCGACCCGAGTGTCGCTTTAGCGGTTGCAGTAGCTGAGTGGTGCACCAGGTGTGACTTAGAACATTCCAAGTCCCCATCGACTGCTCGAAATTCATCAAAAATCCTGTGGATGCAAATAAACTATGCTACCCTATCAAATTGTACATTCTAGTCTCAATGGAGACGTCCAATTTTTGAAAAGAGATAGTTTTCACAGAATTAACCCTCGGGATCCAGCTTTACTAATTTTTGAACTGAGGGTCAAAATGAGATTCGAAAGCCATAAAAATAAAACTTTCCATGCTTCCAACACAAAATAAACATTTCGGATTTACTGGCAAGTCCATTTTTCCATTTAATGCACATACCAACAAATGTTGACCAAAACCAACTATGAGCCCCTTTTAACCCCTGAAAATCACAATCTTAGACAAACCATCCGAATTGTATTAAGAATCGTGTCAACCATCCCCACACTTTAGAAACAACACATAGCAACCATGGGAAGGGGTAAAACTATCCAAACACATTAAAGGAAAGTTTTACAGAATCAAGTCATTAAAGTATCCACCACTAAGAATCTAGTTTGTCCCTGAACTAATGGTAAGAAAATACCTAAATTAGTAAAAAGCTGGTAATAAATACTACGTATGTCAAACTTGACCTCCCAAGTAGCCTCTTCTAGGGATCGGTGTCTCCGCTGGACCTTAACCTCCAAAATTTATCTACAACACAATCGCCTAACATCTCGAGCTAAAATAGAGATAAGATCATCACTAAAGGACAACCTTTAATCTAACTGAACTGTGTCCAAAATAATGACATGCGACTCATCCAGAATATAATGCCGTAGCATGGATACCTAAAAAACTAGATTAACAGTTGATAAATCTGGGGGCAATGTTAACTCAAAAGCTACATCCTTAATAGTCCCATGAATCTCAAATGGCCTTATATACTTAGGGCTAAGTTTGACCCTGTTCTAAAACCTCATCACGCCCTTAATGGGTGAAATATGAAGGAAAACTCGATTACCAACACCAAATCTCAAGGTACGAAGTCTACGATCCGTATAGCACTTTGGCCTACTCTGAGTCACTCCAAGTCTGTCCTGAATAACCCACACTCTCACCAAAGACCCATAAAGCAAGTTCAAACCTTGAGGTCTAATCTTAGAAGCCACAAACCAACCAACTAAAGAGCGATAACAACAACTATACCAAGCCTCGAAGGGTGCCATCTCAATACTGGAATGGTAGCTATTATTTTATGCAAACTCCGCCAAGGCTATATGCTACTCTCACTAACCTCCAAAGTCTATAGTACAATTGCTGAGCATATCCTCTTAAACTTAAATAGTCTGCTCCGACTGACCATCGGTCTAGGGGTTAAAATCTATGCTATGATAAACTTGGGTACCCAACTCCTCTTGAAATGGCTTCCAAATATGAGAACTAAAATCTTAAGATCTGTATTATATAATTAACACCGTTACACCATGAAAACAAACTATCTCATGATCATAGATACATGTGAACCTCTCAGAACTGAAGAAAACCTTAATTGAAATAAAATGAATAGATTTAATTAATCGATCTACGATGACCCACACACTGTTATATCCATAAAAAGTGTAAGGCAACATAACCATGAAGTCAATAATTTTCTGTTCCTATTTCCACTCGAAATGGGTAACCTTTGAAACAAACCACTTGGCCTCAAATTCTTGTTCTTTACCAATTAGCAACATAGGCAACAAGCAACAAAACTTTCCATATCCTTCCTCATACCACCCACCAGTAGTGTTGTCTCAAATCACAATACATCTTGGTTACTCCAAGATAGATGGAATACTTAGAATAGTGAGCCTCCTCCAAAATCAATATTTCCCACTCACCCACTCTCAGTACACAATCTAGGCCCCAATTTTCAAAACAGTATTGGAGTCAAGTAAGACCTTCTTAGCCTTACCACTCAACACCTTATCCCAAATAACTCTCAACCTATCATCATTGGTGAGACAAAATTTTCTCATCAAAGAAGATCCAGCCTCCACAAATACCAAAACACACCCGGGTGTTGAAATATCAACCCTAACCATCTAATTAGGCAAAGACTGAACCTCTAAGGCCAAGGTCCTCTCTTGGGTCAAAAGATGCTCTGAGTTACCAATTCTATGATTTTTGGCTCAAGGTATTCACAAATAATTAGCCTCACCAAAATGATAGAGAATAGTAAGGTTGTAATCCTTAAGAAACTCAAACCAATAACACAATCTCATATTAAGATCTCGCTGGATGAAGAAATACTTAAGGCTATAGTAATTTGAGAAGATCTCACAACAAAATCCATACAAATAGTAACTCCATAACTTTAAAGAAAATGCCACCACGCATAACTCAAAATTGAGGGTTGGGTAATTCTTCTCATGAGGCTTCAATTGATGAGAAGAATACATAATTACCTTACTCTCCAGCATCAACATGATACATGACCCAACACCAAAAGCATCATAGAATATGGTAAAGCTCACATCCTCCTTAGGCAAAGTCAAAATAGGAACTGAGGTTAATAGATCTTCGATCTTTTTGAAGCTTGCGTCACAAGCATCAGACCATTAAAAAAAATCTTCTTCTGAGTCAACTTAGTCAAAGGATCCGCAATAGATAAAAACACACTCAAAATAGTATAGATAGTAGGCTACTTAACTAACAAAACTCTAAATCTTGATAGGAGAAGTAGGCCTAGCCCAATCACGAACCACAACAATCTTGGCCAAATCGATCATGAGACCATCCTTATTCACAATATAACCTAAGAAAGAGGCAGAATCCAACCAAAACTCGCATTTAGAAAACTTGATGTATAATTTCTCATGTCTTAACCTCTAAAGTACAATCCACAAATGCTTCTCATAGTCGGCCTCACTCTTGGAGTAAACCAAGAGATCATCTATAATACAATGATAAAAGAGTAAAGATTCAATTGAAACATCGGGTTCATTAACTCTATGAATGCAACTGGAGAATTAGTCAACCCAAAAGACATGACCAAGAACTCATAATGGCTATATCTAGTCTGAAAAGTTGTCTTTGGAATATCCAAAGCTCAAATCCTCAACTGTGATTCTTGGACCTTAACTAAATCTTCAATAACACCAAAGCACCTTGAAAATGATCGAAGGAATAATCACTAAGAGAAAGTGCATACTTATTCTTAACTGTTAACTTTTTCAACTATCGATAATTAATACAGACGTGCATAGACCCATCATTTTTCCACACAAACAAGACAGGCGCATCCCAAGGTGATACACTAGGCCAAATAAATACCTTATCCAACAACTCCTGCAATGGGTACTTTAATTTCGTCAACTCTATTGGGTCCATCTGATAAAAAGGAATAGAGATGGGCTTGGTGGCCGACTATACATCAATAGCGAAGTCAATATCATGATATAAAGGCATACCAGGAAAATCCGTTAGAAAATATACATGAACTCATGAACTATATGGACAAAATTTAAAGGAGGCGGTGAAGCAGCACTAGTATCATGAACATGCACCAAATACGACCAACATCCCCTCTCAACCAAACGAGGAGCACGTAGAAAGGATATAATTCGCTCTGGACTCGAATAAAGTGCGCCATTCCAAGCTATCCTTAGCACACCCAGTGAAGCTAAAATCATACATTATAAGGTTCTAACCAATCCAGACCCAAGATGATATTGAAATCTATCATATTTGGGATAATCAGATCTACCCAAGTTTCACACCCATCAAAGGTCATAGTACATAATTGGTACACCCAATCCACCATTAAAGAGTCACATATAGTACTATATACATAGATATGCATAGAAAGAGGCTTACAAGTAGAATCAAAACCCATAGCAAAGTATGCAGACACATAGGAGAAAGTTGATTTGGCATCAAATAACACAAATGCCTATCTAAAGAAAATAGGGATGATACCTATGATAACAATGTTTGATGTCTCTAACTCATGTCTTATGGGTATAGCATAACACTATCTACATTTTCTAATGTATATATATATATATATATTGGAAGTATTAGTAGAGACGACGTATGATACTATTTCAGAGTCTTTTTGCTTGGAGGTTATGTGATCAAAGTATTTTCTTTACTTATGTTATATTATTTCTACTTTGATCAGTGGGACTATGATACCGAATAAGTAAAAGTGGAGCATACTTACCCCTACTGTGCCCTTTCGATGCATATCCTAGTAAGAGTACGACAAGTGATGGTTGAGTTCATATGTGAGGATTTGATGATTTGGAGTTACTGGCATGCTCTAGGTTTATCAGAGTTGATTCAAAGCCTCATCTAATCTACTACCTTCGATTGAATCAACCAATCAAAATCTCAATCTAGAAAGCTGATGAACTTCCCAAACTAACTCTTTTTTATCATCCTCCACATGAGCAGTACTTCTCATAGACAATCTACTAAGGGCACTAGCCACCACATTAGCCTTACTCAAATGATACAACACACTCATATCATAGTCTTTTAACATTTTAAGCAACCTTATCTGAGGAAGATTTAGGTATTCTACGTGAATATATATTGTAAAATCTTGTGATCTGTAAACACATCAACATAAAAAACATAGAAGTAATGCCTCCAAATCTGTAAGGCAAAGACAAATGCTACCAACTCGAGATCATAAGTTGGGTAATTCTTATCATGGCATTTAAGATGTCTAGAGGCATAGGTTATGACATTACCTCGCTGCATCAATACACAACCAAGACCAACTTTGGAATTATTACAATAAACTAAAAGCCCATTTGAACCCTCAGGTAGAGTCAATACTAGAGTGAATGTAAGTTGAGTCTTCAACTCTTAAAAACTCTTCTCATAGGAATCTAGCCACTGAAACTTGACTTTTTTCTGAGTTATTCAAGACATGGAAGAGGCAATAGGCAAAAAAACTTATATAGTAATCAGATAAACATAGGAAATTCCTGATACGTAATAGAGAGATATGTCTAGGCCAGTTTTTCACTTCTTTGGTCTTTTGAGGATTAACTCGGATGCCATCAACAAAAATAATATGACTGAGGAAAGCTACTGATCTCAGCCAGAATTCATATTTGTTAAACTTAGTGAATAATTGGTGATCCTTAAGGGTTTGCAAAATAGTCCTCAAGTAGTCTACATGATCACCTTCACTACAAGAGTAGACGAGAATTTCATCTATAAAAACTATAATGAACATTTCTAGATACTGCTTGAACACTTTGTTCATTAAGTCCATAAAAGTTTTAGGAGCATTCGTTAGTCAAAAAGACATAACTACAAATTCAAAGTGACCATACAGAGTTTTGAAGGCTATCTTTGGAATGTCACATTCTCTGACTCTAAGCTGATGATAGCCAAATCTGAGGTCTATCATAGATAAATAATTTTCCCCTTGAAGTTGGTCAAATAAGTCATTAATCCTGGGGAGAAGATAATTATTCTTGATTGTAACTTTGTTCTACTGGCGGTAGTCGATGCACGTTCTGAGTGAACCACCTTTCTTGTGCACGAAAAGAATTGAAGCACCCTATGGAGAGTCACTAGGCATGAAGAAACCCTTGTATAAGAGATGTTTCAACTATTCTTTCAATTCTTTAAGATCAACTAGAGCTATTCTGTAAGGTAGAATTTAAATAGGTTGGCTATCTGGAAAGAGATTTATTCTAAAATCAATTTCCCTTTCGAAACTCTAGGAAGATCTTTAGGAAACACACCTAGAAACTCATTTACTACTGGAACTGACATAAGACTTGGAGTTTCAAAACTTAAGTACATGACTCAGGAAAGATGGTAAATACAACCCTTGGAAATCATTTTCCTTGCCTTAAGGTAGGAGACAAATTGACACGACCCAAACCAGGTCCTTATCGTAATGGGCCTCCTAAGTCCAACAAGGATTGGAGACCACCCCCGATACTCAATCCAACCTCTAATTATTTGGGGACTCAAACCCATTTAACAATTTAAACTGCCAAGGTTACCACTTGGATCATTACATGGCCAATAAGGCCTTCAAAAAACCATTTACCAACCATTCATATTCATTAGGCCAAGCCTTAGTTCAAAAACCATTGTTATATGAGTATTTTTATTCTCATAGACATTTTCACAAATACTTTGAGGGCATACTATTATCAATGAAAAAATCATAGGTAAAAACCATCAAGTCTAGGGTAATCCATGACCCATTTGTAAAACCACAATTACCAAGCACTCACATGTGCAAACCATGATAAAAATGTGTACAAACACAAATTAAACCAAGAGTAAGCAATACACAACCATATGCAACAAAACATTTAATTTTGGTTTTCAAAACCACCATTTAAGAATCATAATCACACTTTAAAACACATGATATTTGAGAACTAACAATGAGGGAAGAGTCACATGCCTTATTCAAGAAGATTCACGAAAGAAACTTGACTCTCAAGCCTCAAGAAGAATACCTTTGAAGAACCCTAGCCTCAATCTTCAAGAGAGAGTTTAGAGAGTGTTTTTGGAGTGTTTGATCTTTAAATAGTAGGTTATGAGGGGCCAAAACATGTTTTAAGACGTACGGACTTATAGGTTTGGGGTGGAAAATATTCAGAATACCTTCAACTTAAAAGCTTAAAATTTGGTTGCAGGAGGGTACAACCTATCCCCCTAAACTGTACCCTAGGGTACGAGTGGTACCCCTATTTTGTACCATAAACACCACCTTGGTCCTCCATACTGAACAACGTATGACTACACAAGTACCAACATGTATCTTAACATACCACCAGTACCCTTTGAACCATACCTTGATTGAAATCATCTAGACTAAACTTAGGGTATCATATGGCTTAACATCATATACCTCTTACCCTAACATATAAGAGGTAAGATATCCATTCGTACGTTGGACAGAAACAAATTAAACCATAATAATTTACATATTAGAGGAGGTACCCTAACTCATACAACATCATACAATTAGTACCCACAAGTCATATTATGTCTAGAAGATCAATGTTCAAGAATTTTTCTAAAGGTCAAAACCAAGGTGTTTCAATTCTCCCCACTTGGATCGTTCGTCTTTGACTGACGGGAAAGGATAGAACAAGCACGAGTTAAGACACCATTACACTTTAAATGAACCTTTAACTAAGTTAGAAAACAAAGATGCAAGGAAATTAATATTTCCTTTAACAAAGTTTGAAAACAAATGTATGATGAAGAACACGTACCTTCAGCATGAATTTCTAGAGCAGAATATAGGAATGAATACTTGGACTTCATGTCCTCTTTTGCCTCCCAAGTAGCCTCTTCAAACTTATGATTCCTCCAAAGAACCTTTATCGAAGCCATATCCTTTGCTCGCTATCAACAAACTTGATGATCCAAGATCTCAACCGGGACCACCTAATAAGATAAGGAGTTTGAAATACCCAACACTTCTAAAGGAATAAATGATGAATGATCAACTACATACTTCCTCAACATAGAGACATGGAAAATCAAATGAATAGAGCTGAAACTAGAAGGAAACTCTAATTCATAGGCAACATCGCCAACCCTCTTGAAAATTAAGTAAGGACCAACATATCTAGGACTTAACTTCTCTTTATTACCAAACCGTATCACTCCCTTCTACCTAATCGCCAACATTGAACTCCAAATCCTTACGCCTTAAATCCATATAAGATTTTTGGTGACTTTGAGAGGCTTTCAATCTATCACTAATAACCATCACCTTTTCCAAGGCTTGGTGAACCAAGTCAGGGCCAAACAACTGACCCTTACCAACTTTATACCACCCAATAGAAGAACAATATCTCCTACCATACAATGCCTCAAAAGGATCTATACCAATGCTAGAGTAATAATTATTATCATAAGGATATTAAATCAAAGGCAAATGGTCGAAGTAACTACAACTATAGTCGATTACGCAAGCACAAAGCATATCTTCTAATGTCTGAATGGTCCTCTCCGCTTGTCTATCTAGCTACGGGTGGAAAGTGGTACTAAGGCACACCTTAGTTCTCAAACTTTTTTGAAATGACTTCCAAAAATGATATGAGAATGGAGTACCATGCTCCAAAATGATAGAAGCCAAAGCACCATGCAACTTCACAATCTCTGTAAGATACAACTAAGCATAATCCTTCGCTGAATAAATAGTTCACACCGACAAGAAGTGAGCAGACTTGGTCATCCTATCCACAATGACACAAATTAAATCATATGATTTTAAGACCGAGGAAGACCTTTAATGAAATCCATGTTAATCACTTCCCATTTCCATTCGGGAAACTCAATCTCTTGGTACGAACCACCGGGTCTTATGTTCTCAACTTTCACTTGTTGACACACCATACACTTAGCCACATAGCTAGACAAATCTTGTTTCATATTGTTCCACCAATAGAATTCCTTAATATCATGATACATCTTTGTAGAACAAAGATGAATAACATAATAAGATTCATTAGCTTTGGCTAGAATCCTTTCTCTTAACCTATCGATGTCGAGAACACATAACCTACCCTGGTACCTCAAGATACCATCAGAACCAATCACAAAGTCAACAACTTTTTGTTGAACAACATTACTATTAATCTTCATCATATTAGGATCCAACATCTACTTTTCCTTTATCTCAACAAGAAGAGATGACTGTGATACCAGGTGCATAAATACACCACTATCCTCATAGTCCGTGAGACAAACTCCAAGGCTAGACAAACGATGAATGTCCTTCACCAACTCCTTATTATCCTTATCTACATGAGCCAGACTCTCTATGAATAACCTGCTAAGAGCATCAGTAACAATGTTAGACTTACCTAGACAGTAGTGAAGACTCATATCATAGTCCTTTAGCAACTCAAGCCAACTTTTTTGCCTGAGATTTAGCTTTTTCTGAGTAAACACATACTGCAGGCTCTTATAATTAGAAAGATATCGACTTAAACCCCATAAAGATAGTGATGCCAAATCTTCAGTGCAAATACCACCACTAATAACTCCAAGTCATGAATAGGGTAGTTTTTCTCGTGAACTTTCAACTGCCTAAAAACATAAGCCACCACCCTACCGTGCTTCATCAACACACAACCCAGCCCAATATGAGAAACATCACAGAACACTATGAAACCATCATTACCCTCGGGCAGGGTCAAAACTGGAGCTGAAGTCAACTTATCCTTCAACTTCTCAAAACTACCCTCACACGCTTCCGACCACAAGAACTTGACCTTTTTCTTGGTTAACTTAGTCAATGGGGCAGCTATAGTAAAAAAACTTTTAATAAATCTCCTATAGTAATCGGCTGAAACCAAGAAGTTTTGAATATCAGTTGGAGTTGCAGGTCTAGGACACTTCTTAACCACCACAAACTTTTATGGGTCTACCATGATCCCTTCACTAGTGATAATATGCCTAGAAAAGTCACAGCCTTCAACCAAAATTCACACTTGGAGAACTTGGCATACAAAAATTGATCTTTAAAGGCCTGCAACACAGCAAAGAGGTGATAGACATGATCTGTCACACTCTTAGAATAGACCAAGATGTCATCAATGAAGATAGTGATAGACAAATTTAGAAACTGGCAGAAAACCCTATTTATCAAATCCATAAATATTGTCGGAGCATAAGTCAACCAAAAAAGATATGACTAGGAACTCATAAGGACCATGCTGGGTCTTGAAGGCAGTCTTAGGGAAATACACATCCCTAATCTTAAGCTGATGATAACCCAAGCTAAGATCAATCTTAGAAGAACATTTCACACTTTAAAGCAGATCAAATAAGTCATCGATCCTAGGAAGAAAATATTTAATCTTTATGGTGACCTTATTTAACTGACGATAGTCAATGCATATCCGAAGGGAACCATCATTCTTAAGCACAAATAACATAGGATCACCCCAAGGAGACACATTAGGATGAATAAAAACATTTATCTAAGAGATCCTTCAATTGCTCCTTAAGCTCTTTCAACTCAGCTGAAGCCATTCTATAAGGAGGGGTAGAAATTGGACGAGTATTCGGAACAAGATCAATCCAAAAATCAATTTCCCTATCAGGAGAAATAACCAGGAAGATCATCTAGGAAAACCTCGGGAAACTCATTAACCACAGGAACCGATTCTAGAGAAGGATCTTTCGAGTTAGATTCTTTAATCCGAACCAAATGACACAAACAACCTTTGGAGATCAACTTTCGGGCTCTAAGATATGAGATAAACCTCCTCTTAGGAATTAAAGAACCCCCTTCCCATATAATGACCGACTCATAAGATAATTTGAACATGACCTTATGAGTCCGAAAATCTCAGGATGCATAACACGAATTCAACCAATCCATCCCTAATATGACATCAAAGTCAACTATATATAACTCTATCAAATATATAGGAGTTTCTCTACAACTAACAGCTACCACACACCCCCTATAGACCCTTTTAGCAATAATGGAGTCACTAATCGGGGTATATATAGAAAAAGGATAAGAAATAAATTCAGGACCAAAACTAAAATATACAGCTACAAATAGGGTCACATAAGAAAGAATGGACACTGGTTCAAGTAAGTAATAAACATCATGGGAGAACAGTTTCAAAATACCCATGACAACATTGAGAGATGCCTCAGAATCCTAAAGAGATACAAGAGCATATAACCAATTCTGGCCAATGTTAGAACCAGAAGCAAAAATAGATATCAAAGCAGCACTCTTTGGTGTAGGAGCAGATGAAGAGGCAACCAGAACCTTGTTATCCCCATAAGCCATTCTAGCATCACAGTCATGCTGCTTATGACCAATCTGACCACAATAAAAACACATATTTTTTCCTTCCTCAAAAAACCCATGGTGCGCTCGCCCACAAAATCTACAAGATGGGTGGGATGGATCTGATTGAGCCCCACTAGCTAAAGATTAGACACCCTATGCCCAGGACCTTCCATTATGCTGAGACCAATGATCACTCATGACTTTGGGTAAGGAGCACTAGTTATAGAGAAAGAACCAAAACTCCCCCACTTCTTCTTTGGCCACTTATCACTATGTCTACCACTTTTCTCAGAAGGCCTAATCTTCTTTCCCTATCTCTCACAAAAATTAGACTACTTTTTTTTCTCTTCATCTACTTTTTACATATAAATAACTAACCTAGATATATCTATGTCGTTGATAAGCAAGGTAGCCTTACTTTAAAGGATCAACTCATGAGACAGTCCTGAAGCAAACTTTCTCATTCGTGCCTTCATATCAGACTCTATCTCTGTGGCCTATAAAGACAACTTGTGAAATTTGAAGGCATAATTCCTGACCGACATCCTTCCTTATTTCAGATTAACAAATTCCTCCGCTTTTGCTTTCCTCAACTCCTGAGGAACGAAACAGTACAAAAATACATTAGAAAAATTCTCCCATAGATATGACTCATGAATGTCAAACCTTGCCTATTCCTATTCCTTGTTCTATTGGAATGCCACATCCTTTAGCTGGTAGGAAGTAAACTTCACCCCTTACACATTAGTGGCATGCATAACCCTAAAAATCTTTTCCATATCATCTAGAAAACCCTAAGGATTCTTCTCTAACTTAACACCCATAAAAGTCAAAGGATTCATACTCATAAACTGGCTAACCCTTGTGGCCTCAGAATATAGAGTAGCTGATGCACCATGCTCAATCTGATAAGCTACAAACTGGGTAATTAAATAAATCAACTGACGAAACTCTACATTTGTTATGTTAGCTTGAGGAGGACTAAAGGGAACTGGTGGAACTCCAAGACAATCAAGGACTAGACCCTAATGTTACCAAAAACTACACTCCAATTAGAAGTATAATGCGGTCGATTACAAATATAATAACCCAACTAGGTTGGGTTCGATCCCACAGGGAAAACATGAAAGTTACTTGACTTGATGTAATCCGTAAGTAATACAGGAAAGTAAATGAAGGGATTGTAGTATCAATTGTAAGTAGTCACCAAATCTTGAATGTTTTTGAGTTGTAGACAATATGAGACAAACACTAGGTTTGTGTTTCCTCTGGCTTCTTGACTCTATGAATTTCTCATTCTATTATTCTATATATGGAGTCTACAAGATAGGTATTATCAGCCTCCTAGTAAGTATGAAGATAAATTTCACCCTTTACCAGGTAAGTCTCAGGGTGTCGCCTTATTGCTCCTTGATATGACCTTAGTTCACTATCATATGGTGGGATAAGGTAAATAAATGAGATAGGGGGAACTAAAAGCTGGAGGTGAATCGTAAATCACTATCCTAATCTTCTTTTCCAAATCAAAGTCTCCCTTGTAGGGATGGATACGAATATAGGATATCTCAAGTTACTGCAGATACTCGAGATTAATTATCGTGAAGAAGATTAAGATACATGTAGAAACCCTAGAATAGATGAGTTTCACACTTCCTCTATGTAGCTAATCTGCTAGGGTTCCCACAACCCTAGTCAAGGAGATTAGCCGTTCATGTTTGAGCAAGAAACTATGATTATCAATGAATAACACATAAAATCAATTGCCCAGGAATAAAATGAATAAACTCTAAAGTCTTTAATTGAATAACAACCCAAAATCTCAAGGGCAATTGTAAAAGTATTGTTATAATATTTAAAAGAGCATAACCTAATAAAAGATAAACCCTAGGGTATTTATAGTATCTCTTTATAACCTTAAAATCCTAATAAAAAATGGGAAAGGTAAAGTTAAGTGGGCAGACAGTTCGACTTGATCTTTACTCCTATCGGAATCATACGACGAGTACCCTGCCTTGTCGTATCCATTCCAGTGTCTCATCTCCCATGGCTTCAACTTTTTGTTCAGCTTACAACTTCTATTTATGAGTCGTACCTGAGTGTACGACTCATGTCCTTCACTCGTATCCACCTAGGACTTTTTTTCTTCCAAGTCTTGAACACTAGTTTGTATACGAGTCGTACTCAGAATTCCAACTCGTATACTTCTAACACTTCAATCTTTAAATAGTATTTTAGGTTCAATTATGCTTATGACTTCCATGTATGACTCATATCCTGTCTTACGGCTCAGATACTTGAGTCGTATATTCCCCAAACATGACTCTACAGGCTGACCTTTAGTTCTATTATGAGTACGATTTAGTATATGAGTTGTATCGGATGGGTACGATTCAAGAGATGACTCGTATACTGCTCAAAGTTGGTATTTTACAAGTCTTTTTCTTTTCATTAAACACTATTGTGGACCTATTTTACCATCAATTCACACCAAAGGGAATCATATCCAAAAAAATATCCTATGTTCATGCATAAATTCATAGTTTTAAGCATCGAAAGTTTTGTGTTTCCATGGCACATCAGACCCCTAGAATGTATATGGATCCCATTAGTAAAGCGTGTAACATTAATATTATCCTCAATTAGGACAGAGGAGTTTTCATGAGCTTCAGATCATCGAGGTATGATCTGAAAGACAAGAAAATGGAAATAAGAAGAATCCAAGACCTTAGACTCTATAACTCAAAATAAGACAACAAGAAAGTGAAACATTTCTAAATGACTTGTAAACTCTCCTTTATGAGTGTGGCTACACACCCTTAAAAGAGCCTCTACACAAAATGACTTTGTGGACTCCCAATTGACCGTGAACCTAAAGCTTTGATACCAACTTGGCACGACCCAAACCAGGACATTGTCATAATGGGTATCCCAAGTCTATCAAGGACTTGAGACCACCCTCGATACCTATTCCATCCTCCAATCATATACCCTTAGTAGGTTGAATTCTGAAAATATAACAAGATAGAGTAATTATTAACTCAAAGACTTTGGGATAGGTCCATGACCATGGACAACCCAAACAAGTCTAACCATCCAAAGCCAACCAACAACCATAACCAAAATCAAAATATTAACCAAGTTCATATCCATACCATAGTAAAATAGAACAATCATAAATCAAATAAAGTCATACGACACTAGACTTAATGCCAATACCAATGCCAAGGAAGACACCACTATCGACATCGACCATACCAACCCATAGTAGTCTCACAAAGCCTCTATCAATAATTAAACAACATTCGATCAGGATATGTCCCGACCATAGCTTAAACCAATGTCCAAGACTAACCAATGAAAATATAAAAAGCTAAAACTAGAAATAGAGTCTTCCGAAATATAGAAGCTCACCACTTTAAGACAAAACAAGTTGTTCCCAAAGTCTAATCACTGAGTAGGAGATGTAATATGACCAACACCTGCATCGCATGGGGATGCAATTCAAAGATGGTTAGAGATTGGAGCGCTAGTATGTAACTCAAGGATAAGGATAAAATAGTGCCAATAGTTCAAAACCAATCAATCAATGCATATTCTAATGCAATACATATATATATATATATATGGAATGAAGGGATAGGAAACAAGATTAACATGAACTTTGAAATCATTAACCTGGGTTGTGTAGCATGACCGTCATAGAACAAGACACCAATAGGCTATATGGTCCCAGCTCTCCCCTAGCTGGAAAGGCTCCAGTGTGTGTAACTGGATAAACCAGAGAAAATTCATATCCGTATATGCCTTTATGGGGGACTCAAACCTCCCATAATAATTAAGGTGACTTAAGCACCAATACATGTAGTAAGGGGGACTCTAACCTCTATTTTATTTGTTTTTTGGGAGGACACAAACCACCCAGTTATAAGACACCCACACCGTCTAGTGCGGTTTCCAGTGTTAGTCCTTCGGACCCTACTTTCACGGCCTGGCTACACATCCCGCTATTAAGCCCAGTTTAAAACCATCCTTTCACATGCACAACTATTAAGTCAATTACTTACCAAGGGCATTTAATTGGTATCGTCATTCCAACACTACTTGTAAGTATACCACATCCCATTACCATTATCAATCAACCATCCATTCATTTGACTTTGGGATTTGAACCCATCGTCTAACAAAGACACTTGTTAAATTCAAAGTTTAGGGACTCGAACCTATTGTCTAACAAAGACATAAATCAAGTTAATATTTAGGGACACAAATCCATTTAACAATTTAAACCACCAAGGTTACCATTTAAATCATTACATAGACAACAAGGACTTCACAAAACCATTTACCAACCATTCATACTCATCCGTCTAAGCCTTAGTTCAAAACACCATTGTCATGTGACTATTTTTATTCTCTAAGACATTTTCACAAACATTATGAGGGCATACTATTATCAATGACAAAATCAAGGTAAAAATAATCAAGTTTAGGGTAAGACATTACCTATTTGTTAAACTACAATTACCAAGCACCCACATATGGAAACCATGATAAAAATGTGTATCATCATTTATTAAACCAAGAATACTCAACCATATGAAACAAAACCCTTAATATTATTTTTTAAAACCACCATTTAAGAATTATAATCACACTTTAAAACACATAATATTTGAGAACTAACAATAAGGAAACAACCACATGCCTTATTCAAGAAGATTCATGGAAAAAACTTGACTCTTAAGCCTCAAGATAAACACCTTTGAAGAACCCTAGCCCCAATTTTCAAGAGAGAGTATAGAGTGCTTTTAAAGTGTTTGATCTTTCAATAGTGGGTTATGAGGGGACACAACATTTTTTAAGACATGGAGACTTAAGGGTTTTGGGGTGGGAAATGTTTGGAATACCCTCAGCTTAAAAGATGCAAACTTGGTCAAAGAAGCATATGACCCATACTCCTAACCATACCTTAGGGTACGAGTGGTACTCTTATCTCGTACCCTAGACACCACCTTAGACCTCCATACTGACAAACATACGACCACACAAGGACTAACTCATATCTTAACATATGACTAGTACCCTTTGAATCGTACCTTGATCAAAACCATCTAGACCAAACATAGGGCATTATAAGTATTAACAAAATGCACCTCGTACCCTAACATACGAGAGGTAAGATATTTATTTGTACCTTGGAATGAAACCAACCAAACCACACTTATTTATATATGAGAGGAGGGACCCTAATACATACCACATCATACGACTAGTACCTACAAATCATAGATGTAAAGAATCTCAATGTTCAAGAATTTTTCTAAAGGTCAAAATCAAGGTGTTTCATAGATTTACCTATAGGCACTGAGGTACTATCCTTCTATTCTATATGGGCTCATTAGGAAACTGAAATGGGATGATTCTATTTCTATAATCAATTGAGGCATAACAAAAGTGGAGCCAATCCATGCCGAGAATGACATCAAAGTCGGTCATATCTAACTCTACAATATCTACTAAAGTGACTTTTTGAGACACTGTGACTGGGTAATCTCTGTATACTCGTCTAGCTATGGTGGAATACTAATAGGAGTGGAAATTGAGAAAGGTTCTACTAAGATATCGGAACTGATGCCAAAGTCTAGTACTATATAGGGAGTCATAAAAGAAAATGAATATCCAGGGTCTAATAATTCATAAACATGAACATTAAAGACTTGTAACGTATCCGCTAACACATCGGGACAACTTTTCTGATCCTATCGAGTCTAATGGGCATAGAATCAATTCTGACGCTACCTACTGGTGGCACTGGAGGTAGAGTCCTACTGAGTCGGCCGACCTACTGTAGATGATGTAAAGTTAGACTAACCCGATTAGCAAAAATTATACCCTTCTGTCCAACTATTGTACACTCCCTAATTTTGTGGATTGACTTGCCACACCCAAAACATATCTCAAGCACTCACCATTATGGTTCTTACCATATTTTTATAAAATGGGTTGGTGTGACCACTATTCACTCTACCTTGGTGTTAGAGCCTATAACTCTATCTCAATTATCCTATCTGAACTTAGGCACTTAGGCACAAGCTGAAGATGGGGATTAAGCTAAGAACTTCTGGCAGAACTGAGAATGATTCCCGCCATCTAACCTTTTTTGTAAGAAGTTAAAGCTACTAGTTCTGTCCTATTATTTTCTCTTTTCTCCTCATTGGGCTTCTCTTCCTAGTTCCACTGAGCATGAACTATCAACCTAGGAAGGTCTATCTTCTTAATAAACATAACTATTCTACACTCTTTGACTATATTATCTGATGCACCAGACATAAACTTGCTCATTATAGCCCTAGAATCAACCACCATTATCGGAGCATACCTTGCTAACTTGGTGAACTTGAGCGAGTACTCTTTCACTCTTATGTTATCTTGATTTATATTGATTAACTCTTTTACCTTGGTCTCTCTCAACTCAATTGGAAAGAATTTATCTCAAAAAGTCATAGAAAACTCACCCCACTCTATAGACCATACCTCAACACCCTTTTCTACCTTCGAATTCTTGAACAAAGTATGAGTCACTTCTTGCAATTAGTAAGCAGCTGAGTTGGCAGTCTCACTATAAGTAACACCCATGATATTTGTAACTTTATTCACACAATCGAGAAACTTTTATGGATCCTCCACGGACTTGGATCCAAAAACACTGAAGGATTCATCTAAGTAAGCCTTGGATCCTAGTTTATGCTGTGTCACTACTAGATTGGTTGGGGTAATAGGCTGCTGGTCATTTTTTGTAGCAATAGTATAGGCAAAACTATGAAAGCAGTTCTGAAATTGGCATAAGAGACATATTCATTCAGAGGGTTTTCCTGAACATGTGGTGGTGAGGGTTGATTCTCGTTTCTCATTCTGAAATTCCTTTCTGGGATGAATTTTCTATAAATAGATGAAGGACAAGTTAGAAAAGGAAATTCAATAGAGATCACACTTTATTACACGGTATAAATACTGAAAGTAGGGAACTTTACTAAAATGTCTTGTAGCTTCTCTCCCATAAGTATGACGTGTTTCATACCCATGCATAAGACTATACATAATGTGGGTTTCAAACACCCTAGGACACTTTAAACCTTGTTCTTTGATACCTTATTTGTCACAACTCGAGACTACCCCATAGTCATAACACGGTGCTTAAGTCCAAAAGTTACCCCAAGATAACCTATGTTCAGATATCTGTTGTTAGCACTGAAGAAGATAATAATATAATATGATGTACAGAATCTAAACCGGAGAAAACTCTGATAAGATATAAGACTAAAATAATATTAAACATATCTGAACTTCTGATAAAAACTAAAAATAAGTCTGACTATTTGAATGCGTCTAAACATAACGAGTTGTTGGGACAGGCCACCAACTGAATCTGACTACTAAAATAACATGAACTAAAGTATTGGAAAGCATAATTAATAACATGATTAGACCTCTACAAATGAGGACTCACTAATGCTACAGCTGAGCGGTATATGAACGGGCTATGTGTGATTTGGGAACCAAACATCCATACCTATTTTGTGAATTCAATATAGCACAAAAGAGAGTATGCGGTCAGTACTTTAAATGTACTGGTACATAAGATAGGGACTTACTGAAATACATATAGGTAATGCGCATAAATGGATGAACTCGTAAAATAAATGCAAGTCCAAGCATAAGCTTGTACTGAAATAATCAAAAAATCTAAATAACTGATATATGGACACTTGGTCATGCAATCCTAAACTGATATAATCTGAATAATGATATGAAACTATGGGAGCTAATATTTAACTAACATGCCCCAAACTTAAGCTAATCGGGGTCCAACCTATAACTATAGTTTGAAGGGTTCAATATCTTGCCACAGGTACTAAGATTGGCTATGTAGATCTACTAAACTAATGTTCCAAAGGACTAGGGAGTCACCCTAAACTGGCAGGTTCCCCTAAGAGAGTATCAACCCTATACTGGCAGGAATACATCTTATAACCTACACTGGCTACGTAGTTTTGAAACTTAAGGACTTCTAATAGAGGTATTACCCTAAATTTCATGGTAACACTTTATCCCTAGATTTTCTCAGTGATAAGTTTTACTCCCAACTAAATTGGCATTGTGTAACACCCTGCATTTTTGGGCTAGAAATCAAACCGTTATTTCTATATGTATAAACTTAAATCTTATGATTTGTATATAAATATAAGTTTCATGATCATTTACCTATTGTGTAAAGTTCTTTTGAGGGGGAGAATGTTCATAGTTAACACTTAGAGTGAAGTGGAGTTAAGAACTTTTGATTCGACTAAATTTTAGAATTTGATTATACAAGGGACAACTTTGAACATGTATAACTTCTGAAATATATGGATTTTTTTTGGAATAATACCCACCAAACTATATATAATTGAGTCCTCTTTCCAAATAATCCAATTTTTCCTTAATTCGATACCCGAGCAAAAAGTTATGAGCATTTTCACGAGGAACCAGTGAGGGAATGCAATTTCAGTGTGTCACATAGGATAATCTCCATTCCATGTTGATGCTTTAAATTTGGGCAAATTTTCTTTTGTTTATTTTGGATAAGGATTATTGGGGCATTTTCACCTATGAATGACCTTTAAACACTATATGAACCTATTTCAAGCTGTTTTATCAACATAAATGCTATTATTTCAATCTCAAACTCAAAACCCCAAGTAAACATAAAGGTTTCATGGTACATTCATCTTCTGGGTTCCAAGTTCAAAATTGCTCATAAATACTTATGTGTCTAAGGTATGTACCTATTTCCCTATACTTGTATTTTATTATTGGCATGAAAATTGGTTTGTTATTCATGATTTTGATGTTGGGTTTTTGAACTATAGGTTGAGGGTTTTGGATATAATTTTTATTGTTTTTCTATGGTTTCTATTGATCTATTATGCATGAATTATTGGTTTGGACACTCACTCGGGTACACAGGAATGGTGAATGAATTTAAAGGTACAATGGATTCCCCAAAAAATTGGTTTTGGTATGGAAATCGATAATAACCTCGACCCACTTGCATAATTGGTTTTGGAATATGAATTACTATTTTGATGGCTAGACTTTTTAAATCTAATGCATTTCATAAATGGAAAAAAGGTTAAAGGTAGTTTTAAAAACCTTGTGGGGTACAATAAAATCCCCCAAGTTGATTTTAATAATGGACTCTGAGCTATAAGGGTTTCCCAAGGTAATGGATTAATGAAATTTGCTTGCAAGCTATAGTCGGTATGACAATCCCACTTAATGATGTCTTAATAATTAACTCAGGAAATCAGTGGTTGGGTTATGTGTTAAACATTTTAATATGGGTTTAAAGGGGGTTGTTTTAGCTATCTATAAAGGTAGATATCCCAGGCAGAATGATACTGAAACTCATGTTTGTCGATGTGAGGGTTGGTCTTTATTACCGTGTGCGTGTGTCACACTTGATATATATTTTAGGATAGCTAATTGCCTTGAAGGCTTTAGCATTCCCTGGTTTTCTCTAGTTTATGTGACTAACACGCACTAGGGCACCTTTAATAGAGGGAGGTGAACTCATATAACCCATGGTGTTAGGTTTATGATGGTCAAGATACATAATCCAGGCTAAGGTTTTAAATTTCATGCTAAGCGACGTTTTCTTTCCCAGCATATGATATATATGTGTGTGTGTGGTTGTATATATGTATGTGTATTGCATATAATGTTGTTCATTATTTTTTATGGCTGTATATTATAGATCATTGCATTAATTTATCTTTTATCCCTGAGTTACAGGCTAGCGCTCCAACCGCTAACCATCTTCAGACGCTATATCCCTATGCAATGTAAAAACTGGACATACTTCTACTTTTCCTATGCAGTGGTTAGGTGATCGTAGGATATCTCGAGAGTTAGACTAAAGTGGTGAGCTTCTATACTTTGGAAGACCTTATTTCACGTTTGGATTTTATGTTGTAAAATATTATTCTTTTGGTTATTTTAGGATATTATCGGGGGCATGTCCCAACTTTTATTGGTATTCATTTTACTAAAGGCTTTGTAGATTGCTATGGACTTGGGTATTGGTTGTCGTTATTGGTTATTTATTTATCTTAGAGTCTTTTAAGCTTTTATATCCTATATTGTTATATGTTTATGCTTCATCCACTGCAAGATAGGGTTGGTTTCATTGGATTAGGCAAGGGGTGGTGTTTGGTCCACGTCAGACTTGAGATTTCTATCACATCCAGGCCCTGGTTCAAGTTGTGACATAGTTGGTATCATAGCTTAGGTTCAGGGTCATTGGGTATGCACAAAGCCGTGTCTAGTAGAATCTTGCTTATAGATGTGTCGTGCACAACACTTATAATCAGGAGGCTATGAGGCATTTAGGAAATGTTTCTCATTCTTTCATATTTTATATTGTGCAATTATGTTGTCCATATAAAAGTTATCCAACTTTCTTCCTTACTCTAATTTGTGGGCTATGTCCCATTAATAGGGCGATACAAGTCCAAAGACCTAGCTTCCTAATAGTGTGGTCCTTTCCAAATGAGTCATCAAAAGCTATAAAAAGAATGGCGTAAGGACTTGAAAGGAATCCATTAGTGCATTAAGGAGTGTTGATTCAAGCTTGTACCTCTTACTTCATGAATCATGTTTTTCAGCCTATGGTAAGATGTGTAAATTATCCCTTTTGAAAACTTTATTGTAGACATCTCGGTTAAGGGAAGGATGTGTATCTAAATATTGGGGTGGTATTTCCATCCTAAGAGGTATTATAAATTGGTGTATTCTGACCTTTGAGTAGTAAGGTGATTCTGGGGTTAGGGATATGAATCTTATATTTAGAAGTCGGAGTTCGGCTAACCTTTTAGTGAAAAATAGATAGTTATGTTTGCATGACCTTTAAGTTAGTTTAGGGGTAGTAAGCTTTTATGGTGTTGGTTAAGGTACAACAAAGATTAGCAAAATCATGGTAGTTGGTAAAAAAGAGAGTTGTTAGTTGCAATATTTGCATCTCTAGTTGAAATAACAAATTAGCTCATAAGGATTATATATGGTAGTAATGAAATAAATCATAGGCTGTGAATGGAAGAATTAGTCGGCTAACAATCTATGAATTTAGAATTCACTTGGGGAGATTATAGAAAGAGGGGACTCAGTGGTGTTTAAAGAATCTTGAATATAGTTGGGGTGTATCATGGGTAAGAGGATGTAATGTGAGGAGGTGAATGTTCCACAGACCATAAGGGGTTTTATAATAAGATTAAGTTGACTATCCTTATTAGGTTGTTTTAATACACTAAGGGTCACTTGATTTTTATCTAGTAGTTGTAAGTTGGTTTGGTATGTGAGAAGATGTGTAAGCAATATTAAGGTGTAGTAGTAATATGGTGAGGAAGAATGTGCTTCTGGGCCGTAGTTATGTTAAATAAGGAATTTAGGTGGATTTATCTATTTGGTCCACTAGTATATTATGTAGGATATATCATTGGTGGTACATGATTGTTGCTAGACATAAGTTTGAAATTTAGATATCAATTACGATGATAAGAATATTAGCAAGGATAATGATGCAAGATTGGTGAGAATGATATAGTAGGTTTGATGTAGTATGTGAAAGAGCTTAAGTTGATGAATTATAAAATATTAGAGTGTATTATAATATATGCATGAGGTCTAGTGTTGAATTGGAAATGGTGGATAAATCATTTGAAACACCTTGGTTTTGACCCTTAGAAAATTCTTGAACATTGAACTTCTAGACATCATACGACTTATGGGTAATAGTCATATGATGTTGTACGAGTTAGGGTCCCTTCTCTTGTATGTAAATCAGTGTGGTTTGGTTGGTTTCTGTCCAAGGTACTAATGGACATCTTACCTCTCATCTGTTAGGATACGAGGTGTACATGGTGAGGTCGTATGATGCCCTAAACTTAGCCTAGTGCATTATATTTAAGGTACAGGTTAGAGGGTACTTCTCTTATGATAGGATACAAGTTGGAGATTATGTCTAAGGGAGGTTCGAGCCCCCCCTACTACATGTATTAGTGCTTAAGTCACCTTGATTGTGTCTGGTGGTTTGAGTCCCCCATAAAGGCATATATGGATTTGGATATTCTCTAGTTCGTGTACATCCACTGAGGCCCTTCCAGCTAGGGGAGAATTGGGCCCATATAGCCCGTGGGTAGCCTGTTCTATGACTGTCATGCTACACAGCCCAGGTTAATGATTTCAAAGTTTATGTTAATCTTGTTCCCTATCCTGGCATGACATAAATATATATATATATATGTATGTATTGCATTAGTATATGCGTTGATTTATTATTTTGAACTATTGGCACTATTTTACCCTTATCCGTGAGTTACATGTTAGCGCTTCAGCCGCTAACCATCTTCAAAGCTATATCCCCCTACATTACAGGTGTTGGTTATACTACACCTTTTACTCAGTGATCAGACTTTAGGAACTGCTTGTGTTGACATGAAGTGGAGAGCGTCCATACTTTGGAAGGCCCCATTTCTTGTTTTAGTGTTTATGTTTTCATTAGTTTATCTTAAACATTGGTTTTGGCTATGGTCGGGGGAATTTCCCAAATGGATGTTATTTTTATTTGGGATAGAGGCTTTGTGAGACTACTATGGCTTTGTCAGCCTTGGCATTGGTATTACTATTGTAATACCCCGTATATTTCTAAGCTATAAAATGAACCATTGTTTCTATGCATGAAACCTCCTATCCTGTGATTCATGTTTGAGTGTATGAATTAGGATGAGTATCCTAGTGATAATAGAGCTTATGATTTATTAAGAATGTTCATAAGTGGTCACATAGAGTAAGCCAAGATAAGAACTTTAGAATCCACCAAATTTTTGTGTGTGATTTCACATAGGTCATCTTTGAATAAGTATAACTTGATTTATAGGTGGTATTTTGGCATATTTATACCCTCAAAATTGTATAGAATTGAATAAGCTTTCTGTTGATACCAAATTCGCCTAAAATGGATACCCGGTGAAGAAGTTATGGCGATTTAAAGTTTCAGCAGTGTCATTTTCGTCAGTGGCGCATTACGCCATAAGCCAAAATGACGATTGTCAATTTCCAGTATCTCTCCGCAATTCCAGTGCGTCGTGGTGAGTTTCCAGGTCATAAACTAGTGGCAACGCGATGTCTCCACATCGCGCTGGGGGCTCAAATCGGGTAATTTTTACAGAAATTAAAAGACGCATCTAGAGGGGTATTTGGGTCATCTTCCCACCCCTATATATATTCCATAAACACGGAATTAAGCCATTATTTCACCAAAACATACTCTTTTTCATCAAAATCTTTGCAAGAAACATTAGGGTTTCTATTGAGGAATTCAAGTTCAAGCAAATCAAATTCCAAGAATCTCTCCATCAATCTTCACTATATCAAGAACTAAGGTATGCGTAGTGTTGATTTATGGATTCCTTTCATCCATAAAGTTCAAGAACCCACTTTTAAATTATGAATTATGAAATCATGTTGAGGGTTGATTATGTTTGTGTGATTGATTGGTATACGCTACCAAGTTAGAGACTTTATGTGATTCTAGTAAACTAGGATGACAAGCAAATTGAAATACATGAATTTTGGGTAGTTTGAATTATTAAAAGTAGTGAATATGCCTATGTCATAAAGTGTGCATGCAAGGTGTATGATAAAATACCTAAGAGACTAGAATTCATGTATTGTAGCTCAATAGAACTTAAGTGACAAGACCATGCTCTTTTCTTTATGACTCAACATGAATTCCATGCTAATTGTTGTGTATTGTTGTTGTGATATGGAATGTTCATGAAGTTAGAATCATGCAAGAATGTACATGTTATATACATTATCTTCCATGTTAAAGAATATGATAATCATGTGTGGTGTGAAATCCCCTATCTATGGTATTATGAATTGTAAATATTGTTGGATTGTTCATGAACTAGTTTTATGAGATTATGCTATGCTTTCTTGCAAGTCCTACTATTGTATAAGATATATGGCAACCATGTACTTCATGAATTTCCCCAAGTTATGATATTATGGATTGTTGGTATTGGCCATGTATTCACGTCAGTCATGTGTGTCAGTTTCCTTCCATCGAGTCCTGGGGGTACTCGTACCTAAAAAATATAGTTGTGTACCTAGATCCATGTCATGTTATCACGATACTCTCAGTCAATCCATGATGTATAGAATTTAGTAAGTTATGTGACTCAGGAAAACTTAGAAACCTCAGCAGACTCAGTAGTTTAAAAATTTTAGTACTCAGTAATCTCAGTAACAACAGTATTCCTAGCAACCTTAGTAATTTTAGTACTCTCAGTTAGTCCTCAGAACTCAGTACGTTTCTTCATACAAGGGAACTCATTGAACTTAGTTTAGCTTCGCTAAACAATACCACTAGTATCAATTCAGTTAATCAGTAGCAGTTCAGCTCAATTATTCAGTTTAGTGTCTTTCAGTTGGGAGTAGGATTCAGCACTAAGTGAGCCTAGGGATGGGGATTCACCCTTTAGAAAGGACTTAGATCCTTAGAAGCAATCCGTAAGTTCCAAAACTACGTAGCCAGCATAGGTACGAGATGTCACCCATTAGATAGGACTGACATACTCAAGGGTCACCCGTTAGCATATTTATATGTATAAGACTGATCCCAGGAGTCACCCGCTAGATTAGGACTGACTCCATAACAGTGGTCTTTACTGGTGGCACGGTACTGACACCGTTATAGTCTGAGAAAAGATTAGACCCCAGTCATCTTAGCATGGGGAATGTCAGTTAAATGAATACATTCCACAGTTTCAGTTATAGATTCAGGACTGTCAGACACGGTCAACTCAACTTAGTAGTATAGATTCAGTACTGTTAAATATAGTAAATACTTATCATTATAAATAGACTTCAAGATCACCCACTAGATGGGACTGATCTTAACTATGGTCAATCAGTATTATAATCATCAGAATTAAAGATCAATCGCTAGATAGGATTGATCTCAGATTTAGTCACTCAGCTCAGAAAGGAACTCAGATAGTTCCATCAGAACTTAGACGGTCTAATAAAGTCGCTCAGTATCAGTTACATCGGCTATGCCGATCATCATAGTTATATCAGTTATATCAGTTATCATAGCTTACGTTATCAGTATCCAGTTTGAAGACTGTTAGACACAGTCAATCAGACCAGTTCTTCATAATTCAAACTGTCAGAAATAATCATCTATCTATTCAGTACTTCAGTATCAGTAAAGTCATATCATCAGTATTCAGACTCAGTAGTCAGTATCACCACGAGTTCAGTTATGGTTTCTTATGCATGTATATATTCCCACATTCATATTACTCAGCATTGTTCACGCATATAAACTTTTGCATTTATCCTATCTCACTCGTATACTCAGTATATTCATTCGTACTGACGCATTTATGCTATTGTTATTTCTCTTATGTTACACCATAGGTTCATAGGCACAAGCTCCAGATCAGCAGTAGCATCCCAGTGTTCAGAGTTACAGTAGTCCTCATCCATCCGAGGATAATATTATTTTATTTCATCATTATTTTAGTTTAGTTTTGCTAGACGGAGTTAGTTGGAGACATGTTCCTTCAACTCCTTATTCAGACAGTATTTAGAAGCTTTCAGATTTAGTTCAGATTTGATCCAGTTTTTTAGTTGTTTCGGGATTTCATACCCCACTCAAATGTTATGTTTTTATCTGATTTGAACCTTATGGCCGTACATCCTTTATTTCCGCATTTATTCAATATATTATGCAATGTACAGGTACAGATATTAGTCATGTGTTAGCTTGTGGTCCTTCGGGGTCATGCGCAAAGTGTAGCATTCCGGTTTAGAAAAAATAGGGTTTTACAAGTATTGGGGCTGATACTGTATCTCTTTATTTGATTTGTGATTGTTCCATTTTATTATGGTATCTATATGGAATTTGTTATTATCTCGGTTTTTTTATGGTTATTGGTTGGCATTGGATGGTTAGACTTTGTTGGTTAGCCATGGTCATGGACCTATCCCAAAGTCTTTGATTTGATAATTATTCTATCTTTTTACATATTTGAAATTCATCCAACTCAGGGTATATGATTAGCGTTTGGATTAGTTATCGAGGGTGTTCTTTAGTCTTTGTTTTACTTGGGATGCCTATTACTACAACGCCCTTGTTTGGGTCATGTCAAGTTGGTATCAGAGCTTTAAGATCATGGTCAATTAGGAGTCCACAAAGTCGTGTCGAGTAGAGTCTCTTTTAAGGGTTTGTAGCACGTTTCACTAATAAGGGAGAGGCTACAAGGCATTTAGGAATGTTTCACCTTCTTGTTGTCTTATTTCTTGCTATAGAGTCTAAGGTCTTGGATTCTTTTGCTTTTCGTTTTCTTGTCTTTCACATCATGCCTCGATAATATAAATCTCGCGTAAACTCTTCTATCCCAATTGAGGACAATATTGATGGAACACACTCTACTCATGGTATCCATATGCGGTCTAGGGGTCCAGTTCCTAATTGTCCTAAATTTCCACTGGTTCCCTCTAGTCCTCCTCAGGATAATGTGATGAATTCTGAGTTTCGTCAGTCAATTCATATGATTGCCTAGTTAGTACATCTTAGGCTGAGCGAGGTGTATCTGTTACTCCCTCTTTTGAGGCCACAAGAGTTAGACCATTCATGAGGTTAAAACCTTCAAATTTTATGGGTGTTAAGGTGAAGGAGGATCCTTAAGGTTTTCTGGATGAGATGGAAAAGATTTTAAGGGTGATGCTTTCCACAAATATGGAAGGGGTGAAGTTTGCTGCCTACTATTGTATAAGATATATGGAAACCATGTACTTCATGAATTTCCCCAAGTTATGATATTATGGATTGTTGGTGTTGGCCATGTATTCATGTCAGTCATGTGTGTCAGTTTCCTTCCATCTAGTCCTGGGGGTATTCGTACTCGAAAAATATAGTTGTGTTCCTTGAGACATGCCATGTTATCTCGATACTCTTAGTCAAGCCATGATCTATAGAATTTAGTCAGTCATGTGACTCAGGAAAACTCAGAAACCTCAGCAGACTCAGTAGTTCAGAAATCGTAGCACTCCGTAATATCAGTAATCTCAGTAACAATAGTATTCCTAGCAACCTCAGTAATTTCAGTACTCTCGGTCAGTCCTCAGAACTCTGTACGTTTCTTCAGACAAGGGAACTCATTCCACTTAGTTTAGCTCCACTATACAATACCACTAGTATAAGTTCAGTTAATCAGTAGCAGTTCAGCTAATCAGATTAGTGTCTTTCAGTTAGAAGTAGGATTCAGCACCGAGTGAGCCTAGGGATGGGGATTCACCTGCTAGAAAGGACTGATATCCTTAGAAGCAATCCCTAAGTTCCAAAACTACATAGCCAGCATAGGTACGATATGTCACCCATTAGATAGTACTGACATACTCAGCGGTCAACCGTTAGCACATTTATATGTATAGGACTGATCCCAGGAGTCACCCGCTAGATTAGGACTGATTCCACAACAGTTTTCTTTAATGGTGGCGCGGTACTAACACCCTTCTAGTCAGAGAAGATATTGGACCCCAGTCAGCTTAGCATGGGGCATGTCAGTTAAATGAATACATCCCACAGCTTAAGTTATAGATTCAGGACTGTCAGACACAGTCAACTCAGCTCTGTAGTATAGATTTAGTACTATTAAATACAGTCAATACTTATCATTATAAATAGACTTCAATATCACCCACTAGATAGGACTAATATTAACTATGGTCAATCAGTATCAGAATCATCAGAATTAAAGATCAACCGCTAGATAGGATTGATCTCAGATTTAGTCACTCAGCTCAGAAAGGAACTCAGATAGTTCCATCAGAACTTAGATGGTTCGATATAGTCTCTCAGTATCAGTTACATCGGCTACACCGATCATCACAGTTATATCAGTTATATCATTCATCATAGCTTACGTTATCAGTATCCAGTTTCAAGACTATTAGACACAGTCAATCAAAGCAGTTCTTCATAATTCAAAATTTCAAAAATAGTCATCCATCTATTCAGTACTTCAGTATCAATAAAGTCATGTCGTCAGTATTCAGATTCAGTAGTCAGTATCACCACGAGTTCAGTTATGGTTTCTTATGCATGTATGTATTCCCACATTCATATTAGTCAGCATTGTTCACGTATATAACCCTTTGCATTTAGCCTACCTGACTTATATACTCAGTACATTCTATGGTGCTTTCTCTTATATTACACCATAGGTTCAGAGGCACGAGCTCTAGATCAGAAGTAGCATCCCAGTGTTCAGAGTTGCAGTGTGTCCTCATCCATCCGAGGATAATATTATTTTATTTCATTCATTATTTCAGTTTTGTTTTGCTAGACGGAGTTAGTTGGAGACATATTCCTTCAACTCCTTATTCAGACAACATTTAGAGGCTTTCAGATTTAGTTTAAATTTGATCCAGTCTTTCAGTTGTTTTGGATATTTCATACCCCATTAGATGTTATGTTTTTATCTGATTTGAACCTTATGGACTTACAGCCTTTATTTCCGCATTTATTCAGTATATTATGCAGTTTACAAGGGCAAATATCAGTCATGGCTTAGCTTGTGGTTCTTCGGGGTCATGAGCACCGTGTATCATTCTAGTTCAAAAAAATTGGGGTGTTACAAACTTGGTATCAAATCCTATGGTTCAATAGAGTCCTAGGAAGTCTGAAAGCCGTATTTAATAGAGTCTTGTACATGCGTGTGTTGTGCACCACACTTATGTGCAGGAAGATATGAGATATTTTAGGAATAGTTTCCCTTCTTTCAGTATTCATGTCGTTCCAGTGAGCATATTCTAAAGTCAATATCAGTCTAATCCATTCCTCCTTTTCTTCTACAGAACATGCCTCCTAAAAGAAGAAATGGGAATCAGTCAGCCCCTCAGCCCGAAGACCCTTTGGGAGATTATGTTTCTCATGCGGAGTTCAGGACCGCATTCACCACTCTTGATCAGTCAGTCGCTTCCCAGAATGAAAGACTATCTATTTTCTAGTCAACCCAATGGCCAATTCAGCTGCAGCTAGAATTTAGGACTTCACCCAAATGAATCCTCCTTCTTTCACGGGGTCTAAGTGAGATGAGGACCCACAGGAATTCTTAGATCAGGTTAAGAAGGTGACAATTATTATGGGGGTGACTACTTTAGAGAGTGCTGAGTTAGCCACATATCAGTTGCAGGATGTGGCTCATACTTGGTACAAGCAGTGAAAGTCAGAAAGGTTAGATGATACAGGTTCTATAGAGTGGGAGGAGTTTTTCTCTTCTTTCCTTGATAGATTCTTTTTGCTAGAGCTTAGAGAAGCTAAGGTGCTTGAGTTCATCAACCTAAGGCAGGGCAGTATAACAGTGAAAGAGTACTCTCTCAGGTTTACTCAATTAGCCAGATATGCCCCTTATATGGTTACAGACGGTAGAGACAAGATGAGTAAGTTCATGTCAGGGGTAAATGATAGCATGGTAAATGAGTACAGGTTTGCCTTGTTGAATAGTGATATGACTTTAGCCAGACTTATGACTCATGCTCAGCAGATAGAGAAGCATAAGAATAGAATAAGTGAGAGACAGAGTAAGAGAGCAAGGATAAGTAGTTTCTACTTTGCTCAGCCTAAGTCACAAGGTGGTAACCGTTCTCAATATAGTCAGAAGTTTCTAGTCCCAGCTCCATCCTCATCTAGTATACCAGCACCTAAGTCCAGAAATGACCATCGTGATGGAGGACCAAGCTCCGAGGCCTAGGGTAGTGAAAATAAAAGTCTTATCCGCTTTGCGAAAAGTGTGGTAAGAATCATCTAGGTGCATGTAGAGCAGGTAGTGATGTATGATATGGGTGTGGCAAGCCAGGGCACAAGATACGAGAGTGTAGGGTTCTATCGCAGAGGGGTAAAGAGTTGCGTCAGCAAGGCACCAAGAGGGGTCAGCGTCAGAATAGACTTTATGCACTCCAGACCCATCATTATCCAGAATATTTCCCTGACCCAGATTCAGGTACGTTACAAGTATTTTATGTTTATGGTATGCAATGTTAGATCTCTTTCTCTCATTTGTGAATATATTCTAGCATAAGTTAGTTAGTAAAACCAGCAAGTCAGTTTAGCAATCGAGAAGTTAAATTTGTATAGTTTGTTTTCTCATCCTTGAATCTATTCATGCTATCCAAAGTCTCAGGGAATGTAACTATTCCAAGGTAGAATATCCTAGTAGTCGCATGTTCAGTCCAGTTCATGCATCATTCATTGGTTTCAGACTCCCAAGGTTCAGTCATAATCTAGTTCGTAGATGCCACATGCATCGCCTCAGTATTTCAGTAAGGTGAGCGTTCTTAGAGGGACATAGTGTCCTAAGGGGGATATACCCCACCTTTTCTTAATGCTCTCATGTCTTAGATCCTTTAGTTTCTCCTTGCATAAAGAATTCAATCTATAATAGAGGGTACCCATAAGTTAACACTCAAGTTAAAACCTCAGCTGTAAGTCAAGTATTCAGAGATTCAGTTCAGTTTAAGATGTTTAGATCATATGTCATGTCACGTATCATACTTAGTTGTGTTCTCATGTTCCCGTAATAAACTTATCATCAAGTGCCATTGCATAATTAGTCAAGCTCTCAAGAGTCAGTTCAGTCAGATATTCATGTATTTGATATGCATGTTCAGTAGAGAAAGTTCAGTTTATCAGTATTTTTAGTCATGCATTCGCGTACATTGTCAGTCATATAATCATACATCAGATATGCATGGATTCATCTTATCAATCTCTGCATCAGATATGCATTCTCATTCTAAGAAATTTAATTCATCAGAACACTCAGTCCTTCATCTTGTAAGTCAGTTACCCATGCATTAGATATGCATGTTCAGTATGAACCAGTTTAATTATCACGTCAGTCATGAGATCATGTTTCATTCATTCACGCTAGGTTCATATTCAGTTTATTGTTTCCCTTCTCAGTCATTCTCATTTGAGGACGAATGTTCCCAAGGGGTAGATATTGTAATACCCCGTATATCTCTAAGCTAGAAAATAAATGACTGTTCCTATTGATGAAACCTCCTATACTGTAATTCATGTTTGAGTAAATGAATTAGGATGAGTATCCTAGTGATAATAGAGCTTATGATGTGCTAAGCATGTTCATAAGATGCCACTTAGAGTAAGCCAAGCTAAGAACTTTTGAATCAACCAAATTTTCGTGTGCGATTTCATATAGGTCATCCTTGAACAAGCATAACTTGCTTTATAGGTGGTATTTTGGAAGATTTATACCCTCCAAATTTTATTGAATTGAATAAGATTTCCGTCGATATCAAATTCACCTAAAATGGACACCCGATGAAGAAGTTATGGCGATTTAAAGTTTCAGCAATGTCATTTTGGTCAGTGGCGCGTCGCGCCGTAAGCCAAAATGATGACTGTCAATTTCCAGTGTCTCTCCATAATTCTAGCGCATCTCGTGAGTTTCCAGGTCATAAACTAGTGGCAACATGATGTCTCCGCGTCTCGCTGGGGGCCCAAATCGGGTAATTTTCACATAAATTAAAAGACGCATCTAGAGGGGTATTTGGGTAATCTTTCCACCCCTATATATATTCCATAAACATGGAATTAAGCCATTATTACACCAAAACATACTCTTTTTTATCAAAATCCTTTCAAGAAAATATTAGGGTTTCTATTGGGGAATTCAAGTTCAAGCAAATTCTACCATCAAATTCCAAGAATCTCTTCGTCAATCTTCACTATATCAAGAACTAAGGTATGCGTAGTGTTGATTTATGGATTCCTTTCATCCATAAAGTTCAAGAACCCTCTTTTAAATTATGAATTATGAAATCATGTTGAGGGTTGATTATGTTTGTGTGATTGATTGGTATACGCTACCAAGTTAGAGACTTTATGTGATTCTAGTAAACTAGGATGACATGCAAATTAAAATACATGGATTTTGGGTAGTTTGAATTATTAAAAGTAGTGAATATGCCTATGTCATAAAGTGTGCATGCAAGGTGTTTGATAAAATACCTAAGAGACTAGAATTCATGTATTGTAGCTCAATAGAACTTAAGTGACAAGACCATGCTCTTTTCTTTATGACTCAACATGAATTCCATGCTAATTGTTGTGTATTGTTGTTGTGATATGGAATGTTCATGAAGTTAGAATTATGCAAAAATGTACATGTTATATGCATTATCCTCCATGTTAAAGAATATGATAATCATGTGTGGTGTGAAATCCCCTATCTATGGAATTATGAATTGAAAATATTGTTGAATTGTTCATGAACTAGTCTTATGAGATCATGCTATGCTTTCTTGCAAGTCCTACTATTGTATAAGATATATGGCAACCATGTACTTCATGAATTTCCCAAAGTTATGATATTATGGATTGTTGGTATTGGCCATGTATTCACGTCAGTCATGTGTGTCAGTTTCCTTCCATCGAGTCCTGGGGGTACTCGTACCCAAAAAATATAGTTGTGTACCTAGATCCATGTCATGTTATCACGATACTCTCAGTCAATGCATGATATATAGAATTTAGTAAGTCATGTGACTCAGGAAAACATAGAAACCTCAGCAGACTCAGTATTTCAAAAATTTTAGTACTCAGTAATCTCAGTAATATCAGTAACAACAGTATTCCTAGCAACCTTAGTAATTTCAGTACTCTCAGTTAGTCCTCAGAACTCAGTACGTTTCTTCATACAAAGGAACTCATTTAACTTAGTTTATCTTAGCTAAACAATACCAGTAGTATCTATTCAGTTAATCAGTAGCAGTTCAGCTCAGTTATTCAGTTTAGTGTCTTTCAGTTGGGAGTAGGATTCAGCACTAAGTGAGCCTAGGGATGGGGATTCACCCTTTAGAAAGGAATGAGATCCTTAGAAGCAATCCGTAAGTTCCAAAACTACGTAGCCAGCATAGGTACGATATGTCACCCATTAGATAGGACTGACATACTCAAGGGTCACCCGTTAGCATATTTATATGTATAGGAATGATCCCAGGAGTCACCCGCTAGATTAGGACTTACTCCACAACAGTTGTCTTTACTGGTGGCACGGTACTGACACCCTTCTAGTTAGGGAAAAGATTAGACCCCAGTCATCTTAGCATGGGGCATGTCAGTTAAATGAATACATTCCACAGTTTCAGTTATAGATTCAGGACTGTCAGACACAGTCAACTCAACTTAGTAGTATGGATTCAGTACTGTTAAATATAGTAAATACTTATCATTATAAATAGACTTCAAGATCACCCACTAGATGGGACTGATCTTAACTATGGTCAATCAGTATTATAATCATTAGAATTAAAGATCAATCGCTAGATAGGATTGATCTCAGATTTAGTCACTCAGCTCAGAAAGGAACTCAGATAGTTCCATCAGAACTTAGACGGTCCGATACAGTCACTCAGTATCAGTTACATCGGCTATGCCGATCATCATAGTTATATCAGTTATATCAGTTATCATAGCTTACGTTATCAGTATCCAGTTTCAAGACTGTTAGACACAGTCAATCAGACCAGTTCTTCATAATTCAAACTGTCAGAAGTAGTCATCTATCTATTCAGTACTTCAGTATCAGTAAAGTCATATCATCAGTTTTCAGACTCAGTAGTCAGTATCACCATGAGTTCAGTTATGGTTTCTTATGCATGTATATATTCCCACATTCATATTACTCAGCATTGTTCACATATATAACCTTTTGCATTTAGCCTATCTTACTCGTATACTCAGTACATTCAGTCGTACTGACGCATTTATGCTATGGTGATTTCTCTTATGTTACACCATAGGTTTAGAGGCACGAGCTCCAGATCAGCAGTAGCATCCCAGTGTTCAGAGTTACAGTAGTCCTCATCCATCCGAGGATAATATTATTTTATTTCATTCATTATTGTAGTTCAGTTTTACTAGATGGAGTTAGTTGGAGACATATTCCTTCAACTCCTTATTCAGACAGTATTTAGAGGCTTTCAGATTTAGTTCAGATTTGATCCAGTCTTTTAGTTGTTTTGGGTATTTCATACCCCACTCAAATGTTATGTTTTTTCTGATTTGAACCTTATGGCCGTACATCCTTTATTTCCGCATTTTTTCAATATATTATACAATGTACAGGTGCAGATATCAGTCATGTGTTAGCTTGTGGTCCTTCGGGGTCATGAGCAAAGTGTAGCATTCCGGTTTAGAAAAATTAGGGTGTTACAAGTATTGGGGATGATACTGTATCTCTTTATTTGATTTGTGATTGTTCCATTTTATTATGGTATCTATATGGAATTTGTTATTATCTCAGTTTTTTTATAGTTATTGGTGGGCATTGGATGGTTAGACTTGTTTGGTTGGTCATGGTCATGGACCTATCCCAAAGTCTTTGAGTTGATAATTATTCTATCTTTTTATATATTTGAAATTCATCCAACTCAGGGTATATGATTAGCGTTTGGATTAGTTATCGAGGGTGTTCTTCAGTCTTTGTTTTACTTGGGATGCCTATTACAACAAGGCCCTTGTTTGGGTCATGTCAAGTTGGTATCAGAGCTTTAAGATCATGGTCAATTAGGAGTCCACAAAGTCGTGTCGAGTAGAGTCTCTTTTAAGGGTTTGTAGAACGTTACACTAATAAGGGAGAGGCTACAAGGCATTTAGGAATGTTTCACCTTCTTGTTGTCTTATTTATTTCTATAGAGTCTAAGGTCTTGGATTCTTTTGATTTCTGTTTGCTTGTCTTTCACATCATGCCTCGATAATCTGAATCTCACGTAAACTCTTCTATCCCAATAGAGGACAATATTGATGGAACACACTCTACTCATGGTATCCATATGCAGTCTAGGGGTCCAGTTCCTAATTGTCCTAAATTTCCACTGTTTCCCTCTAGTCCTCCTCAGGATAATGTGATGAATTCTGAGTTTCGTCAGTCAATTCATATGATTGCCCAGTTAGTAGATCTCAGGCTGAGCGAGGTGTATCTGTTACTCCCTCTTTTGAGGCCACAAGAGTTAGAACATTCATGAGGTTAAAACCTTCAAATTTTATGGGTGTTAAGGTGAAGGAGGATCCTTAAGGTTTTCTGGATGAGATGGAAAAGATTTTCAGGGTGATGCTTTCCACAAATATGGAAGGGGTGGAGTTTGCTGCCTACTAGATGAAGGATATGGCGTACTAATGGTACAAGGAATGGGATCAAGTGAGGAGTGACATTGATGATTCATATCTGTGGAGGATTTCTCTAATGCATTTATGGAACACTTTTATCCTAAAGAGTTGAGGGAAGCAAAAGTAGAGGAGTTTGTTAACCTGAAATAAGGGAGGATGTTGGTTAAAGAGATGCCTTGAAATTTCACCAGTTGTCTCGGTATGCTCCGAAGAAGGTTTCTGATATGAGGGAATAGATAAAGAAGATTTTCCTAGGACTATCTCATCAGTTGATCTTTAAAAGTAAGGCTACCTTGCTAATAAAGGACATGGATATCTCTAGGTTGGTTATTTATATGCAGCAAGTAGAGGAATAGAAAAAGAAATAGTCTGAGTTTTGTAAGAGACAGGGGAAGATGTTTAGACTTTCTGAGAAGAATGGCAGGGACGGTAAGAAGTGGACCAAGAAGAAGTGGGGCAATTTTGGGTCTTACTTAACGGCTAGTTCTCCTTACCTAAATCATTTGGTGAAAGGCGTTTCCATGGTGGCGACAACTATAGGGAACAGGGTGCCTAATCTCAAGCAAGTGAGGTCTAGTTATCTCCGTTATATCCTTCTTATAGATTCTTCGGTTGGTTTTATCGGGGTTACTGTGATGAAGGAAAGGACAAGTGCTTCAACTGTGGTTATCCAGGGCACATGGTTAGAAATTATCTAGTGGCCAAGGTTTTTTTGGTGGAAAACAAGGTTCCTATTTTCTCTACTTCATCATTGTCAACAAAAGGTGTACCATCTAGTTTCGGTACTAGTCAGAACCGTCTATATGCTCTCATTACACGCCAGGAGTCTGAGGCATCACTTGATGTCATGACTAGTATATTGAAACTCTTTTCCTATGATGTATACTATTTACTTGATCTGGGGTTGACTTTTTCTTATGTGAACCAATTTGTGGTCGTGTATTATGGTTTTGATCCCAAATATATTTCACACCCTTTTTCTATTTCTACCCCGGTGGGTGACTCTATAGTAGCTAAAAAGGTTTATAGAGGTTTTGTGGTATCTGTGTATGGTCGGGAGACTCTGGTGGATCTTTTTGAATTAGACATAATTGATTTTGATGTCATATTGGGGATGGGTTAGTTGCAATTGTGTTATTCTTTTCTAGACTGTCGGACCCATAAGGTTGTCTTTAAATTTCCTAAGGAGCTGGCTATGGAGTGGGAGGGTGGTTCCCTAATTTCTAAGGGAAAGTTCATATCTTACCTTTGAGCTTGGAGATTAGTCTCCAAGGGGTGTCTCTATCATCTGGTCCTGGTTAAAGATTTTATCTTAGAGGGTCCTTCTTTACATTCTATCCTGGTGGTGAATAAATTTCTTATGGCCATCCCTAATGACCTTCCCGGTGTTCCTCTTAATAGGGAGATTGAGTTTAGGATTGATCTTGTTTTGGACACTCGTAAAATTTACATTCCTCTGTATAGAATGGATCAGGTTGATTTGAAGGAGCTAAAAGAGCAACTAAAGGATCTTTTAGACAAGGTTTTCATCCATCCAAGTATGTCCCCATGGTGTACACTGGTATTACTCATTTATAAGAAGGATGGTTCCTTTCGGATGTGCACTGATTACCAATAGTAAAATAAGGCAACAGTAAAGAATAAGTATCTTCTTTCAAGAATATATGATTTGCTTGATGAACTGCAGGGTGATAAGTTTTTCTCCAAGATTGATCTTGAATTTGGGTACCACCAGTTAAAGATTAGGGAGGTGGATATCTCTAAGACTGCTTTTCATACTCGGTATGGTCATTTTGATCTTCTAGTTTTGTCTTTAGGGTTGACCAATGCCCCGACGACATTCATGGATCTGATAAATAGGGTCTTCTATCAGTTTCTAGATTTGTTCATCATTGTGTTCATAGATGATATTTTGGTGTATTCTAAGAGAAAGGTGGACCATGCCGATCACCCCTGTATTATATTGCAGACCATAAAAGAGAAACAGTAGTATACTAAATTTTTGAAATCTGAATTCTGGTTGAACATTGACACTTTTTAGGTTATTTTATTTCTAGTGAAGGGATCATGGTCGATCCTCAAAAAGTTTTTGTGGTGAAGAAGTGGCTTAGACCCATGACTCTAATCGACATTCGGAGCTTCTTGGGTTTAGTAGGTTACTACAGAAGGTTTGTGGAAAGTTTTTCTTCTATAGTTTCCCCATTGACAAAGTTAACTCGAAAGAAGGTGATGTTCTTGTGGTCGGATGCTTGTGAGGGTAGTTTTGAAAAGCTGAAGGATAAACTAACTTCGGCTCTAGTCTTGACTTTTCCTGAAGGCACAGATGGATTTGTGGCATATTGTGATGCATCCAGTATCGGGCTTAGTTGCATCTTAATGCATCATGGCAAGTGATAGCGTATGCCTCTAGATAGTTGAAGATGCATGAGAAGAATTATCCAACTCATGAATTTACTCAGAAAGAGCTTAACCTCAGGCAAAGGAGATAGCTTGAGCTACTCAAAGATTATGACATTAGTCTTCACTACCACCCAAGTAAAGCTAATGTGGTTGCTGATGATCTTACTAGGTTATTCGTGGAGTGTCTTGCTTATGTGAAAAATAAGAAGCGGGAGTTAGTGAACTATATTCACCATTTAGCTAACTTGGAGTTCAACTCTTAGATTTTATGGATGGTGGTATATTTGTACAGGAGGTGCTGCAGTTATCTCTTGGTGCGGAGATCAAGGAGAAACAAGTGTTAGATCCTATCTTGGTGAGGATCAAGGGTGATGTAGGTGGGAAGAAAGTGATGGCCTTCAAAATTAGTGGTGATGGTACCTTGTGGTGATAAGGGAGGTTATGTGTTCCCGACATAGATTCTTTACGAGAGAGGATCTTGGTTTAGGCGTATAAGTCACGCTATGCTATTCATTCTTGTTTGATGAAAATGTATCATGACCTTAAGGAGATGTATTGGTGAAACAATATAGAGCGGGATTTGTTAAGTTTCGTGGCTAAGTGCATGGTGTGCCAAAGAGTAAAAGTTTAGCACATGAGCCCAGAGGATTATATCAAGAGATTAAGTTGCCTGTGTGGAAGTAGGAAGTGATCAATATAGATTTCATTACTAATCTTCCTCGGTCTCAGAGTTAGTTTAATTCTATTTGGGTCATCACAGATAGGATGACAAAGTCTACTTATTTCTTGCCAGTGAGGACTAATTTTTTGGAAGAGGATTATGCAAGGTTGTACCTCCAAGTGATTTTGAAGTTGCATGGGGTGCATTTTTCTATCATCTCGGATCATGGTACATAGTTGTCATCTCACTATTAGCGATTATTTCAGAAAGGTTTGGGTACAAGGTGAGTCTTAGTATGACTTTTCACCTGCAGTCGGATGGGCAAGCAGAAAGAACTATTCAGACGTTGGAGGATATGCTTTGAGCTTGCATGATTGACTATGGTGGTAGTTGGGTTAAGAATTTGCCTCTTATAGAGTTTTCCTATAATAATAGCTAACACTCCAGCATTGGAATAGCTCCGTTTAAGGCATTGTATGGTAGGAGGTATAGATCTCATATTGGTTGGTTCGAGGTTGGTGAGGCAGAAATATTTGGCCCGAATTTGGTTCACCAAGTCATGGAGAAGATGAAGGTGATTCAGGATAGACTTAAGGTTGCCCAAAGTCACCAAAAGTCCTATGCGGATGTGAGGCAAAGGAAGTTGAAGTTTGTGGTTGGGGATAGGATGTTCTTGAAAGTGTCTCCCATGAAGAGAGTGATGCAGTTTTGGAAGAAAGTGAAGCTTAGTCCTTGGTATGTTTGTAGGTACTGTATTTTGAGATAGGTTGGTAATGTTGTGTATGAGTTGGAGTTGCTTTTTAGTTTGATCTCCATTCACCCAGTATTCCATGTTTCTATGTTGAGGATGTGTTTGAGTGATCCGTCGTAAATTGTGCCTATAAATTATATTGGTTGTAATACCCCTTACTATTCATAGCTCTATTCAGCTTTCAGTTGCATGCATAAGGGGCTTAAGGCCCAAAAATTTCACAAAGTGTTGCGGACTTAGTCATTTTTAAGGCTTCTAAACTTGGAGGATTTTTAACTTGGTCTTCCCGACCCTGAGATGTTAGTTTTTGAGTTAATTCATGTTCAGGGATGTAAGGAGCATGTCTTGGAGAAGTTTCAAATTTTTTTGATAGGGTTTACGTCATGTTTGGAGCCAAGAACTAGAGGGTTACCGCGATATGCCCACGATGTGGCATTTGTCCCGATGGTACGCAAACCGCATTGCGGGGAGGGAAATTCACTACCGCAATAAGACCATGTCATAGTAAGTTTGTTCCATCTAGTTACGAATTTAAATGTCAGAGGGGCAATTGAGTCTTTTTACCCTCAACCCAATCGTTCATAACATAACTTGGACATCAGTTAGGGCATAATTTTTCCCTTCTTCTCGAATTATCTTCCCAAGAAACCATTACCTTTCCCCAAGAACACAAATTCAATTCCTTTCTCCCCAAGAAATCAATAATTCAAGTTCCCCAAGTTCAAGAACCTTCAAGAAAGAATCAAGAATAGCATTTTTCCTTTCAAGTTAAAAGCGTATGGTATGTGGGGTATTCATTCATGGGTTCTTTCACCCATGGAGCCCAAAAACCCTCTTTTCAACTAAAGAATGGATTTTTCTACTATTATGGTATTTTATGTTGCTTAAGATGGGTTTAATTCATGTTTTCATGGTCATTTTAATTCAATTCAGCTCATGTATGATTCCATACAATATTTTGAATTCCTCGTTCTATGAATTTGAGTTTTTCATTCTTTATTTAAGTAAATTCCATGATAAATACTAATTTTTTATTCTTAGTAAGCACTCCCATGTTAAATTCATGATTCCCATGTGTTTGATGAAATATCTATGCTTATGGGTTTTGAACCATAATCCTTTACTACCATTTTTAAGCTTGTTATTGCATTCAATGATCATTCAGTACTAGTGGGTTATGAACACTAGATACCTACTTATTTTACATGACTTTTAGATTTTCAAGTATGATTCAGTTAAACCATGATTATTCTTATTTATTCAGTTATTATATCATAATAAGCACTATCATTCATGAAATCATGTCCAGTTAAACTTATTCCAATTTTCATTTCTATGTCAGTTCATTTGGGAGTAGGATTTAGCATCGAGCGAACCCAGGGATAGGGGCTCACCTGGCAGTAGAGGGTCTGACCCTTAGTAGCAATCCTTGAGTTACAGAACTACATAGCCAGCATAGGTTAGAGATGCCAATTGAGGGTGACACATATCTCATTAGAGCGTCCACCAGTAGAGGGTGACTCATTAGTCCTTCGGGACAATAGTTTACTGGATCCACATTGCCAGTGTTAGTACTCGTGTCATGGTACTGACACACTTCCAACTGGGGTTACAAGTTCAACCCCGATTAGTTCAGATTGGAGAATATTGGTTAGATGATACCTCTTACAATATTAGTACAATATTCAGTGTATATTCGGTTCAGGTTTTATTGACCAAAGAATACAGATTTACAGTTATTCAGTTATACAGATTTCGGTCTTTCAGTTTATAGATTTTTTCAGAAATATGTATATGCTTGGTCTTGCATTCTCAGGTATTACAGTTTTCATGCATTCATGCTCAATTATTTCATGTTGTTTAGTTAGTCCCTATCTCATGTGCATAGTACCCCATGTATTTTAGCCAGACCTCATCTCATTTACCAGTAGATTCAAAGTGCTGACCGCATACTCTTCTTTTCGCTATGTTGTCTTATAACATGTTTGGTGGCTCAGTTTCCCAACCGCAGTTAGACAACCAACGTTACTAAGCAGTCGTAGTGGTGAGTCCTCATCCATCAAGGATATATTATCTCTTATTCAGTACTTCAGTATTTCATTATTTTTAATCAATCAGATTTAGTTGGGGTCCTATCCCATAAAATCCTCTATTAGTTAGAAGCTTTTCAAATAATCATACAGTCAGCTAGACACTTATTCAGTTTATTGGTCTTTTCAGTATTATCAGTTGTTTTAAATTGATAGTTAGATTTTAGTATTTCATAAAATATTTTAGACTGGTGGTTGAACCATATTTTTAGTATTCAGACTCATATTACATTAAGTTATTTATCTTCCGCGCACGTGTACTATTGCTATTTTATTCAGTGCTTACAGTAGGTACCAGCTCATGGGTTATCTTGTGGTCACTTGGGACCGTAAGCACCGCTATCGCGACTAAGGGGTTGCCTTGGTCGTGACAAAACTTGGTATTAGAGCCTAAGGTTTTACAATGTCCTAGGGTGTCTGAAATCTGCATTGAGTAGAGTTTTATGCATGGGTGTGAAGCGCGCCACACTTATGGAAAATAGGCTATGAGACATTTTAGGAATAGTTTCCCTTTTTTAGGTATTCATGTCGTGCGAAAGAGCATGATCTCTTTTTAAACACATTTTCGAACTCATCCTTCATTCCATTTACAGATAATACCTCCTAGATAAAATAACGGAAGAAGGAATCGGGACCATCCCACACCTCCGCCTATTCAGAAAGATCCCCTAAATAAACATGTCTCTCATGCTGAGTTCAAAACTTCTTTTACTACTTTAGCCCATTCAGTAGTTTCTCAAAACATTTACTGAGTTATTGCCCCAGCCAATCCAGTGGCAAATACAGCTGCAACTAGGATTTAGGATTTCACCCGAATAAATATGTCTTTGTTTTTATGATCCAAGTCAGAAGAGAATTCATAGGAGTTTCTTGATATGGTTCAAAAGGTGAAAGATATTATGGGCATCACTTCAAGTGAGAGTGCAGAGTTGGCTGCATATCAATTGCAAGATGCAGCTCACACCTGGTTTAACCAGTAGAAGGAGGACCGTGGTGTTGATGCAGGTCCTGTTGAGTTGGAGGAATTTTCTGTGGCTTTTCTAGATAGGTTCTTCCCATTAGAGTTGTTGGAGGCTATGATTCAAGAGTTCGTTAATTTAAAGCAGGGCAACATGAGTGTGAAGGATTACTCGATTAAGTTTACTTAGTTAGCGAGGTATCCTCCTAATGTTGTGGCTGAAAGTAGGTCTAGAATGAGTAAGTATGTTTTTGGTGTGGTTAAGTAATTGGACTTATCTTGACTTATGGTTCATGCTCAGCGTATTGAGTAAGAGAAGCTTAAGGAGAAAGAGAGAGAGAATGAGAGGGCCAGAACAAATAGTTTTAACTTTTCTCAGCCAAGGTTGGAAAGTTCTAATTGTTCTCAGTTTTGACAAAAGTTTTCATCCCTAGATCCATCTTCAGCTAGTGTGCCAGTGCCTAAGTTCAGGCAAGATAGTCAGTATAGGGCGCCAGGCTCTAAGTCCCAGGTAAGTTTGAACAGTGCCGTACTAATCCATTCTATGAGAAATGTGGCAGGCATCATCAGGATGTGTATAGAGCTGATAGTGATGTGTGTTTTAGATGTGGAAATCTAGGCTATAGAGTCAGAGATTTCCCAAAGGCCGATCAGCAAGGTCAGTCCAACTATCCTTCAATTCTAGCCAGTTGCTCGACTCAGTAAGGTGCCGCTTCCAGTGCAACCAGTCGGGAGCGTCAGAGTAGGTTGTATGCCTGCAAGACCTGGCATGATTAGGAAAGTTATCCTGAGGTAGTTATGGGTACGCTGAAGGTCTTTCATCTCCATGTTTATGCTTTATTAGACTCCAAATCTTCACTTTCCTATGTAACCCCTAATATAGCAGTCGATTTCGGTGTCTGTCTCAAATATTTAATAGAATATTTCTGAGTATATACCCTAGTGGGTAAATCTATTATAGAGAGATGGGTATACAGAAATTGCTCGGTCATAAAACCTTAGAAAGTTACCTAAGTTTATCTTTTTGAGTTAGAAATGACTGATTTTGATGTCATTCTCGACATGGATTGGCTCCACTCAAGCTATGCCTCAGTTGATTGCAAAAATAAAGTTGTTCAATTTTAGTTTCCCAATGTACCAGTTATTGAATGGAGGGTTAGTACCTCTGTGCTTAGGGTTCAGATTGTTTCTTACCTTAAGGCAAGAAAAATTATAGCTAAAGGGTGTGTTTACCATCTTGTGCAAGTCAAAGACTCTAGTTCTGAGACTCCAAGTCTCGATTCTATTTTAGTAGTAAGGGAATTTCCAGATGTGTTCCCTAAAAACCTTTTTAGAGTTTCTCCCAAAAGGTAAATTGACTTTGGAATAGATCTCATTCCATATACCCAGCTTATCTCTATTCCACCCTACAGAATGGCTCCAGCTGAGTTTATAGAATTGAAAGAACAGTTGAAAGATCTATTAGATAAGGGATTAATCATATTTGATGTTTCCCCATGGGTCGCTCCAGTCTTTTTCGTGCGTAAGAAAGATGGTTCTCTTAGAATGTGCATCAATTACCATCAGTTGAACAAAGTCACAATCAAGAATAAGTATCCACTCCCCAGGATTGATGACTTGTTTGACAAACTTCAGGGTGTCAGTTACTGCTCTAAGATAGACCTCAAATCTGGCTATCATCAGCTCAGAGTCAGAGAATATGATATTCTGAAGATAGCTTTTAGAACTCGGTATGGTCACTTTGAATTCCTTGTTATATCCTTTGGACTAATAAATGCCCCTACATCTTTCATGGACTTGATGAACAGAGCGTTCAAGCAGTACTTGGACATGTTCATCATAGTCTTCATTGATGATATTCTTGTTTATTCCCGTAGTGAAAATAGCGACACGATCGACCTTGGGATTTCGTAGGCCAGGATAGGTCAAGTAGGGGAAGGCTGAAGGCTATGTAGATCATTTAAGAATTGTATTGCAGACCCTTAGAGCTCATTAGTTGTTCGCCAAGTTCAGTAAGTACGAGTTTTGGCTAAGATCAGTAGCTTTCCTTGGCCATATTATTTCCAGTAATGGTATTTGAGTTGACCCTCAAAAGATAAAAGCAGTGAGAAACTGGCCCAGACCCATCTCTCCGTCATATATTAAGAGTTTCTTGGGTTTGGCTATTATAGATGGTTTGTTGAAAGGTTTTCTTCTATTGCATCCCCCATGTATCTATTGACTCAGAAGAAAGTCAAATCTCAGTGGTCATATTCATGTGAGAAGAGTTTTTAGGAGTTGAAGACTCGACTCACATTAGCCCCAATCTTGACTTTGCCAGATGGTTCAGATGGGTTTGTAGTTTACTGTGATTCTTCCAAAGTTGGTCTTAGTTGTGTATTGATGCAGAGAGGTAAGGTTATAGCCTATGCCTCTAGATAGATGAAACTCCATAAAAAGAATTATCTTACCCATGATCTTGAGTAGGCAACTATTATTTTTGCCTTGAAAATTTGGAGGCATTATCATTATAGGGTACATATTGATGTTTTCACAGCTCACAAAAGTTTGCAGTATGTGTTCTCGTAGAATAATTTGAATCTTCATCAGAGAAGGTGACTTGAGTTGCTGAAAAATTATGACATGATTGTTTTGTATCATTCGTTCAAGGCCAATGTAGTGGCAGATGCCCTTAGTATATTGTATATGGGTAGTGTAGCTCATGTTTAGGATGATAAAAAGTTAGTCAGGGAGGTTCATCAGCTTGGTAGATTAGGCATTCGGTTGGTTGATTTAGCTGAGGGTAGTATATGGGTTAAGAATGGTTTGGAATCTTCTTTGGTTGCCAAAGTGAAGCGAAATCAAGATAGGGATCCCAGTTTGGTTAATTTGAAGGAATCTGTTAGAGATCAGAAAGTAAAGGTTTTCTCCCAAGGGGGAGATGGTCTGTTTCATTGTTCGGGCAGGTTGTGTGTTCTATATGTTGATTATTTGAGGTGGAAAATTTTAGGAGAAGTGCATGGAGCGCGATATTACATTCATCCAGGAGCCACCAAGATGTACCGTGACTTGCGGGAAATCTATTAGTGGAATGGTATGAAGAAGGATATTAAAGATTTTGTGGTAATGTGTTCAAATTGTCAGCAAGCTAAAGTTGAGCACCAAAGGCCTAGTAGTACATTACAGGAGTTCAGCATCCCCACTTGGAAGTGGGAAGTGGTGAACATGGATTTTGTGATAGGTTTGCATCATACTTGTCATCAGCATGATTCGATATGGGTCACTATAAATAGAATGACTAAATCAGCTCATTTTTTGCCAGTTCATACTTCATATTCAATCGAGGAATATGCCAGGCTTTATATATGAGAGCTGGTTAGGTTGCATGGAGTTCCCTTGTCTATAATTTCAGGTAGAGGTACTCAGTTTACCTCTTACTTTTTGAAGGCTTTTCAGAAGGCTCTTTGTAACCAAGTTTATCTCAGTATAGCTTTTCATCCTCAAAAAGATGGTCAGGCAAAGAGGACTATTCAAAACTTAGAGGACATGTTGCAAGCTTGTGTTATCGATTTTAAAGGTAGTTGGGATGACCACTTACCATTGATTGAGTTTGCCTATAATAACAATTATCACTCCAGTATTCAGATGTCTCTGTTTGAGGCTCTCTATAAGAGGATATGTAGATCTCCTATTGGTTAGTTTGAGGCAGGTGAGGCTGATTTGATATGGACAGATTTAAAGTTTGATACGATGGAGAAAGTTCAGTTGATTAGGGTAAGGCTGAAGACAACCCAAAGCCATCAGAAATCTTATGCAAATATAAAGAGGAGAGACCTTGAGTTTGATGTTGGTGACTTAGTCTATTTGAAAATCTGTCTCATGAAGGGAGTGAAGTTATTTGGCAAGAAGGGGAAGCTCAGTCCCTGCTATATTGTCCCTTATAGAATTTTGAACCATTTCGGGAAGGTAGCTTATGAGCTAGAGTTGCCTGCAGATTTGGCTTCAGTGCATCCCGTGTATCATGTTTCATTATTAAGGAAATTTATAGGTGATTTAGCTGTTGTTGTTCCTTTAGAAAGTACAAATAGAAGGGGAAGCTCAGTCCCTGCTATATTGTCCCTTATAGAATTTTGAACCATTTCGGGAAGGTAGCTTATGAGCTAGAGTTGCCTGCAGATTTGGCTTCAGTGCATCCCGTGTATCATGTTTCATTATTAAGGAAATTTATAGGTGATTTAGCTATTGTTGTTCCTTTAGAAAGTACAAATGTTCAGGATAGTCTTTTCTATGATGAAGTCCAAGTTGAGATCCTTGATCATTAGATTCGTAGACTAAGGAACAAATAAGTCCCCTTAGTTAAAGTTCTATGGTGTAATTAGTCCATTGAGGGAGATACTTGGGAAGCATAAGAAGATATACATACCACGTACCGTCATCTTTTCTTTGTAAACTAAGTCTCAGCTTGAGGTATCAGTTTTCCTTAGATTGACTCTTTTCCATTCTCAGTTCCAGCTATATAACCATTCTCATGTTATTTTATGCATTCACGAAATTAGTTCAGTTCATGTATCATGTCTCAGACTCAGTTATGTATTCATGTTCCCAGTCATGCATTTTCAGTATATTATCTCAGTTGCCTTAGTTTAGTACTCTCAATCTAACTAGTCTCATTTAAGGATGAATGTTCCCAAGGGGGAGATATTACAATATCCCATACTATTCATAGCTTTGTTCAGTTTTTAGTTGAATGCATAAGGAGATAAAGGCCTAAAAATTTCACTAAGTGTTAGGGAATTAGTCATTTGTAAGGCTTCTAAACTTAGAGGATTCTCAACCTGGTCTTCTCGACCCAGAGTTGTTGGTTTTGTGCTAATTCATGTTGAGGGATATAAGAAGCATGTCTCGGAGAAGTTTCAAATTTTCTTGATATGGTTTGGGTCATGTTTGGATCACAGAACTTGAGGATTACCACGATAAGCCTGCGATGCGGCAGTAGTACCGATGGCATGCATATCGCATCGTGGTAAGGGAAATGCACTACCACGATAAGACCATGTCGCGGTAAGCTTATTTCATCCAGTTATAAATTTAAATGTCAGATGGGCCATTGGGTCTTTTCCCTCTGAACCCAATCGTTTAAACCACGACTTGGGCATTATCTAGGGCATAGTTTTGCCCTTCTTTTCCAATTATCCTCCCAAGATAACCATTCCCTTTCCTCAATAACATAAATTCAATTCCTTTCGCCCCAAAAAATTAATAATTCAAGTTTCCTAAGTTTAATAACCTTTAAGAAAGCATCAAGAATAGTATTTTTCCTTTCAATCTAAAAGCTTAAGGTATGTGGGGTGTTCATTCATGGGTCCTTTCACCCATGGAGCCCAAAAATTTTCTTTTAAACTAAAGAATCAATTTTTCTACTATTATGGTATTTTATATATCTTAAGATGGGTTTAATTCATGTTTTCATGGTGATTTTAATTCAATTCATCCCATGTATGATTCCATGCAAGATTTTGAATTCCTCATGCTATGAATTTTAGTTTCCCATGCTTTATTCAAGTGAACTCCATGATAAATCATAAATTTATGGTTCATAACAAGCATTCCCATGTTAAATTCTTGATCCCCACGTGTTTGATGAAATGTCTATGCTTATGGATTTTGAACCATCTTTCTTACTATAGTTTTTAAGCTTGTCATTGCATTCAGTGATCGTTCATAACTGGTGGGTTATGAACACCCAATACCTACGTGTTTTACATGATTTTCAGATTTTTGAGTATGATTCAGTAAAACCATGATTATTCCTATTTATTTAGTTATTATGATCATAATGAGCACTATCAGTCATGAAATCATGTTCAGTTAGACTCAGTCTAGTGTTAGTTCAGTTGGGAGTTAGATTTAGCAACGAGCAAACCCAGGGATAGGGGCTCACCAGGCAGTAGAGGGTGTGACCCTTAGTAGCAATCCCTAAGTTACTGAACTACATAGCTAGCGTAGGTTACAGTTATCTAACTTCAAGTTGAGGGTTGACAAGGAGTTCACCTACCAAGGTGACACCTATCTCATTAGAGAGACTTCCAGTTGAGGGTGACTCATTAGTCCTTCGAGACAACAGTTAGTGGATCCACACAACCAGTGTTAGTACCCGTGGCATGGTACTAACACCCTTCCAACTGGAGTTACAAGTTGGACCCCAATTAGATTAGATTGGGGCATGTAGGCTAGATGATACCTCCCACAGTTTCAATACAGTATTCAGTGTATATTCAGTTCAGGTTTTCTTGACCAAAGCATATAGATTTATAGTTATTCAGTTATACAAATTTTAGTCTTTTCAATTTATAGATTATTTCAGAAATATATATATGCTTGGTCTTGCATTCTAAGATATTACAGTTTTTATGCATTCATGCTCAGTTATTTTATGTTGTTCAGTTTGTCCTTATCTCATGTGCACAATACCCCATGCATTTTATCCAGGCCTTATCTCATATTCCAGTACACTTAAAGTATTGACCGCATACTCTTCATTACGCTATGTTGTCTTATAACATAGGTTTGGAGGCTCAGTTTCCCGATCAGAGTTAGACAGCCAGCGTTACTCAGTAGCCGCAGTGGTGAGTCCTCATCCATCGAGGATTTATTATCTCTCATTTATTACTTTAATATTTCATTATGTTCAGTTAGTCATAGTTAGTTGGAGGGTCTATCCCATTAATTCCTCAGTCAGTTAGAGACTTATCTGACAATCAGACAGTCAGTTAGACACTGATTTAGTAATCGGTCTTTTTAGTATTATCAGTTGTTTTAAATTGATAGTTATATTTTAGTATTTCATCAGATGTTTCAGACTGGTGGTTGAACCACATTTTCAGTATTCAGACTAGTATTACATTTAGGAGTTTATCTTTCGCACGCGTGTACTATTGCTATTTTATTCAATGCTCACACCAGGTACCAACTCATTGGTTAGCATGTGGTCACTTGTGACCGTAAGCATTATTATCACAGCTAGGGGGTAGACTCGGGCTGTGACATTGGTATTTTTGATTCCCTATTTTATGAGGAAATCCTGGTAGAGATCTTGGATTGGAAGGTTCGTCGATTGCAGATCAAAGACGTGGCTGATAACGCCCAAATTACAACTCTCGTTAGAAAGTGTAAGCGGTCGCTGTCAAATATAGAACCCAACTGGGTTGGGTGTCGAATCCCATAGGGAATACTTGGTCACTAAGTGTTGCAATTGTTAGTAGACTGTTGGTCAAAAATTCCACGGAAAAGGGGGGTTTTGATTTAGGCGTGAATTAATAATATCAAAGTAACGAATGAATGATTTGTTTAGTAAAGGTTAATCACAGAGAATAATAAGTTAGGGTTATGTCCACTTTGTAGTTTCTACTTCTCTATTAATTATGAGTAACGCGGAATTTAGACATGCATGCACTTATAGAGAATCGTATTCTAATTCTAAATCCAAGTGTTTCCCAACCATGCACTTATTTCACTTTAGCTCTCCCGAGCCTAAAGTGTATAACGAATGGTACAAATTCTCCAAGAAGTTAATCCGGTTAAGGCATTAACGTGTAAATAGAGGTTAGAAGCCCTATTTCCTTGTCACACTCTCTTTTCCAAACATGTAACTTTTCTTCCGAACAAGCTAATTCTAAAATGGCATGTTCTCTATGTTTGCAACCATGAGAATTTAATTAAAACGAAGAGAGTAATGATATAAGTAGCATACACATCAAGAATTCACAAACTCATAGCAATAGATAGTATCTTACAAGGTCTCCATAACCCTAACAGAGAAGTTTAGCTACTCATGAGTACAACGGAAATCACCATAGACATAATCATCATACCACAACTTAGAATAATCTTAGCGATGGGAATGATTCTTGGCATCAAAAGGGGAAGAACGTCGTTCTCCTATCCGATGCTCTAGCCTTAGCGTTTTTCTCTGTCTTAAACTTACAGAATCTGTAAACTGAATAAATAAAAAGTGATCGAATGAATGAATCAAAAAGAAATATGAAAAATTCCGCAAATAGGGTTTTTATAACATCCTTGTCCTACTAAGTTACTGTTGCATCCCTAAGTATTTAGAAATACTAATTTTGCCCGGGACAAGTTCTCCATGCATCACATTCAGTCCACAAGCTTCCAAAAGTTGCCTTCCCTCTTATGTGAAGTTTCCCTTTGCTGCCCAAAGGTCCACAAAGTGCTGAAATCTTCATCATTAATACCTGAAAAACATGCTAATCACATAGGTTAGCTCACTTAAAGGAAAATGGACTAAAAGTGCAGGAATTATATATTTTATCCTCAAAACTTAGCTAAAATATGGGTAAATTATGGTTCTTAGGGGTATAAATACGCCAAACATCACCACCCCACACTTAAAGCTTTGTTCGTCCTCGAACAAAATATTACGTCCATGCAAACATCTAACTAGAATTTCACAGTAGCAACACAAAATGTTCAACAAGACATGCACGGCAATCATTAACAAAGAGTAGGTTTCTTGATCACTCCTAGATACAATTCAACCTCCAACATAGACTCGTGAGGATGGTTAATTCATATCCACAAGTTAATCCACAAAGAATCATATAACACTACCCAAATATCATCAACCATGTGTGTCTCACACAAGATATCACCCATAATCACTCAAAAGTTTTGCATTATTCGAAACATGGGTATAAGACTCTCCTTTCTCTCACTCTCACAAAGAATTCTTATATTGCAACTGATGACCATATGCTTGCCCTTAGTGTAATGCTCTACTAATATCAGAATGCTAAGCTTAGGATCAAATAGGTCTTTACAGGTTGTAATGTAGGCTAAGGGACAGGTAGGACTATTTTGGCCAGAAATAGTGACTATGTTCCCTAAGCGCTTTAATACACTACAATATGTCATATACACCAACTCTTAACAACCACTCTACCTTCCTTTCATCTACCAACCCTTTTTCACCTAATTTGTTATTCAATCATAAACATAACTATTTATTTTTTTATTTAATTTTTTTTTAAACATCGCTATGATAGCCACTCTTTTTCACAACATTTTCAAGAACCAATACACTCTGAGACATTATTGTCACCAATTTCCTCTTATTTTGTCACATGATTCTACAATTTAAAGCGTTTAGGAATTTGGATCAAATTATGGTCTTGAAAAAAAAATGGATTAGGTTACATATGAGGCTGTCAAAGAAAATATCTAAAGGCTCAAAGGAGGTTCACTAGGATGATGTACAAAGGTAGGTAAAAAGAAGGTAAACAATTACAGGCTGCCAAAGAAATGCCTAAATCATCTCCTAAACTCACACTCTTTATTTCGCTTTACACACACACCAGGCAAGTTCTAGCATCAGTCACAACACAGAATATAATATATCCTCACACACACAAGGCACATGGTCAACTTTATTGGGAGAAGTATAGACTCTTGACCCAACAGATGAATGAATTAAACCACACAATTATCACACAGTGAGTCACACGTAGAGCCTAAATGTCTCAATAGTAATGATTTAGCACAAACTCCTTGTTATACTACCATGCCGTCTATCAGAACAATTTCATGCAAAATCTAAAAAAAAATCTAGAATTTAATAACTAATTACGACTAATTAACAAACAAGAACAAGAATAAATTGTAGGCAAAAAAGTACAATACAGCATACAAATACCAGCACCCCACACTTAGACGGGACACACTTTCCTCAGTGGAAAATAAATAAGGAAAACCTGATTAGTAGGACTCCTCATCTATGTCTGGGGTCATACCCCCTGCGTCGGAATCATCATCAGAGTCATCGTCATCAGAGTTGTCCTCCACGTCTGAGTTTGGTAGTCGGAGATCATCGTCAGTCGGCACATCATCATCGAGAGGTTCCTCAAAATGTACCCCTACTCCACACATATCCCGCGCATGCTCATTCATCGGGTAGTCATAGTCCAACTGCTGGAGCTCTGCATCAGTCGGAATACGACCTCCACTTATCATGGTAAACCTCGTCATGCCATATAGATGGCGAAAGAAGATTTCATCTCGAGCATGCCGCTCTGCAGTGGTAAGGTTGATGCCATGACCAGTTTCAGGCTCTTTAACTTTCGTAAGACCAACCTTCTTCGGGTTGTGTGGAAGCTTATGATCTGAAGGTTCCTCTTCAATGTTCTCCTTCCTTAAGATCGCAATCAACAAATTGCCAAAGCCGAAATAGAACCTTTTGTGCAGCCTTGCTTTACGCATTGACGATCGTATAACCACACCAATGTTGATGGGAATATTTGTCATCAGAGCGTACACCAAGCATACTCGATCACGTGTGATCTTTGTGTACTGTGTCCCAGGAATCAAGTAAGAGTTGACTATCCTCAACCATATACGAGCTTCTCTGTTCAAGGAAGCATACGGGAAGGTATTGTGCTGACCGTTATCCTTGTGATGACTCCACCGGGACATGGACCTTGTTCTGCACAGTGTGTGTCTGATTGTCCTATAGGGAGGTCTGTGATAAAGGTCCTTGAGCGGTGATGGATCCACAGATGGAAGACCCAGAAAAGAGTTGAAAAACTCCGCATTCAGTTGCAAGACTTGGCCCCGAATCTTCACCTCACTTCCGGTAGTCTTTGGGGACCAATTGGCATAGAACTCTCACGTTAGATCAAGATTGCATTCCACCATATCTCGGAAAATGAAATCAAGATTTAGTGCCATGATTTTCGCCAATATACGGGGCTCTCTCTTTGCTAGATTCTCCTTCTGCATCAAATCCACGTGAACATATTTTTTCACTTTGTTGTTCTTGTACCACTCCTTTCCTTCCTCCTCTAGGACCCATTTTATCCCGAAAGTGCGTCGAGGTATTTGTAGAGAGGAGGACTCAGCTTGATCTTTTCTTCCCCTTTTCTGAACTTTCTGCGAGGTGGACACTTTTTCTTTTCCTTGTCATCCTTTTGGGGACATTCTACCTGAGATTAAAATAAAGTCATGTTAGCTTCATCTCGGAAGATTCAATCGATAAGCAAACAGTAATGGCACCACCCCACACTTAATTTGTTAGCACAGACTAATTAAGTGAGTGATGCCGATTACTCAGACTTCATCGACATACATTTAGGCGATATGTTCCAACAACATGTTTAGCACAGTCATACTTTCATGTAATCTTTGAATATCCTTTCCAACTTTGTTTCATGTAATCTTAACTATACTTTCATGTTTGGATTAATGCACTTCTTGAATAAGACTACCACATAGAGATCGTATCAAGTTATTGCAGAGAAATAATCACAACATCATATGCTCGTGGTCAATCATGATCGTTATCTCGATGAATGAGTCATTCAAACATTCAAGCTTTCAACTTTCACGATTACGCATTAACTTCACAATTTTGACTCCATAAAAATATGATAGTGTATAACAATCAAGTACAAGTCAGAACAAAGTCAAGAACACCCACACACATTCTTTTACTCAATCTAGATGTATCATAACAAACCAATAATATTCTTATCACCAAACACCACTTCAAAATCTAAAATACCATTATAAACGTAGTATTGCAACAACTACGGAATATAAAAGAATAACTTACTTGGTGATGGTTTGGGAAGATGATCTTGCAAGATTAGATGAGCAAAAAGAAAATTTTTAAGAGATTTGGCAAGCTTAGGCGGCGCCTAGGTTGAGCAAACAAGTGCATTTTGTTCTAAGGTTGAAGATCTATTTATAGACTAAGCCATGGGTCGGGTTTGATCCATGTAAAATTGGGTTAGGAGACAAAAATGCATAAGTAGGAGGCGCCTAATGCTTTGCCTATGCTTAGCATAGGCGGCGCCTTTGTCAATGCCTAGTTGGGCATAGACGGCGCCTTTGCCAATGCCTTGTTGAAACAGTGAGCATAGGCAATGGCATAGGCGGCGCCTATGGTATTTCCTAGATTATCATAGGCAATGCCTTGTCCGTTGCCTATGTGAGGCAGTGAGCATAGGCAATGGTATAGGCCTTGCCTTATCCATTGCCTAGATTAGCATAGGCCTTGCCTTGTCCATTGCCTAGATTAGCATAAGCAATGCCTAACCAATAGTATTTGCTCCATCATTCCTAGCTTACCACCCTTAGCATGGCTCACTTTCAAATCAAAATTTTAGGACCAATCTCCTCCTTTATACATCTTTCACCTACACTTAATTAAAAACAACAAGAAAATGATTAGACGGATGGGTTTCCTCCCACCAAGCGCCTTCGTTTTGGTCGTGGCTCGACTCTTCTTTTTGGATTTTTATTTAGCAAAAACAAACTCCTAGTAAAACAAAACTATTAAAAATGATGGGTTGCCTCCCATGTAGCGCTTGATTTATTGTCGCGGCACGACATAGTTATCTCGATTACTTTAGACTTCATCGAGATAGACGGTGGCTATACATTTTATCGAGTCAAGTGGACCGATATATTGCTTCACTCGTTGGCCATTCACCTTAAAGACACCACCATCATTGTTTTCTAACTCTACTACTCCAGACGAGTAGACTTGGCTAATTTTAAATGGACCAGACTATCTAGACTTCAACTTACCTGGAAATAGCTTCAGTCTGGAGTTGAAAAGAAGTATCAAATCATCCTTCTGTAAGTTTCGTTGGATAATCCTCCGATCATGGTACTTTTTCATCCGTTCCTTGTAGAGGTCTGCTATTTCATACGCGTGTAGAAAGAATTCATCCATCTCATTCAGCTGTTCCAATCTCAGATTAATAGCATCATCCCAATTCAGGTTAAGCCGCTTCAACGCCCATAGCGCTTTATGTTCGAGCTCGATTGGCAAGTGACAAGCCTTCCCATAAACTAGTTGGTAAGGTGACATACCAATTGGTGTCTTGAACGCAGTCCTATAAGCCCATAAGGCATCATCCAGCTTTCGGGACCAATCCTTCCTACTAGCATTTACAGTCTTAGCAAGGATCAGCTTGATCTCACAATTAGAAACCTCTACCTGCCCACTAGTTTGTGGGTGGTAAGGTGTAGCTACCTTGTGTTGCTTGACCCCATATTTCACCAACACATCTCTGAACAGCTTGTTGCAAAAGTGTGATCCTCCATCGCTTATGATGGTACGTGGTACCCCAAAACGAGAGAAGATATTTCTCTTTAAGAATGCTACAACACGCTTACCTTCATTATCAGCCAGCGCTACCGCTTCGACCCATTTGGATACATAATCCACAGCAACTAGGATATATTTCATCCCAAACGAATTCACAAATGGGCCCATGAAATCAATACCCCATACATCAAATAGCTCCACTTCAAGAATTTTAGACATGGGCATCTCATAGTGCTTTGAAATCGCGCCTTGCCTCTGACACTGATCACATCTTCTCACAAAATCATAGGCATCCTTGAATAATAAAGGCCAATAATAGCCGCTTTGCAATACCTTCCTGGATGTCCGATCACCTGCATGGTGACCCCCAACTTGGGAAGCATGACTTGCTTCCAAGATGCTAGGAACCTCCACATCAGAGATGCATCGCCTAATAACACCATCAGCACATCGTCGAAAAAATACGGTTCATCCCAGAAGAAGTGTTTCACATCCTGCATGAACTTTCTCTTTTGATGAAAGGAGAGATTCTCAGGCATCACTTTACTTACCACGTAGTTCGCAAAGTCTGCATACCACGGTAAGTCTTCCACCATAGTGGCTAGGATCTCTTCGTCGGGAAATGCATCATCAATCTCAAGGTCGGGTTGCTCTATGTGCTCACTCTCAAGCCTAGATAGATGATCAGCTACTTGGTTTTTGCAACCTTTTCTATCCTTTACCTCGAAATCAAATTCTTGAAGCAATAACACCCACTAAATTAGCCTTGGCTTAGCATCCTTCTTTGCCATTAAATATCTCAGAGCCGCATGATCTGTATGAACCACCACTTTGGTTCCCAACAAGTAAGCATGGAACTTTTCAAAAGCATAAACAACTGCTAGAAGCTCTTGTTTTATGACGGTATAGTTCTTATGGGATCCATTAAATGACTTGCTCGCATAGTATATTGGATAAAATAGCCTTTCTCTTTTCTGACCAAGTACAGCACCCAAAGCTACCCCACTTGCATCACATATCACTTCAAACGGTAGAGACCAATCGGGTGCTACAATAATAGGAGCTTCAACTAGCTTCCCTTTGAGGCATTCAAATGCCTTCAAGCAATCTTCACCGAAGTCGAACTTTGCATCCTTCTCCAAAAGTTTGCATAATGGACTAGCAATCTTGGAGAAGTCTTTAATAAACCTCCGATAAAAACCTGCATGACCGAGGAAACTACGAACTCCCATTACAGAAATTGGAGGTGGTAGTTTTTCGATAACTTCAATCTTGGCTCGATCCACCTCAATTCCTCTTTCAGAGAATTTATGCCCAAGAACAATGCCTTCCTTTACCATAAAATGACACTTCTCTCAGTTTAGCACCAAGTTGAATTCAACACATCTCTGAAACGCCATACTCAGATTTGCCAAGCATGATTCAAACGACTCACCTACTACTAAAAAATCGTCCATGAACACCTCCAAGGTGTCTTCAACCATATCAGAAAAATGGACATCATACAACGCTGAAAAGTGGCAGGTGTGTTACATAACCCAAATGGCATACGTTTGAAAGAAAACATACCATACAGGCATGTAAAAGTTGTCTTATCTTGATCTTCAGGAGCAATGCAGATCTGATTATAGCCGGAATACCCATCTAAGAAACAAAACCATCCCTTCCCTACCAATCGATCAAGAATTTGGTCCATGAATGGCATTGGGAAGTGATCCTTTAGCGTCCACGAATTCAGCTTTCGATAGTCCATGCACACTCTCCACCCTGTGATAGGTCTGAGTGGAATTAGCTCATTCTTTTCGTTTGCGACTACCGTCATGCCCCCTTTCTTGGGCACACATTGTACCGGACTCACCCATTTACTGTCGGAGATTGGATACACTACCCCAGCATCTAACCACTTAATAATTTCTTTCTTCACCACCTCTTTCATAGGTGGATTCAAACGACGTTGATGCTCAATTGTGGGCACGCAATCTTCTTCGAGCTGAATATTGTGCATACATATCCCAGGAGGGATACCAATGATATCAGCAATAGTCCAACCAATGGCTCTCTTGTATTTTTTTAGAACAGAGATGAGAGCCGCTACTTGTTGTTCACCTAAATCAGCCGCAACAATAACCGGAAGTGTATCACTACTTCCCAAAAATGCATACTTCAGGTGGCTGGGTAGCTCTTTCAATTCTAGCACAGGTGGTTCTTCAATGGATGGCTTTACTGGTGGTGAAGGTCGATTCTTAAGATCAAGGTCCAGCTTCTTAGGAGCATGATAATATGACCCTATTCCTGTTAGAGCACAAATAGTTTCTTCATATTCTTCAACATTCTCACACTCAAAATTTATAAGCATAGCAGCCAATGGATCAACAATCAGCTGCTTCTCTACAGATCATTTTTTCTTATCTTCATAATAAACATCAGCTACAGAGAACACATTCATATCTTTGGGCTGCTTCATTGATTTGCATACATCAAAACGGACCACTTCGTCATTCATCCGAAATAAAAGCTCATTAGCTCTTAAATCAATAAGCACACTTCCTGTTGCAAGGAAAGGATGCCCCAAGATTATGGGAACTTCAGAATCTACCTCACAATCCAAAATAACCAAGTCTGCAGGAAAAATGAAGGTAGAAACCTTCACCAATACATCATATAAGATACCAACAGGTCGTTTTACCGACCTATCAGCCATCACGAGCCGCATATTGGTTGGTGAAAGATCGCCCAACCCCAAATTTCTATAAATAGATAGAGGCATCAAATTGATGCTAGAACCCAAATCGCACAATGCCTTAGCAAAATCCAACGATCCAAATGTGCAAGGAATAGTAAAAGCACCAGGATCTTCCTTCTTCTATACTAAAGACCTCGTGGCAATTGCTCTGCATTGATGAACATTATCTGCCAGCTCGTAGCTTGCTGCCCGCTTCTTTGTCAAAAGGTCCTTCATGAATTTAGCGTACCCAGGCATCTGTTCCAGCGCCTCCACCAAAGGAACATTAATAGTCAGCTGCTTTAACATAGTCATGAATTTACTGAACCTGGTGTCATCAGCTTTCTTCTTCAGTCTCTGAGGAAAAGATGGTGGTGGAAAGGGAATAGTTTTCTCTACCACTTCCTTTTTATCTTGCTTCAGATTATCAATCTTTTCAGGATGGTGACGTCTAAGTGTAGTGTCATGAACGTTCTGACTTTCATCTTCTACAGAATCATCACAATCTGCTTCAATCACATTCTCTTCTGTATTATCAACCACCTGCTTGCCTTTGGATGGATTTTCCAACACCTTACCACTCCTAGTAGTAATATCCATACATGATCCATCATTCCTTGGATTTTGCACGGTGTATCTAGGTAGGGTGCCAGCTTTTCTTTGATTGAATGCCGCTGATAGTTGACTCAATTGTTGTTCCAACTATTTTATTGAAGTGGAATGCGAATCAACCAATTAATTTATTGAGGACAAATCATTTTTTACCTCCGTTACTCCCGTGTTGGTTGCCTCCACTCCTTTAAACAGCTTAGCCATCATATCTTCCATGGACATCTTCCCAGGGCCAGATGTCGCGGCCTCACGATTACCAGGAGGAACATACAAACCACTCCTATCAGTCTTATTCTTGTATACGTATTTATCATAATAGTTCCGACCTTGGTTTCCTTGGGCATTGCCTCGGAAATGTAACACCCCATAAATTTTTTTCGTACACTTATCGCGATTATATGGAGTCCTAAAGGCTTGCGTATGGGTTAAATTAAGTTTATGGTGTTCGGAAGTATCCCGTCAATAGTTGTATGTGTAGGTATTGGAATAATCTTTCCAACGATATAAATTTTGCCCAAAACAGAGGAGTATTACATATAAGCGAGCACATTCAAAATTTCAAAACGGTGGCCGGGAAGCCTGTGAACAGTAAATCTGCAGGAAAATTACTGCAGCTAGGCAATTTTTTTTGGATCAACTTTAGACGATCATAACTCCATGTACAAAAAGAACTGTGTGAGATGATATATATTGAAGAAAATCTCCGAGAGTATTCTTTCCGATGAAATTGGTTTCATCCAAATCCAATGTCTGAGTAAGGATCTATACCCGTTTTACTACAGCCTATCAAAAAAAAAAATTAGAATTTTGGGACAGATTTTTGGGTCAACTTTAAACGACCATAACTCCTTTTACAGGAAGAGATGGGTGGTATACTTTATATGAAAATGAAATATCTTTGAATTATATTTCCAATTCAATTGGTTTCACCCAAATCCAATACCAGAGCAAAGAGTTATGATCGATTTACTTCAGCCTGTCAAAACTGTCCACTGGGGACAGATTCGGATTTATTTAAATTTTTAGGGCAAAATGGTCATTTTCTATTACCTCTTGGACGAAAAATTGGTCTTTATAAACATACACTTAGCCTCATATATATCATATATCATCCAATTATTAAGACAAGGTGAAACCCTAGCCTAATTTCAACTTCAAATATTTTGTGATTCAATCGTAGAAAATTCGAATTGGTTCCGTAGTTGTGTTCACCATCTCGAAAGCTTCGATAAGCACCCCATGGTTATGTAAGGAGGATTCTAAATACAAGAGTTCATTGTTAAGGTATGAATATTTTTTATTCTTGATTCTTATCCATGAATAAGTATTGATAAGGGATTATGAGTATTGTCTTGATGTTGGAAGATAACTAGAAACATAGTTATGAATTGTTTTGTATAAATTGTTAGTAGTAAATTATGGAAGTTGTTGTATTGGATTATGGAGGATGAATTGTGGTGATATATCATTATATTAGTGGTTATGTATGCCTAGTGATCATGTTGGTATTGGATGGTGATTAAGAGGGGAAATAAAGGCTAAGAGTGATGTTGAGGGATATTGCATGAAAATGCATGATATGTGAATGTAATAAGAGTATAAGAGGATGTATGTAGCACTCTTATTGATGAGTTAAAGGATAAATTCCGAGACATTATTTGGTGAAGTTAATACCTAAATGGTAAGGTTTGGTTGCTAATACTAGTTTGCCACAAATGACTTATTGTAGATAAGTGTCCGAAGAGTACGGGAAGTCAAGTTGGACTTGTATTGAAGTGGTTATATCAAGGTATGTAAGACATACTATATCTAATCTTTGGCATGAATAATGACCCATGACACTCTCAAGTAAGCTTCCAACATTGTCCTATGACACATGACACATAATAACATCATATGATCTTCGACACTACCAATTGAACTTGTTTTCACTTTTAAGATGTCCGGCTAGTCAAAAAAATGTCCATATACTATTGTTGACTCCGAAATGGTTTAATGAGGTATCCATGATTTTCTACTTCATTTTCATGATATTTATTACCTATTTACATGTTTTTCCTATTGAGGTATCATGGTTTCAAGTTCCATAAGGCGTGACCACAAAGTAACCAATCTCAAAGATTAATTAAAGTAAGAAATAGAATGTCTTTATTTTAAATTGTTGATATGATGTATTGTATTAGTACCACTGATCAGTTGGCCATTGTATTATAAAGATTATGTATATATGCTATTCTAGGGGTGGTCCCTGATGTATTGTATTAGTACCACTGATCAGTTGGCGATTGTATGACATATGTTATGTATTGATAAGGAATACGGGAAGTAATGATATGAAAGTAATGTGCAGGTATCCCACCAGCTCTTTTAAGTGTGGTCTACTCATACTGTTTATTCACTGGTATCTGGGTTCTGTTGATCTTTTGTATCTCATCTTGATACTCACTGCCTTACATACTCAGTACATATTTTCGTACTAACGTCCCTCACGGGGGACCTGTAGTCATGCCTGCAGGAACAGGTACTTCAGGTCGTACACCTCCGCAGTAAGAGCCAGGAAATTATGTTGATAGTGGTGAGCTCCAGTTGTTTCGGGGCATCCCAAGTCGTTTCTATATGTATTTTTGGTATTTGTATAAAAGTCTTTTGTGGGCGGGATTTTGTCCCGACCCTAACTCAGTTGTGTATCTATGTAGAGGCTTTTGTAGACATATTGTACATCCATAGGAGTGTTTGGTTGATAGACGTGATGGCTTTGACGGCTAATTACTATTTATATATATATATGCGTGTCTGTTGGGCTGATACAGGTACTGTTTTCTTCTATTTACAACGAAGTGCTGCCCAAATTTCTAATTTTCATAAGTAATGTAAATGTGAAAGTATAGGTTATGAACGGGTTCTCCCGGGCCTCCTCGGCTACGGGTGCCAGTCCGCTCCAATGGGATTTGGGGCGTGACAGAAGTGGTATCAGAGAAGTTCATCCTAGTGAGTCTACAAAGCCGTGTCTACGTAGAATCTCATTTATCGGTGTGTTGTGCACCACATCTATAAACAGGAGGCTATTGGTCATTTAGGGATTGTTTCCATTCTCCATTTCTTAGATCGTGCAATAGAGCCCATATTAGAGATAAAGTCATAATCGATCGCTTAATCCAATTGTTTTTTTTATTTATTATAGTAACGATGCCGGTTATAAGGAGAAAGAATAAGTGGAAGCGAGTAGATGTAGTGGCCGGAGAAGGTACTAGTAAGTCACCACCGGCACAAGCTGAACAAAGTGAGTCTCAAGCTGAGCATATATCAGGAGCTTCTTCTCCTCTGGAAGGGCCATCTATTAATGTTGTTGATCGAGATTTGAGGGATGCAGTACAACTTCTGACGCGTATAGTTTCCGGTCAAGTTCAAGGGCAAGCTATTCCTACCACGGGTTCTAGTGGTACGGATAGAGCAGCTAGCCTTCGGACACAGGATTTTCTAAAACTGGATCCTCCTACTTTTACCAGATCAAATATTAACGAAGACCCGAAGGACTTAGTCGATCAAACCCAAAGGGCTCTAGATGTTATGCACATATCCGGTAAAGAGGTGGTTGAGCTAGCAGCATATAGAATGAAATGAGAGGTTATATTATGGTACGAGGATTGGAAATGATCTAGGGGTATTGATGCACCTCCAACTACGTGGGGAGAGTTCAAAGATGCATTTATTGATCATTATCTTCCATTTGAGACTCATCAGGCCCGTGCAGATCAATTCTTAAATCTTCGTCAGGGTAATATGAGTGTAAGGGAGTATAGTCTTCGATTTAACTCCTTGTCTCAATATGCTTCTAATGTGGTAGCTACTATGGATGACAGAGTTCATCACTATGTGGATAGATTGGAACCATACTTGGTTAGAGATTGTACCATTGCTGCTTTGAACAAGGACATGGATATAGCGAGGATACAAGATTTCGCTCAGAAAATGGAAGATCAGAGGCAAAGAAGAAGAACCCAGGAATCAGAAAAAGGATATTCTAAGCGGGCCAGAGCTATAGGGCAGTTTATGGCATCTCAGGGAGGTTTTAGGCCTTCGTTCTCTCATAGATTGCCTAGCCCGTTATCTTCTTATCCTTCAATTAGAGCTCCACCATAATTTCAAAGGTTCAGAGGTAATCAGTTCGGGCAAAACAGTGAAAATCAGAGTTCGCGAACAGTGGGGTATCAAGGGCAAGGGAGTATGAGTCAATTGAGACCTCCACGACACCCGTGCCCTATATGTAGAAGATTTCACTTTGGCGAATGTCATCTTGGAACGAACAATTGATTTTGGTGCGGTAAGCCGGGGCATATGGCTAGAGATTGCCCATGCAGGACCATAGGTGGTATAACACGACCTACCGGATCAGCTGTTGCGTCATCATCGGTGCCTCCTTTGAGTAGGGGTACACAACCTATGGGTCAAGGTAGAGGTGATAGAGGAGCAACTAGTTCTAGCGGAGCTCAGAACTGTGTGTATGCCCTAGCAGATCGGCAGAATTTAGAGGCTTCTCCAGTCGTGGTTACAGGTACGTTGTCCATCTTTGCATTTGATGTGTATGCCTTAATTTATCCTGGTTCTACATTATCGTATGCTACTCCTTTGGTTGTGGGAAGGTTCGGAAGAACACCCGAATTATTAGCCAAGCCATTTGAAGTATCAACGCCAGTGGGGGAATCTCTTATAGCTAGGAATGTTTATCGAAATTGTGTTGTGAATATTTGTGGTCGTGATATGATGGCCGATCTTGTTGAGTTAGAAATGGTAGATTTTGATGTTATTATGGGCATGGATTGGTTAGTGTCATGTTATGCTACAGTAGATTGCCGTTCTAAGAAGGTATATTTCCATTTCCCAAATAAGGCAGTCCTTGAATGGAAGGGTAATGTTGGTGCGCCGAGAGGTAGATTTATTTCTTACTTTAAGGCAAGAAAAATGATTTCCAAGGGGTACATATACCATTTGGTTAGAGTAAGGGATATAGAGGCAGAGCCGCCAACTTTTCAGACCGTTCTGGTTGTGAATGAATTTCCTGATGTATTTCCTGAAGAACTACCAGGTTTACCTCCTGAACGAGAAGTGGAGTTTGGTATTGATATGTTGCCAGACACACAGCCAATCTCAATTCCTCCTTATAGAATGGCACCAGCAGAGTTGCGAGAATTGAAAGAGCAACTGAAAGACTTGCTAGAGAAGGGATTCATCAGGCCTAGTATATCCCCTTGGGGAGCACCAGTATTGTTTGTGCGTAAGAAAGATGGTTCGCTGAGGATGTGTATTGACTATCGGCAATTGAATAAGGTGACTATCAAGAATAAATACCCTCTTCCCTGAATTGATGATTTATTTGACCAGTTGCAGGGTGCCCAGTGTTTTTCCAAGATTGACTTGAGATCAGGCTATCATCAAGTGAGAGTCAAGGATAAAGATATACCCAAGACAGCTTTCCGAACACGGTATGGTCATTATGAATTCCTGGTTATGTCATTCGAGCTGACAAATGCACCCGCAGTTTTTATGGATCTGATGAATAGGCTGTTTAAGCCGTTTCTAGATGTGTTTGTGATAGTTTTCATAGATGATATTCTGGTCTACTCTAGATCATAAGAGGATCATGTTAATCACTTAAGGCAGGCGTTACAGATTCTTCGTGATCGTAAGTTGTATGCAAAGTTTTCTAAATGTGAGTTTTGGCTCAAGTCAGTGGCATTTTTGGGCCATATTGTATCCAGTGAAGGCATAAAAGTTGACACTCAGAAGATTGAGGCTGTGAAGAATTGGCCAAGACCCACGACGCCTACGGAGATTCGTAGTTTCCTCGGGTTGGCAGGTTATTATAGAAGGTTTGTTGAAGGTTTTTCTTCTATTTCTGCACCCTTGACTAAGTTGACGCATAAAGCCTCCAAGTTTCAATGGAATGATGCCTGTGAAAAGAGTTTCCAAGATCTGAAGAGCAAGTTGACTTCTACACCGGTATTGGTACTTCCTGAAGGCACAGAAGGGTATGCAATGTACTGTGATGCTTCGAGAATTGTCTTAGGATGCGTATTAATGCAACATGGTAGAGTAATAGCCTATGGCTCTAGACAGTTGCGACCACATGAGAGGAATTATCCCACGCATGATCTTGAGCTAGCCGCAGTTGTATTTGCTTTGAAGATATGGCGCCACTACTTATATGGGGTTCATGTTAACATATATACTGATCATAAGAGCCTGCAATATATCTTCAGTCAGAAAGATCTAAACTTGAGGCAGCGGAGATGGCTTGAATTGTTGAAAGATTACGATGTTGATATCTTGTATCATCCAGGGAAAACGAATGTGGTAGCGGATGCACTGAGTCGTAAGTCTAAAATGGCATCTATAGAAAAGTAGGGGATGATTAAGGATCTTCACCAACTAGCTAATTTGGGAGTTCGACTTCTCGAAACTCCAGATGAAGAGGTTATTGTATGTAATGTAGCGGAATCTTCATTGATAGCTGAAGTGAAAGAGAAGTAGTATGCAGATCCAATTTTATTGCAGCTTAAGGAGGATGTGCAGAGTGGCACGACAAAGGCATTTGAGCTTACGTGAGAAGGATTGCTTCAGTGTCAGAATCGTTTATGTGTACCTGATGTAGTTGAGCTAAGAAAGAGAATTATGACAGAAGCACACTGTTCAAGGTATTCCATCCATCCAGGGTCGACTAAGATGTATCAAGATTTGAAAGCAATATATTGGTGGAATGACATGAAGAAGAATATTGCCGAATTTGTAGCTGAATGTCCGAATTGTCAAAGAGTCAAAGTAGAACACCAGAAACCCGGTGGTTACATGCAATGTATAGATCTTCCAGTCTGGAAGTGGGACAAGATCAATATGGATTTCATCACGAGTTTGCCTCGTACATTTCGGAAGTTTGATTCCATATGGGTGATCATTGATAGGCTTACCAAATCCACGCACTTCTTACCAGTTAAGACAACTTATACGGCGGAAGAGTATGCGAAGTTGTATATTAAGGAGATCGTTCGGTTACATGGAGTTCCAATTTCCATTATATCCGATCGAGAAGCCCAATTTATTACGAATTTCTGGAAGTCTTTTCAAAGGAGTTTGGGGACACAAGTAAATCTAAGTACGACTTTTCATCCTCAAACGGACGGACAAGCGAAACGTACCGTCCAGACACTTGAATATATGCTACGAGCATGAGTATTAGATTTCAAAGGCAACTGGGATGATCACCTACCTCTTATCGAGTTTGCCTACAATAATAGCTATCATTCAAGTATCAAAATGGCACCATATGAAGCATTGTATGGAAGAAAGTGTAGATCGCCAATAGGATGGTTTAAAGCAGGTAATGCGGTCTTGTTTTGACCGGATCTTGTTTATCAAGCAATGGAGAAGGTTAAAGTGATCCAACAATGGCTTGAAACAGCTCAAAGTCGACACAAATCTTATACGGATGTTAGAAGAAGAGGACTTGAGTTTTCTATCGACGATTGGGTATTCTTGAAAGTATCACCAATGAAAGGAGTGATGAGGTTTGGCAAGAAAGGAAAGTTAAGTCCACTATACATAGGTCCGTACAAGATCATTCAAAGATTTGGACAAGTTGCTTATGAGTTAGAGCTACCTCAAGAGCTCTCAGCAGTTCATCCCATATTTCATGTTTTGATGCTTCGCAAGTACATCGGAGATACATCGCACATCACTACTATGGAAGATGTACAAGTTACAGAAGATCTCAGTTTTGAAGAAATGCCTATTGCTATTCTTGATCGCCAAATTAAAAAGATAAGGAATAAAGAGATAGCATCGGTAAAAGTACTTTGGAGGAATCAACAAGTTGAGGAGATCACATGGGAAGCCGAGGAAGCGATGAAGATTAAGTACCCTTAACTATTCAACGATGAGGAGGAAGTTCATGAGACGAAAGAAGAACAATAACAGGTAAGTGTTTATTTTTATGCAAGTATGTTATGATGATGAATATGTTAATTGTAAGCTTGGACATGTCTTAATTGAGTAACTATGCTAAAATTCGAGGACGAATGTTCTTAAGGGGGGAAGAATGTAACATCCCGTAAATTTTTTTCGTACACTTATCGCGATTATATGGAGTCCTAAAGGCTTGCGTATGGGTTAAATTAAGTTTATGGTATTCGGAAGTATCCCGTCAATAGTTGTATGTGTAGGTATTAGAATAAGATTTCCAACGATATAAAGTTTGCCCAAAAAGAGGAGTATTTCATATAAGCGAGCACATTCGAAATTTCAAAACGGTGGCCGGGAAGCCTGTGAACAGTAAATCTGCAGGAAAATTACTGCAGCTAGGCAATTTTTTTTGGATCAACTTTAGACGATCATAACTCCTTGTACAAAAAGAACTGTGTGAGATGCTATATATTGACGAAAATCTTCGAGAGTCTTCTTTCCTATTAAATTGGTTTCATCCAAATCCAATGTCTGAGTAAGGATCTATACCCGTTTTACTACAGCCTATCAAAAAAAAAAAACAGAATTTTGGGACAGATTTTTGGGTCAACTTTAAACGACCATAACTCCTTGTACAGGAAGAACTGGGTGGTATACTTTATATGAAAATGAAATACCTTTGAATTATATTTCTAATTCAATTGGTTTCACCCAAATCCGATACCGGAGAAAAGAGTTATGATCGATTTACTTCAGCCTGTCAAAACTGTCCACTGGGGACAGATTCGGATTTATTTAAATTTTTAGGGCAAAATGGTCATTTTCTATTACCTCTTGGACGAAAAATTGGTCTTTATAAACATACACTTAGCCTCATATATATCATATATCATTCAATTATTAAGAGAAGGTGAAACCCTAGCCTAATTTCAACTTCAAATATTTTGTGATTCAACCGTAGAAAATTCGAATTGGTTCCGTAGTTGTGTTCACCATCTCGAAAGCTTCGAGAAGCACCCCATGGTTATGTAAGGAGGATTCTAAATACAAGAGTTCATTGTTAAGGTATGAATATTGTTTATTCTTGATTCTTATCCATGAATAAGTATTGATAAGGGATTATGAGTATTGTCTTGATGTTGGAAGATAACTAGAAACATAGTTATGAATTGTTTTGTATAAATTGTTAGTAGTAAATTATGGAAGTTGTTGTATTGGATTATGGAGGATGAATTGTGGTGATATATCATTATATTAGTGGTTATGTATGCCTAGTGATCATGTTGGTATTGGATGGTGATTAAGAGGGGAAATAAAGGCTAAGAGTGATGTTGAGGGATATTGCATGAAAATGCATGATATGTGAATGTAATAAGAGTATAAGAGGATGTATGTAGCACTCTTATTGATGAGTTAAAGTATTACTTCCGAGACATTATTTGGTGAAGTTAATACCTAAATGGTAAGGTTTGGTTGCTAATACTAGTTTGCCACAAATGACTTATTGTAGATAAGTGTTCGAAGAGTACGGGAAGTCAAGTTGGACTTGTATTGAAGTGGTTATATCAAGGTATGTAAGACATACTCTATCTAATCTTTGGCATGAATAATGACCCATGGCACTCTCAAGTATGCTTCCGACATTGTCCTACGACACATGACACATAATAACATCATATGATCTTCGACACTACCAATTGAACTTGTTTTCACTTTTAAGATGTCCGGCTAGTCAAAAAAATGTCCATATACTATTGTTGACTCCGAAATGGTTTAATGAGGTATCCATGATTCTCTACTTCATTTTCATGATATTTATTACCTATTTACATGTTTTTCCTATTGAGGTATCATGGTTTCAAGTTCCATAAGGTGTGACCACAAAGTAACCAATCTCAAAGATTAATTGAAGTAAGAAATGGAATGTCTTTATTTTAAATTGTTGATATGATGTATTGTATTAGTACCACTGATCAGTTGGCCATTGTATTATAAAGATTATGTATATATGCTATTCCAGGGGTGGTCCCTGATGTATTGTATTAGTACCACTGATCAGTTGGCCATTGTATGACATATGTTATGTATTGATAAGGAATACGGGAAGTAATGATATGAAAGTAATGTGCAGGTATCCCATCAGCTCTTTTAAGTGTGGTCTACTCATACTGTTTATTCACTGGTATCTGGGTTATGTTGATCTTTTGTATCTCATCTTGATACTCACTGTCTTACATACTCAGTACATATTTCTGTACTGACGTCCCTCACGGGGGACCTGTATTCATGCCTGCAGGAACAGGTACTTCAGGTCGTACACCTCCGCAGTAAGAGCCAGGACATTCTGTTGATAGTGGTGAGCTCCAGTTGTTTCGGGGCATCCCAAGTCGTTTCTATATGTATTTTTGATATTTGTATAAAAGTCTTTTGTGGGCGGGAGTTTGTCCCGACCCTAACTCAGTTGTGTATCTATGTAGAGGCTTTTGTAGACATACTGTACAACCATAGGAGTGTTTGGTTGACGTGATGGCTCTGACGGCCAATTACTATTTATATATATATATATATATACGCGTGTCTGCTGGGCTGATACAGGTACTGTTTTCTTCTATTTACAACGAAGTGCTGCCCAAATTTCTAATTTCCATAAGTAATGTAAATGTGAAAGTATAGGTTATGAACGGGTTCTCCCGGGCCTCCTCGACTACGGGTGCCAGTCCGCTCCAATGGGATTTGGGGCGTGACAGGAAACCCCCTGATTATTCAAATAATTTACTTCCTCCTCAGAATTGGATTCATCTCTTGCCTGTGATACAACAGCCTTAACCTTTTCGGTCTTCCCTGATAATAAATGCTTGGTAAGAAGATCAATCTGCATTTTCATGTGAGCCATATCCTGGTCACGTTCCTCTTCTCTTCACCTTTGTTCTGCCGTCAAGCCAATAGATACAGTAGAGCTTGCTACCTCAGAATCCCTGGTATGCCAAGTTCTACTCTACTTTGTCATACGATCTAGCATATTACTTGCCTCAATAAAAGTAAGGTCCATGAATGACCCACCTGCAGCATTATCAACCACTGGCTTAGTCACCAAATTCAAAGACCTGTATAATATCTCCATCAAGTGGATATTGGTCATCTGATGGTTTGGGCACCGCATAAGCTTCTTCTTGAACCTCCCCCATGTTTCGTGGAGAGCTTCAGTTGGAAGCTGTCGAAAATTGCTGATCTCATCTCTTAATTGTGCTCTTTTGGATGGCGAAAAGAATCTTTCTAGGAAAGCGTCTTTCAGTTGCCTCCAATTAGTAATAGAATCAGGAGTTAGCCCGTTCAACCATAGAGTTGCCTCTCCAGATAGAGACAATGGAAATAAGCGCAGTCGAATTGCATTCTGTCCAACTCCTGGATTGTCAAACAACTTGCATGTTGAGATAAAGTTGATCAGATGCATATTCAGATCATCGCCTGCAAGTCCACCAAATAACTCTTTGAGTTGTAATAGCTGGATCATGGTGCTAGTGATATTGAACTTGGCTCCGGGTGCCAAGGGAGGAGGAATAATAGCCCCTGTGGCACCAGCCCCATCCAGATCGTCATCATCATCATCAAAAGGATCCTGCACAGCTCGGTGTTCAGGTCTCATTCTAGCTTGACGATCTCTCTTGTTCACAGGTGTTGCCACCTCATCTGCACGCCGTGGATTAAGTAACTCATCATCACCCAGGTCCTCATCATCAGGATTTGTTTCCCGACCTGGGTTATCAATATTCTATTGATGCACTTGAGCAGCTGCCAACGCAGCTAACCTAGCCTGCTCCTGTTGAGCAACCCTTCTTTCAAAGTCACGTTGTGCATCCATTCATCCAATAAGTTGTGGTTCAGGATTTATGGGTAATAATGGCTCGCCATATCTTCGTGTATTTGGCATGCACTCTACCAAACCTGAACAAAACAAAAACAACAAACAAAAAGAAAAATTCGAGAATCTTTGACCAAAGGGTCTAGTAACTATCACAAACTTAGTTGGCAACTGTATTCCCCGGCAACGGCGCTAAAATTTGATAACGCCCAAATTACAACTCTCGTTAGAAAGTGTAAGCGGTCGCTGTCAAATATAGAACCCAACTGGGTTGGGTGTCGAATCCCACAGGGAATACTTGGTCACTAAGTGTTGCAATTGTTAGTAGACTGTTGGTCAAAAATTCCACGAAAAAGAGGGGTTTTGATTTAAGCGTGAATTAATAATATCAAAGTAACGAATGAATGATTTGTTTGGTAAAGGTTAATCACAGAGAATAATAAGTTAGGGTTATGTCCACCTTGTAGTTTCTACTTCTCTATTAATTATGAGTAGCGCGGAATTTAGACATGCATGCACTTATAGAGAATCGTATTCTAATTCTAAATCCAAGTGTTTCCCAACCATCAAGGATTTATTTCACTTTAGCTCTCCCGAGCCTAAAGTGTATAATGAATGGTACAAATTCTCTAAGAAGTTAATCTAGTTAAGGCATTAACGTGTAAATAGAGGTTAGAAGCCCTATTTCCTTGTCACACTCTCTTTTCCAAACATGTAACTTTTCTTCCGAACAAGCTAATGCTATAATGGCATGTTCTCTATGTTTGCAACCATGAGAATTTAATTAAAACGAAGAGAGTAATGATATAAGTAGCATACACATCAAGAATTCACAAACTCATAGCAATAGATAGTATCTTACAAGGTTTCCATAACCCTAACAGAGAAGTTTAGCTACTTATGAGTACAACGGAAATCACCATAGACATAATCATCATACCACAACTTAGAATAATCTTAGCGATGGAAATGATTCTTGGCGTCAAAAGGGAAAGAATGTCGTTCTCCTATCCGATGCTCTAGCCTTAGCGTTTTTCTCTGTCTTAAACTTACAGAATCTGTAAACTGAATAAATAAAAAGTGATCGAATGAATGAATCAAAAAGAAAGCTGAAAAATTCAGCAAATAGGGTTTTTATAACATCCTTGTCCTACTAAGTTACTGCTGCATCCCTAAGTATTTAGAAATACTGATTTTGCCCGGGACAAGTTCTCCATGCATCACATTCAGTCCACAAGCTTCCAAAAGTTGCCTTCCCTCTTATGTGAAGTTTCCCTTTGCTGCCCAAAGGTCCACAAAGTGCTGAAATCTTCATCATTAATACCTGAAAAACATGCTAATCACATAGGTTAGCTCACTTAAGGGAAAATGGACTAAAAGTGCAGGAATTATATATTTTATCCTCAAAACTTAGCTAAAATATGGGTAAATTATGGTTCTTAGGGGTATAAATACGCCCAACATCAGTGGCCTCGATAATGGTTCTATGGAGTAACCACAAGGTCGAATAGGATACTTGGGAAGCTGAAGTGGACATGAAGTCCAAGTATCCATTCATATTTTCCTCTCTAGAAATTCATGCGTAAGGTATGTGTTGTTCCTAACATTTTTGTTTTCTAACTTATATAAAGAAAGGATTGTTTTTTCTTTGTATCTTTGTTTTTTAACTTATTTAAAGGTATGAGTAAAGGCGTATGGAGTTAAAATCATGCTTGTACTTTCTTGTCCCATAATTTGAGCATGAATGATCTAAGTGGGGAGAATTGAAACACCCTGGGCCTTGGCCCTTGGAAATTTCCTAAGCTTTGAGCTCACTGATCTTGTAACGACTCATCATATGAGTCGTATAATATGGGTATGGTTCAGGTAACCCAACTCATAAGGTGTCCAGTGTTTGGTTATTGGGTTTTTATTGTGGGTACGCTTTGGTGGTACGGGTCATTAGGTATCCTTCACTTAATCAATAACATAGTAACTTGACTTGGCTCTACGTATGAGTGGCTCGCTAAGAGACGTATGGATATGTTACGAGTCATTATGTGATGTCGTATGTTGTCCAATATCAATTCCTATGGTTTCTATCTTGGGTACGACTAGACCATAAGAGTCATATAGTCTGGTCACAAGTGGGGTCCGGGAGTTGTATGGTGGACAGTGTGTGGTGTCCAACACAATATCTTGGTGACAACTTGATAGTACGAGTTGTACGTTGTGGTCACCAGTTACAGGGTTGACCCATAACCACCTGTGGCAATTTTACAGTTTTAAGTTGGTGGTATTCTTGACATTTCCCCATTGTAACTCCTTTTGATACCATGACATAAACATATTGGGACTTCATTAACCTATTATTCTCAATCAAACACTCTTAAAATCTCTCTCAAGAAAAGGGCTATGGTTTCATTAAGATAATCAATTGGGGGATTTCAAGAGTGCTTCTCTTCATCTTCCTTGGTATCTAAGGCATGTTATTCCTCCGTTGTTATTTTACAAAGAAAATGTGTTTTAATGTATGATTTTCATGGTATTGTTATGATATTTACTTAATGGTTGGGAGTTTTGGATGTTCACGGTTGAACAATGTTTCTAATAGTTTAATAATGTTTCTTTCATTCTTTTAATATGATTTTGACATCGTGGAATGCATGGTAATGGTAAGTGGATTTAGGGGTACTTTGGATTCCCCCAAATTACTTGGTTATGGTTTGGAAAATTATGTGCCCACAACCTATTTGTTAAAATGCCAAGGAGAATGATTTTGTCACAAAGTTTGATTATTCTTGAAATCTTTGCATTGCATAAGAAGTAATGGAACTTAAATAGATTTGGTTGGTTTTAAATGGTATAAAAAGGCCTTGATGACCATGGTATTGGTTTCATTGGAAACTTTGGAGTCAAATTGGTTTAATGGCTTTGGTATGGCATAAATGGATAGACTTGCAAGCTCTATTTTTTTTATGATAATACCAATGGTTAATGCCTAATTTAATACTCCTTGGTAAATGGTTGGAATGTGTAAAGGGTTTTAATATGGGCTTAAAGGGAGGTGTAGCAAAGTCGTGAAAGGTGGAGGTCCCGAGGGGACCAATACTGAAAAGTCATGTTTGCCAATGTGAGGTTTGGTCATGGTGACTGTGTGCATGATATCACACATTATAATTTGGGAGATGTACTAGTCATCTCAGGTTTTTTTCTCCGTCCATGCAGCTAACATGAACTGGGCTATTTCATTAAGGGGATATGAACCTATATAGTTGTAACGTCCCGAATATGGTACCCAGAATGCTACACAGTGCTCATGACCCCGAAGGACCACAAGCTAACCCATGACTGATATCTGTACCTGAACAATTCATAATATATTGTATAAATATGGAAATAGTAGGCTGAAACATGCCATAAGGTTCAAAAATAATAAACATCTGATAAAACCATATCTGAATAATGTGGTATGACAATACCAAAACTAAAACAAAGTTTGAAAATATCTATTCTGAAAACACTGTAGTCTGAAAATCTCTAAACTGTCTGAATAAGGAGTTGATGGGACATGTCCCCAACAAACTCCAACTACTGAAATAAACTAAGTAATGAAGAAATAAATTAATGATCATGTCCTCGAAGGATGAGGACTCACTGCTAACTCTGACTGCAGAAACTGAAATGATATTGATGCTCTGGAGCTCGTACTTCAGAACCTATGGTATAAAACACCATAGCTCAAATGCGTCAGTACGTTTGAATGTACTGGTATGCAAGTGAGGTAGGTTGACTGCAAAGGGTTCAAATGCATGAACAATGCTAACTGAATGAATAATATGAACGTGAGAATACATGCATGAATACGTGACTGTGACTGAATTCGCGATGGTACTGACTACTGAGTCTGATTACTGATAACATGAGTCACTGATAACTGATATAACTGATACTAAGCGACTGTATCTGACAGTCTAGGTTCTGATAAAACTAATTGAGTTTCGTACTGTTCTGAGTTGACTCTATCTGACAGTTCTGAAATTCTGAAGAACTATCTGAGTTCTATTATTGAGACTGTGTCTGAAACTGTAACTGTGGGAAGTAGTCATCTAACCAACATTCCCCAAATAAATCAATATAGCTAGGTTGGGGTCCAATCTGTAACCTCAATTGGAAGGGTGTCAATACTACGCCACTGGTAAAAACAAGCTATGGGTCACCCTCATCTGACAGTGTCCCTAAAAGAGAATGGTGGGACCCTCATCTGACAGTATTTATCCACCTCATCAATACTCATCTATCAGTATTGATATCTCAACCTATGCAGGCTACATAGTTCTGGAATGCATGGATTGCTTCTAAGGATCACACTCTCAACCGTCAGTGTGTGTCCTCATCCTTGGGTTTACTCGGTGCTAAATCCTACTCCCATCTGAATAGACACTGAACATGATTAAATGAAATGAACTGGACTAAGATCATTGAGTTCTGTTGACTAACGGAATACTACTGAGATTACTGAAGTACTAAGTTTTCTGAGATTTCTGGGATTACTGAGTTTACTGAGTTTTCCTGAGTCACATGACTGACTAAATTCTATTGAACATGGCTTGACTGAGGATATCGTGAAAACACGACACTGTCTCTAGGCACACAGCTAAATTGTCGGGCATTAGATACCCCCAGGACTCGATAGCATAATATGTAAATCATGACATAAGCTTAAAATCCCAACAATGGCTATATACTAACGACTCATTCATTAAGATATTTCAAAAAACACTTGGGGTGTATCACTTGTACATGAATGGGGAATACATAATTGCATACTATATCGTGGCATTAATCCATTCTTATGGACAATTTATCAAACACTTGCACATAAACTAATGGATTAATGCCACGATATAGTATGCAATTATGTATTCCCCATTCATGTACAAGTGATACACCCCAAGTGCTTAATCATGGTATGGTTTCTTCTTTAATTAGTTCACATAGGCAATTCATCAAGCACATAATGAACATAATATATGTAGACAACATTGCACAACAAGTAAACATCATAATTCAATTCTAATTCACAATTCAAGGGTTTAATCATGGGTTCACATGAATCTACTCATATAATAACTAATTCCACATAAATTTTATCACCATACATGAATTAGAATTCAATTAGTCATTATCAACATGAACAAAAGCAAACCCAACATGGGATTCATAAAAATCCATATACTTGAACTTTGAAAAAGAGATTCTTGAGCTTCATGGGTGAAAGGGACCCATGAATCAACACTTGAAATACCTTTATTGTAAGTTTCTTGAAGTTCTTGGAGAGGTTCTCGGAGTTGGCTTTGATTTCTTGAAAGCTAGGGTTTTGTTTCTTGGGAGAGAATGTTCTTGATTTGGGGAAAAAATGAGTAAATAATGATAGTTTTAAAATATTTTTAGGTATTAAATCCCGCACCTGGACGTGTTAAAACCTTAGGAAAAGACCAATTTATCCCAGGACGAAATATTTAATTTTATTTAAAATTTTCCAAAATAGGTACCTGGCGCAACGCGGCGCTATCACGTCGTGTCACTGGAATTTGACAATTGGGATTTAAGATCCCTCCATGACATGGTGTAATCAATAAGTCTTACTAGAAACTGACAATCATCATTTTGTCTTATGGCACAACGCGCCACTGGCTGAAATGATGGTGTTTTACGACTAAAACTTTAAATCTCCATAACTTCTTACCCGGTTATTGGATTTAGACGAATTTGATATCGATGGAAAGATTATTCAATTTTCCACACAACAAAAAGTGAAAATCTTGAAAATTACACATATATAAAAGTGTATTCATGTTTAAAGCATGTCTTTGACATCTTCGGGACGAATTTAAGCTTGGTAGAAGTATGGGGTGTTATAATATCTCCCCCTTGGGAACATTCATCCTCGAATGAAACTGACTGTAATGGGAGAAATGATAGACTAAAGTAAATGTTGAACATGAATAATTGAAAAATGATTTTATGACTGATATAACTGATAAGCTGAATGTATTATGCTGAATATGCATATCTGATGCATGAATAATGGATTTAGGACTGCATGATTGAATTACGGATAAGATAAGTTTCTCATCAAATTGAATATACATATTTGATTCATGAATACATGACTGAACTTGTATATGAATGCATGACTGACTATGCAATGGTAATTGATACCAAGTTTATAATGGAATTCTGAACATAAACTTGACACCAAGTTGTAACTGAAATCTGAACATGAAACTAAAAGTCTTAAGGAAAGTTGTTACCTTGGGTTGAGTCTGAATTAGAAGAGAAGAGGTGAGGATACTTGGTATGCATGTCTACTTTTTCTTCCTAAGTAGCTCTCTCAACGAACTAATTTCGCCAAAGGACTTTGACTTGAGGGACTCCTTTGTTCCTCAGTCTGATACTCGAGAATTTTGGCCAAAATTTCTTCAAAAGAGAGGTTATTCTGAATATCTATACTCTGAATAGGGACTACAACTACGGAATCACCTATGCACTTCTTGAGCAAAGAGACATGGAAAACTAGATGAACTGGGGCTAAATCTGAAGGCAATTTGAGCTCATAAGCTACTTTGCCAAAACAACTGAGAATTTTGAAGGGACCGACATATCGGGAACTGAGCTTTCCCTGCTTGCCAAATATCTTCACTCCCTACATGGGAGAGATCTTTAGATAAACATAGTCACCAATCTAGAGCTTGAGATCTTTTCTGCGCACATCTGCATAAGCCTTTTGTTGGCTCTGAGCAGCCCAAAGTCTTTCTCTGATCAATTGGACTTTTTCTAAGGCATCAAATACTAAGTCAAGCCCTATAACTGAGGCCTCACTAACTTTGAACCAACCGACTGTAGATCTACACCTCCTACTATAGAGAGATTCGAATGGAGCCATCTTAATACTGGAATGAAAGATGTTGTTGTATGCAAACTCAATCAAAGGCAAATGGTCATCCCAACTACCCTTGAAATCAATTTCACATGCTCGCAACATATCTTCTAAAGTCTAAATGGTCCTTTGTTCTTGACCATCTGTCTGAGGATGGAAGGTTGGACTAAGATGAACTTAGGTACCAAGACCCTTTTGGAACACTTTCCAAAAATAAGAGGTAAACTGGGTACCTCTGTCGGAGATAATAGATAACGGAACACCATGCAATCTGACCAACTCTCTGATGTAGAGTTTGGCATAATCCTCGGCTCAATAAGAGGTATGGACTGGAAAGAAATGAGTTGATTTGGTCATTCTGTCTATAATGACCCAAACTGAATCATGTTGATGACGAGTACGAGGCAAACCCATCATAAAGTCCATGTTCACTTCTTCCCACTTCCAAGCAGGAATATTGAACTCTTGCATGGACCCACTAGGCTTCTAATACTCTATCGTAACCTGCTGAAATATAGAGCACTTAGCCACAAACTCTATCACATCTCTCTTTATCCCACTCCACCAATAGATCTCTCATAAATCACGGTACATCTTTGTGTCCCCTGGATGAATAGAGTAGCACGCATCATGCGCTTCTACAAGAATTCTCTTCCTTAAGTCATCTCCACCTAGAACACACAGATGACCCTGATAACATAATACACCATCTCTCTTTTAGGAGAAAACCTCAACCTTCTGATCCTTGACTGACTCTTTCAACTTGACTAGACTGGGATCTCTATCTTGCTTTTCTTTTACCTCGGAAACTAGAGATGATTATGAACTACTCTGAACCCATATATCACCCTCTTCTATATCGACTAAGCGGACACCTATTCTGGAAAGATGATGGACTTCCTGAGCTAACTTCTTCTTACTTTCCTCAACATGAGCAACACTACCCATAGACAGTCTACTGAGAGCGTCGGCCACTATATTGGCCTTGCCCGGATGATAAAGGACACTCATGTCCTAATCTTTCAAGAGCTCTAACCACCTTCTCTAACGAAGATTGAGATATTTCTAAAAAAGACATACTGAAGGCTCTTATGATCTGTGAACACATCTACATGATCTTCGTATAGATAATGCCTTCAAATCTTTAAGGCAAATACTATGGCTACTAACTCAAGTTCATGAGTAGGATAATTCTTCTCATGGGGTTTAAGCTTTCTAGAAGCGTAGGCTACGACCTTACCATTCTGCATGAGGACATAACCCAAACATACTATGGATGCATCACAATACACTATGAAACCAGCAGAACCATCTGGAAGAGCAAAAGTTGGAGCTGAGGTGAGTCGAGTCTTCAACTACTAAAAAATCTTCTCGCAAGGATCTGACCACTGAAACTTGACTTTCTTCAGAGTTAATCTGGACATAGGGGATGAAATAGAAGAAAATCCCTCAACAAACCGTCTGTATTAGCCAGCTAAACCCAAGAAACTCCTGATATCTAATAGAGAGATAGGTCTGGGCAAGTTTCTTACTTCTTTGGTCTTTTTTAGATCTACTCTAATGCCATCACTGAAAATGATATGACCAAGAAACGCTACTAACCTTAGCCAAAATTTGCACTTACTAAATTTGGTGAATAGTTGATGATCTTTGAGAGTCTGAAGTATGATTCTGAGATGGTCTGTGTGATCACATTCACTGCGGGAATAGACAAGAATATCATCTATGAAGACTATGATGAACATATCCAAGTACTACTTGAACACACGGTTCATCAAGTCCATGAAAGTTGCAGGGGCATTGGTAAGACCAAAGGACATGACTAAGAATTTGAAGTGATCATACCGAGTTCAGAAAACTGTTTCAGAATATCACATTCCCTGACTCAAAGCTGATGATAGCCTGATCTGAGGTCTATCTTAGAGAAATAGATGGCACCCTGAAGTTGGTCAAACAAGTTGTTAATTCGGGGAAGTGGATACTTGTTCTTGACCGTGACTTTATTGAGCTGATGGTAATCAATGCACATTCTAAGAGAACCATCTTTCTTGCATATAAATAAGATTGGTGCACCCCATAGGGGCACACTGGGTCTAATGAATCCATTATCTAAGAGATCTTTCAACTGTTCTTTCAGTTCTTTAAGTTCTACTGGTGCCATTCTATATGGAAGAATAGATATAGGTTGAGTATCTAGAAGAAGATCAATGCCAAAGTCTATTTCCCTTTCGAGAAAAATTCCTAGAGGATCTTCAGGAAAGACATCTGAATATTCACTCACAACTGGGACTGATTCAATTCTGGGAGTCTCAGAACTAGAATCCTTAATATGAACTAGATGATAGACACATCCCTTAGATATCATTTTCTGTGCCAGAAGATTGTAAACAAGCTGACCTCTGAAAGCTAAAGTACTACCCCTCCACTCTAGGACAGGTTTATTCGGAAATTGGAACTGGACTATTCTATTTATGCATTCGACTGTGGCATAGCACGAATGAAACCAATCCATTCAGAGAATGGCATCAAAATCTGTCAACTCTAATTCGACTAAGTATGCTGAGGTGACTTTCTGAAATATCATAACCGAGAAGTTCCTATATACCCGCCAGCCTATGATAGTTTTACCCACTGGGGTAGATACTGAGAAGGGCTCTGCTAGAATTTTGGGACTAACTCCGAAATCAACCGCTATATATGGAGTAACAAAAGACAAAGAAGCTCCTGGATCTAGCAAAGCGTAAACACGCAAGTGAAAGATCTGTAACATACCAGTAACTAAATCGGGAGAATTTTCCTAATCTAGTTGGGACTGAAGAGCATAATTCTATTTGGGCGTATCCCAGTAGTAGCACTAGAAGTGGCACCCTGCCGATTTGGGCGATCGAACTAGGCTAAGGAACAGTTCTGCTGACCTTGATAACCTAAGTGGGGATAATCACTAACTCTGTGGCCTAGCTTGCTATATCCGAAATAGACATCAGTGCCAGCTCTGCAAGTGCCCTTGTGATTCTTACCACAAGTCTGACAAAGGGGATTAGTTTGGGTATTGTTGACACTGCCCTGAGACTTAGAGCCTGGTGCCCTATCTCTATTGCCATCTCTGAATTTTGACACTAGAGAACTAGCTGAAGAAGGATCTAGAATGGATGACTTAGGATGGAATTAAGAATAATTCCCTCCTTCTGATTTAGGTTGAGCAAAGTTGAAACTACCTGTCCTTGCTCTCTTAATCTGCCTCTCTCTCATCTTAATCTTTTTTTTCTATCTATTTAGCATGGGTTATAAGCGTGGCTATGTTAATATCACTATTTAATATCACGGACCTGCACTCATTGACCACATTATCATTCACCCTAGAAACAAACTTACTCATCTTGGCCCTGTTATCTGCAACCACATGAGGAGCATATCTGGATAATTGTGTAAACTTAAGAGAATACTCTTTCACCATTATGTTTCCCTGCCTGAGGTTGATAAATTCTAACACCTTAGCTTCCCTCATCTCTTGGGGAAAGAATCTATCTAAAAATGCAGTGACAAACTCTTTCCACTCAATAGGCCCTACATCAACTGACCTCTCTGACTTCCACTGTTTGAACCAAGTTTGAGAAACATCCTGAAACTAATATGCATCTAGCTCAACACTCTCACTGGAATTAACCCCCATAGTGTTCGTAACCTTCTGAACCTGGTCTAGGAACTCCTAAGGATCCTTTTCTAACGTAGACCCAAAAAAAGATAGAGGATTTATTCGGGTGAAGTCCCGAATCTTGGCTGCAGCTAATTTGGCCATTGGGTTGGCCCAAACGATAGATGGTCGTTCATTCTAAGCAGCAACTGAATTAGCAAGAGTGGTGAATGCAGCTCTGAACTCTACATGAGAATCATGTTCGTCCAAGGGATTTGCTTGGATGAATTGAGGGGTTGACTAATTTCCGTTTCTTCTTTTGAGAGGCATGTTCTGTAGAAGAAAGAGAGAAACAGATTAGACTGAGAGTTAAATTTAAGCTTACGCTCACTGGCACGACATAAATACTGAATGAAGGGAAACTATTCTTAAAACATCTCATGGCCTCCTATACATAAATATGGTGCGCAACACACCCAAGTACAAGACTCTACTAGATAAGGCTTTCATACTTCCTAGGAGTCTATTGAACCTGTCTTTAATACCAAGTTTGTAAGTCCCCAAATCTGGTACTCGAAACACAACACGATACTCATGACCCCGAAGGACCACAAGCTAACCTATGACTGATATCTATACCTGAACACTGCATAATATACTGTATAAATTCAGAAATAGTAGTCTAAAATATGCCATAAGGTTCAAAACTGATAAACATATGATAAAAACATATCTGAATAATATGGTACGACAATACCAAAACTAAAATAATGTCTGAAAACATCTAGTCTGAAAACACTGTAGTCTGAAAACCTTTAAACTGCCTGAATAAGGAGTTGATAGGACATATCCCCAACTAACTCCAAAAACTAAAATAAACTAACTAATAAAGAAATAAAGTAATGATCATGTCATCGAAGGATGAGGACTCACTGCTAACTCTGACTGATAAAAATGGAATGATACTGATGCTTTGGAGCTCGTGCTTCTGAACCTATGGTATAAAAAACTATAGAGAAAATACGTTAGTATGTTAGAATGTACTGGTATTCAAGTGAGGTAGGCTAAATGCAGAGGGTTCAAATGCATGAACAATACTAACCGAATGAATAACATGAACGTGAGAATATATGCATGAATGAGTGACTAAGATTGAATTTGTGATGGTACTGACTACTGAGTCTGATTACTGATAAAATTAGTCACTGATAACTGATATAACTAATACTGAGCAACTGTATCTGACAGTCTAGGTCCTGATGGAACTAACTGAGTTCCATACTGTTCTGAGTTAATTGTATCTGATATATCTGAAATTCTGAAGAACTATCTGAGTTCTATTATAGAGACTGAGTCTAAAAATATAACTATGGGAAGTATTCATCTAACCGACATACCCCAAATAAATCAATATAGCTAGGTTGGAGTCCAATCTGTATTCCTCATTGGAAGGGTGTCAATACCGCGCCACTAGTAAGGACAAGGTGTGGGTGACCCTCATATGATAGTGTCCCCAAAAGAGAATGGTGGGAACCTCATCTGACAGTGTTTATCCGCCTTATCAACCCTCATCTGTCAGTGTTGATGTCTCAACCTATGCTGGCTATATAGTTCCGGAATGCAAGGATTGCTTCAAAGGATCACACCCTCAACTGTCAGTGTGTGTCCTCATCCTTGGGTTCACTCGGTGCTAAATCCTACTCCTATCTGAATAGACACTGAACATAATTAATTGAACTGAACTGGACTAAGTTCATTGAGGTCTGTTGACTGACGAAATACTACTGAGATTACTGAAGTACTGAGCTTTCTGAGATTTCTAGGATTACTGAGTTTATTGAGTTTTCCTGAGTCATATCACTTGACTGAATTCTACTGAACATGGCTTGACTAAGGATATCCTGAAAACATGACACTGGCTCTAGGCACACAACTAAATTGTTGGGTATTAGATACCCCCATGACTCAATAGCATAATATGTAAATAATGGCACAATCCTAAAGGCCCAACAATGGCTATATACTCATGATTCATTCATTAAGACATTTCAACAAACACTTGGGGTGTATCACTTGTACATGAATGGGGAATACATAATTTCATACTATATCGTGGCATTAATCCATTCTTATGGACAATTTATCAAAAACTTTCACATAAACAAATCATGGTATGGTTTCTTCTCTTATTAGTTCACATAGTCAATTCATCAAGCACATAATGAACATAGTATATGTAGACAACATTGCACAACAAGTAAACATCATGATTCAATTCTAATTTCCTAATTCAAGTGTTTAATCATGAGTTCACATGAATGAACTCATATAATAACTAATTCCACATAAATTTCATCACCAAACATGGATTAGAATTCAATTGGTCATTATCAACATGAACAAAAGCAAACCCAACATGGAATTCATAAGAATCCATATACTTGAACTTTGAAAAAGAGATTCTTGAGATTCATGAGTGAAAGAGGCCCATGAATCAACACTTGACATACCTTGATTGTAAGTTTCTTGAAATTCTTGGAGAGATTCTCGAAGTTGTCTTTGATTTCTTGAAAGCTAGGGTTTTATTTCTTGGGAGAGAATGTTCTTAATTTGGGGGAAAAGTGAGTAAATAATGATAGTTTTAAAATATTTTTAGGGATGAGATCCCGCACCTAGACATGCTAAAACCTTGGGAAAATACCAATTTATCCCTAGATAAAAAATTTCATTTTCGTCAAAATTTTCTAAAATGGGCACCTGGCACGACGCGGCGCTATCGCGTCGCGTCACTAAAATTTGACAATTGGGATTTAGGATCCCTCCGCGATGCGGTGTAATCATGGAGTCTTACTGGAAACTAACAAACGTCATTTTGGCTTATGGCGCAATGCGCCACTGGCTGAAATGATGGTGTCTTACGACTGAAACTTTAATTCGCCATAACTTCTTACCCGATTATCAGATTTAGGCAAATTTGGTATCAATGGAAAGATTATTCAATTTTCCACACAACCAAAAAATAAAAATATGGAAAATTCAACATATATAAAAGTGTATTCATCTTTAAAGTATGTTTTTGATATCTTGGGGATGAATTTTAAGCTAGGTAGAAGTACGGGGTATTGCAATTGCCCATGGGTAGTTTTAGGAAGGATAATCTACATAGTAAAAGTAAAGGTTTTAAATGCATAATAAACCTAGTTTTCTATCCCGGCACGATATATATGTATGTATGTGATTGCATATGGTTATTTACTTTGGTTTTCAATGATGGCATTAGTTTATATTTATGCCTGAGTACATGCTAGCATTCACTCCACTAACCGTCTTCGAGAATTGTATCCCCACGCGATGTAGGAACTAGACATACTACCATTCCTCCTGCTCAGTGACTTAGATTCAGGGACAGCTTTCAGTCAGACTAAAGTGGTGAGCTTCTATACTCCGAAAGGCTTCATTTCATGTTATGAACTTTTTTTATTTTTCTTATTTCTTTGGTTTGGTTTTGGATATGGTCAGAAGCATGTCCTGGCTAAATGCTATTGATTTTGGATAGAGGCTTTGTCAGACTACTATGGGAATGGGTGGTATTGGTATTAGTGTCAGCCTTGGTATTGGTATTTACATTGGGGTAGACACCGGTTGGATAATTGATTGAGGTTGTTGGATTTTGGATTATAGACTTTATTTAAAAAATTTAAACTACTATTGTTTTATCTTATTATATGTTCAAAATTCATCCGACATAGGGTGCAGGACGGTTATGGTTGGGTATCGGGGGTGGTCTCCAGTACTGGTTGAACTTGAGATACCCAATACGACTAGGACCTTATACGGGTCGTATAAGGGAGATGATTCAAATCTTGAATTCTCTCATGGTGGTGATTTTTTGGGGCGAGTCATGATAAATCTATTCTTACTCTAGCGAATTCCTCTTATTTTTGGTTTATGAGGACATTCTACCAACTTCCTACGTATTCAAATTGTGTCTATGAGTATGTTTATAGTTCTCTATACAACCTAAATCTATGTTTTGGCCCTCTAATTATGATCTAAGTGTTTTGATGTATGAAGCCTTCGTTCTTACTGGATCATATCTTATGTCACAAACCTCACCATTAGTAGTACAATAAATATGTGTTGTATTTGAATGCCATTACTCTTATTTCCGAAGCTCGTACTCTATTCCCTCAGTTACTCCTCTTGTGTCAGGATGGTAGTAGTTATGGAAGCCTAGTGATATTTTAGATTAGAGGATGGTTGATCTTTACAATAAAAATTTTGTTTGTCTACTCGAACTAAGGTTATAGATGAAGTGGGAGGAGTAAGGTGAAACTTTTGTTATGTGAAATAGTTAGGAGGGGAAAATATTATGAAAATCTTTGTGAAAGTGATTAAGGTTGCTGGGATTTTAGTGGGGAGATCCAAAACGTTGGTGTACTAAAGATAGGCTTGACTGTTGTGGTTGATAGATACATAAACCATTGTTTTATGTGGCTAGTATTCTTAATAAGGCCTAATGTTATTTGACTATAGTGATAGGATGGAGTAGTATTTTTGGATAGATGTAAGGTATAGAGCCCTGCAGCTTAAGTTAGCACCTTTTAACTCCGGGGTAGACTTTAATATCGAGCAATGTGTATTTAGACTCAGGATCTTGTAGTGATGTCCCTTGTGGGGAAATTGTAAGTCTGACATAGTGAAGTATGGTATTCGTAGTTGAATTCATATTTAAGAGGTATTGCAATACTTTAAGAGCTATTAGTATAATACCCTCAAAATTTTCATCATTTTATTTTTGACCCTCTCGTGTTCAAAACATCAATTTTTAACTTAAATGGTGTTTGGGTATGTTAATATGATTATCCTTGGGAGTTTTGAAATTTTCAAAACGGGTTCGGGATGATTTTAGAACCCAGAGGCAATAAGACTCTGCGACATCAACGTGTCACAGAGGCTACTCTCTATGATAAATGGTGTGTCACAGAGGTTATCCTCTATGATAGGTAACATACCAGGCCTAGGTGTAAAATCTCATATAGTTTTGATTTTCTCACTTGTGGTGAGGGGATTTTGGTCTTTTACCTCTTGTACGACATTCGTCTTATTATCTCATGATTCGTGCTTACATAATTTACTTGGTGACACCATGAAGCCCTTTTCTTTTGATTCCTATATGTGTTTTGTTGAGGGAGGATTCTTGATGTGAAGTTACATACCTTTTTCCATACTTAAAGTATTCTTATCGATCATTCGAGGATGAATGATTCCAACGGGGAGATAATGTAACACCCTATATTTTTAAGCTAGAATTCGAACCGTTATTTCTGCGTATATAAACTCGAATCCAATGATTTGTAAATATATATAAGTGTAATTATGATTTAACTAGTGTGTAAAGTTCTTTTTAGTGGGAGAATGTTCAGAGTAAACACTTAGAGTGAATGGAGTTAAGAACTTTTGATTTGACTAAATTTTGGAATTCGATTCTACAAGGATCAACTTTGAACGTATATAACTTCTGGAATATATGAAATTTTTGGGGCTGAAGACCCACAAAACTATATATAATTGAGTCCTCTTTTCAATGCATCTGATTTTGCCTTAATCCGATACACGAGCAAAAAGTTATGAGTATTTTTGTGAGGAACCAGTGATGGTCCACAATTTCAGCATGATAGAGGATAATCTCCTCGATAAGCTCTGTGCCACGTTGATGCTTTAAATTCAGGTAGTTTTTGTTTTGTTTACTTAGAATGAGGGGTATTAGGGTCTTTTCACCTATGAACGACCTTTAAACACTATAGAACCTATTTTCATCAGTTTTTATGACACAGAAGCTATTATTTTACTCTCAAACTCAAAACCCCAAGAAAACATAAGGGTTTCACCTTACTTTGATCTTTCGGGTTCCAAGTTCTCAATTTCTCATAAATCCTTGTGTGTCTAATGCATGTACCTCTTTCCCTATACTAGTATTTTATTAATGTCATGAAAATTAGTTTGTTATTAATGGTTTTGATGTTGAGTTTTTGAACTATGGGTTGAGTGTTTTGGATATAAATTGTTTGAATGTTTTTCTATGGTTTCTATTGATCTATTATGCATGATTTTTTGGTTTGTACACTCATTGGGGTGCATGGGAATGGTGAATTAATTTAGGGGTACAATGGATTCCCCAAATATTGGTTTTGGTATGGAAATTGATAATATCCTAGACCCACTTGCATAATTTGTTTTGGAATATAAATTATCATTTGGTTTTGCTAAACTATTTTAAACTAATTCATTGCATAAATGAAAAAATTGTTAAGATGGTTATGAAAACCTTTTTGGGTACAACGGAATTCCCCAAGTTAATTTTAATAATGAAGTCTGGGGTACAGGGGTTCCTCAAAGTAATGACTTAATAACATTTGCTTGCAAGTTGTAGTAGGTATGACAATACCACTTAATGATGCCTTAATAAATGACTCCTGGAATTGGTAGTTGGGTTATGTGTTAAATATTTTAATATGGGCTTAAAGGAGGTTGTGTTAGCTGGCCGTGATGGTGGATGTCCCGGGGGGACTAATACTCGAAACTCAAATTTTTCAACGTAAGGGTTGGTCTTGATGACCATGTGTATGTGTAACACTTGATATATATTTTGGGATGGCTAATTGCCTTGATTTCTTAAGCTTTCCCTGAGTTTTCTCTGGTTAGTACGGCTAACACGTACTAGATCCCTTTCAGTAGGGGGATCTGAACCTATATAGCCCATTGGAACTGGTTTAAGATGGTCAAACTACACAATCCAGGTTAAGGTTTTAAAGTTCATGCTAAGCTCTGTTATATTTCCCTTCATGTGATATATATATATATTGCATACGATGTTGTGTATTATTTTTAATGGTTTCAGTATTATGGATCATGGCATTATTTTATCCTTTATCCCTGAGTTACATGCTAGCGCTCCAACCGTTAACCGTCTTTAGACGTTGTACCTCCATGCGATGCAAGAACTGGCCATACTTTTACCTTTTCAGTGTAGTGTCGAGGTGATCGTGGGATAGCTCGAGATTCAAACTGAAGTGGTGAGATTCCATACTTTGGAAGACCTCATTTCATGTTTTGGTTTCATAATGTCATAGACTATTCTTTTGGTTATTTTTGGCTATTTTCATGGGCATCCTGACTTTTATTGGTATTCAATTTACTAGAGGCTTTATGGATTACTGTGGACTAGGGTATTGGTTGTCGGTATTGGCTATTGATTTATCTTAGAGTATTTTACGCTTTTATATTCTATTTTTGTTATATGTTCGCATTTCATATTCTACTAGGTGTGGTTGGATTTTTGGGATTAGGCAAGGGGGTGGTTTCCAATCCACAGTGGACTTGAGATTCCCTTCACAACCAGGCCCTAATTCAGATTGTGACACACTGGTAATGATAATTTCTTGACATAATCCAATTCTGATAATGCTAATTATGACAATGCTATAAATTTCATTGGAAAACATGGTATATAAATAACTTGAAATCTTAAAAACTATAGCATGCATGATTATCTAAGTATTGGGTTTTCATAACCCACCAACATGGAAAATAATATAATTAAATATGATGATTTCAATGTAATGACATGAAAGGAAATTTCATGATTTACTCAAGAATCCAACAATTTCATTAATATAATAAGTTATCATCGTTAGAGTATGGAAGAATACTTGAAGTTATGAGAAACCATATTTCATGGTTGAATTTAAGAATTACATGGATAAATCATGGAATTTATACTTTTCATGGAACCCTAAACAAAAGAGGAATTAAACTTGAGAATTAATGAAACTTTGGGGCTCAATTGGTGAAAGGAACCCATTGATGAATAACCCGCATACCTGAGTGTAGAAGCTTGGGTGAATCTTTTTGGGAATTGGACTTGCTTGAAGAATCCTAGTTTTCTCTTGAGGGAGAAAGAAACCGTTCGGTTTGCTTTTCTTTAGTTAGAATTATCATAATCCAAGGAATTAGGGGTTTTGGGTCTTTTATACCACCCCTTAGGAAGCCAAAATGATGTGGGTTTGACTTTTAAGGGAGTGGGTAAGGACTTAAAAGTCCCTAGAAAAATGTGTTGAAGAACACACTCCCAGTCATTACGACTCACCTCACAACTCAGTATGACGGGTCACGAGTCATGATCTTGAGTCCTAACTTCGGGTCCTGGGATCCTAGGTAAATTTTGGCCTGACTATGACTTCCTGCTAATGACTCTTTATGTCTAACTACGAGTTATTGGGTAAAGTTGTAGTCTGAGTCTTGATGATTAGATCCTTTACTAGTCAGGCTAGGGTTCCACTCAATGACACGTAAGGTCTGACTATGAGCCGTGTGCTGGACTCTTAACCACTAGAAGGGATTCTTGGCTAAACACTATTTTGACTATGAGTCCCTCCAACGACTCGTAATGTCTGATTACAAATTGTGGAGTGGAGTCATAGTCACTGAGCTAAATCTTCGTAACCTTACTGTTGTGACTAGGACTCTTTATAACAACTCGTACATTCTAGTTACGAGTCATCAAGTGAGTTGTAGCCGCTAGTCAGCTGACAGACCTCTACAAGAAATTTTTTCATAACTTTCTACCACGATGACAGATTTTGGACAAAACGTGTAGTGTTGGAAAGTTAACTTTAGGGGCTATTTTTGAGAGGTTCAGAACACAAAAACTTGGGGTGTGACATTATCTCCCCCTTGGTATCATACATCCTCGAATGAAACTAGTTGAGCTGAGTAACTAGGAAAACTGAGATCATGCACTAAACACTTATGAGCCGAATCATGATTAAATATCTGAGTCTTAAAACATGATTCATGGACTGAACTAAATTCATGAATGCATGTTATGACATGAGGATGGCTGAATAGTTGAGTTAGAAAATGATAGGGTTAATTTAAAGAAACCATTACCTCAAGTTGAGTCTAAATTCATAGAGAAAAGATAGGGATACTTGGTTCACATATCGTCTTCTTCTTCCCAAGTAGCTCCCTCAACAGACTAATTTCTCCACATAACCTTAACTAAGGCAACTTTTTTATTCCTTAACCTATGAATCTGACGGTCAAGGATTCAACTGGGACTTCATCATAGGAGAAGCTATTTTCCACACCCACACTCTCTAAAGGAACAACTGTAACTGGGTCCCTAATGAATTTCTTTTGCAGGGAGCCATGAAATACCGGATGCACTGATCAACAGAAAACTCTAGATCGTAGGCTACCTTCCCAAAATAGCTCAAGACCCTATATAGGCCAACATAGCGGGGAATAAGATTCCCTTTCTTGATAATTCTCTTCAACTCTTTAATGGGCAAAATTTTCAACTATACCAAGTCACCAACATCAAATTCAATCTCTCTTCTTATCACATCCACATCAGATTTCTGACGACTTTGGGCTACTTTCAGCCTTTCTCATATCAACTGAACTTTCTTTATCACCCATATATTGAGTCTAGCCCTATCAAAGCAGCCTTACAAAATTCAAACTAACCAATAGGAGATCTAAACCTCCTACCATAGAGAGCTTCAAATGGAGCTATCTGAATACTGGAGTGATAGCTATTGTTGTAAGCAAACTCAATCAAAGGTAAGTGGTCATCCCAAATACCCTTGAAATTAGTAACACGAGTCCTCAATATGTCCTCTAGGGTATGAATGGACCTCTCTTCTTGACCATCCGTCTACGGGTGAAAATATATACTGATATGAACTTGGGTGCCAAGATATTTCTAAAAAGCCTTCCAAAAATAAGAGGTAAACTGAGTACCTCTATCTGAAATAATGGTCAATAGAACTTCATGAATCTTTACCAACCCCCTAAGGTAGAGTCTATCATAATCTTCGGCTGAATAAGAAGTATGGACCGGCAAAAGTAAGATGACTTGGTCATTTTATCCATAATGACCTAAATAGAATCATACTGACGACGTATACGGGGTAACCCTGCAACAAAATCCATCTTTACCACTTCCCACTTCCAAGTGGGGATGTTGAACTCCTAAAGCGTACCACTAGAACTTTGATGCTCAACCTTAACTTTTTAACAATTCAAATACTTAGCCACGAATTCCGCAATATCCTTGTTCATGCCATTCCACCAATAGACTTCTTGCAAATTATGGTACATATTAGTGTCTCGTGGGTAAATAGAATATTGTGAACCATGTGCTTATGCTAATATTCACTCTTTCAAACCATCCACATTCAAAACACATAACCTTCCCTAACAACGATGTACACCATTTCCTCCTTGGGAGAAAACCTCAACCTTCTGATCCCGAACTGCCTCTTTCAACTTAAAAAAAATAGGATCTCTATCTTTCTTTTGCTTTACATCAAAGACCAAAGAAGACTCTGAACTATTCAGAACCCATATACTACCTTCAGTTGAATCAACCAACCAAACTCCCAATATATAAATCTCATGAACTTCTCAAACTAATCTTTCTTATCATCCTCCATATAAGAAACACTTACCATAGACAATCTACTAAAGGCATCGGCTACCACATTAGCTTTACCTAGGTGATACAACACACTCCTATCATAGTCTTTCAAAAATTCAAGCCACTTTCTCTGACGAATATTTAGGTCTTTCTGCAAGAACACATACTGTAAACTCTTGTGATCTGTAAACACATCAACATGAAAACCATAAAGTTAATGCCTCCAAATCTTTAAGTCAAAGACAAACGCTTCCAACTCGATATCATGACAAAGATTAACTATGGAAGCATCACAATAAACTACAAACGCATCTAGCCCCTCTGGTAAAGTCAATACTGGAGAGGATGTGAGTCGACTCTTCAACTCCTGAAAACTCTTTTCACATGAATCTGACTACTGAAACTTGATTTTTTCTGAGTTAGTTAAGACATGGGAGAGGAAATAGATAAAACCCCTCAGCAAACTATATGTAGTAACTGGCTAAACCCAGGAAACTTCTGATATCTGATGAAGGGATGGGTCTAGGCTAGTTTCTCAGTTCTTTGATCTTTTGAGGATCAACTGGGATGCCATCACTAGAAATTATGTAACCAAGAAAATATACTAATCTCAACTAGAATTCACATTTGATGAAATTAGCAAATAATTGGTGTTCCTTAAGGGTCTGCAAAACAGTACTTGGGTAGCCTGCATGAGCACCATCACTACGAGAGTAGATGATAATGGCATCTATGAAGACTATGAAGAACATTTCTAAATACTTCTTGAACACTCTATTTATCAAGTCCATAAAAGTTGTAGGATCATTAGTTATTTTGAAAGACCTAACTATAAATTCAAAGTGACAATACCGAGTTCTGAATGTTGTTTTAGAATGTCACATTCTCTTAATCTGACCTGATGATAGACTGATCTGAGGTATATCATAAAGAAATAATTTTCCCCTTGAAGTTGGTCAAACAAGTCATCAATCCTGGAGAGAGGATACTTATTCTTGATTGTGACTTTAGTAAACTGATGGTAGTCGATGCACATTCTAAGAGAACTATCTTTCTTGTGCTAAAAAAAAACTGGAGCATAGTAATCAACAGAGGCATAACAAGGGTGGATCCAATCTATGCTGAGAATAATATCAAATTTGTTCATCTCTAACTCTACAAAATCTACTGAAGTGACTTTCTGAGACACTGTGATTGGGAAATCTCAGTATACCTATCTGACTATGGTAGAATACCAATAAGAGTAGAAACTGAAAAGGGTTCTTCTAAGATTTCAAAACTGATGCCAAAGTCTAATACTATATAGGGAGTCAAAAAAGAAAGTGAATCTACGGGGTATAATAATGCATAATGAAAGACTTGTAACATACCAATAATCATATCAGGAGAACTTTTCTAATCCTGTCGAGTCTAAAGGGCATAGATTTAATTGTGACGCTGCCCACTGGTGGCACTGAAGATGGTGCCCTGTTGTGTTGGGCGGCCTACTAGAGATGATGGAAAGTTAGACTGGGCCAGTTGGCAAAATTCTTTACCCTTCTGTCCAACTACTAGACACTCCCTAATTCTGTGGCCTGACTTTCCATACCTAAAAGATGTATCATGCACTCACACTTGTGGTTCTTACCATATCTCTCATAAATTTGGTTAGTGCCACCATTATTCATGCTACCTTAGTGTTAGAGCCCAGTGTTCTATCTCGATTATCCTATTTGAACTTAAGCATTGGGGTATAAGCTGAAGATGAGGCTGGAGCTGAGAACTTCTGGGAGAACTGAGAATGATTCCCTTCATCTGACCTTTGCTACAAGAAGTTGAAGCTACTAGTTCTGTCCCTCTTATTTTCTGTTTCTTTCTCTTTGAGCTTCTCATCCTCGATCTGCTGAGCATGAACCATCAATCTAGGAAGGTCTATCTTCGTAGTCAACATAACTATTCTACACTTCTTGACTACATCATTTGACATACCAGACACAAACTTTCTTATTATAGCCCCAGAATCAGTCACCATAGTCGGAGCATACCTTGATAACTTGGTAAACTTGATCGAGTACTCATTCACGCTCAAGTTACCCTACTTCAAATTGATGAACTCTTGAACCTTGGCCCCCATCAACTCAAGTGGAAAGAATTTATCTAAGAAAGTCGTAGCAAATTTATCCCACTCTATAGGATCTGCCTCAACACCTTTGTCCTCCTTCCACTACTTGAACCAAGTATGAGTCACTCCTTGTAATTAGTAAGCAGCTGAGTTGGCACTCTCACTAGAAGTAAAAACCATGATATCTGTAACTTTCTTCACATAATCAAGAAACTCTTGTGGATCCTCCTCAGACATAGATATAGAGAACACCAAAGGATTTATTCGAGTAAGCCTCGGATCCTAGCTACTGCTGTGTTCACTACTGGATTGGATGGGGAAACAACTTGTAGGTTATTTTGAGCAACCATAGTCTGGGCCAAAACTATGAAAGTAGTCCTGAACTCAGCATGAGAGACATATTTGTTTAAAGGGTTTTCCTGAACAGGTGGTGGTGCGGGTTAATTCTCGCTCCTCCTTCCTTATTCCTTTTAGGAGACATTTTCTATAAACGGATGAAAGACAAGTAAGAAAAGGAAATTCAATAGAGCTCAAGCTCTATCGCGAGACATGAATACTAAAAGAAGGAAAGCTTTCCTAAAATGTCTCGTAGCCTCTATCCCATAAGTGTGGCGCACTTCATACCCATGCATACGACTCTACTTAACACGACTTTTAGACACTCTAGGAAACTTTAAACCATGTGCTCTAATACCTAGTTTGTCATGACCCGAGACTACCTCCTAGTTGTAACATAGTGCTTAAGGCCACAAGTGACCCCAAGCTAAGTCATGATCAGATATCTGTTGTGAGCACTAAAGAAGATAATATTATAATATAATATAATATGCGGAAGATAAACTAGAGAAAACTTTGATAAGATACTATACTAAAACAATATTCAACATACCTGAACTTCTGATGAAAATTGAAAATAAGTTTGACTATCTCAAAGCCTCTAAACATAACGAGTTGTTGGGATAGGTCCCCAACTAAATCTAACTACTAAAATAACATAAAATAAAGTAATAGAAATCATAATAAATTATATAATTGTCCCTCGACTGATGAGGACTCACCAATGTTACAGTTGAGTGGCATAGGAACGGATTACGTGTGATCCGGGAACCTAGAGTCCATACCTATATTGTGAAATTAATATAGTGAAAAAGAGAGTATGCGGTTATTACTTTGAATGTACTGGTACGTGAGACAAGGACTAACTGAGATACATAAAGGTACTAAGTATAAATGCATAAACATGTAAACGAATGCAAGACCAAGCATAAACATGTACTGAAATAATCTGAATAATTGAATAATTGATATATGGACACTTGGTCATGCAAATGTGAACTGATATAATCCGAATACTGATCTGAAACTGTGGTATCTAACATTTAACTGACATGCCCCAATCTGAGTTAATCGGGGTCCAACCTATAACCCAAGTTGGAAGGGTGTCAATACCTTTCCATGAGTACCAACACTTGTTGTGTGGATACACTAAACTGATGTCTCAAAGGAATAGGGAGTCACCCTAAACTTGAAGGTTCCCCTAAAGGAGTATCAACCCTATACTTGCAGGAATACCTCTAATAAACTACGCTGGTTACATAGTTCTAGAACTTAGGGACTACTACTAAAGGTCTCACCCTAAGCTGTCATGTTAGCCGTCATCCCTAGATTTACTCAGTGCTAAGTTCTACTCCCAACTGAACTGACACTGGTAATGATAATTGCTCAACATAATTCAATTCTGATAATGCTCAACATAACAATTCTATAAACTTTATGGTAAAAACATGGTGTATATATATAACTTGAAAACTATAGCATGCACGATTATCTAAGTATAAGGTGTTCATAACCCACTAGCATGGAAAATAATATAATTAAATATGATAATTTCAAGGTAATGACATGATAGGAAATTTCATGACTTAAACTCAAGAATCCAACAATTTCATCAATATAACAATTATCACGGTTAGAGTACGGAAGAATACTTGAAGTTATAAGGAAACACTATTCCATGGTTGAATTTAAGAATTACATGGAGAAATCATAGAATTTATACTTTTCATAGAACCCTAATCAAAGAGGAATTAAATGTGAGAATTAGTGAAACTTTGGGGCTCAATGGATGAAAGAAACCAATTGATGAATATCCCGCATACCTGAGTGTAGAAGCTTGGATGAATTTTCTTGGGAATTGGACTTGCTTGAAGAACCCTAGTTTTCTCTTGATGAAGAAATATCTCACTCCTCTTGCTTTTCCTTGGGTGGAATTATAATAATCCAAGGAATTGAGGTTTTGGGTCTTTTATACCACCCCTTGCGAAGCCAAAATAACTTGGGTTTGGCTTTTATGGGAGTGGGTAAAGACTTAAAAGTCTCTAGGAAAACATGCTGAAAAACACGCTCCCAGACGTTACAAGTCACCTCACGATTCGTTACGACTGGTCAAGAGTCATCATCTAAATTGTAACTTGGGGTCCTGGGATCCTAGGTATATTCTGGCCTGACTATGACTACATCCAACGACTCATTACGTCTGACTGTGAGTTGTTGGGTAAAGTCGTAGCCTGAGGCTTGATTCTTGGATCCTTTACTAGTCAGGCTACGAGTCCACACAATGACATATAAGGTCTGACTATGAGTCGTGTGCTGGACTCTTAACCACTAGAAGGGATTCTTGGCTGAACACTGTTGTGACTATGAGTCCCTCCCAATGACTCGTAATGTAAGATTATGAATCATAGAGTGGAGTCATGGTAACTGAGTTAAAACTTGAGACCCTTACTGTTGTGACTACGACTCCATGTAATGCCTCATAGGGTCTAGTTATGGGTCTTTAGTTGAGTCGTATTCACTCATCATTGATAACACTTAACTTACACGTCAATTTGAGTGCAAGGTGATCGTTGTCAATATATTTACCTAATAAGAGTCGAGGTTGAATCCATGAGGAACAATGTGAGTGGAAATAGAGTAGGTTCGAAATAAGATTTACTAACTAAATGCAAAATTATAGTACAAAACAGTTTGGGGTTTTTTGATGTTTTCAAACATGAAAATAATTTTTGGGCTTCTAAGGGACTAATTTAAGACTAAGAATAATTAGAGTGTAATCAATTAGGTGCAAATCTTGGGGTTATGCTTTCCTAAGGGCAAGTCATGCATGAGCTTGTGAAAATTCGATACAAACATTAATAGAAGATAATGTGGTAGGCTAGGTCGAAGATCTTTGTGGTTAGTCTTTCAACAAAACAAAGATTTTACCCATTGGCTCTTTCGAGCACCTAAAGTGTGTGTCAATTGAAGCCACCAAATACCTCAATTGGGTATCCCTATTTCTAGGATGATACCCATGGTATAGTCGACCTCCTAATCACCCTTATGTCTAAGATAGTGAAAAATTGGCAAGGTATACCCATAAATTATCTACTATTGCTTTGGTTCCCACATCCCTCTTTCAAGGATGAGGTGGGTTCCTAAAGTTCTCCTAAAACCCCTCTTTCAAGGATGGCTAGGACTTTCAAGAGCTTGGGACTTTCATCCATCAAACCCATTTAGGTATTTGGGGCTTTCACCCACAAATCCCAACCTATTCAATCAAGAAACAATAGAACCCATCATTAACAAACTAAATTCCACACAAATATATCACAACCCATGCACAATTGCTTCCTATTCAAACATAATTCCAAGAGGTAGATCTAGCACATCATAAGGATAATGAATACAAAATTTCCAAGATGTCCATCAAAGTTATTCATAAGAAAAATAAAGAGAGGACAAACCGCACTTTAGATTCAAATGAATATTCAATAAAAAAACCAAATCTACACTTTAGAGTTTCTCTACTTAAATCTTGCCTCAAATTAGTACAAATTTAGGCTCCAAGCTCCAAGATATTATAAAAACCCTAAACTAAGGATGGAAGGTAGGTTTATATGATCCTCTCTCTAGAATGAAGGGGTTTTCAGCCTTAAATGGTATTTGGGTTCGGCTGGTCAAAATGGCATTTCTGCCCTTGGGCCTTATTCCACCCTCACGTGATCACAGAAGATTGGTCGCGATTGCACTCACCGCAATCACGGTTAGTCCATTGCATTCACAGTTGGTTGACTATCTTGACTCAACGCGATCGCAGGCTAAAGCCCGCGATCACGATAACTGAGGGCTGTATCCTAATCCTGCTTCAGCTTTTCCAGCTCTTGCACTTCAATTCCCTTTCTTATCCTTTTCAGCTTAAGTTTGCTTCATTTCTTCTTAGCACTTGTACACCTGCAAAATATGGGAATTAGTACATTTAACCCCAAATGAGTCACACTTATTTATTCAAAACATGGTAATATGCACGAATATTGAGTGCGAATGACTGGTAAAATCACCACTCATCAACATCCCCAACTTAAAATTTTTGCTTGCCCTCAAGCAACACTACCTATTACTATGAGACACAATCATCTATGCCCAATCCTTATGCCTTAAAGATCATAATGGCTCCAACCTTAGTCACTACCACAAGTAGCTCATTGCACATGGGCTAAGCTATTTTTCGCTACACCCTTCATCATGAAAAGCCATAGACTAAGGGTGCACAAGACTTCAAAAAGCAACCATGTCACAAATACTAATACTCTAGAAGTGACTCCATCTTGACCACAACTAAACTATACTTCATTTGCCTCATTTTTTGGAAGGTGACAAAATCACCCACCTCAACTTGTTCACATGGAAACCTCACAAGAAAGAGAATTCCACACACCAAACTACTGAATATGCAACAAGGATTTTTAAGTGTAAAAAACTCTCTCACACAAAAGAAATCTCTATGCAACAAGTGTCATACCATAGGTTTGCCCCTATTTTCAATCGCCACTATAAAGAAAGTAAATGGTTGGAGATCTCTAAGGACTTTCTAAGATTGTAACATAGGTTTGGGCTAGGGTAGGATATCATTTGGGAACAACATAGCTACACCCTTCCTTGAATAGGCACGTCACATTGTTCAATTCACCTTTTTAACTATGGGCCACTCGTCTTTGTTTTATCTTTTTTTTCATGACTATTTTTCACTTTCATTGTTCACCACTTTTCTTTCATTTCTTTTTCTTGCAACTTCCATGCAATTCTTCCTTTTGTTGGATCCTTTATTTTTCTATTCATTTGTTTTCAATGCAAAGGCACATTAGGCATTTCACTTACGACATCGTGGCCCCAAATTACTTCGGTCAATCTTTACCACCCCCAACTTAGGATTTTAGCCTCACGTGGCATTTTTAAGTTCAAGAAGGGTAAGGTTCAAAACAGGGATCAAAAGAATGGTTCACAGTTTGTAATATGTTTGCCAATGAAAGTTCCAAAGGCTCAAAATGGGTAACTAGTGATTTTATTTATCCATGGGTAGGATTTTTAGGCTAGAGTGGATTTCCAAAATCACAAAGATGGACTTAGATCATTTCTTCAACCAACAACAATCAAAATTAGATTTTAAATACTAGCGAGGAAAGTTCTAGATAACACAAGTATACAAGCGATATATGCAAATAGCTCACCACACATGGCATGCAAAATTCGTCAAGGGAGCTCAATTGTCCCTCCTGTGAGAGAAAAATTGGAGTATCTATCATTATTTACAAGTCAAAAATGTATGGAGTCACAAAAAGAGAAGAAGTGTTGTTACAAAGTTGCTCACGTCCATGCCCTTGATTTTTGAAAATTTTTGGACGGAGGAGGGTGTTTGCTTTGCATTTTCACCATGCACAATTTGCTAACCATGGCAATAACCCAAGCCTTTGTCTCACATTTTGGCTTCATATGGGAAAACCAACCATATCGATACTCATACTTCACCAATGACATGAGTGCGATCCCAAAGACAAAATGCCACAGGTACTCAGACTTTCCTTGCATTTGTGATCTCGATGCCACGGGTACTCAGACTTCCCCTGAATCCATGGCTCAAAACCCAGGAATGCTTTCCCCTTAAGAATGACGTCACTTAATATATCATAGGGAAAAATCTCATCCACCATCATTATCAAAAGAACAAGAAAACTACAAATGATAATAATTTATTCACAAAATTTCTAAGATTCATGTGGTTAAGTTCAAGTATTGCAAACCAATGAATACAAACAAGGGTAGGGACACACACCCAACTAAAGGACTTGTAGTGACCTCACTACATAACACAATAGGATAAGAAGGGTTAAAGGGCTCCCTGAAACCGCAATGATAACCAAGGTGCAGACTGGAGAGACTGTCACAATCACGACATATATGCCGCAATAATGATATTACAATTACGATCCTTAGGAAGAAATCACAGTATTGCAATTGCGATCCTCAGGTCGCGATCACGGTACCTGAGGAATTTTGCTTCCCTATTTTGCCCTATTTTCTGCAGGGCAATCACCCTTCTCAAACTTGTTTTTTTCCTTGTTTTTGGTTTCCAATCCTATCCAAAGTACCTACAGAACATCAAAATTATGCTACTTATTAAAAAGTATATGAATCATACATAAAACGATGGGTTACCTTCCATCAAGCGCTTGATTTAACTTCGTGGCACGACGCCTCTTTAACCATTATTTATGTCTCCACTTAGAGGATTTGAACTTTCTATCCAATTTTTGCTTAATGCATCTTTTAGGTACATTGGGAAACTGCAAGGGAATGAATAAATATGTTCTATCACGCCACTTTAAAGACTTGAAACTTTTACCTAATTTAACATCAATCTTTCAATTAGGCTCTTTGGTAAAGGAGGGAATAGGCCACTAGTTGAACATCGAACATTGTACTTCTTGGCCTTCAAGTGTGGGGCTCTCGTATGGTTTTTTAGAGTATCAAACTCTAAAATATAGGGATAGAGTTTCTTATCCCCAAAATTCATCATTTTCTCGGGGAGATGGACTTTCGTCGAATCCACCAAGCATAATATTGAAAAATGGTAAGAATGGGGTCCTTTGCTTAATTCTGGAATTTCATCCATCTTAGCACTCTCACCCCAAAATGAACTAGAGTCATCATAAGAGATGTGCTTTGATTCTTCTTTTGACTCTAGTACTATTTCCTTTATTTTGGCACCTTCATCATCATTTGATTTGGTTAGTCAGAAAGTCGAGGGTTCTTTATTGCCAAGATCATCATCATATCTTGGTTTATGTTCTTGATTAACCTCGTCTTAGGAAGTGGGCAGGTCAATGGAATTTGTAGTATTTGTTTCCTTGCCCATTTCCTTTACCTTGACAATCTCCCTTCCAAATGCCTCATTGGATTAATGTATGTCTTGCATGTTCTCCCCTGTTATAGCTACTCGATCCAAGATAGTTTGAAGTATAGCTTCAAAGCTATTGAACACAGTATGTTTCTTTTCCTTCTTCTCATCATAATACCTATCAAACTCATAGAAAGAACTAGCATTTTGATTAGCATCGCGAGGGGAGGGGGCATTTGAACAATCACTCCAGTGCTCTAATTCATCCTCCATTGATTTGGCCCGTTCCAATATACATTGAAGCATTGCTTCAACACCAATATTTTTCATGCTTTATTCTTCCCTTGCTTTCTCATAAGACCTATCAAAATCATGAGAAAAACTAGCAACCAAGTTAGTATAACGGGTGGAGGGGGTATTTATATAATTGCTCCCATGTTCATTTTGACCACCACATAGAGAACAAGCATACACCCTATAAGATCGAGATGGTGCACACATCTCTCCCCGAGGAGAATATTTATATTCTTACCAAAAGTGAGGTCCACCACAATATGGACATGGATTATCAAGATATGTTTTCCATCCACCGAACCCACATTCATTCCTTGATGCCATAGTAAGAAATAAACAAAAATAAAGAAAATCTACCTAACACAAGAAATAAAGAAAATCACAGACAAATATTTACAAGTTTGATTTAAAGCAATAAGCTAAAATTTCAAACTAACTCAATATGCCAAATTGTGCGTCGGCAACAGCGCCATTTTTTATAACGCTCAACCTACACATCAATTTGAGTGCAAGGCAGTTTTTGTTAATATATTTACCCAACAAGAGTCGGGGTCGAATCCACGAGGAACAATGTGAGTCGAGATTGAGTAGGTTCAGAATAAGAGTTACTAACTAAATTCAAACCTACAGTACAAAATGGTTTGGGGTTTTTTGATGTTCTAAATCATGAAAGTAATTCTTGGGCTTCTAAGGGACTAATTTGAGACTAAGAATAATTAGAGTGTAATCAATTAGGTGCGGATCTTTGGATTATCCTTTCCTAAGGGAAGTTCATTCATAGGCTCGTGAAAATTTGATGCAAACTTTAATTGAAGATGATGTGGTAGGCTAGGTCGAAGATCTATGTGGTTAGTCTTTCAACAAAATCATAAAGATTTCACCCATTGTCTCTTTCGATCACCTAACGTGTGTGTCAATTGAAGCCACCCAATACCTTAATTGGGTATCCCTATTTCTAGAATGATACCCATGGTATAGTCGACCTCATAATCACCCTTATGCCGAAGATAGTAAAAAATTGGCAAGGCATACCCATAAATTATCTACTATTACTTTGGTTCCCACATTCCTCTTTCAAAGATGAGGTGGGTTCCTAAAGTTCACCCAAAACCCCTCTTTCATGGATGGATAGGGGTTTCAAGAGCTTGGGACTTTCATCCATCAAACCTATTTAGGCATTTGGGGATTTCACCCAAAAATCCCAACCTATTCAATCAAGCAACAATAGAACCCATCATCAACAAACTAAATTTCACACAAATATATCACAACCCATGCACAATAGTTTCCTATTCAAACATAATTCCAAGAGGTAGATCTAGCACATCATAAGGATAATGAAAACAAACATACCAAGATGTCCATCAAAGTTATTCATAAGAAAAATAAAGAGAGGACAAACTGCACTTTAGATTCAAATGAATCTTCAATAGACAAAACCAAATCTACACTTTGGAGTTCCTCTAATTAAATCTTCCCTTAAATTAGTACAAATTTAGGCTCCAAGCTCCAAGAGATTACAAAAACCCTAAACTAAGGATGGGAGGTAGATTTATATGATCCTCTTTCTAGAATAAAGGGGTTTTGAGCCTTAAATGGGATTTTGGTTCGGCTGGTCAAAATGACATTTCTGTCCTTGGGCCTTTTCCCCCCCTCATGTAATCGTGGAAGATTGGGCGTGATCGCAGTTAGTCTATCACGATCATAGTTGGTTGAATAGATTGACTCAGCGCGAGCGCGGGCTAAAAACCGCGCTCGCGATAACTGAGGGCTAGTTCCTGATCCTGCTTCAACGTTTTCAGCTCTTGCACTTTAATTCTCTTTTTGATTCTTTGCAGCTCAAGTTTGCTTTATTTCTTCTCAGCACTTGTACACCTGTAAAATATGGGAATTAGTACATTTAATTCCAAATGTGTCTCACTTATTCATTCAAAACATGGTAATGTGCACGAATGTTGAGTGCGAATGAGTGGTAAAATCACCACTTATAAGTCATCTAACAGATTTCTGGAAGAAATTTTTTCATAACTTTCTGCCATGATGTCGGATTTTGGGAGAGACTTATGGCATGGAAAGCTAACTTCAGGGGCTATCTTTTGAGAGGTTCAGAACATGAAAACTTGGGGTATTATTGTAACTCTCGTGAAAATCAAGATTAAGAAGTTCTAAATAAACAATGAAAATCCACCCATCACTAACCTAGATTTAACTACACTAAACTAGACTAAAGATATTCCACCCTTGAACACTCTTCAAAGAGTAATGTTCTCAAATTATGAAAATCTAAGAATGAAAATGACTAAGACCACTATTTATAGTTATTGTCTTTACATAAATACCCTACTATAAAAATAACTCAAAGTGGCTATTTAGGAATTAACTCACAAAGGCCCTTCTTGAATGCCTAAATGACATCTTAATCGCCCATGGCCTAATCTAGTTGCTCCATAGATTCCTCCGAGCTCCAAGCTATCATCTGTATGTAAAAGCCCCTCTTAATATGCTTCAAGCTAACCGTTCTCGTATCACATGTAAACTTTTGCGAGTGACAGAATAAGCCTATTATGAATTAAGTTAGGACAAAATTTATTTAAAATATTGGAATTTGAAAATAACTTTTTTAAGAAGCTTTAAAATAATCAATTTTTATTAAGTATTGTAAATCACACTTAACAATTCAAAATATTTAGAAATATATAAAAAATTATTACTTCCAAAACTCTGGCAATATCATATAAATGGGATATAGGAAGTAACATATATTATTTGAAAATGACATAAAAGTACTATAAATCACAACAATTAACACTTTAAAATATTTAAAACACATATAAAAAAAATTAGTTGACTCTCCAAATTCTATTAGAACTAGATAAATTGAAATCGAGAAAATAACATATATATTATTTAAAAATTATGTAGAAAGTATTATAAATCATAATAATTAACAATTGAAATATCTAAAACTATATAAAAATTTGGTTAACTCTACGAACTCAAGCGGTGCCACATAAATTAGGGCAGATAGAGTATCATACATTATTTAAAAATTATGCAAAAGATAATATAAATCTCAATAATAATAACTTAAATAACGTTTAAAATACTTTAAAATCGGGAAAAAGATTGATCGACCCTCTAAATATCATCTACGTTACATAAATTTGGGACAAATCAGAATATTATGAAAAAATATACAATAAATTATAATAATAATTTTCTTTGTCCAACAATACTTGTACATATTATTAATAATACATACTAAATAATATTTTTCTTGTTTGAAAAATCAATGAATAATTCATTCATTTCTACTCATTTTAGTTTTGCTATTAAATATTATTCTTTACTCAATTCAGTTTTCAAAATATTAAATTTTTTAACATGTGTATCAAGTTAATAGTAGACAAATATTATTGTATGGAAGAATTAAAAACTTAAAAATATTTAAAAATTATATAAAATTAATTGATTTTCTAAATTTCATTTGTTTCATTTAAATTGGAACAAAGAAAATAACATATCTTGAGCGTGTGCTGGCGCAACTCTTCCTATCTAGTTAATTCATATACTCAAAAAATACAGGAACCAAATTCCACCTCCATTACACTTTTAAACTCCAGCAGATTCAAAATGGATTTACTAAATTTACACTAAAAAATGCAGATGCAAATTGCAAAATTCGACCGGACTTTAACCTTCTTGAGTTTGAAGTCTGAAAGGATTACTGGACATTCACAATTTGAAGGTACTTCCTCCATTCGATTTTTCTTATCAAATTTTGAGTTGACACATCTATTAAAAAATAATTAATAACATGACTAATTTATCATAATATTCCTATTAAATAATGCTTACATGTACGTTGAAATTAATTTAAGAAAAAAATAATTAATGTTAAGGGTAAAATAAGAAAAAATTTTATCTTTTCTTGATATATCAAAAACGACAAGTAAAAATGAAATTCAATTAGAATATTAGTAACAAATAAAAGCGAACAGAGGGGAGTATGAAAATTCAAGATTTTATCCTACATTTCAATTATTCAAACTTAAATATATTTATTGCGATACTCAACATCCAGGACCTCCATTAATTTCAAAGTTCATTACTATGTTTTTTAGTTGTAAAAGCTCAAATTTCAAGGGATTTTACTGGCTTTACCCCAAAAATTCACATAAAGTAAAACAAAAATGAGCATAAATGCTTCCATCATTTATTTTTACTTATCATTTATATTTTAGTTGAATTTCTATTTTTACTTATTATTTTTGATATATCAAGAAAATATAACATTTTTCTATTAATCCTTAGCATTAATTTATTTTTTTCTCCAAATTAATTTCAAAACATTACAGTAAACATCATTTAATATGGATGATATGATAAAACAACCATATTAATAATTATTTTTCTTAATTAATATGTCAAATCAAAGTGTGACAAGTAAAATAGACCGGAGGAATTATGCAAAATGCAACAACAGAGACCTATGGTGTGTTTGGTATGAAGTAAAATGTTTTCCGTGGAAAAGAAAAGATTTTTTTGGAAAATAAGTTGGTTTCTTACTTGTTTTCTTATGTTTGGGTGGTGGATGGAAAATATTTTTTTAGTGTTTGGTTGGTGAATGAAAAAATATTTTTCAGAAAATACATTTCAGTATTTAACTAAATAATAAAAATAGATTTTAGAAAAATAATTTTTGACCCAGAAAAATACATTTTTTAGGGTGTGTTCGATATGGAGGAAAAACTTTTTCTAAAAAAATAAGTTATTTCTTACGTATACTCTTGTGTTCGTTATGAAAATTGGGTAAGTATATATTTTCTAAAAGTATTTGTAAATATTTAACAAAAACAATGAAAACGAATAGGATAAGAATGGTGGGATAAGAAAAAAGTATTGAATTTTTTCAAAAAAATAAATTAAAAAAATTAATTTTTTTTGGGAAGAGGTTGGCAGGTGGGGGTTGAGGCTGTCAAAATAGATAGTAAGGGTGGGGCAAGAGAAAAATTTTAATCTTTTTTAAAAATAAATTATTATTATTTTTGGTGTGTGTGTCTCAGGGGAGGGGAGAAGGGGAGGGGGTGAGTGGCTAGTAAGGGCGGGGGTTGAGGTAGGAGAGTAAGGTCGTGGTAAGAAAAAAATTAATTTTTTTGGAGGGGGGGGGGAGGTTGGTAGGGATGGGGTCGGATATCGGAGTGAAAGAAAAGTTTGAATTTTATTTCAAAAAATTAATTATTTTTTTAAGGGAGTAGGAGTTTGAGTTTCGGGTTAGGGGATGAGGTAAGAAAAAAAATTGAAATAGTTGTTTTGAATGGGGGTGGTAGGGGTAGGGGTAAGTCTAGGGGAGTGAGGATGGGGTAAGAAAAAATTTAAATTTTTTTTAAAAATAAATTTAAAAAAATTAATTTTTTTGGAAGGGGGAGGGAGTTGGTAGGGGGTGGGGGTCAGGTGGGGGGAGGGTAAGAAAAAAATTGAATTTTTAAAAAAGAAAAAAAAAATTGAAGGGGTAGGGGATTGGGGGAGTAGGGTTTTGGGTTTTGTGTAGGGGATTAGGTAAGAATTTTTTTTTAAATATTTTTCTTTTATGAGGGTGGTTGGGGGTCGGAGTAGGGATTGGTGATTTTGAGAGTTGTATGGATATTTCAACTTAAGGGTGAGGTTGAAAGAGAATTTTGAAAATATTTTTCTTATTTTTTAAAGGGAAGTCATTTTCCTTAGATTTGAGGAAAATAAGTAGATTTGAAAATATTTTTGAAAGCTTTTAAGCCCAATCAAACATTAAAAAATTAAAAAATATCTTTTCTTCATACCAAACACACCCTTAGCTAGCTCTAATTTGGAACATTTTGTAGTGGACATGTTTGATTATATAATTATTTAAAAAGATCATTAGGCACTCTGCCCAATAATAAATTAGAGCAAAACATGCAAAAAAACAGAATATAACTAAAAAAACAGCACAAAAATGAAAAATGTGTTACCCATTGTGTATAACCGATGTGAAACTCGACGCGATGAAAAATAATGAAGACGAGGAGAAGACTTCAATGAAAACCCAACAAGTGTATGTACGTGTCTATATGTATATTTCTATTATATAGAGAGGTCATGCAATTACCAAAAAATTTCTCCATTCTCACTTAATTACATATCATGCCCTAATATAAAATAATTTCATTGTTTCATTATAATGGTTTAAATATTTAATATATTTTATTAATTTATATTAATTAACTATAACTATATATTGAAAGTAAAATTTATTTATTTATTTAATTGGCTATCAAGTTCAAAACTAATTTGTTACCATGAATCACAATAATTAATAACTTAAAATATTTAAAAGACATATAAAAATTTTATTGACTCTAATTATTTTAGCAATGCCACATAAATTGAGATAAAGAAAAAGTACTGCAAATCATAATAATTAACAACTTAAAATATTTAAAAGATATATAAAAAATTTAGTTGATTCTCAAAATTGTATCGAAGCCACATAAACTGGGACACAAGGACTAAATATATTATTTGATAATTACGTAAAAATTATTATAAATCACAATAATTAACAAGTTAAAATATTTTTTTAAAAATATATAAAAGTTCTATTCAACTCTCAAAATTTTATCGGTGCACCATAAATTATAACAAAATAAAAAATTATCTTAATTAATTGCAACTAAATATTTAAAGTAAATCAATTTTATTATTTTAATTGACTTTTATATAGAAAATTAATATTTTTATTTATTTATTTATTTATTTTAGTAAATTTAAATTTTAATTTTTTTTTTCTTATATAGAAATACTAATATTTAAACTTAAGTTTAAATTTTTAAAGTAATAAATTTAATTTAATAAAAAAAATCCTAATGAATATTTTCTTAGAATTTATGTTGGATCGATATGTATCAAGTTAAAAATAAATAAAGAAAAATATATAGTAAAATTTTATTATTGTGAAAGATAAATATAATGCACTATCCAATAATATTTAATAATATCATATTCTGCATATGCAAATATAGCATCCCGTATTTAATTAATATACTATTTCGGTGAATTATCGATGATTACTATTGGATATGATAAAATTATATTAATTTTTATAGTAATAACATAATCAATCGCTCTTAATTAATTATTATGAGTCATCTAGGTATTAAGAAAATAAATAATATTTAATAAAAAATAAAATAGATATAAAATGCGAAATTAACTCTTAATGTTTTAAATTAAATTTTCGTCTTTCGAACGATGATTTTACTATATCACCCCTTATTATAAGTCATTTATGTATTATAAAAATAAGAATAACAAAATGATATGTCAACATAAAATATTTGATTGACTATCAAAATTATATTAGTGTCACATAAATTGGAACGGGACAGAAGAAGATATAAAACAACATATATTATTTGAAAATGAAATAAAAAGTACTGTAAATAACAATAATTAATAAAAAAAAAATTAAAAATTGATTGATTTTTACTGCTTCAATCGTAATTTTAATGTATCACCCTCAATTAATTATTATAAGTCACTTATGTATTAAAAAATTAATAATATTGAATCTATGATTTTACTATATATATATATATATATATATATATATATATATATATATATATATATACTATGAATAAAAATTTTCCTAATATTTAAAAAAAAAAAATTACTACATATACTCAAAGGGCAAAAGAGTAAAAACACACAAGAGATAAATGTAGAGAAATCAAGAAGCACCAAATGAATTATTAACATTTGTAACATTCAACGCATTTCTAAATGTTTTCAAATTCTTCTTGAATCAACACATCACATAATAAAAATAATAAATAATAAATAATAATAATTACATTTTACTATATTATCTCGAATTAATTACTATGGTCATTTAAGCATTGTGCCACATAAATTGAAATAGAAAAATATTATAAATCACAATGATCAACAGTTTAAATTATTTAAAAAATATAAGTGACTATCATCGACACAAAACTCTGGATAAGGAGAGTAGCATATATTATTCAAAAATTACATAAAAAGTATTATAAATTACAATAGTTAACAACTTAAAATATCTAAAAATAATTTAATATGTTATATATTTCAAAATAAATGCATGAACAATACTAGCAATCACAATAATTAACAACTTAAAAAATTTAAAAGATATAAAATATTTGGTCGACTCTTGAAATTATATTAGTGTCACTGAAATTGGAATAGAAGAAAAGTATTATAAATCACAATAATTAAAAACTTAAATTATTTTTAAAATATAATTGACTATCAATGCCATAAAAAATTAGACAAGAAAAATAACGTATATTAATTTAAAAATTACATAAAAACTATTATAAATTACAATAGTTAACAACTTAAATTATCTAAATACATATTAAAATAACATATGTTGAACTCATGCTAGATTTCGGATGAATCCTAAAAAACATATTCAATCGTTTTACTAAAAACTTTTATTTAAATATATTAAGATTGAAAAGATAAATGAATATCTTAATGTTGGCCCCGTGCTGATACGGGCCATACTCCTCTAGTATATATACACACATACAATGAATACTCTTTCAATCAATAGATAATAGTAAAGAAAATGTAGAAGAGATGTTGTGATATCTCGCAAAAATTAGGATTCTTATTTATCTTTTTTCAATTTTTTGAGTTTTTTTTTTTTTTTTTTTTTTTTTAATTTATGTCATATGTTAAATATTCAAAGATCACCTCAAAGATGAAATTGTCATTTAAAGTAAATTTACGAGAATTAAACATGACAATTAGAGCTTACTATTATTGGTATTGCTCATTTATGTTCCTAACGTTACTCTCTTCTCATGCCTTTTTAATATTAAAAGAATGAGAGTGCTTTCATATATTTTTGAACATTTAGGTTAGCAGTAGTTAATACACTTTCAGAATTAAAAATTGCGTCAATATTGGTTGTACATTTTCTTCTAATATTATTTTTTATTTCTAAATTTATGCTTTTTGTCACTGTACAAGCAATTATCAAGGTAATCAAATATATTCTCTTTTTTGTATGTATTTTTTTCTCTCTTAAAATTTGTAAGAATGCACTCATTAAATTTTAAATATGTATCTCTTTTACCACAAAATTATCACTTCTTTTAGAGTAATTCTCTAAGCTAATTTGATTGATATAACCAGTAGTTTTTTTATGAAATTGCTTTACCTTCTTCATTTCCTCAAAAGTACATTTTTCCTTTCATCTAGGGCATAACTATCTACATTTTCCTTTATGTTAGAGTGCGTACCCTAATGATTTTATTGTTTTACTCTATTTGTTGCATATCAGTGGAACAAGTAAGCTAACGTGGTTCACTTATGTAGCGTAAATAAGAAGACAATATTTTTACATGGAATAGCTCAAGAAAAGTATAAAAAACCACCACCCATACCTCTACAGGATTTAACCCCAACTTCACTAAAACTCTTGAGCCTCAACAATCAACAAATTATAAGACTCTTGTAAACTAGGAATTAAACTCTAACTCCTATTTCTACAATAACACAAATCTTTCCAAGATAAGCATTCCCAAGTCTTCGAGTTCCCTAACTTGAAGACACAACTCCTAACTCAGTTTATACTTCACCGAGACTAGAATTAAAGATCATTACAACACAAAGAACCAACCTATTACACAAAGTCTACGATTCTCTAAGTAAAGGAACAGGTTCTTCTTCAAGCTAGTGAACGAATTTGCTGATTGATATTTTTCTTATCAGTGCTTGAGTAAAACTCTTGAAATTGTTTATTCTATTTAAGCCAACTCTGATGAAGTCCTTCAGATGATGTAATCTTCTTTCTTCAATGGGACTCTATCAGTTAGTTACACTCCTTGTTACATTATATCTCCTTATCTAAGTAGGATTCCTTCTTCAGCTCAATCTTCAAGTGTTGTGTTTATCTTCTTTTCAACCTCTTTTCTGCACATGATAATTGTTAAAGGCATATCTGAATTTTCTTGCTTATCCACTTTTGACTTCAACCAATTATGTTATCATTAGACTTGCTCGTTACTTCTATTTGCTTCATATGTGTGAACCAACATGAATAACATGTTTCATTCATAAGTCAATTATCAAAACTTTATTTCTCTAACAAATTTCTCTTTTTTATGATGACAAACTAGCACTTGTTTCACAGCATCACAATATCACAACATTACTTCTTAAGTTCCTGATATACTCAATAAAGGAATAAAAACACAAGCATACTATAATGAAACAGGTTATTCATTGAGTTATAAAAATTGTACAATCTAATTCTTCCCCCTTTTGATATCATCGAAAAACAATTATCCTCATAAGTAAAAAATGTTTAATAATCCATGGCCACTGGGGCTATCACTAAAACAATCAAAATCTAGAGTAAAGAACCATCATGCATTAAGTTAAACAAGAGTAAACACAAGAATCAATAAATTCAAGTTCATTTAAGAGCAAGCCATAATCAAACAGTAGCAAAAACTGACAAAGATAAAACAGTCTAGCCACAAAAACATAAGCATTTCTAAGGTGCTAAGAAGAGAGCTAATTGGAGGAACAGGAAGTAGAAGGAATGAGGGCAGTCAATTTTTGAACGATTTCAGCATTGGTAGATCTTTCACTTTCAATGATAGCTTGAAGAGAAACAATCTGAGCTTGAAGTGCCAGTTTTTCACCATCATGAGTTGCTTAAGCATCCTTCAGTATAGCTTGAGCAACCTCCAACTCAGCTATTTTAGCAGCAAGAGCATTCCTCAAACGTTGCACAAGATTATCAGCACTCCCCATTGAAATGCGTAGTTCCATATGGTTCACTGTCCCATAACATCTTTGGTGGTATGCAGAGACCACACTTGAACAGGCACCCTAAACTCTTCAAATATGGGAGTGAACCAAAATTCATATGGTAGAGCATGACTATTCACATCTTTGAGAAGAACCCTTTTCATGTGTTGTAGAATAATCCTAGGCAGATTAATTTATACTTCAGGTCCAGCAGCTCCATGAGAGTGAGATCAAGGAAATTTGACATAGTCCTGCATTCCTTTATAGGAGTGATCATTTTGTGAACAACATCAAAATAGAGTCGATAAAGAGGAAACATCTATCTCTTAAGCACCCTACGATGATTAACAAGCTGAGGATTACCAGAAAAATTTCATGAAATGTAAAGGGCAGAAGCAATGTTGTCAAGTAAAGGCCAAGTAACCTTGACATAGTGACCCCAACCCCCCATAGGAATGTTTAGAATTCTAGTAATATCAATAGCATAGAGATTTATTGTGACCCCTCTAACAGTGGTAGAGAACATTTGTCCAATAATAACCCCTTTTGTGTATAATTCATAGATCTCAGCTTTTTCAAACTTTCTTTGTAAGTTACATTGAAGAAACAAGTGTGACCACCCCTGTGCCTCTAATTTTGTCAACAAAACTTCCATGTCAGCACCCCCAAAACCACTAATAATATGTCTTCTAGTGAACTTATGCTTTTGAAAGTGCAGAAGATGATCTGCAGGAGAGTCAATATTTGTAGGTGACTCATCAAGCTCAAAATCAGGATCTAACTCAGCAACATCATTGGGAAGTGACTCAGACTCAGAGAAATCGGAGGGAACATGTATGTCAACCTGTTTCTTTGAACGTGTGGATGATCTTTGTGCAGTAGACTTGGAAGAGGATGAAGACTTTGAGGCAGGAGTGGATTTGGGTTTACTCGAAGGTGTACGAAAGGTACAGGGGTTTGGAATAGTTTGTTTCACTAGTTTGCCTTTGCATACAGAGCGGAGTAACACGTCTTGAGAGGAAGAAGAAAGAGGAGGAGGAGCAGGTGTATTTACATATTTCCTCTTGCTTGCTTGAAGAGATTCAGCAAGGGATGCCTCTTCCTGTTGTTTTTTCTGGCGATTATGAGGAGTTCTAGGAGTGGGCACAACAGGTCGGGGTTCAACAAGATCTTGGTCTTCAACAACAATGATTGAGAAAGAATGTTTTCTTTTTTATTGAGATCTTGACTTTTTGGGAATCAAGTTGGCTATGGGAATATCATCAGGGTCGATAATTTGGAGAAGAACAGGAGTTGGTGGAGTGGGAGTTTGAGAGAATTGAGGACTGGAGAAAAATTGAGCAAAGGAGTTTTTGAGATTTTTCCAAGTAGTGAAATCGGATAATTTGATAGGAATGGTAGGTAGGATGGGAGGTGTTGTGTTGGAAATGGGATGAAGAATGATAACTGTAGAAAGAGAGGCAGAGGAGTCCGAAGATAGAGTTGAAGACGAGGATGCCATGGTGAGGAAAAAACACTAAGGACTCGTTTGGTAGAGTGTATAAGATAATACTAAATATGTTGTATTAGTAATACTGGGATTAGTAGTGCAGGAATTAGTAATACTGGGATTAGTAATACTGAAATTATTTTTTATGCAGTGTTTAGTTTGATGTATTAAAAGAAATATGTAATGTTATATTTTAAAGAGAACATTGTTTGTTTACAAAAATACCCTCGACATATTATAACTTTGTATATTTTTTTTTGCAAAAGTTTATTATTCTTTTTTAAAATAAAAAAAGTTAACAATATAACTAATTATTTACTTTAAAATTTTAAGATTTAATCATTCAGTTACAAAAATTATATTTTTATTATCTTTTCTTTATTTGTTCATCATTTGCTTGTTGTTCTCACTTTGTGTTGTTTTTAAGTCGGAGGGAGTTACGTATAACTTTTGGATGAGACAATAAAATTATTATTAAAATAAAATTGTATTCTATAGAGTGTTAAAACTAAGTAGAAAAAATATTTTTATTTATGGATATCCTATTTACAAAATTAAACCTTGTATGCAATTTGTTTTTGGATTTTGACCAATAAATATTTTTTTGAGTTAATGGAGTAGTTTATTTTATAACTAAAATTATTTGGAGGGATATTATTATTTTGATAAATTGAAAAGAAGTAACTCATATTGAATAAATTGAAAAAGATTTAGAAAAAAATTAAAGAAATTTGAGGATATTTTTGTAAATAATAATAAAATTTGTAAACTAATTTATTTGAATAAATTTATTAGTACAAATATAAAAAATAAAATTAAGAAAATAAAAAAATGTTTAAAAGAATTTGAGAAATATTTTTGTCTTTATATGTACTAATCCATGGTATTAAAACCCATGTATTACTAATACCACCATATGTGATGTATTAGTAATACATTATATAATACCATGTAGGGTGTATTACATGGTATTAGTAATACATTGGTTCAAAATCCTACCAAACATAGTATTAATTAATACCACACTTAATACATGGACTATTTCTCCTAATACGGTCTACCAAACGACCCCTAAGTTGTTCTTTCTTGTGAGATGGTTAATGAATGCGGCGAGAGGAGAGAGAAACAGATATAAGAAGGGGAAAAAAATTGAAACATAAAGGAGAGGGATCTAATGTGTAGCAAGATAATGATGAAGAGTTACAGTGGTGATGGGATTGTTGTGGCAACTTTTTGAAAATGTTGGACTCTTGGGATTTGGCGGTTTAAAAAAAATTTAAAGGACCAAAGGGGTAAACCTGTTTCTCCTTAGTCAATTTAAGATAAGCTGATAATCATACCTGAACTCTTGAAAATTTTAAACAAAATTACTTTAAGTGTTCCAACATACTGTAAAAATTAAATACATGAAAGTTAGGTCACTCAAAATTTTGGAATTAAGACATACAACTAAATGTGCAAGACTGGATTAATCAACAAAAACTCAAGAGCACATCAACTTTTCTAGCCAATCATTGAGGGAGATTTATGCATGATTAATCATCCCCAAGACTAACCTATTCTTTTCAAAGTGAATATATCAACAATTTGTTCTTCAGTAGAACAAAATATGATTGATATAATACCTTTTTCAACATTATCTCTAAGAAAGTGATGTCTAATATCAATATGTTTAGTTCTTTTATGTTGGACATGGTTCTTTGCAATATTAATGTCACTTGTATTGTCACAAAAAATAGGAACACATCCAAAATCCACACCAAAATCCATGAGTTGTTGTTTAATCCACAATAACTGAGCACAACATGATCCAGTAGGAACATACTCAGCCTCAACAGTAGATAGAGCTACTGAGTTTTGTTTCTTAGTGGACCAAGTAATTAGACATGATCCAAGAAAGTGTGCCATGTCTGTGGTGCTCTTCCTGTCCACCAAATAAGCTGCATAGTCAGTATTAGAATTACCCACTAGGTTAAAATTACTACCTTTAGGATACCATAGGCCAAGATCACTTATTCCTTTGATATATCGAATGATTCTCTTCATAGATTTCAAATGAGATTTTTTTGGATTTTCTTGGAACCTAGCACATAGTCCCACACTGAACACAATATCAGGTCTGCTTGTTGTGAGATACAGTAATGATCCTATCATCCCTCTATATAGTTTTTGCTCCACATCTGAACCTGTTTCATCCATATCCAGTCTTATGGCAGTGGCTATTGGAGTGCTGATCTCTTTTGCTTCATCAATGGAAAATATTTTAAGAGGTTTCTTGGCATATTTTTATTGATGAATCATAGTTCCATAGGCTGTTTTCTTGATTTGTAGTCCTAAGAAATAATTTAGCTCCCCCATCATACTCATCTCAAATTTGCAACTCATGAGTTTTGCAAAGTCATGAGTCATGTTCATGTTTGTGGAGCCAAAGATAATATCATCAACATACACCTGCACAACGAACAAATCTTTTTCATTAGTTTTCAAGGAAAGAGTATTGTCAATTTTACCTCTAGTATGACCATGCTCCAAGAGGAATTTTGAAAATCTTTCATACCAAGCTCTTGGAGCTTGTTTCATACCATACAAGGCTTTGTCAAGCCTGTATACATAATCAGGGAACTTCTTACTCTCAAAACCTGGTGGTTGTTTGACATACACCACTTCCTTAAGAACTCCTATTAAAAAAAGCACTCTTAACATCCATTTGATAAAGAATAAACTCTATATAAGCAGTAAAAGCTACCAGAAGCCTTATTGCTTCAATTCTAGCAACAAAAGTAAAGGTCTCATGAAAATCTATGCCTTATTCTTGATTGTATCCTTGGACCACCAATCTTACCTTGTTCCTTGTAACTGTTCCATACTCATCAACCTAGTTTCTATACACCCACTTAGTTCCAATCACTGTCCTTTTTGTTGGAAGAGGAACTAAGTTCCACACTTTACTTCTTTCAAACTGATTTAACTCTCCCTACATGGCTATGATCCAATCAGCATCAAGGAGTTCTTTATTCACTTTCTTTGGTTTAATTTCTGACAAAAATTCTTTGAAGACACATATGCTTCTCAACTCAGACCTTGTCGTGATCCCAGATGTGAGATCAGTGAGTACATTTTTAATAGGATGTGATCTTTGATACTTGTATCTTAGTGAGCTACTAGGATTACTACAGTTATTCTGAACTGGGGTAGTTGGTGGTTCAGTTCTCCCTGTCAATATGCCTCCAAAATCAGTTCCCCCTCTCGAGGTACCTCTATGTTTGGTAACTCCAGTGGATTGACCATTCTGAGTAACCTGTTTCTCAGAATCACTCCCTTCCTGCAAGTTAGTCTTAGCATAAGATTCATCAAAAACAACATGCACACTTTATTCAACATAATTTGTTCTGTTGTTTAGAACCCTATATGCCTTACTATGATGTAAATATCCTAAGAATTCCCTCATCACTCTTTGCATCAAATTTTCCCACTTGGTCTTTCCCATTATTATGAATGAAACATTTACAACCAAAAGTTCTAAAATGAGAAATATTTGGTTTTCTACCTTTTGGAAATTCATAGGGAGTCTTCTCTAGAATAGGTCTAATAATGCATCTATTTATGATATATGCAGCAGTACTAATTGCCTCAGCCTAAAGGTTTTTAAAAAGATTTCCTGCAAGCATCATTGTTCTAGACATATCTCCAAAGTCCTATTTTTCCTTTCTACTACTCCATTTTGTTGAGGTGTTCAGGGAGCAGAGAAATTGTGATCAATACCATTTGCAGGACAAAATTCCAAAAACTTGACATTTTCAAATTCTGTACCATGGTCAGATCTTATGGAAACTAGGGAAGTGCCTAGTTTCTTTTCAATTTTGTTAATGAAAATAGTAAAGAAATCAAAAGCATCTTCTTTGGAAGCTAGAAACAATGTCCAGGTAAATTTGGAATAATAATCATCAATCACAAAAACATACCTCTTTCCACCCCTGCTTTGCAGTCTCATTGGCTCACATAGATCCATATAGATCAGGTTAAGGCACTTACTTATACTGACATGGTTCTTTGAATTGAAAGTAGATTTTACCTATTTCCCCCTTAGGCAGACACTGCAAACCTTTACTTCCTTGAATTTGGTTTTGGGAAAACCCAGTACCATATCCATGGAAGAAAGTTTGTTTAATTATTTCAGACTTGCATATCCAAGTCTCTTGTGCCAAAGGAGGGGATCATTTTCTAAAGCACTCAAAGAGTTTAACTTTATTCTTGGCATTGTCATTATATCAGCTTTGTACACATTCCTGTGTCTTCTTGCGGTGAGTACAACCTCCTTGGTGTCCATCCTTTTGACTTTGACTCCTGCAGAAGTAAAAATAACTTTGTTACCTTTATCATACAGTTGTGATATGCTGAGTAGGTTGTGCTTTAATCCCTCCACAAGGTAAACATCCTCCAATGCCCTTGATTTAGATGTACCAATCTTTCCAACTCTTGTAATGATTCCCTTTTTTCCATCACCAAATGAAACTCTACCCCCACTTATTTTGGAGAGTGAAAGGAATTTTTCTTTATCACCAGTCATGTGTCTTGAGCATGCACTATCAAGGTACCAATGCTTTTTGCTTCCTTTCACTCTCATCTGGAAAAGTAAATTAGGGAATAGATTTAGGAACCCGGACAAGTTTGGGCCCTTTTTTATGAGTAAAAGGATAAATCAGATTTCTTCTAGTCCATGCAGGCAATAGGTTGCACAACCTGTTTCTTTTCATAGTTTTTGTTTTCCTTATATTGGTTTGAGCTGGTTTATTTGCCTGATTTATAATCCTAGACCTGTTTTTTGTAGCAATAGGACATTCAGTAGTTGGATAACCTGAATTATCATATATGTAGCACAAATCTTGAGTAATATCAGAACTTTTGTAAAAACCCAGTCCAGCTTTTTCACTGTGACTTCTCTCACTTAGTTTGTGAATAATTCTTGAAGAGTTTGTCCACATATTTGCTCTTTCAAGATCAAGCTTTATTTTAGTAATTTCTTGACTCAAATTATTCATCATTTCTTTTGCATCACTGCACTCTTGTTTGTACTTGATTAACTCAAGTTCAATATTTTCCTGTTTCTCGCTTTTACCCTTATTCCTTTTTCAATAAGTGCCAGTTTTAGGACTTCAGTTTAGAGTGTGGCATTTGCAGAATCAAGTTGAACAACCTGTTCCTTAAGAGTGCTATTTTCCTTTTCAATAGTATTCTTACAAGCTTCTAAATCAATGAAGTCAAATTTGAGGCTTGTAAGGCTGCTAAATAACTCATCCCTATCAGAAGTTAATTCTTAGAAATCATCAATTAGAGCACTCATTTAGGACATAAGTTTTGTTTTAGAAAATAAGTACAATTTTTATTTAAGCTTAAGAATGCTTACCTCAGAAGTATAATCTTCTTCTTCCAAGTCTGAATCTCCTATAGCCATGAGTGTAGTCTTATCAATTTTTTCATCTTCTAACTCAACTGAATCAGATCCCCAAGTGGCTACAATAGCATACTCCTCCTCCTTTTTAGCCTTTTCTTTTAATTCTTTTAATCTCTTTCCTTCTTCCACTCTATTTCCCATACAGGACAGTCTTTAATCTGATGATCAGTCTTACCACACTTGTAGAATCTATTTGTAATGTCATTGGAATATTTCTTGCTACCTGTTCCTTTTTTTTAAAAAAAAAAAACTTGCTGAAGTTCTTAGTTATGAAGGCAACTTGTTCTTCATCAAGTTCAATTTCTTCATCACTGTCTGATGCCTTCAATGCCAAGGTTCTCTCAGGGTCTGTCATTTCTTTCTTAATCCCATTAATTTGCATTTCATAAGTCTTAAGATTACCTACCAGTTCATCTAATGTCATTTGAGTGAGTTCTTTTGCTTCCCTAATAACAGTGACTTAAATATCCCATTTAGACTTAGGCAATACCCTTAACACCTTTTCAACTTGTTCCTCCACAGGAATGCCTTTTCCCACGGAGGTCAATTCATTTATTAGGGGAGTAAGTCTGGTCATCATTTCATGAAGTGATTCATTTTCCTTCATCTTGAAAGCTTCATATTTAGTAAAGAGAAGGGCAATTCTAAACTTTTTTACTTGAGAGGTGCCCTCATGTGCATTGACCAGGGCATCCCAAATTTACTTAGCAGTGGTACAATTTGATACTCTGTTGTACTCAGCATGCCCTAATCCACAGACCAAGATGTTCTTAGCCTTACCATTCTTCTTTAATGCTAGCAAGTCATTAACAGTAAATTCACTTCTTACTTTCTTAGCCTATTCACCATCAACCAACTTCATTGGGATAGTAGGACCATCAGTGATCCTATCCCACAATTTGTAGCCTTCCCCTTGAATGAAAATTTCCATCCTAACTTTCCACCAGATGAAGTGAGAACCATCAAAGAGTAGAGGTCTAGTAGTTGACTGACCTTCACTGTTACCAGTAAGAGGTACAAAATTCATCATAGTGAACTTTTCTTAGGTGATAACCTTATTTAAGACAACCTCTCTCTGATACCACTTGTTAGAGTGCGTAAACTACCGATTTTACTATTTTACTCTATTTGATGCCTATCAGTGGAACAAGTAAGCTAACGTGGTTCACTTATGTAGAGTAAATAAAAAGACTGAATTTTAATGTGGAAAACACCCGGCTTAAGAAAGGTGTAAAAAATCATGATCTGTACCTCTACAGGATTTAACCCCAACTTCACTAAAACTCTTGAGCCCTAACAATCAACAAATTACAAGACTCTCATAAACTAGGAATTAAACTCTAACTCCTATTTCTACAATAACACAAATCTTCTCAAGAAAAGTGTTCCCAAGTCTTCGAATTCCCTAACTTAAAGACACAACTCCTAACTCGATTTATACTTCACTGATACTAGAATTAAAGCTCATTACAACAAAAAAAACCAACCTATTACACAAAGTCTTCGACTCTCTAAGTAAAGGAACAGGTTCTTCTTCAAGATAGTGAACGAATTTGCTGATTGATGCTTTTCTTATCAATGCTTGAGTAAAACTCTTGAAATCGTTTCTTCTATTTTAGAAAACTCTAATGAAGTCCTTTAGATGATGTAATTTTATTTCTTCAATAGGACTCTATCAGTTAGTTACACTCCTTATTGCATTATATCTCCTTATCTAAGTAGGATTCTTTCTTCAGGTCAATCTTCAAGTATTGTGTTTATCTTCTTTTCAACCTCTTTTCTGCACGTGATAATTGTTGAAGGCATATCTAAATTGTTTTGCTTATCCAATTTTGACTTCAACCAATTATTTTATCACTAGCCTTGCCCATTGCTTCTATTTGCTTCACATGTGTGAACCAGCATGATTAATATGTTTCATTCATAATTCAATCATCAAAACTTCATTTCTCTAACACTTTAGAAGATAATTTAATTGATATAACCAGTAGTTTTTATGCAATTGTTTAACTTTCTTCATTTCCTCAAAAGTACAATTATATTTTCATCGAGGGCATATCAATATATATATATATATATGTATGAACTTGAGAGGAATTGGAGTAGGAAGAAAAGAGTTTTTTCTGTTCTTTTGTTTTGGTCGAGAATGAAAAGATACGTTGTTTCTCTTTAGAAGAAACTCTTTTATAAAATCAAAAGGACACAACTTTTCAAATAGTTATCTCTTCCCTTTTTCTTATTAATAGTTAATTTAAATGTATATAATACTTAATTATATATATAAGTAGGTTGACCTACATGGGTGACCCGATCTAATTTCCTTCATCTTCCACTCACAAATAGTGAGTTAACTCTCATTCATGTTCTATAACATTCATACTTAACAAGTAGACTAAATGACCAGTGCATACTTCGAGTGCTTCATTGCTATACATCTGTTAGAAATATACAACATCTTAATTAATGAAACTTAGAGTATATTATGGTATATAGTACCCTAGATCATATATCATATATCATATTCGTTTTATCATTATCTCTTTTTTTAATTTTTAGTTTATCATTATGTACTTGTCTCAAGATAAGAATAAAGGATGTCAGCGAACACAATTAATGTGATGATATCCAATAATCTTCTTCATATCAAGAATCTCTTAATCTCAATGTGATATGATTTTCTAGAAATGTCCCTATCAGATCAAATTAACCATAATCTCTTGGCAACATACTAAGATAGCAAACACCGAATTGAATCTCAAGAAATTGATTAAAGACATGAGGATACAATGTGGAAAATTACTTATAATTTTCAGGGCTTCACAGCATAGAAAGTAGATACTAAACTTGTATCTCCCTTATGGGTCACTTTATGCATACATGGTATGGAAATATGTATCACAGTATTGACCCCTTTCAACATAGAGCATATGTTTTTTATGAAATAAATACTATGAAGATGATAGTTCAGACAACTCATGTCTATCTTTGAGTTCATAAATCTACTCAGCCATTTTATTCTTCAGTAATCACATCTGGCATTTGAAACAAATTAACTTATATTTAATCATATTATTAAACAAAATAAAAAAATGACATTCTAATTATAAACTTAGCTAAATACATAAACGGACCCCTTACTTTTTGACTTTTTCTATATTGACACCTCAATTAGGCCATGCACCTATTGAACCCTTTTGTCATTCACAAACCGTGTCAATTAAGCATAATCTGCTGATATGGCAAAAAATATAAAATGCATGTAATACATACACTAATGATGTGGCAAAGTGGCAAATCAAATAGCAACACATTGTATTTTAACTTAAAATAATCATAAAAATAATATTTTTATATAATTAAATCTAAATTTAAAAAATAGAAAACCCCCCATTAATACACCCTATCCCCACCGCAGCCTACCCAATCTTGCCCCCTTCCATTTCAAACACCCCTTTCTCCGTCTTTGAGCACAAAAAAGTAAAAAAAATTGTATCTTTTTCTTCTTCTTCTTCTTCTTCTTCTTCACCTATTTCTAACTTTTATTTCTTTTTTTTCATCATTGAAGCACTTCTTTCAACTTTTTTTTATTTTTCTCTCACTTATCAAACACAATTTTTAGCGAGAAGAAAAAAAAAGACCTCACTTTCACTCCTTCATTTCTCCACCAAAACAATACCCAACAATAATTTCAAATAAAAAAATAATGAATTTTGAAGAGCCAATAATGGGTTATTTAAGAACCAATCAGAAGAAGCCATTGATTGAATTTTATAGTATACAAAAAACATCATTGATTTCAGATTCAATTTGAAGATATAAAATGCTATGTTTAAAGATTTATTGAAGAGGAAGATGGTGGAGGCTTGGCAAAGATACAATGGAGAAGAAGATGCTAGTTTTTTTTAATTCCTTTTATGTGTTTTTTTTTATTGGTTGTGTTTTTTTATGTTTAAATTTTTTGATAAATTATGACTTCTCACTCTCCTAATGGAGAGTGTATTACACATGCCACGCCATGTCATCACCATATCAATAATTGTGCTTAATTGACACTATTTGTTAATGATAAAAAGGTTCAACAGGTATATAGATTAATTGAGGTGCCAATATGGAAAAAGTTAAAAAGTTCAAGGGCCTATCTATGTATTCTGCCTATACACTTTTAGCTCTCTTTTATCATCACTTCTGGCAATAATAAGTTTATAATTGTCTCATCTCTACTACTTATTACTTAGACATTAGAGGCGATTGCCTGTGTGAATAGACCGATCTTTTTATCTGTTTGACATACTTTTTATCCTCAAAAATTTATGTAAACCAAATAAATAAAAATAATATATGTATATGAACCAACAAGATGAAAAATTTAGCATTAATCAATATTAACCTCAATAATGTGAATTTATATAACCATGATTGGGAAAAAATAATAATAAAAAATATATCAACATCTACGTAAACCTAATAACTTTACATGTCTTTCATAAACATCACATTCTATAATTTTGTTAAGATATCTCCTATTATTGATGCATAGATATGCATTTCATGTTAACTTTCTTATGTACAATCTTGTCTTTTACAAAATAATATTTTATGTCACTATGTTTCATCTTTCCATGGTACTTTGTATCCTTTGTGTAAGTTATTACAGCCTGACTATCACAATTGATTCTGACAGGTTTAACAATATTATTATACACACTCAAGCAGATAAAAAATATTTAATCCAAACAGCTTCTTTCATAGCAGATGAAAGTGCTATGAATTCAACTTCTATCGTAGATAAAGCCATACATGGTTACTTCTTTCTACTCCATGATGTGGTGCCATCATTAAGGAAGAATGCATATCCAGAGGTGGATATTCTCTCATTTAAATCTCCTCCCCAATCAGCATCAGTGTAGCCTTTGAATTGAAGATCATTTCATTGATAACATAAGGAATAGTAGACTATTCCTTTGAGATACCTTAATATTTTTAATTTCATTCCAATATTGAGATCTAAGGTCAGATTGATATCTACTAATAAACCCAACAACATAACAGATATTAGGTCTAGTACACATCATAGCATATATTAGACTACAGCTTGTGTTGGCATAAGGAATCTTTCTCATTTGTTCCTTCTTTTGTTGAATCTGAGGGTACATCCTTTGGTTTAAAGTTCCATGTTTACAAACTAGAGTATTTATGGGTTTTGTTTTTGCAATCTTGTATATTAAAGAATTCAAGAAATTTCTTAATGTAAGGTTCTTGTGAAAGAGACAAGAATCTCTTCAAATCTTAACTCCACGAATGTATGATTCTTTATCCATATCTTTCATTTCAAAAGTAGATAATAACCACTCTTTTATTTCTTTTACATATTCGATGTCACTTGCAACTATAAGTATGTCGTCTACATACAATGATAAAATCAAAAACTTATCTTTGAAACTTTGATGTATATACAATGTCTTCATGAATCATAACAAAATCATACGATATTGTCACATTATGAAAATGTAAGTAGGATTGTATAGAAGATTGTTTAAAGCCATAAATCGACCTTCAAAATTGACATACTTTAGTCTCTTCTTTGTTTTCACGAAACCTATAGGTTGTTCCAATAGATTTCTTCTTCTATTTTTTCTTTGAGAAATGCAGTTTTCACATTCATTTAATGCAATTCATGATCCAACATAGCTACTATGAACAAAAACATAGCCACTATGAATAAAATTAATCTTATTGAAGTGAAGCGTACATCATGTGAAAATATTTATTCATAATCAATTTGTTAATGTTATGTGTACCCTTTTGATATTAGGCGAACTTTAAATCTTTCGATACTACCATCTTTCTTAAGCTTGATTTTTAGAATCCACTTATCTCAAATAGTTTTTTGACCTATAGGTAGATTAACCAATTCCTACACTTGGTTAGATTTTATTGACTCTATCTCCTCATCCATTGCTTTTAAGAATTTTTATTTAGTAGGACATGTAAGAGCCATATTTATATTTCTTGGATCTTCATCATTCGGCGTAACTATAAATGACTCCCCTTTCATATCAAATTGATAAAAAAGAATTTGTGGACAATTTGTTCATTGAGGTTGACATTGACAGATTGATTTATCAATTGGTAAGTTACTTTCACTCAAACCAACAATATCACTAGGATTTGTGAAAATAGGAACTAGTCCATTATCATCAAGATGAATCCCACATAAATCCATTGGAATATCAATAGCGAAATCAGTCTGATCTATAGTTTTATAAAAACAGAAGTCTTGACCTATATCTTCCTGCTTAAAAAAATAATTCTCAATGAATGTAACATTACGCATCTCAATTTAAGTTACGGTGCCACTATCTTATTCACCTATGAACACATAACCCTTAGACAGTTAAAAGTATCTTATAAAGATACTCTTCTTTTCCCTTGAACGTAATTTTTCATATTGGGAAGAAGGATTATGAATAAAAGCAGCATAACTCCAAGGCTTTAAAATATTCAAATCAGCCTTTCGTTTAGTCAATAACTCATTTGACATAGTTGTAACTAATTTTGAAGGGACACGATTAAGTAAAAATGCAGCAGTGAGTTGTGCATCACCCTAATAGGTGATAAGTAATTTTGCTTGCGCCATCATTGACCTAATCATTTTTAACAAGCTTTAATTTCATCATTCCACAACACTATTTTGTTGTGGAGTGTAAGGAGTGGTTAATTGTCTTTATATTTTCTTTTCATCCATCACGCAATCATTTGAACTCATCAGATAAATACGCTTTTCCTTGATTGATTCTTAGAGTTTTAATTTTACTATTCAGTTGATTCTCAACTAAGTTCATAAACTTAATGAAGTAACTTAAAGCTTCATATTTGTGAGAAATCAAATATACTTAAGCAAATCGAGTAAAATCATCATTAAATTGATGAAATAATTAGCACCATGTATTTCCTTTACATTAATTGGACCACAAATATTAGAATGAATTAATTTCAATAGAGTATTAGGTCTTGCGTCTTTTCCAAATAATTTTCTTTCAATTTTTTCAACTAGGCAAGATTCACAAGTAGAAAATTCTACTCTATCTATTGTGCCAAGAAGACCTTCTTTAGATAAGTGATTCACTCTTTGTTGATTAATATGGACAAACCTAACATGTCATAAATTTACATCATTTTCACAGTTAGAAGTTGACATAAATAAGAAAAAACTATTATTATTATTATAATTATTGGGACTTTGAATAACATCCAATATAAAAAAATCGATCATAAAAATTATTAGTGCCATATTTTTATCTTGGAAAAATATAAATTAATACCACGTTCATAAAAGAAAAAATTTAAATCATAATTTTATCAACATTCTGATAGAGATAGATTTCAATGTATTGTTGGGGTAAATTGTATGTCAAATATATATACATTTCGGCCACCACACATTTCAGTCTGCAGGTATCAATACCTTTGACCTACTCTTTGGATTTATTCTCCGCATACACTCATTTGGATCCTTATGGAATTTATCAAAAGTCTATAAAAGCATCTCTGTCCATTGTTATACGCTTGGTGGTGCTGAGTCTATAATTCACATATGAAGAGATTCAGTTAAAAAAAGAACAAGAAACATTTACATCACTATATAAATTATTAATAAGATTGTGTAACCTTTTAGGCTCAGGTAAATACGAGCAAAGTGTCCCTTGTTCTCACAATTATAGCACTTGAGCTTAGCCATATTCACCTTTTTATATTTATATAGAGCAGAAACATTTCCTCTCCATGTTAGTTACTCTTAGGCTTCTTTGAGACAGTTCTTGTCCCCTTCTTTTGAGAAAATTTATCATGCTTGTGATTGTTACTATGTTCACATTTTGGATTTAAACTAGTCATATATATTTGTAGAGACATTGTCTTCTCCAAGGCGCTATTCCTCGAGTCCTAAATGACGCTTGGAATCTTTCATAGTTTTAATGCTAACATTGTGGGTTAAGTGCATTTTCATATTTTTCCAATTTTGGGGTAGGGAGCGAATCACAGTTTGGAGTTGTTGTTAATTCGGTCAACACACGACCGACGTCCTTTAGTTCATTTACTATATTTGATATATGGAGAAGATGCTTGTGAATAATATAATCAGATAATTTTTATAAGTATCAAACTTAATAGTAAGATCCATCAACTTAGCAACTCAAGTATGAACAAAATTTTCTTTTAGTGAAAATCACATGTCCTTAACATCATCATACTTTCAAAAAATTCTCATAATATCATAATCCATGCCGTTCAGTAGCGTTATGCGAGCAACAGAATTTTTTTTAAGCTTTATATGCTTCAAGATCTTTCACATGCTAGGGTGTATCACCATTTTCGGAAAGTGCATAGACATATTAAGAGTTACAAGAGCTTCTTGCTCTTATAGGACATATTGAATTTTCATACTCCATATTTCATAGTTATCACTGTTAAGCTTATTAACTTTATTAAGCTCAACAACAAATTCTTTGCAACACTTGACATACTAATTTATATAAGTATAAAGTATAGTGAGACAATTACGTACATTATTTTAGCCTAAATTTATATACATAATAATTCTTAAAATAATCAACTATGTCAATATTCATTTCATATTAGGTTTAGATTCAAACATTCACTAAGTTCCCAATCATCATCCGTATTCTAATATGTTATAAATATGACACAATCAATCATCTAAGAACCACTTATCTTAAATCATATAATTCAAGATTAAACAAGTATTAAATTCTATAACAAATATAGAAATACACAATAAAAAATATAGATACATAAAATAATAAATTTAAATTCATACAAGTCACATCGCATATAAACAATCATTATATGAAATAAACACACATTTTCACTTGATCCCAAATAACATATGAGATTTCAAAATAAGTTATAAAAAAACTCATCTTGATAACAATTATATAAGTTTGGAGTCAGGAGGGCTACTTTTTATGAAAAATTCCAAAGGGGACACTTGATTTAAAAAGAAATCAAAGCAGACTAATACTGGTGGCTGAGTGATTTATAAATCTCTTGGTGTCCAGAAATTTACAAATATCCTTGTTTCCAGTGATTTGTAAATTTTCTGGTGTCCAGCAATTTGCAAGTCGCTTGATGTCCAATGATTTTTAAGTCGCCTGGTATCAGCAATTTACAAGTCGACTGGTGTCTAGTGATTTGTATGGATTTTTTCCATTATTTTAGTAGTTTCTTATTGTGAGTTATCATTTTCAACTTAAATCTCTACACTCCCATTTTAGCTATTCTCATTTCAACTCGAGTATTTACTCTTATTTCAACTTACTCTCATTTGTTGTACTAAAAATAAATCAAGATATAGTAAGAGAAAATTTATATTGGGGCGGTAAAGTTTTATATAAAGTTGGTTTTGTAATATATAGTCGGAAACATGTAGTTGTGCAAATGTTTTCATTGTCTCTTCAATATGATGGTTGTGTGTCACAATCTGATACTATCCCCTAGTCGCAACACTGTGCTTAGAACCACAAGTGAACTCAAGCTAACCCATGAACTGAAAAAATACTTGACTAACTTATTTAGAATATATAAAATAGCTTAATTTATTGTGCGGAAACATAATCATGGCATAATCTGAGTAAACATTACACTGATAAAGTTTACAATCTGATAAAACCTGAAGAGAGAACTAGAATTTACATTTCATGACTTTGACTGACTATCTATGAAGCCTCTACTATACTGACAATAGATAGCTGGGACATGCCTCCGATTACCACTAATCAATAAATATGAATAAATACAATATATTATATAAATTATGACTGAAAGGAGTCTCCCATATAGGAGAACCCATCACCTGCTGGCTGGAAGTTGCAAACTGACTAATTATAATGTTTAGGCTACACTGGTACCTACATTATGAGACAATGTAGCACATAGATATGTATATGGATCAATACTTTTGGAATGTACTGAGTAAGTAGGGGTGAGTGCAATAAGCAAATTTGATTACATATAAATCTTAAAACATGCATGCTAAATGCAAGTAGACATACTAATTTATATAAGTATAAAGTATAGTGAGACAATTACGTACATTATTTTAGCCTAAATTCATATACATAATAATTCTTAAAATAATCAACTATGTCAATATTCATTTTACATCAGGTTTAGATTCAAACATTCACTAAGTTCCCAATCAACATCCATATTCTAATATGTTATAAATATGACACAATCAATCATCTAAGAACTAGTTATCTTAAATCACATAATTCAATATTAAAGAAGTATTAGATTCTATAATAGATATAGAAACACTCAATCAAAAATTTAATTGCATAAAATAATAAATTTAAATTCATACAAGTCACATCACATATAAATAATCATTATATGAAATAAACACACGTTTTCACTTGATCCGAAATACCATATGATATTTCAAAATAAGTTATGAAAAAAACTCATCTTGATAACAATTATATAAGTTCAGAGCCAAAAGGGCTACATTTTGTGAAAAACTCCAAAGGGGACACTTGATTTAAAAAGAAATCAAAGCAGACAAAATGCTGGTGGCTGAGCGATTTACAAATCGCTTGGAGTCCAGCAATTTACAAATATCCTTGTTTCCAGTTATTTGTAAATTTCCTGGTATCCATCAATTTGCAAGTTGCTTGGTGTCCAATGATTTTTAAGTTGCCTCGTGTCAGTAATTTACAAGTCGACTGGCGTTTAGTGATTTATATGGATTTTTTCCATTATTTAAGTAGTTTCTTATTGTGAGTTATCGGTTTCAACTCAAAGCTCTACACTCCTATTTCAACTATTCTCATTTCAACTAATGTATTTACTCTTGTTTCGACTTACTCTCATTTCTTGTGCTAAAAATGAATCAAGATATAGTAAGAGAAAATTTATATTGGGGCGGTAAAATTTTATATAAAGTTGGTTTTGTAATATATAGTCGGCAACATGTAGTTGTGCAAATATTTTCATTATCTCTTCAATATGAGTCGTTGTGTGCCACTTTTTGATACTATCCCCTAGTCGCAACACGTTGCTTAGAACCACAAGTGATCCCCAGCTAACCCATGGACTGGCATGATACTTGAGCAATTGATTTAGAATATATAAAATAGCTTAATCTGTTGAGCAGAAACATAATCATGACATAATCTGAGTAAACATTACACTGACAAAGTTTACAATCTGATAAATACTGAAGAGAGAACTGAAATTTACATTTCATGATTCTGATTGACTATCTATGAAGCCTCTACTATACTGACTATAGATACCTGGGACATGCCTCCAACTACCACTAATCAATAAATATGAATAAATATAATATATTACATAAATTACAACTGACAGGAGTCCCCGAAATAGGAGAACCCATCACCTGCTGGCTGGAAGATGCAAAACTGCCTAATTATAATGTTTAGGCTACACTGGTACCTACATTATGAGACAATGTAGCACATAGACATTTATGTGGATCAATACTTTTGGAATATACTGAGTAAGTAGGGGTGAGTGAAATAAGTAAAATTGATTACATATAAATCTTAAAACATGCATGCTAAGTGCAAGTAGGCATATTAATTTATATAAGTATAAAGTATAGTGAGACAATTACGTACATTATTTTAGCCTAAATTCATATACATAATATTTCTTAAAATAATCAACTATGTCAATATTCATTTCACATCAAGTTTAGATTCAAACATTCCCTAAGTTCCCAATCATTATCCGTATTCTAATATGTTATAAATATGACACAATTAATCATCTAAGAACCACTTATTTTAAATAACATAATTCAAGATTAAACAAGTATTAAATTCTATTACAAATATAGAAACACTCAATCAAAAATATAATTGCATAAAATAATAAATTTAAATTTATACAAGTCACAAAACATATAGACAATCATTATATGAAATAAACACACATTTTCACTTGATACCAAATAACATATGAGATTACATATAAATCTTAAAACATGTATGCTAAGTGCAAGTAGACTCACCAAGGTACTAAAATAATCTGAAAGCTAACGTATCTTAAAACATGAGTAACAAACATAATTTGATAAGTCGGTGAATCATTGCGCTTAGTTTCTTAAATCTTTACTTTTGTAGAATGAATAGAACTAAAGCTGGGAAGCGGTAGAACATGGATACTATATGTAAGTCTCATGCAAAGCTAAATAGGCTGTAAAACTATACTGAGGATCATGTATGGATACTAAGCATGAAAATATGAACATGTAAGACAGAGAACGCAAGACCAAGTAAAGCATTTATTGAAATGATCTGAATATTTGAACAGTTAATATTGAATAACAGAAATAATCTGTAAAATTGACTGAATAAATATTGAAATTTACCTACTTGGTCATGCAAACTTAAACTGAGATAAACTGAAAACAGACTAAAACTGTGGGAGCTATCATGTAACCGATATAAACCATGTGAGTTATCATGGAGTCCAACGCTTGACCTACATTGAGGAGGGTTGTTCTATCCTTACCATTGGAGTAGAACTTGAACTGGAGTGATCACTAAACTGAGCCCATATTGGATAAGGGGAAACACTCTCTGGTGAGGCCCCTAAACCTATGGTGGCATGTAGTTTCTGGGAAGTAGGATGAACTGAACCCACACTTCCCACTAGGTGCTAAATCCTACTGCCAACTGAAAGACACTAAAACTAATTGGTGCATGCACTGAAGCTGATAAGGTAAGATCAGGTCATGGTATTTTGAAAATATTAGTGCATACAAAGTCTAAAGTAATCATAATCATGTAAACTAATAGTGCTCGACATGAGCATAACAACTGAGTATAATGATAAGACATGGTTTAACTGACTTATTACTTGAAAATCTGAAATCATATAAAACACATTGGTATCAGGTGTTTATAACCCGCCAACACTGAATAATTCATAGAGTATGATATTAACACTTAAAACTATAGTATGGAAATCATGGTTTGAAGATAAAAAATATAAACCTCTCACCAAGTAAGTAAAGAGCATGGACTTGAACATGGGAACGTGTTATACATTAGTAAACAACATGATTTCATGGCTAAATTCATAATTCGATATTATAACATGAAATTCATTTGAATAGGACATGGTAAATTGAAACTTGAAGCATGAGATAACCTAACTTTTTATGGAATCATACGTGAACATGAATTAAGTTCAAACTACTAAGGAGAACATGAATCAAACTCATCTTGAAAATGTGAAATCCTATAATGAAGGAAAAACTCATACTTTAATCAAGGTAATGAAATTCAAAACAAAATATCAACCTTGTAGTTTAAAACGTGAATAAGTACAACTCTTATGCTCTTTAGTCCCTTAAATCACATGATAATGCTATGCTTTCAACACATGAGGATTTGGGAATGAGCCCTAACTTAAAACATATAAATTTAACTTGAAAATCATACATTTGGGAACAAGCTTGAATACACACCTTAATTGAACGAATTCGTCAAGGAATATTGAAATTGATGCTTAAATCTTGTGTCCTTGAGAGGAAAAGCTTGAATTATTGTTCTTGAGAAAGGTGAAGGTTTTTACGTGAGTTGATTTGAAGAATATGGACAAATAATGCCCTATTGGGTATTATAATTTGTGCCTTGGATGTTTGGGGTTGAGGGAAAATGACCAAAGTACCCCTTGACCATTAAGATGATGAAACAATAAAGGAATAGACTTCGCGAAGTGCCCTCTAGTTCATGGGAGTAGCCCCGCGACGCCCACCTTATTCTAGGGGAATAACCCCCACAGTGGGTGCTTATCGCCTTCCCTACTACCTCTCACAAAAAAGGCCATAACATTTCACTTGGGTATCAGATTAAGGCAAAATTGGTATAGTTGGAAAGCTAAATCAATTATCTATTATTTGGGGGGTCTTGATATAAAAAAATCCATATATATAAAAATTTATACACGTTCAAATTAGACCCTTGTAGAATCAAATACAACGATTTGGCTGAATTAAAGGCTCTTAGCTCAACTTTGCTCTAAGTGATTTCCATGAACATTTTTTTACCTCATCAGCACTTCACATACTAGGATAAAGATCATGATATATCTGTTCACATATAAATTATGGAATTAAAGTTTACGCACATAGGAACGATGGTTCAAAATCTTGCCCAAAAATGCAGGGTGTTACATTGCGACGCTTACTACAAAACAAAATGGGTATAAGCGATCTGAAAGATGTAGTGATTATCACTAGACTAAATTCTATATTTCTTTGTGTACTTTTAACAGTATAGAGAAATATAGATAAAGAATCATTAGACATTGGATATTGTCTAGTGATAACCACTACATCTTTCGAATTACTTATACCTATTTTATTTCTAAGTATGCGTTGCAATCGCTTATACTTAAGAGATAATGGAAATATTTTCACAATTACAATACACCGACTATGTCTTACAGAAACAGATTCATATAGTACTTACCGACCCAATATAAATTTACTCTACTGTATCATAATTCATTTTTAACACAAGAAATAAGAGCAACCTGAAACAAGAGTAAATACTCAAGTTGAAATAAGAATTACTAAAATGGGAGTGTAGAGCTTGAAGCTAAAACAAATAGCTCACAACAAACAACTACTCAAATAATGAAAAAAGTCCATACAAATCACTGGGCACCAGGCAATTTGAAAATCGCTAGACAACAAGGGATTTAAAAATCACTGGACACCAGGCGACTTGCAAATTGTTGGACAAGGTGATTTGCAAAACACTGGACACCAAGTATCAACGTTTTGTCCCCTTAGGTTTCTTCTCAAATCAAGTGTCCCCTTTGGAATTTTTGGTAAAAAACCTACTCCTTTTGGCGCTGGACTCACAATTATATATATAAAAATCACAACAAAAAATTTGTCATAGTAAAAAAAAATCACCAGTAATTTGACAAGAAATATTCCATGTCCCTTTCACTGTGGGACCCCATATTTGACAAAACAACTCTTTGATTTATTCAAAGATTGAAACAAAAAGTTTTCTCTTCACTGCAGTTGTTTTCAGATCAATATGCACAACAACAAATTTTGTCCAAGCAAAAAAAATTATTTATAAAAGAAAATATTATTTTTAAGAAAAAAATTAGAATTCACTTTTTTGGACAAAATTCCTGTTTTGCAAAGATGTCAATGTAGAAAGGTTAACTCTATGTCGACTTCACATCACAAAAGTTCCATGAAAATTAGAGAAAAAATAGTGGCAAACACCTCACAGAAAATTGAAGTACTATTGCCTTTGCAAACTTCTTTTTCGTAAGAAGAAGTCAACTCACTTTGTCAATTCATATTATATATGTGAAAATAATATATTAATTTATTTTATATAAAATATAACTAAACACAGGAAGCAGATTGTTCCAAGATTCTTCACCAAATATGGTATTTTTATTGTAACGCCCCACATTTTTGAGCTAGAAATTAAATCATTGTCCCTACCTGTGTAAGCTTTAATTCCATGGTTTATATTTGGATTCATGTGTCATGATATTTCAATTAGTATATGAAGTGATCATGAGGTGAAAAATATTCATAGAAATGGACTAGAGAAAAGTTAAGCTAAGAACCCCTCATTTATCCAAAATTGGATATTTGATTCTATAAGGGTCTACTTGAATGTGTATAACTTTTGATACACAAAGAATTTTACAGTTTAAGACCCACAAAATTTTAGATAATTGAATTAGCTTTCCAACGATATCAACTTCACAAAAATCCAAAAATCGAGCAAAAAGTTATGGCATTTTTTGTGTGAGACAGTAAGCCAACGCAATCTGGACGCGTCGCATCGACTGCCCCCCGACATGAAACTTAATGCGTTATTTAATTTTCCAATGGGTCTAGGGGAAATTTGGTCATATCCCCTCACCCAAAATCCGTCTATAACATATAATTTCAGCCCCCAAGAAGCATAAAGTGCCCTTTTATTCAATCTTTCTCTCAAAAACTCCAAGAACAAGATTCAAGTTTTCTTTTCTTCCATAGATCAAGAATTCACCCTCCTAAGTGAAGATCTTCAGGGAAAGAGTCAAGATCCAGGTTCCATCTTTCAAACTAAATAATCTAAGGTACGTAGAGTTTTCCTAAAACTACATGGGCATAAGAAAACTGTTTCAATACCATTTAAACACTGTGAGATCATGAATTTGTGAAGGGTTTTTGGAATTATGTATACAATCTTGCATTATGAATTCTTTAATGATATTATTATTTTGGTCTTGAGGCCTTTCCCCAAAATTTATTTGTACTTGAATATATGTATGTATGAAATTGGGTTTGAATATTTAATTGAGTGAATGAACATATAGAATCCCTCTCTTGCTATGATTTCCCATTTTTTTCATATGATATGGATTATTTCAAATGCATTTTAAGAAGCATGATACAAATGTCTTGTTTATTATTTATGACTTGATTATGGTTTTGAATTGAAGAAAGGGGGTTTTACATATTGATAAATGTTGAAAATATATAATGAAAGAATTATATGGGTTGTCAAAAATACATGACCACCACATGTTTGTTGAAAAGTTAAAATGTTGAAAAGAGAGGTTCTTTGCATAATTTGACAAATGTTTTGAAGTATGAATCTTCTTGAAATGTTTAAAGTATGGTGGTCCAAACATTATGTTTCTAAAGAAGAGGCTGTAACATGATATTTTATGGCTCAGAAATATGACTTGCAAGTCTTGGTATGATGATACCAATACAATAATGCCATGTTAATTCAGAATAGAACAAAATGCAGATTTTTATTCAGTTTTTTAGATTTTGGACTTAGAACTATACATGTTTAGAAAAGGTTAAAAATGGGCATAAAGAGATGCTACGTGGTTTCCCGAAGAAGGCACAAGTTCAGAAAACTCATTATCCGAAATTGTGTTTTGCTGATACTGGTTATTATGTCCCCTAGAGGGATTATACACCGGCCTAGTGCCATGTGGCGTATCAGAATCAGAAACTCCAACTCTTGCGATAAACTTGGGTTGGGACCTTGGCCGCTGGGTTAAGGACGAACTCCATATAGCTCGTGGTGTTGTAGAAATGTAGGGTGTACCACCTAACTCAAAAGTAATACGAAGAATAGAACTGTATTGACAAGAATGTTTTAAGTTTATTAGAGATTGCCCATGTATTTTAAAACTATATCATGCATGATGTTTCATGATTTACTTTCATCTCTTTTATATATATAAATATATTATTTTGGACTGCTCTGCGTACCAGTAAATCTGTATTGACCCCCTATATTTTAGGATTCTGAGACACAGTCTTGGGATCCTGTTAAGCAGTAGATTGACTTGGCAGAAGTTTGTAGCTAGTGATCCTCCCTTACTTTCGGAAGACCTAGTTATGAAACTTATTATTGTCATTTTATTTTGATTTTTGGTTTGACTGGGGGCCTTGTCCCAGATTTCAGATAAATTTCATTTTCAGTTCTTAGAGATTTCACAGACTGATGTTGGACTTTGTTACAGGTTTATGGATTCTATTCTATATTGTTCAATTGAATTATGATATTGACTATAATTCCATATTATTTAATATTTCCGTATTTTCCTTCATATTATATGAATATTGTGCATGATTACCAGATTTAGAAGAGAGCCCAGGCCTACATAGTTCGGGATGCTCATTACGTCTAGGGAATCATCTTGGGTCATGACAAACTTGGTATAAAAGCATGCTTCATGGTCCCAAGGTATCTGCTAAATCGTGTCTAGTAGAGTCTTGATTATGGGTGTGTTGTGCACAACACTCATAATGAGGATGCTATCAGGCATTTATGAGTTGTTTCTTATTCTTTCATACTCTAGTTCATGCTATAGCGCTATCCATAAGAAAGTTATCCATATTTCTTACTCTAATTTCATGGGTCATGCCTCATTGTCGAAGCAATGCAAGTCCAAGTATCTAGCTCCCTAGCGATGTGGTTCTCTCTAATTGAGTTGTCCATAAAGTTATGAATTTATACAAGGACTTGAGAGGAGTCCATGAGTTCTTTAAAATGTGTTGATTTAAGCATATACCCCTATCTGTATCAGTAGTGCAGTTGAGCCTGAAGTATGAAGTGTATTCAGTCTCTTTTAATAAAATTCTTGTTACGGATGCCATGTTTAAGGATAATGATATGTTGCAGAATATTGGAACTATATTTTCACCCGAGTAGTAGTATATGTTAAAATGTCATGACCTATTAGTAGTGAGATGGTCTAGAAGTTGGCGACATGAAGTCACAAGGTTAGCAGTCAGAGTGAGGTGACATTTGCATAAATCAATAGTTTTAGTTGTATAATTATGGATTGAAGAGTAGGTTGCCATTGTATAGTGATAGACTAATGTGCTAACAATATTTATAGATTGTATAGTAGTTTGTGAAGAGAGTGTTTGGCTATGATTATTATTTATTTCAAATAGGAAAGGATCTCAGAATGGATAGTTATTGTGGTTGTAGAAATTATTCATAGGCTGTGAATGGGAAGGGGTAGATCAATCAATAAGTTATGGGTAGAAATTCATTTCTGTACATGGAATCTTGAAGGTAGTAGTGATGTATGCTTGGGTAAGTAAGTATGATGTGAGAAATTAGAATATGTTGATAATATTAAAATGGGTTATATTATAAGATTAAGATCGAATAATCCTATCGTGTGACTTTACCCCTTTGATGATCTTTTTCTTTAAGTAGTAGTAAACTAGTACTTTATGTGATAAGGTATGTAGTGGATGTTTAGTTGTAATGGTGATGTCATGGAGGGGTTGTGATTGTCGGTAGTAGTTAAGTGAAGTGAAATATTTGGGTTGGTTTTCCATTTTGATGGACTAGCATAATATGTTGCATGCTTCATCGGTTGTATGTTATTGTTGCTAAACTATAATCTTGAACTTTAGATGTAGAATATGGTGGTAAGAATAGTAGCTTAAGATTAATAATGCATGTTTTGTGGGAATGAATTAGTGAGCTTGATGTGATTTGTCAAAGAGCCTAGGTTGATAATTTATGGAAAGTTTAATTATGCAGTATATGTGTATATGAGGATTATTGTTTAAACGATGAGTTATGGTTAAATCATTAAGTGGATAAGAACGTGAGTATAGAGGAATAAGTTGAACCCCGAGGTAGCATATTTCTAGATAAGGTGTGATGTGTGTGAGTGTCACGAGTACCTAGATTTTATTCTCGCATCTTGTAGTATGGAGAAGTCTGGGGATTTGCCGTATAGCATTATTTAGAGTTGAATTGAAGAAATATGGGTAGTCACTATGTGCCTTTGGTGTTGTTTTACAAATTTTTGTTAAGTTGGAATTTGTAAGATTAGAGGTGTAATGCTAGTGTAAAGAATTGAAAATGGAGCATTAAGTATTTATAAGCATGGGTGTTTATGCCCATGATAATGTTAGCCATAAATGGAAGAAATTAGGAGTTGTGTCCCTGAAGGGGATGTCCTAGGGAGAATTTAGTGTCTTTGTATTAAAAATTATAGAGGTAAGAGTTTAGAGTCTAATTATATGGTGATATCCCTTTTTTGTTGAGAGTTGTGGCTATAGAATTTGATGCAAGGTTATTTCCTCATGTTTAGAAGGGTGACTTTGATTTAAGGGGGGAGATGATGGATTAGAGTTGTTCCCGAATTTCCTTGTGGTGTCAAGTTGCAAAAAAGAATCATAATAAATAAATTCCTATTCAAGTAAGATCCTCCTACTTTAATTTAGGAGATTATTTTGCTAATGTCTTACATCATATGTTCAAGTCATTCCTATACCTACATTTTGAATTCTCTATGGACTTATTTCCTTGATTCGACCTCCAAACTAGAAGCAATAATGTTCCTTAGTAATCCAGTCTTTTATGTATTCAAGCCCTATTTTATGATGCTCATGATCTAAAAATCCACGTCTTATATCACGCTTAGTTTGAAGGGAGCTATGCTTATATATGTTGTTATTTTATTTTATGCTGGGATAAGACTAAGTGCTAACTCATGGAAAATACCAATTCTATAAGTGAGGAGCAATCGCTCCAAGCGGAAATCTTTGCCTTAGTTGAAATGTGACACCCAGTAGCATTCTCGACTCAATACCACCATTAGTTGCATGCATAGAGAGATTGCAACCCAGTTTTTTTTAAGTATTAGAAGACTTAGCCATATTTTTGAGCTCTTAACTTTCATGATTTTCAAATTGATCTTCCCAACCCCGAAACGTAAATTTTTGAGTTGATTCATGATCAAGGGTGTATAGGGGTGTCTCAAGAAAGTTTTAGATTTTCTGTACAATGTTAGAGATGTGTTGGATGTTGTAAATAGTGGACCAACGCGAAGTCGACACGTCACTTTATGATTGCAGCAAAGAAGAAGTGGCCCAATGCGATATCGATGCGTCACGTCGGTTGGCACATCGGGTGCCTAGTTTGTCTTACTGACTTTAGGGTCCATGAGGTTAATTTAGTTTCTTTCCCTCATTTTATCTTGATATGTGCACCAATATTTTCTCACTGTGCTCTATCCTAAGAATTCATGCTATATCGTGTTTCTTTTGAATGACTCTTTACTTATGATCCATACTCTTGATATATGGAGCACTTTTTATCATATCTTTATTTCATGTACCTCCTTGAGTTGTGAAATAAGTGTAAGTTATGGTCTAATAGCATTATTTTCATTCATGACGTTTGTGCTCGGGTCCCTTAATGACCCTCCGTATGATAGTATGACGGTGACTGTAGAAGCATGGTGTTGTGTTAGGTATAGGAGTAGATTTCTTGAAGGTGAAATTTGATGTGAATTCTCGAGCTAAGGTTATAGTTGAAAGGGAAAATAAGGAGATGAGATGAACTTTTGTTGTGTGAAATAGCTAAGAAGGAGGGATATGGAAAAAATATTTGTGAGAGTGATTGAAAATGTTTGTCTAAGTTAGAAGATCCATTTTGTGGGTGTAGTAATGATTAGGCTTGAATGTTGTAGTTGCTGAAAACACTAACCTGTGTGCTATGTGGTTAGTACTTTCTAAATTAAATCTCGGGTGTGTTTGATGGTAGTGATAAGGTGAAGAAGTTTTCTTAAAGGGATGTAAAGTACAGGTCCCCGTTGCTCAAGTTAGCACGTTTAACTTCGAGTTAGTCTTCAACATAGCAGTACTAAGTAGAGAGACTCATGCTCTTGCGGTTAGATGTATGACTGGAGAATTGTAAGAGGGAAAGGACGAAATATGTTATTTAATGTTGGGGCATAACTGAGTGGTGCCCTTAAGATAAGTCTATTTGTTGTATCATAAGAGGTGGAGAATGCTTCTATCCTGATTTTCCATGAAATATTAGTTCATGATTAGTACCAATATAAATTAGGTCTATGATCATAAAATAAACCCCTGCCTTATGTTATAATGATTAGGACTTATAGAACCCATGTGCAAAAGCATCCCTATGTAAAGTCTCATTATCCCATGTTTCGTGCTTACATATTTCACTCGGGGTTATCACTAAACTCGTTTGATGCTTTTGTATGTTTTGTTGAGGAAAATTATTCAATGTGAGATTACGTTCTTTATTCTACACTTTTAGATCCTCAAAAGTCCCTACCTATCATTCGGGGATGAATGATCCTAAGGGGGAGATAATGTAACGCCCCGAATTTTCGAGCTAGAAATTGAATCTACGTGTGTAAGCTATAATTCCATGGTTTATATTTAGATGCATGAGTCATGATCTTTCTCCTAGTATATGATGTGATCATGAGGTGAAAAATGTTCATAGAAATGGCCTAGAGCAAAGTTAAGCTAAGAACCTCTCATTCATCCAAAATTAGATATTCGATTCTACAAGGGTCTACTTTGAACGTGTATAACTTTTGATACACATAGAATTTTGATGCTCAAGACCCACCAAATATATGATAATTAAATTAGCTTTCCAACGATACCAATTTCTCCAAAATCGATAACCGAGTGAAAAGTTATGGCATTTTTCGTGTGAGGCAGTAAGCCGATGTGATCTTGATGCGTCGTGTCGACTGTGCCCCGACACGAAACTTGATGCGTTATTTCAGTTTCCAATGGGTCTAGGGGTATGTTGGTCATATCCCCTCACCCAAAATCTATCTATAACATATGATTTCATCCCCAAAAAGCATAAATTTTCCCTTTTATTCAATCTTTCTCTCAAAAACTCCAAGAACAAGATTCAAGTTTCCTTCCCTTCCATAGATCAAGAATTCACCCTCCTAAGTAAAGATCTTCAAGGAAAGAGTCAAGATCCAGGTTCCATTTTTTAAACTAAATAATCTAAGGTACGTGGGGTTTTCCTAAAAATACATGGGCATAAGGAAATTGTTTCAATACCATTTAAACATTGTGAGATCATGAATTTGTGAAGTTTTTTTGGAATTATGTATACACTCTTGCATTATGAATTCTTTAATGATATTATTGTTTTGGTCTTGAGGCCTTTCCCACAAATTTATTTGTACTTGTATATATGTATGTATGAAATTGGGTTTGAATATTTAATTGAGAGAATGAACATATAGAATTCCTCTCTTTTTATGATTTTCCATTCTTTTCATATGATATGAATTATTTCGAATGTATTTTGAGAAGCGTGATACAAATGTCTTGTTTAGTGTTTATGACTTGATTATGATTTTGAATTGAAGAGAGGGGTTTTTACATATTCATAAATATTGAAAATATATAATAAAAGAATTGCATGAGTTATCAAAAATACATGAGCACCACATGTTTGTTGAAATGTTGAAAATGGAGGTTCTTTGCATAATTTGACAAATGTTTTGAAGTATGAATCTTCTTGAAATGTTTGAAGTATGGTGGTTCAAACATTATATTTTGAAATAAGAGACTGTAACATGATATTTTTTGTCTCAAAAATATGACTTGCAAGTCTTGGTATGACGATACCAATACAGATAATACCATGGTGATTCAGAACAGAACATAATACAGATTTTAATTCAGATTTTCAGATTTTGAACTTAGAACTATGCATGTTCAGAAAAGGTTAAAAATGGGCATAAAGAGATTCTAGGTGGTTATCCAAAGAAGGAACGAGTTCAGAAAACTCATTGACCAAAATCGTGTTTTGACGATACGGGTTATCATGTCCCATAGAGGGATTATACGTTGGCCTAATGTCCTATGGCATATCAGAATCAGAAACTCCAACTCTTACGACAAACTTGGGTTGGGGGCTTCGCCGCCGAGTTAAGGGTGGACTCCATATAGCCTGTGGGTCATAGAATTATAGGGTGTACCACCTAACTCAGAAGTAATACAAAGAATACAACTGCATTGACAAGAATGTTTTAAGATTATTAGACATTGTCCATGTATTTTTAAACTATATCATGCATGATGTTTCATGATTTGATCTCATCTATTTTTTATATATATAAATACATTATTTTGGACTGCTCTGCGTACCAGTACATCTGTATTGACCCCCTATATTTCAAAATTTTGAGACACAGTCCTGGGATCCCGTTAAGTAGTAGATTGACTTGTCAGAAGTTTGCAGATGGTGAACCTCCCCTACTCCGGAAGGCCTGGTTATGAAACTTATTATTGTCATTTTATTTTGATTCTTGGTCCGACTGGGGGCCTTGTCCCAGATTTAAGATAAATGTAATTTTCAGTTGTTAGAGATTTCGCAGACTGATGTTGGATATTGTTAGAGGTTTGTGGATTCCATTCAAGATTGTTCAATTGAATTATGATTTTGACCATGATTCCGTATTGTTTTATATTTTTGAATTTTCCTTCTTATTATATGAATATTGTGCATGATTACCAGATTTAGAAGAGCGCCCGGACCTACATGTTTCGGGATGCTCGTTAAGGCTAGGGCCTCATCTCGGGTCGTGACATTTAAGGAGAATAAAAAAAATTAAAAACTGGAAATACATAACAATCCTAGACTCTAATACCAATGAAGAATATAATCAAACACATATTTTGCAGGATCATTACATTTTTTCATTAGTCTAATAGTGCAAACACATGTATAAAATACAAACTACACCAAAATATCATAGTCTATAAATCGCATACCTGTTACAAAATTATTCCAACTCTTTTCAGAAAGAAATCTTCAAAGAATATTCACGTGAACTTGAGAAGAATTGTAGAAGGAAGAAGAGAAGTTTTTTCTGTTCTTTTATTTTTGCAATGAATGAAAAGATACGTTGTTTCTCTTCAGAAGAAACTCTTTATAAATAAAAAAGACACAACTTTCAAATAGTTGTGTCTATTTTCTTTTTCTTATTAATAAGTAATTTTAATATATATAATAATTAATTATATATATAATGTGACCGATTCAATTTTATTCAGTCACTAAAGAGGACAGTATGCCATGATTTTACTTAAGCGTGATACTTTTTGTTTACAAATATGTGTCATATTATGAAATATAATTTTTTTTACAATCAGTTTTGGATATAGATTGTTTAAAAATATTCTTAAGATTTAGCCCATCTGCGTAACTTGAGTGAAGATAGAGCATCATTCTATAGTGATGAGCATGGAAAAACACCATAAGTCAATGAGGAACGAAATGAGATAGGTTGAAAAGAAATAATTGAGTAATTATTTGGTGTTAGAGAAGCATTGCTTGGTACCATGGGGTGCATCCTCCGCTACAACTATATAACAAGCCTAACCATAATGGAGACATCATTTATAGAATTCGAAAATTAAGCTTGGAACCCTAGTTGAGAAAATGAGCATGTGCATTTTGTGAGACTGCCTATAATATAGAAGAAATTATATTCTTTTTCTTAGTTTCTTTTTAGACTAACTCTAGAACTTCTCCCATTTGTATCTTGCCTTTGTTTCTTTGATGAATTTCTATTCCAATGCATGTGATTGTGGTTCACTCTATCAATACAACTCCCCTTCATTACAAAGTATTGATGTTTTTTTTAAAAAATATGTAGGTTATAATGTTTTTATGAAAACACATGTTCCACAAATAAGACATATCTTGACATGAATGTTTTGGAGCTTGAACGATCAATACATGCATATCTAGCTCATACCAAATGATATTAGCACGATAAATTATGAAAATCTCAGGGGCTTGTGGTTAGGAGATTTTATAAGTCATTCGCAATAATATATACCTTTGATAGTTATCTTTGGATAGTCACTTTAAAGATTTCTCATAATTTTGATCTTTGAAAATTCATTATACAAAGCTCACAAAGATATTCTCAATATCAGTTACATAAGTTACTAAAATTAATGGATGAATGTTACATCCAATACATTTTTCCTTCTCCCCCTTTATATAATTTACTATTTTCTTTTTCTCTGTTATTGTTCCATATAATCACTTAAAGATGTTAATAGGTGTCTAGATAAGTTACATAATATTATATTTTTCTCCATTATTGTACCATAGATATCATTTAAATATGCCATTAAATGTCTAAATGAATTGCTCAATTAAAGGTTAGGGCATTTAAGAAAATGAAAGATGCAACAAATTTTGTTTCAAAGACTTTTCATTTATACAACTCATCAGATTTTGTATTTTTCATGTCTAGAGTTTTATTATTTTGTTATTTTGTGTTTTGTCTTTAAGGTCATAATGTAATAAGTTTAATTGGTTGTTCTTTATTTAGATTGAAATAAATCTCCCAAATTCTTTATCGAAGAATCTCATATATAAGATAGTAAAATAATCATGATCACAAAAATGATATAGAATCATAAATAAATATTTAATAATAAAGATTGATCTTTAATAAAATTTAAGAGTTGAATATTTAATCATTGTTTTAATAACCACGCAAAGGGCGGTCAAGTACACTAGTATATTTGATAATAGTTAAACATTAAGTGGTCATTAATTGGGTATATAAGAATAATTTTGAATTGAATGCATTAATAATATTGACATTAGTAGTGTTGATATATTCAAAGGGTAGCCTTAGGGTGTAATTACCTAAATTTGTGAATTTTCTCTTTCTGTGTGTTTTGATCATTTTGTCCTTTTTCATAGTTATGACATGTTGATTGTGAGATTCGGAGATGATTGGAACGATTTTTGTTGTGATAGAGCATGATATGTGTGAGTTTGTAGTTTTTACAGGTTTGAGAAGTGATATAGTTGATTTTGATCAAAATTTATTGTTCTGAGTGTTAGATGGAAAAACTGACTGTGCCAACAGATCTGAGATGTCAAATTTAGGTTAGTAGCAGGGTTGATTTGATTTTGAGGATTATATCTCATTTTGATCCTTTATTTTAAAAATTAGTGAAGTAGGGTCTTGAGGGTTAATTTATTGATAATAATCTTTTTTCAAAAATTCAACATTGCCAACATCGAAATTAACCTAGTAGCATAGTTTATTTGCATTCAAGGGATTCTGAACGAATGTCGAGGGTGCGGTCGAGAGCTTGACATATTTGTCAAGTTATTGATATAGCATCAGCCGCTTAAGCGACCAAAGGATCGCTTTAGTGAAAGGCGCCTTAGCGATCCAGGGATCGCTTAAGTGAAGCCCAACCATTTCGGCTTTGTCGCTAAAGTGACATCCCAACCTCTTAAGCGGTGGTCTCTTAAGCAATCAATTGGCCGGTTAAGTGGACGACACCGGTATAGTATCTGAGTCTCAGTTTTACGTTTTTCTTCATTTTTGGACCTTTGAGCTTCAAATTTGGGTCATTCTTGAGGCTTTCTTTCCTATTTGAGGAAGTAAACCCCAAAAATTTATTCTCATTATTATTCATAGATTTTATCATCTAAAACATCTCTAAATCATTATTTGAAAATAAAAAAATAAGGTCTTAGCTGGTAAGTTTTAGAAAGGGGTTTATTCGATTTGGACTTCATTTTGACCCATTTTCACATGGGTTTTCTCCTACAGACTTCTATAAACTTGGAGAATGTATTTTTAAAATAAAATTTCAATTTTACCCCTTTTATTTCAAACTCATTTTTTTAAACCCAATTTGGACTCGACCAATATATGGAGAATATGGATATTATTTGCTTTTTAGTAATGTATAAATGCTATATTTGAATGTTGTAGTAGATGCTGAGGCTGCTTGGGAAGAGAAAGCTTAGTGCTGAAGCATTTTAGACTAGGATTTTATTTTTTTGTGGTAGGTTATGACTTTACTTCTTTTAGTTTGAGTTGGGATGACACGACCCGAACCAGGGACTGGTTGTGACGGGTACCTCAAGTACACCGAGGACCGAGGACTACCCTTTTATTTTACCCTATCCAACCAGAATACAATACAACCAGTAATTAGTAAATTTTGAACATATAATAAGATAGATGGATATCTAACTCAAGATGAATACTAAGATATGAAAGAATAATCCCAATCCACAGTATCCACAAAGCCTCTACTATCCGAAAATAATCTAAGTTGGGACATTCCCCCGATGATAGCCAAAATAAACCATGAGAAATAGTCTATGACATAAAGTAAACTAAAAAGTAACAGCCTTCCAGAAGAAGGAGGATCACCACTTCAAGCTAACTCATGAACGGTCCAAGATCACCTAACATTGCATAGAAAAATCAAAAGTGTCTCTGGTTCCTACATCACATGGGGATACAACGTCAAGAGATGGTTAGTGGATTGAGCGCTAACATGTAACTCAGGAAGGGGATAAAATAATGACAAGTCATAACCATAGTAAAATCCTCATGCACACATTGTACATATATGTATATATACATATACTGGGATAGGGAACAAGGCTTACCATGAAAGTAAAATATTAGCCTTGACTATGTAGCTTAACCGTTATAAAAAGGCACCCACGGGATATATGGGTTCATCCCCCCTACTTAAAGGGCTCTAGTGCATGTTAACCACATGAACTAGATGTATCAAGGAAGACCAAGGAATTCCCTGACACCACGTCAATCCAAGATAATATATATATATATATAGTGTGTCATAGGCACATGTTCATCAAGACCAATCCTCAAGTCGGTAAACATGTGTTCGCAATATCAGTACCCTAAGATATCCACCTTCACGACTTATAAACAAAACCCATGTTAAGACCATATTAAAAAGAATTTCACATAACCTGTCAATTTAATGAAGGAATTGACCACTAAGGCACACCATAGGTATCATCATACCCTTACACTTGCAAGCTTATAATTTTACCATTACAATTCCATTAACTTAGCGAAATGGATCGACCCCTTTGTTCATTAAATCAATATGAGGGAATTCCATGACCTCCTTCCTTCATTAAATAAAATTTGGGGAATGCCTCGACCCCTTTTTGATTTATCAATTCAACCCGAGGGAATACCTTGACCCTTTAGCTTCCAATTTTAAAATCAAAAGCATGGCCTACAAGACCTTCAAAATTCATGTTTATTAGTTTAACCATTTATGCAATGCTATAGTATAGGTAAGTAAGTCAAATTATGTGACAAACAATCTTTCAAAACCAATTACACAAGTGGGTTGAGGGAACACATTTTCTAAACCAATTTCCAACAACAAAACATCAATTTGGGGGAATACTTCGATCCACTTTTCCAATTCCCATACCCATGCACCTAATTAGTTCAAAAACTATTAATAAAGCACAAATAATGCCTATAAAATCATGGTAGTCCAATTCAAGTAACATTCATTCCAAAACCCTCAAATCCATATTCATAACCACAATTAAATCTCACGGGTAATAATTTAAATACATACTTTCAATAAAATAATCTTTAGGAAAGAGTAACATGCCTCAGATATCAAGAATTATGACGAGAAATCAATCCTTGGAAGCTCTAATTTCAAATTTCCTTGAAACCCTAGGTGTTCTTGAGTTAGGGATTCGTGAGAAAAGTGAGTGTGTTTTGATTTTATAAGTGTTGATAAGGTCCCAATATGTTTCTAAGTTGTGGTTTTTAATTGGGGAAGGAGGAAATTCACCAGAGTTCCATTAAATAAAAGTTGGAAATTTATCGCCAGTGATGACGGTTCACCCTAAAACTCGTTAGGACACATTACGACTCATCACCACGAGACATAGTCTGAATAGTATCACAAATCTCCCATACTAGCCTGACTATGAGTCGAACCCTATGACTCATACTCAAAACTTACAACCCGCAATGTCTAATTCATACCTAAGACAAAAACTTAGGGTAACATACTGGTCACCCTATGATCGTCACATCCTGACTCGTATAGAGTATTCATGACTCATTAGGTATAAGTCATTACCAAGGCAGTGACATGGGAAACCTTTACTGGTCACCCTATGATTGGGGCCCTACAACCCGTATGGTGACCTTAAGACTCGTATGGTGAGTCGTGGTCTGAGCAGTAAGCTCAAAATCAAGGAATTTTCTAAGGATCAAAATCTGAGGTGTTACATTCTTATCCATAGGATCATTTGTACCAAAATGATGTGTAATACTATAAAATCCTAGACATATTTCCTGCTTCTAGTTGCATGTTTAAGGGGTTCAAGTGATGTTGGGTGTGTTTATGTATTCTATTGTCACTATTCTAGTCTTTTTAGCCTTGTTTTAAGGATGATTCGTATGCTATATGGGTCGATAATGAGATAAATATGAATATAAGTGTTCAAGGACATGTTTACAATGGTTCAAAGTGTTTTCTAACAATTTTGCACTTAATTGAGTCATTTAGAGTTCAATCATGGAAACTAGCGTTTCTAGCTTGAGCTAGGTGCTTGTCTAGTTGATCCCGTTGGATTATCATGAGTTAAATGTGTTCCAAATGGTTTTAATGTGTAATTATGAGTGGAATAACTTGTTGGTAATGTGCAAGGTTCAATTTGATTAAGTTAAGAGTCGGAACATAAAGTTAAAGATCAATGCAAATTAGCCTAGTCTTAGCTTGTGTTTTTGATTCATCGTCATAGATATTGTGTTGTTATGATCTCGAATTTGTGGTGTGATTGTGAAAGAATATTTTTTAGCTGAATATGTTTATAATATGATGATATAAAGTCTTGAAATCCATTGGAAATACATCACAAGTCAAGGGATGACAGATTGAAGGACCAATACTTAAACAAAATTTGGAGAACAACTTCCAGAGGGTCAAGGCGATTAGCCCGCGGCGCCCCAATTGGAGAGGGGCTTTATCTATGGTTCAGACTCACCTAGATCAGTGATCTATGTAGGTCACAACATTACTTGGAGTGGGGCTCAACCCAGGGTGGTGCCCCCTCTACTCCCTTGCTCACAAATCGATGGAATTCAACTCCTACATGGCTTGGGCTTACTCTTGTGCTATAAATACATCATTGTCACGTTTTTTACATATATTTTGTAGATTTAGGGGCTGATACAACTTCATATTTAGGTTTTTATTATTTTAATTTAGTTTATTCATATTTTTAGTCGTTAATTACAATCTTATGATTATGATTATGACTATGCGTGGCTAAAAGCCCTCAGAGTTAAAGCCAAGAACATGAGTACTATTGTTTTGAATTAAGTTTTTTTGATTTTCTTATCATTATTGGTTGTGTGTTTATCTTTGATTTAATTATTTTGAGGATTAGCTACCCTTAGAATACATCAATTTCCAACCTTTTGATCTCGGAAGAGGGAATAGGTAGTTGGAACATGAAGATGAACAAAGTATGGTTTGTATTCCTTTATCAAATAAGGAATTCAACTTTGTGTCTAGGACAAATATGTACTTAGATGCCTTACTTGATTCACACATAGGGTGATATCTTAAAGAACTTAATTGGATTATTACATCCCCGCTCAATGATGTAGTTGTAAGGTCAAAATTTAAGTAAAGAATTAAAGGTCGGGAGACCATGATCATGTAATTAACCCTACAAATAAAAAACCAAGATAAGAAACTTAACGAATGAAGTTCAATATCATAGTATGATTGTTCAAAGTGATTTAACCCTGGGTTTTCTCCTATTGATTGTTCCAAGACTTTATTTCACGCATTGTTTCCTTTACTTTAATTTACAATTTCCAAACTCTCTTTTTGGTTACCTTAGCATCAAATTAATCTTAAAAGTTAATCTAGAATCGAATCATTGTTAGATCAAGTCCCTGTGAGATCGATACTTGGCTTTCATTAGGCCACTTTACTACTTGATAAGACCACATATACTTGCGTGTGCGCTGTCAAGTTTTTGGCGCCGTTGTCGGGGACTTAAAATTGGGCAATTGTTTATTTTAATTTTACTTTTAGAATTATTTTGTGTTTTTATGCTTGGTCTTGGTTTTGTTATTGTAGGAAACAGGTTTTAAAAGTACGAAGATGGCAAAGGCTTGAGAATTTGTTGAACCAAGCCCCGAACCTGAACAACTTTTCCATTAACACAGGACAGAAGCAATCCTCCTCCCCCAAATTCCTTAAATCTAAGAAGACCAAGAGAATCCTGCTAAAATGGTTGCAAAACATCAAGCACACCGGACAATTAGGGAAGTGGCAGTCCCACTTTCGATGAACTTGACATCCCCAATTCAGAGACCAGTTGTTGGGGAAAATTTTGAGTTAAAATACAACATGGTACAACTTTTAATTTGAAGTGGATATTTTGCAGGTGTAATGACTCGAGACTATCCGCTGGACGTCACATGGTGCTTAGGACCACAAGTGATCCCAAGCTAACCATGAATTGGCATACTGTTAAGCAACTGATTTAAATATGTATAAAATAACTTTTACTGTGCGGAAACATAATCATGATGAAATTTGGGAAAAATACAATACTGATACAATTTTACATTCTGTTAAAATAAAAGAGCGAAACTAAACTTACAAGACTGACTCTGACTGGAATCTATGAAGCCTATACTATACTGACTATAAATAGCTGGGACGCAACTCCAACTACCACTAATCAATACATATGAGTAACAAAGTAAATTACATGAATAACATCTTACTGAAGTCCCCAAAGTAGAAGGACTCATCCTCTACTGTCTGGTATCTGTAACTATCTTATCATGATGTATGGACTATAACTGAACTAGTAACTAAATTATTAAATAATGTAGAACATATACATATATGTGGATCAGTAATTTTGAAATGTACTGAGCATGTGGGGGTGAATGTATAAGTAAAACAATAATTCAATGCTTATATAACTTGTAAAGAATGCATGCTAAGTGTAAATGACTCACACTGGCTTGAATAACTGAAAGTTGAAAATTATAAATCATGAGAAATAATAATACTGTATAAATCTTGTGAGCCATAAGATTTAGTTCTAAAAGATGTACTTTTACTCTTTCTGATAAGGAACTGAGTGGGACTAAAGTTAAGACTATTTTCAAATTATGCAGGCTAAGTGTAAAAGAACTCACCTTTGTATATGTAAATAAAAGATGAATTGTCATAGCTAATGTCTTATGTAAAACAATATCTAAGTAAAATTTGTGAGCCTTTACACTTAGTTTAAAAAAACTTTTATATTATTCTTTTCTGTTAGGAATACTCTTTTCCGTAGGGAGGTTCTTCTAACCGACATAAACCATATAAGCTATCATGGAGTCCAACGTCTAGTTCCCCTAAGTGAAAAACCTCATGTTGGGGAGAGGTGTCATATTCTTGCCAAGGAGTATAAATTGAGCTAAGTGATCACAAACTGTATCTGTCATCCATATAAATAGAAATAATCTAAATAATATGTACCTACGTTGGCTTGTAGTTTTGGGGAAATAGGATGCGCTAAACTCACACTTCCCGCTTGGTGCTAAATATTACTCCCTTTAATCTGTATGCTCATTTTGTAGGAAATCCACTTTAAAACTATCATAAGGGTTTATAATGAAAACTAATTATGCATCTGTCTGTTTTAAACTATAATCAAAACTAATCTGTTTTCTATAAACCTGTAATAAAAATGTAAAGTGGATTCCATATCTTAGCTGAGGATCGAAAGATCAAATCTTATTCAAAATTTGAATGTAAGCTAATCATAGGTGCTTAAAAGCTTTATTTTCTTGAAATATCAATACTCAAACTAAGGCTTAATAACCAATGCTAAAAATTCATGTAAATTCATAGAAAAACATCATTCTCAATATGCTTCTTGAAATACTTCACAGTATCATTATAATGAGATCAACATTACAATATCACGCTTAAACTCAAATTTGAAATCTGTAATCAATGTCTCAAATCATACTCAAGGTATTCAAATCATAAAAGAGAGTTTTTTTTAAATCAAGACAAATATGGAATTTCATACTTCAATCACTTTATAAATCCATAACTCAAAACAAGATACCTTGGGTATGAACCCTAATTGCAATTCACATAAATTCACGTAAATTCATTTAAATTCATCTTTAAAAGCTAGTTTTAGGCACAAGGATGAAATAAGTGTCCTTGTTCAGAACCCCACATACCTTATTCAATTAATTTGATGAAGACAATTGACTTTGAATTCCTACTGGTGTTCTTGAAGATTGTTTCTTGAAGTTTTTTAATCGAGAAACTTGAATTCTTGGTTATCTTAAAAGAGGAAGGGTGGAATTAGGGATTTCTTGAGGTCTAATGTTGAAGTATTAGTGTTTTCTTGGAGATAATTTTTGTGAGGGATGAGTGTAATATGCTTATAATAGGGTTAAATCTTCTGTTTTCACGATTTGGGGGTGTGGGAAAAAGACTAAGTTTCCCTTGGAATTTAAATTTTAGAACTGGAGTGCCATTTAAGGTTTCACCGCGATGCGGTGAATGGGTCATCGCGATTCCCATCGCGACGCGCTGGAATTACGGTGGCTCACTGGAATGGGACCATTGCTAATTTGGGCATCACCGCGATGCGGCAAGGGAGTCATTGTGATACCCACCGCGATGTGGTGCAATCGCAATGACTCTCTGAAAAATGACAACTATCGATTAGACCTCCATCACAATGTGGTGGCTTCCTTACCGCTATACTCACTGTGATGCAGTCTAATCGCGGTGAGATGCTGCTTGGTGAATCCAAATATAATCCAAACCTTGTTCAAAAAATCCAAAACTTATCCGAGACATGCTAATGAGCATAAATCAACTCAAACATCATCGTATCGGAGCCTGGAAGATCAACCTAAAAAAATTCTCGGAGTTAAAAGGAGTAAAAAATGACTAAAGCACTCAACACTTAGCTTTAGTTTCTGGTTCTATGTGCTATAGGTAATTACTAGGGGCTAGACTGAACTAGGAACGTACGGGGTATTATAATATCTCTCCCTTGGGAACATTTATCCTCAAATGAGACTAGTTAGACTGAGAGTACTGTACTAAGGTAACTGAGGTCATATACTGAACATGCATGACTTAGAACATGATTGCATAACTAAGTCTGAGCATGATACATAAACTGAATATCATTACTGAATATCTGGAATCTGAAATATAATGCATGATGCATGGACTGAGCTGAATTCATAATTTACATTAATGTGAACATTTTACCTCATGGAATGGCCTTACTAGTGAAACTTTGGGTATTAAGATTAAATGGGAAGTTGGAAATCTGTAGGATCTTATCTTCTTGGTTGATAAACTAGATCGCAGGCTAACTGACTAAATCATACTGAAAGCTTATACTAAACTAGAGTATTTCTTCAACACTCTTTCTAAGAAGTTATACTAACATTGGGGAGCAAGAGATCATGGGCTTGATCTGAACAAGATATCTGACTAAGGAATCTTATGATGGTTATAACTCTGTAACATGGAAAATAGGCCTATGAAACATAAGCTAGGATAGAACTTCTTAGTCATATGCAATGCAACTTCTAATCTTCAATCTTAGCCACACTTCTCAAATACTACCTCAACTATAATACTCCGCTTAAATGCCTTCCCATACGGGTACATATAACTACTCTTGCCAAATTCTGAGCTAGACTACACACTCTCACCATGTTCAAGCCTAACTCAGAATCTCAAGGCACTACACATAACACCATAACACTAGTTTGACTATGAATTCAATACCCATGTGTTTTCACAACTTCTCACCTCAAGAATAATACTCATTCCCACTTCAACAACTAACTTCAACCTCTTACCTTGAATTCACTAGTGCACAATGCATTTATCCTTTTATACACCAATATAACCTTCAAGCCTATCTTCATAACCACACACGAACTTCTAGGTAAACAACCATAAAAGCATCTTTCTCATATTCTCTAAACCTCTATCATTAACAACTTACATGCACTATTCTTTAGAAAATCACACAAAAAATTTCAACCAACCATGAAATATATCAAAAAAACTTGGCCTCAATATTACTCTACACTTATAACCATAAATCAAACAAGCATACAACAATTTCTCCTAGCCAAATAACTACTCATCACCACTATCCCTACAAAAAGAGAGGTCACTTAAAGGTTAGATCATGAGGACCTGAAACATGAAAGGATAACTTTGACACTTAATTGAGGCCTGAGGATTGAAGTATCAACATTATGTCTTCATCAAAGAGATCTAAACTGAGGGGCATACATGACATAAACTGAATTTTGCTGATAATTAAGTGTGTAACATGAGTACTAGAAATAAACATATTGTAAAGCATGAGTACATGATTCATGAGATGCATGACCTTAGTTTGGAGTTCATAAATTTTTGGAACATGATTCGTGCTATTGAATGAACTGGAACTCTTCATACTAGGAACTGGAGAGTACATGATTCTCTATTATGTGCATAAATGTTGAACTATGATCATGGAACTGACACGTAAGTCATGAGTAGATATTGTGATAAATGAGGTACAAATACCGAAATAAGAATGGGTTAGGCATCTTCCTCCCTAGTATTATTCTGCAACACACTGTATCACTACTAGAATCTGAGAATCTGACTTGGTTACTTGTTCTATCATCTCTCCGTTAGCTTTAAGCCATCACTCTAAGTCTGTGGAACCCTTTACTAAACTCTAATCTAAACTTCTATCACTTTACTCTAAAGTCTGGGGTATAACAATACATATAAATAATAAACTTACCCTGAGTGACTAAACCTGAAAGTGTAAAACCCACTACTAATAGTTCCTTCTGAGATACAACTCTATCTTTCTATAGCCTAATAGTCATCATATAATAACTTGAACACTTACTAGCTTAGAATCTTCACGGGTATCACCATACCATGAGTTCACACCATCTAAAGCTTCAACTCTTATTTTTATTAGTTCACTCTTCAAAGAGTCAAACTTAGATTCTAACACTTACTATGGATATCCCCAAACCTTTAATGAACCATACAACTTCCATCGTAGTCTACAAATATCACCTTTTCCTAAGCCACAAGAATCAAAAGCATACCAAATAGTTCAATATCATCTATCCATAACTCTTTAACTTAGTTATCAAGAACACCATATACTACATAACTAGCCTCCTTCCACTTAGCAACTCAAGGGTACTACTAACCACACACAACTTAATAACCTTAGAAAAATAATGCAACCCCATATCACCTGGGTACACATCTAAATAATACTTACAATATCATACTTAATTGTGAATCAATAAGCTTAAATTCTTGCATGCACGGTCTCAAGCCTACTGGTTCACCTCCATATAACTAGCATCACTAACCAAGCAATCATTACTTATACCTTGATCATTATCTACTCTTCAAACTTAGTGTCTAGTGCTAAGCATGATTAACAATCCAACCTCGCATACTATTCTCACTTGGAAGCTATAAGATAAGACATCTAGAAGCACTAATCCACTAAAGCTTCATAATAATAATAATTAATCATATGATCCTATGGTCTATCTTATTACAATCCATTAACATATCCTCCATCTACACATCACTACCATTCACCTATCTATACATCTAAATTCCTTTCATAGCTCTATAAGTTTCAACTAAACTCATTGCAACCTCAAGAGAAGCCTAAATTCACAATACTCAACCACCAACCTATACTTTTCTAACACATTAAATACCATCAATAACGCTTTTCATACTTCAAGCAAGCAACAGTTCACCTTAACTAATAACCCCTTCCCTACCTTCAACCAAGGAACCTGTACCACATTTATTACTCCTAAGCTAACACACAAAGACATATCACCTTAACACAAATTTGATAACATGCATAAATTCATCTATATACTTTCTATCAATCATCATCACCACCTTTCTTGTCACTACACTTTTAAGCCCATACTTCTAACTATAAGAAGATTCTACTACTTATAAATAATAACACTTTAGGTTGCAATATCTCTCGAATGCAAACTATATATAACAACCTAGGTTCACACTATCTCCTCTCATGAGCACTATCTGTATTGAAGGGTTAACGAGGAATCTGAATACATATCTTACTCTGAATAACTCATAAAGATGATGACATAACTTTCAACTTGAAAAACTTATAACACACTAGAGAGCTCATCTCAATCCCCCTTGTATGATTTCTGAAGTTACTGATAGTAAATCTAAGAGCATTGTCTGGGGAGAAATCAGAACTTGCTAATCATGTTATCTCAAGAATAAGTCAAAGATAGAGAGTTATGGAGTAACACATAATTTTATAGAAGTTCTTGAGAGAATAACTCTACTGTACAATCTATAGTATGAAGGAAATAAGACATTTCTTAAATGCCCAGCAGCCTTTTGAAAAGTACAAACATCTCCGTACCATTTCATAAGACTCTACTAGACATGGCTTCATAGACACCCTAAGACACTTAAGCTCTGTGCTCTGATACCAAGTTCGTAACACCCCGAGATAGCGCCCTAGACGTTACACGGTGCTTAAGACCACAAGCGATCCCAAGCTAACCCATGAACTTGCATACTATTAAGAAACTAATTTAAATATGTATAAAATAACTGAGTTTACTATGCGGAAACATAATCATGATGAAATCTTGGAAAAATACAATATTGGTACAATTTTACATTTTGATAAAATTGAACAGCGAAACTAAAATTACAAGACTGACACTGACTGACTTCTATAAAGCCTTTACTATACTGACTATAGATAGTTTGGATACAACTCCGACTACCAATAATCAATACATATGAGTAAGAAAGTAAAGCACATGAATAACATCTAACTAAAGTCCCCAAAGTAGGAGGACTCATCATCTACTGACTGAAATCTGCAACTATCTAATCATGATGTATGGACTACAACTGAGCTGGTACCTACATTATTAAACAATGTAGCACATAGATGTATATGTAGATCTGTACTTTTGGAATGTACTGAGCATGTGGGGGTGAATGCATAAGTAAAACAGTAATTCAATGCTCATATAACTTGTAAGGAATACATGCTAAGTATAAATGACTCATATTAGCTTGAATAAATGAAAGACAAAAATCATAAATCATGACAAATAAACATACTGTATAAATCTTGTGAGCCATAACACATAGTTCTAAAAGCTGTACTTTTACTCTTTCTGATAATGAATAGAGTGGGACTGAAGTTAAGTCTATTTTTAAATCATGCAGGCTAAGTGTAAAAAGACTCACCTTTGTATATGTAAACTAAAAGATGAAATGTCATAGCTAATGTCTTATGTAAAAAAATATCCAAGTAAAATTTGTGAGCCTTTACACTTAGTTTCTAAATTTTTTTTTGTTATTCTTTTCTATTATGAATACTTTTTTCTGTAGGGAGGTTCTTCTGACCAACATAAACCATGTGAGCTATCATAGTATCCAACATCTAGTTCCCCTAAGGGGAAAACCTCATGTTGGGGAGAGGTTTCATACTCTTGTCAAGGAGTATAACCTGAGCTAAGTGATCACAATCTGCATCTATCATCCACATAAATAAGAATAATCTGAATAATCTGTATGTACGTTGGCTCATAGTTCTGGGGAAGTAGAATGAGCTAAACCCACACTTCCCGCTCAGTGTAAAATACTACTCCCTTTAATCTATATGCCCATTCTCTAGAAAATCCACTTTAAAACTAGCATAAGCATTTATAATGAAAACCAATTATGTATCTATCTATTTTAAACTGTAATCAAAACTAATCTATTTTTTGTAAACTATAATAAAACTGTAAAGTAGATTCTATATCTTAGTTGAGGATCAAAAGATCAAATCTTGTCCAAAATTTGAATGTCAGCTAATCATATGTCCTTAAAAGCCTTATTTTCTTGAAATATGAATACTCAAACTAGGGCTTGATAACCAATTCTAAGAAATTATGTAAATTCATAGAAAAAGATCAATATCCATATTCTTCTTGAAATACTTCACAATATCAATATAATGAGATCAACATTACATAGCATGCTTAAACTTAAATTTAAAATCTATAATCAATGTCTCAAATCATACTCATGGTATTCAAATCATAAAAGAGAGTTCTTTAAATCAAGACAAATATGGAATTTCATACTTCAATCACTTTATAAATACATAACTCAAAACAAGATACTTTGGGTATGAACCTTAATTATAATTCACGTAAATTCATCTTTAAAAACCAGTTTTGGGCACAAAGATGAAAGAAGTATCCTTGTTCATAATCCCACATACCTTATTCGATTAATTTTATGTAGACACTTTACTTTGAATTCCTACTAGTGTTCTTGAAGATTGTTTCTTGATGTTCTTGAATCTAGAAACTCAAATTCTTGGTTATCTTAAAAGAGGAATAATGGAATTTAGGATTTATTAAAGTCTAATGTTGAAGCATTAGAGTTTTCTTGGAGAGAATTTTGGTGAGGAATGAGTGTAATATGCTTAGAATAGGGTTAAATATTTTATTTTCACGATTTGGGGGCGTGGGAAAAAGACTAAGTTTTCTTTTGAATTTATAATTCAGAACTGGAGTTCCTCTTAAGGCTTCACCATGACGTGGTGAATGGGTCATCCCGATTCCCACCGAGCTACGATGGAATTGCGGCGGCTCACTGAAATGGGACTATTGCTAATTTGGGCATCACAGCAATGCGACACGGGAGTCATCGTGATACTCACCGCGATGTGGTGCAATCATGGTGACTCTTTTGAAATTGACAACTGCCGATTAGACCTCCATCGCGATGCGGTGGCTTCCTCACTTCTATACTTACTACGACACGGTTTAATCGCGGTGAGCTGCTGCTTAGCAAATCTAAATATTATCCAAACCTTGTCCAAAAAATCCAAAACTTACTCGAGACATGCTAATTACACCCCTGAGCATAAATCAACTCAAAAATCATCATCTCGGAGCCTAGAAGATCAACCTAAAAAAATCCTCTGAGTTAAAGAGAGTAAAAAATGACTAAACCCCTCAACACTTAGCTTTATTTTCTGGTTCTAAGTGCTATAGGAAATTACTAGGGGATGAGCTAAACTAGTAATGTACGGGGTATTACAGAAGGCTTTCCCACGAGAATCCACAAGTCAACTTGCATAATTTCATTGATCTTACTGATACATTCATTTCGACTGGGGTGAACACAGATCATGTGAGGATGACACTTTTTCCTCATCCACTGTTGGGGGAAGCATAAAGGTGGTTGAATGCAGAGCCGGACAATTCAATCACATTATAGGATGGCTTAGCCAGAAAGTTCCTCATCTAATTGTTTCCATCTGGCAAGACTATGAGACTTCACAGTAAGATAGTGAGCTTTAAGCAAAACCCAGTTAAAAATATCTATCATGCTTGGAGAACTTCAAGGATCTTCTTCTGGACTGTCCACATCACTAATAATTCAATGAGGTACTTTCTCATACTTTTGTAAAAACACTTGATCACAATACAAAGATTTTGCTAGATTTAGCCGCAGGTGGTCAAGCATTGGATATAACTTATGATGAGATGCATACAATGTTGAACCACATAGCACAAGGAAATCTCGAGTGGAATTCAGATGTTAGGAATGCCACAAAAAGAATTGCGAGTGTATTAGAGGTGGACCAAGTTAATGCTTTATCAGCTCATGTTGCAGCATTACAAAATATAATAAACTTCTAGTTCAGCAGCCTAAAATCAGGAGTTCCATAGCTTACCACAACAGTCAATGCAGTTCAGCAAACTAGTGGTTGTTGTGAGGTTTGTCGAAATAGTGGCTATTTTGTGGCCATGTGTGCTTCAAATCCGAAATCAGTAATATATGTGGGTAACACTCAAAGGCCAAATTATGGTAATTCCTACAACATGAAGTGGAAAACTAGGCCTTGGAATGCCGGACAATAATAAATTCAGGAACCACAGGCACAAGGAAACCAGTCAACTAGAAACATAGAAGATATGATGAAGCAAATTTTAGAAAATCAGACACAGTTGGCTGCGGAGGTAAAGAATTAAAAAGCGTTCATAGAAAGTTTAGAGTTGAAGTTGGGGCAGTTATCATAGATATTAAATACTAGGCCTCAAGGTGGGTATCTCAAAGATACAAAAAATCCTAAATAGGTTATGGTAATTTCCTTAAAGAGTGGTAAAGAGCTTCATGGAGAACCTCCAAAGGCAACTAAGGAGGTAGATTCTGATGTGGTGACCCAAAAGGTAAATAGAAGAGTTGACGAAAAATCGAGAAAGTATGAGTATTCGAAAACCAAGAATTCTAAACCAGAGAAGAAGCATATGCCGCCCCTACCTTTCCCTCAAAAGAAAATTAAAGCAAAAAATGATGCAATGTTTAAGATCTTTGACATATTCAAAGATCTTCACATTAACTTACCTTTGTTAGATATTTTGTAGGGTATGCCTAAGTACGTTAAGTACTTGAGGGATGTTGTTGCTAATAAGGTGAAATTGCAGGATGTGGAGGCAATACCACTTACTGAAGAGTGTAGCACTGTAATGAAATAGAAAATGCCCAAGAAGCTTAAAAATCCAGGGAAGTTTACCCTCCCCATTCAAATTGGTAATAGTGAAGTGGTCCACGCATTGAGTGACTTAGTGGCAACCATTAATTTGATACCCCTATCTTTTTTTGACATATTGAGCTTGGGAAAGCCTAGACCTACCTTTTTACAATTGCAGTTGGTAGATGGGTCCATTGCCTATCTGGAAGGAATCATTGAGGATGTCCTCATAAAGGTTGGTAGATTTTTTATTCTTGCTGAATTTATTGTTCTAGACTTTTAAGAAGATGAATAGACACCAATCATCTTGGGTCATCAATTCGTAGCAACCGGAGGAGCGTTGATTGATGTTAGAGAAGGAACACTCAAAATGAGGTTGGAGGATGAAGTGGCAGAATTTAAAGTTTACAAATCACTCAACACTATGTCCCACTATAAAGAATTATGCATGATCAATGTTATTGAAGAGGACAAGTATGGGGTGGTTAGTCCGCCAAATACCTCTTCAAACTACCTCATTGAGCTGCCTAAGCCACTACCGCAATTGCTTGATGAGATGAAAGTTGATGATACTAAAAAGGATGAAGTTGAAAAATCCATTTCTCTTGAAAATACACACCCAAGAGGTGTGAAAAGAAGAAGAATATAGCCTCCAAGTGTGAGGAAAAAGATGAAGGAATTTTGTTGAGTTGAGTTGGGTAGTGCCATGACACTAAATCAAGCACTGTTTGGGAGGCAAACCAAGTTAAATAGGTATGTTTTATTTTTTATTTTTTATTTTTTTTTACTTCATATAGTTTTTTATTTTTGATTGAGTCACAAGTTTATGGGAAGTTTGAGTACCGAAAACCTGAGCTGAAGAGTATGCCAAATATTGAGTGTGGGGTCCCCGAATCACCTTTATGCAAAAAGATGCTACTAGCTAGGCCTAGAGTCCTCAAGGAGTATTTCTATCTCTTACTCTAAAAGTTCACTTTGGGGACAAAGTAAATTTTTAAGTATGGGGTGGGAAAATTCCCAATTTTTGGCCTAATTTAAATTTTTTTGTGTAAGATGTTCTTGTTGGTTCTATTTTTTATTGCATGGTGCAAGTGTTTTTTTTTTGGTTAAAGCATGTAATTGAGTGAATTACTAATTTTGAGACTCCTAGGCTCAAGTTTGTGACACTTGAACTGGTTGGCTTAATTTGAACTCATGTTATTGTTTCATTGAGAGTCTATGATGATCCTATGAGTCATGCATATACCATGCACATGTCAGGTATTTTTTATATTCCTTGTTGTATATGATGTCTAGAAGTTGCTCGTTGTATGTGTAAAGCAAAATAAAGAATGTGAGTTTAGGAGATGATATAGGCATTTCTTTGATAGCCTTGTTTTATACCCTTTTTTGACCTACCCTTTGTGCATTATCTTAGTAGCCCCCGTTGAGCCTTTAGCTTATTCTTTGGAAGCCTTATTTATAGCCTAATCCCTTCTTTGATAGACCATAATTTGATCCAAAAAGCTCATATGAATTTTAATGAAAAATTAATTGAGTAAGGAGTTTGAGACACAAGAGGGAAAAGGTGATTTTGATGCCACAAGGTAATAGTTATTGGTGTTTATATGTGGTGGATAGGTGTGATAGACATTATTCTAGAAATATTACCATGGTTGTGAAAAAGAAAAAGAGAAAAAATTGATTCATATGGTAATAAACAATACTTCCACCATGTGGTTGTAAAAATACTTAAAACAGATGGGGCAAAAACAAAATATATGGGATAGTAAAAAATGGTGTAATTTGGATGTTGAAGAGTGGTCTTAGTTTCTTAAAGTGATGTATTAAAGCACTTAGAGAGGTTAGTCACTATTTCTAAATAGTTCCTACCCGTCCCTTAGCCTACATTAAAATTCAAAAAAGTCCTAATTGATCCTAAGTTTATCATTTTGATATTAGTGGAACATTACACTAAGGGAAAGCATACGGTTCATTGTGTGTAACTTGTGAATTCCTTGTGAGAGTGAGTGTAACTTGATTCCTTTACCCATTATGATAAATTGCATAATTGTGAGTGATTATGGGTATCTCTCTTGTTATGAGGGCACATGTTTGATGAATGTGGGTGATTTATATGATGTCCTTTATTGAACGATAATCTTGAGTTTTCCCCTTAGGTGAGTCAATTCTTGAGGCTAATATGTGTTGAAGTAGGATTCATGAGCTTTTAATTGTGTATAACATGCTTAGTGTATAAACTTGCATTCTGTGCAGTCATTGTAGTACTAGCTTGAGTATCTTACATTTAGTAGAAGTGTAGAGTCTCCTTGACTTATGATGATTATATTTAAGAGTTGTTCGAGGATGAACAAGGCTTTACGTGTGGAGTGGTGATGTTGGGTGTATTTATGCATTCTATTGTCACTATTCTAGTCTTTTTAGCCTTGTTTTAAGGATTGTTCGTATTCTATATGGGTTGATAATGAGACAAATGTGCATATAAGTGTTCAAGGATGTGTTTACAATGGTTCAAAGTGTTTTCTAACAAGTTTTCTCTTAATGGAGTCATTTAGAGTTCAATCGTGGAAACTAACGTTACTAGCTTGAACTAGGTGCTTGTCAGTTGATCCCATTGGATTCTATTGCATTTAATGTGTTCCAAATGGTTTTAATGTGTAATTATGAGTGGAATAACTTGTTGGTAATGTGAAAGGTTCAATTTTATTAAGTTAAGAGTCGAAACATAAAGTTAAAGAGCAATACAAATTAGCCTAGTCTTAGCTTGTGTTTTTGATTAATCGTCATGGATATTGAGTTGTTATGATTTATAATTTGTGGTGTGATTGTGTAGGAATATTTTTGAGCTGAATATAGTGATAATATGGTCATATAAAGTCTGGAAATCCCTTGTAAATACACCACAAGTCAAGGGATGAAAGATTGAAGGACCAACACTTAACAAAAATTCGGAAAATAACTTTATGAGGGTCAGGGCGATTAGCCCGCGACGCCCCACTTGGAGCGGGTCTTTAGATAGGGTTCAGCCTCACTTGGATTTTCACTCTATCTAAGGTTCAGCCTCACCTAGAGCTTGGTTCAACCCAGGGCAGCGCCCCCTCTACTCCCTTGCTCACAAATTGATGAAATTCAACTCCTACACGGTTTGGGCTTATTCTTGTGCTATAAATACATCACTGTCACATTTTTTACATATATTTGAACATATTTTGGAGATTGAGGGGCTGATATAACTTTATCTTTAGGCTTTTATTATTTTAATTTAGTTCATTTATGTTTTTAATCATTAATTACAATCTTGTGATTATGATTATGACTATGCGTGGCTAAACACCCTCTTTCCGGGGTTAAAGCCAAGAACATGAGTTCCATTATTTTGAATTAAGTTTGTTTGATTTTCTTATAATCATTGGTTGTGTGTTTATCTTTGATTTAACTATTTTGAGGATTACCTACCCTTAGAATACATCAATTGTCAACCTTTTGATATCGGGAGAGGGAATAGGTAGATAAAACATGGATATGAACAAAGTATCATTTGTATTCCTTTATGAAATAAGAAATTCAACTTCATGTCTAGGAAAAGGATGTACTTAGATGTCTTACTTGATTCACACGTAGGATGATAGCTTAAAGAACTTAATTGGATTATTACATCTCCGCTCAATAATCTAGTTGTAAGGTCCAAATTAAGTAAAGGATTAGAGGTCGGGAGACCATGATCATGCAATTAAATCTACAAATCAACAACCAAGATAAGCAAGTTAACGAATGAACTTCAATAACATAGTATGATTGTTCAAAGTGCATTAACCCTGGGTTTTCTCCTATCCACTGTTCCAAGACTTTATTTTACACATTGTTTCCTTTACTTTAATTTACAATTTCCAAACTCTATTTTTCGTTACCTTGGCACCAAATTAATCTTAGAAGTTAAACTAGAATCAAATCGTTGTTAGATCAAGTCCCTGTGGGATCGATACTTGGCTTTCATTAGGCCACTTTACAACTTGATAAGACCACTTACACTTGCATGTGTGCTTGGGCGCTTTCACCAAGTCATTAATTTTACACTAAGTACAAAGGACTTAGACATTTTAAAGACCCCAATAATTCAAGTATTTTATTTTTGTCCCACCCAAGCCTAAAACATTGATTTTTGAGTAGAAATATGTTTAAGGATGTTAAAAGGTTCATCCAAGAGAGTTTCAAAATTTTCAAAAGAGGTTTGGGGTGATTTTGGATCTGAGAGGCAGTAAGCATCTGCAATTTTAGTGTATCACAGAGCCTGGACCTCCGTGATACGTAGCGTGTCATAGAGGTTAGCCTCTGCGATAACCGCCTTAACACAGAGGCTATGTTTTCTATAGTTTTTCGTTAACTTAAAAAGGGGCATTTTGGTCTTTTTCCACTTCCCAAGCACCTAAATTGATGACTTAAAGCTTAAAAAAGGGAATCAATTTCCCCATTCACCATTAGTTATCATACATAAAACCCATTCCCTTTCATAATAACATAAAATCAAGCCTCTTCTCAAGGATTCAAGCATTCAAGGTCAAAATTCCAAGATTTTTCTTCAAGGATTCAAATAATTAAGGTATGTGGGGTATTCATCAATGGGTTCCTTCCACCCATCGTGTCCCAAAATCCTTTTTCATTTAAGTATGAAACTTTTACCCCCCTTTTATGAGAATATCCATGTTAATTATGAATTCAATCCATGTTTTTATTAGAAGTTTTGAATTCAATCCATGTTTTTATTAGAAGTTTTGAATTCAATCCATGCCAATGTGTTTCCCATGAAATTTATGTTATTACGTGCGTTGAATTTCAATCAAACCTATTGTATTCTGTTGATACCATGTCAATTTATCAAGTTACGAACTCATGTGAGCATATTGCCTTATGCATTTAATATCTTTCCATGCTCAAATTCATGGGTTCATCAGTTTAGTGAGATGTATTATGTTTTGAGTATTTGAATCATGAATTTACTTACAGTGTTTTAAATGATCTTATTGTATTTAAGTATCATTAAATGCTAAAGGATTATGAACACTTGATTCCTATAAGTTTTTACATGTTTTCATTCTTAAGTAACATGTCAATCAAATCATGATTTTATTATCATATTCAGATTACCATATTCATGCTGAGCACTTACCAGTACAGTAACATATCACATCGAATGAATAATAATACCAATGTCATTCAGTTTGAAGTAACACTTAGCATTGAGTGAATGCAGGGATGGAGGCTCCCCTGTCAGTTTGGCATGAGTTGTTAGTAGCAGTACCTAATTCTAGACCATGGGGCCACTGTAGATTATGAAGGGTCCCCTATCGGTAGAGGCATGACACCCTAGTCCTTCGGCACATAAGCCTTGTGGATCCACATCATCAGTCATGTGTTGGTACCCTTGGCAAGGTACCAACACCCTTTCAACTAGGATTATAGGTTGGACCTCGATAATTCAGATTGGAGTATATCAGTTGTAGTTAGCTCCCACAGTCTTAGTTTATTATTCACACCATATAAGATCAGGTTTGTATGACCAAATGTACAACTGATCAGTATTTAGTTGTTTAGTTTTACAGATTATCTCAACTCATGTTTTACTTGGTCTTGTATTCTTTTTACATGTTCATGCACCCATGTTTAGTTTCTACATATATTTTAGTTAGTACCTACATCACGTAATGGTACATTCAAAGTACTGACCCCATACTCTCTCTTGCTAATATATTGATTTCACAATGTAGTTAGGGTTTTTTCCCATCAACTCTACACGTCATAGAGGCTTTCATACTAGATCTTTAGATATTCAGATATTCAGACAGTCAGACCTTTTTATTGATATTTATCAGTAGTTTCAGACATGCTAAGTATTATTTTAGTATTTCAACTTGACAGACCTTTTATCAGTTAATATTTTATATGTGATGTTTGTATTATTATTATATTCAGTGCTCATAGAAGGTATGAGATCACGAGTTATCTTGGGGTCACTTATGGCCTTAAGAACCATATTACAACTATGGGATAGCCTCGGGTTGTGACATGTTGAGACAGGGCATCCATTAATATGATTCTAACACAAAACACAACTACACTTTCCTTTAACAAAGACAGAAAACAAAGATATTAAGGAATACACATACCTTAAGCAAGATTATCCAAAGTAGGAAACAAGAATGGATATTTGGACTTTAAGTCCTCTTCATCTTCTCAAGTAGCCTCTTCAACCTTATGATTCTTCCATAGAACCTTCACCGAATCCACATCCTTAGTCCTCAAACTAGGGACTTGCCTATCCAAAATCTCAACTAGGACTTCCTCATAAGACAAGGAATTCGAAACACCAACACTCTCCAAAGGGATAATAATGGAAGGATCACCCACACACTTCTTTAACATCGACACATGGAATATCGAATGGAAAAATCCAAACTCAAAGTCAACTCCAACTCATAAGCCATAATGTCCTCTCTTCTCAAGATTAAGTTCGGGAAAACATAACGGTGTAACACCCAAAATTTTTGGTCCTTGCAAATTTCTAAAATTTTATCCTTACTGCCCAGACTACGACTCTCCATACGAGTCATAGGGAGTCTTGATTGGTCTTAAGTACCCAATCTTAGACTGTCCAGTAGGTTTTCCTGGAGTTTCTACTATGACTATGACTAGGGGTTGGAAGTCATAAGGACTCAAAATGAGTCATATGGTGTCTTCCATACCCTAACAAGTGTGATGCCCAATTATTTTTACTTCGACAATGACTGGAAGATATGAGTCGTAATGACTTATTATGAGTCGTATGTCACGACACATAGCCAAGTTAGTATTGGTGATCATGGATACTGTCTAGACTACGAGTGGGACCTTACGAGTCATAAGAAGACCCTACGAGTCATAAGGTCACCCATAGTGACTGGGCGGTCAATTTTTAGTATTTTCATTAAAGGCATTCTATTCAATTCCCCTTTTCCCTTAATCAGACCCACATCCATAAAGCACTCAAGGGGGTTATTTCTCATTCATAACATAATAAAAATACACTCTATTCTCTCTAAACACTCCAAGGTCAAGATTTTGGTCATCTAAGGGCTTAAGGGTTGTTTTCTCTCTATAAACTTTGTTATTTCAGGTATGTTACTCCTCCCCAATTCTTAATTTACAAAAGCATGTTTTTTACATGGTTTAAATGTATGGATTTGAATGTGGGTTTTGTCAAGGTTGATTCATAATTTTTTTTCCATGATTTATTATGCATTTTTATGCTTTATTAATGGGTTTGAACTTGAAGAGACCTTGGGTATGGAGAATAAACAAAAAGGTCATGGTTTTTCTTAAATTGGTGTTTTGAAATTGGAATTGGTTTTGAATAATTATGTTTCCTCAACCCACTTTTGTAGTTGGCTTTGAATTGTGAAATTTTTAGTTGGTTTGATTTACTCACCTACATTATTGTATTGCATGAATGATTAAAATAATGAACATAGATTTTATAGAATTTTTGGTTATGATTTGATCTAATGAACAAAGGGGATCAAGGCATTCCTCTAAGTTAATTTAATTGTTATTGCATAGAGATAAGTTTACAAGTATAAGGGTATGGCAATACCTATGGTGTGCCTAAATGGTTGGTTCATTGGATATTAAATAGGTTATGTGAAACTTACTTTAAATTAGGCTTAATGGGTGTTATGTAATGAAGATATGAGGGTGTGAGTCTTGGATGATTTGTACTAGAAACTCAGGTGTGCCAACGTGAGGTTTGATCTTGATGAACTATGTGCATTGTTCATTCTATTGATATATTTATATCTTGGACTGATGTGGGGTTGGGGCATACCTTGGTCTTCCTTGATACCTCTGATTCATGCGGCTAACACACACTAGGGCCCTTTCAATAGAGGGAGCTAAACCCATATAACCCGTGGGTGCCTATTTATGATGGTGGAGCTACTCCAGGATAAGGTTTTACTTCATGCTAAACCTTGATCCTTTTCTCGGCATGACATGTTTATATGTATATATAATTGTGTACATTGGCTTGAATATTTTTGAAATATAGATCATGGTATTATTTTATCCCTCACCCCTAAGTTACATGCTAGTTTCAACCCACTAACCATCTCCATACACTATATCCCCACGTGATTCAAGCATAGGAGATACTTCTACTTTTCCTGCATAGTGTTAGGTGAATCAACTCGATTCATCAATCATTGATAGTGAAGTGGTGAACTTCTATCTCTGGGAAGACTTAGTTATTTCATCAGTATCCTTTCATAGATAAGAAATAAAGAGTTCACATTTACATTGTCATTGTCTTTGTCAAAATTAGGGGCATATCTCTATATTTTATTGATTTTGATTTTGGTAGAAGGCTTTAAGGATTACTGTGGGCTTGGGTGATGTTAGTTGATTGTCTTTGGTTGGTTACTAATGACAGGTATAAACATATCTTAAATTCTTTGAGCTTATCTTATGTTATCTTGTTATATATTTGGAATTTATCTGATGTTGGGGGTACTGTGTTCTATTTGGCTAGGTACATGGGGTGGTATCCAATCCTTGATGGACTTTAGATACCCGTAACGGTCATGCCCTAGTTCAGGTTATGACAAAGTTGGTTTCAGAGCCTAGGTTTTGTGTCATTTGGTGTCCACAAAGACATTTTAAGTAAATTCTGTTTTATGGGTGTGTATCATGTCACACTTATAAGAGAGAGACTACAAGGTATTAAGAATGTTTCCTTCTCTTGTGATCTATTTTTAGGCTACAAAGTCTAATATTATTAAATATCCTCTAATTCTCATATGTTGACTTTTCAAATCATGCCTATCAAAAGATCTGATATTCGTGGAAACTCTTCTATACTGCTTGAGGATAATGTGGACGAGGATCGATCTACTTAAGAAGTCCATACACTATCTAAGGTTTCTACTTCTGGTTACCCTAGTAGAGTTCCACCAATTCCTACTAATCTTTCTCCCATGGATAATCTTTGTGCTCGGTCACCTCCTAGAGATATTACCAATGTAGAGTTTCACTGTTTTATTCATTGTTGACCCAGTTAGTTACATCTTAGTCACGTCAGTTGGGTCCTATTGATGCTGATATAAGTTCTTCTGAGGCCACTAGAGTTGGCCAGTTTATAAGGCTGAATCCTCCAACCTTTACTGGTTTTAAGGTTGAGGAAGATCCTCAAGGATTCATAGATGAGATGGAGAAGATTTTCCATGTAATGCATGCTTCTGAATCTGAGGGTGTGGAGTTTGCTGCATACTAGATGAAGGATATGACGTATTAGTGATATGAGGGGTGGGATGAGTCTAGGGGAGATGATACAGAGTTAGCTTTATGGGAGGATTTCCCTGGTACTTTTCTTGACCACTTCTTTTTTCAAGAGTTGAGGGAGACGAAGGCTGAGGAATTTGTGAAGTTGAAGTAAGGTAGGATGGCGGTAAAATAGTATGACTTGAAGCTTCACCAGTTACACTGTTATGCTTCTAGCTAGTGTCTAGCATAAGGGCTAAGATGAGGAAATTTTCCTCAGGCTTGTCTCGAGACTTGGTGTTAGAGTTCAAGGCTGCCTTGCTAAATAATGACATAGATATTTTGAGGCTTATGGTGTATATGAAACAAGTCGAGGAGGAGATAAAAAAGCAGGCAGATATTGGGGAAAGACAGAGTAAGAGATCCCAATTTTTTAATTAGGGTGGTGGCCAAGAAAATAATGGCAAGGATGGCAGGCAGTGGTCTAAGAAGAAATGGGGGAGTTTTGGTTCATACTCTATGAATAGTGCTCCTTATCCTAAACCATCTGGTTATCACCATTTTTAGAGCAATAGTGGATTTAAATCATAAGGTTCCCAATCTTATACAGTGGGGCTTATCAGCTTCATCTTATCCTCCTTGCTATTTCTATGGACTGGTGCATCATGGCTTTAATGATGAGTGTTTCATATGCTATCAGCCTAGCCACATTCAGAGGAACTATCCTTCAGGCGATATTGATACGGGTGCAATTAAAGTCCCTGTTGCTATTTCTTTTGCTCCCACACTGAAGAGTGCTACTTCTGGCATTGACACTGGTTAGAATTATTTGTATGCTCTTGCCACTTATCAAGATTCTAAGGCATCTCCTGATATTGTTACTAGTACACTAAAACTCTTCTCTCGTAATGTATATTGTCTACTTGATCCCGAGTCTACTTTCTCTTATGTGACCCCTTATGTGGCTATTCATTTAGTTTTAATCCTGAGTGTATTTCTGATCATTTTTTTGTGTCTAGCCCGGTAGGTGACTTTATTATGTCTCAAAGAGTTAATAGGGGTTGTGTGGTATCCATTCATGGTAGGGAGACATTATGAAACATCTTTGCTATGGACCCTTAGAAAATTTCATAAGTTGAGCATTCTGGATATCATACGACTTGTGCATACTAGTCGTATGATGTGGTATAGTTTAGGGTCCCTCCACTCATATGTAAATTAGTATGGTTTGGTTGGGTTCTTGATGTTGGGTATATTTATGCATTCTAGCTTTGCTATTCTAGCCTTTTAAGCCTTGTTTTGAGTATGATTATGTGTGTTATGTGATGATAATGATATAAATGTTAATTTAAGTGACCACATATGTGATTACAATGTTTAATGGTGTTTTCATATGAGTTTGGGTTCAATTTGAGCATTTGAGGTCTATACGAGAAAACTAGTGTTCTAGCTTGAATACTAGTTCATTGTTGTGTTGTTTTGAGCTTTAATTCAGGATGTGTAATGTTGTAGGTGGATTAGTGATATGATTATGATGATATAGAATGATTTACAAGCCTTAAATCAAGTGGAAACATCATTCAAGAGCTTGGAGTGGACCGACAAAAGCATAAGACTACATGAGGAGAATATGACACCTAGGAGTATGTCACTGTGATGGGATGCTAATAGTGATGGAGGGCATGGCATATCGCGAAAATGGTCCAATCTACAATTGTCACTTCCAAAAACTCAACACAATTGCACCGTATCACAAGATTATAGCAATGGACATCTTAGCACGATGCGATGATGATTAAAAGTAGGAAATTTGTGCCCAGCTATAAAAGAACAGCATGAAACCATAATCCTATGCGGTTTATGATTGCTCAATTATAAATATAACGTGTTAAAACCTGTTTTGAAAATCTTAGAATGGCTAGGAGAATTCAAGGGATGCTACAACTTTATTTTTTGGTTTTTCATTATTTAATTTAATATCCTTATGGTTTTAATCATTAATACAATATTTTGGATGTTGATTATGGCTATGAATGGCTGAAAATTCCCTTTTGGGGTTAAAGCCAAGAACATGACTACTATTATTTTGAATTAATTTCGTTTATTTTGCTTATCATTATTGGTTGATTGTTTATTATTGTTTTAACTATTTTGAGGATTGATCACCCTTAGAATATATCAATTGCCACCCTTGTGATTTCGGGAGAGTGAATAGGGAGATACAACATGGGAATGAACAAAGTGTGGTTCTTATTCTTTTATGAAATAATGAATTCGAATTAGCATCTAGGACAGGGATGTACCTAGAAGCCTTACTTTTTTCACATGTAGGATGATAGCATAAAGAACTTAGTTGGATTATTACATCCCTGCTCAATAATGTAGTTGTAATTTCCAAGTTAGGTAAACGATTAGAGTTTGGGAGACCATGATCATGAAATTAACCCTACTAATCAACAACTAAGATAAGTTGATGAATGAAGTTCAATAATGTAGTATGATTGCTCAAATTAATTTAACCCAGGGTTTTCTCATATTTATTGTCTCAAGATCTTTACTTTACGCATTTTTTACTTTACTTGCAATTTACAATATTCAAAACTCTATTTTGGTTACGCTTGCATCAATTAATCTAAACTGTGAACTAGAATTGAATAGCAGTTAAAACAAGTTCCTGTGGAATTGATATTCAACTTTGTTTAAGGCAACTGTATTTCTTGATAAACCACGTACACTTGTGTATGTGCTGTCAAGTTTTTAGCGCTGTTGCTGGGGACTTGTAATTTGGCAACTATTTTATTCTTAGTTTTACTTTTAGATTTCTTTGGTGTTTTTATATTTGATCTTAGTTTTGTATTTGTAGGAAACAGGTTTGCAAAGTAGTAAGATGGAAAGGGATTAGGACTTGGTTAAACCAAGCTCCAAACCTAAGCAACATTTCCATCAACACAGGAGAGAAGCAATCCTTCTCCCTCGGATTCCACAAATCAAAGAAGATCATGAAAATACTGCTCCAATGGCTGGAAAACAAGCGGCCCGCAGGATAGTTAGAGAAGTGGGAATTCCACCTCCAACAAATTTAACCTCCCCGTTTTAGAAGTCGACAGCTGGAGGAAATTTTGAGCTCAAACAGAATATGGTACAACTTCTGATTAGAAGTGGAAAGTTCACATGGCATTCAAATGAAGATCCACAGGTCCACTTGAAAATTTTTCTAGAAATTAGTCACACAGTCATCCCTATGAGTGTGAATCTAGACTATATGAGGATGACAGTGTTCCCATTTACACTGTTTGGGGAAACAAAAAAGTGGTTGAATGCTGAGCCGTCAAATTCAATCACATCATGGGACGACATGGATAGAAAATTCCGCATTAGATTTTTCCTGTCTAGAAAGACTATGAGACTTCACAATGAGATAGTATGCTTCAAACAGAAGCCAAACAAGAATCTATACCATGCTTGGGAGCACTTCAAGGAACTTCTTCAGGACTATCCACACCATCAATAGTCCAATGAGGTACTTGCTAATACTTTTGTGGAGTCTCTTGATCACAATACAAAAATATTGCTAGATTCAGCTACAGGTGGTCAAGCTCTTGAGATGACATATAATGAGTTATATACTTTATTGAACCACATAGCTCAAGGGAATCCCGAATGACATTTAGATTCTAGAAGTGCCATGAAAAGAATTGCAGGTGTGTTAGAGGTTGACTAATTCACAGCCATATTTGCATAGATCTCTACATTGCAAAATCAAATAAGCAGTCTAAAGTTAGGAGTAGCACAACCTACAACCACAGTCAATGCAGTTCAACAAGCTGTAGGTTGGTGTGAAGTTTGCGGTAATAGTAGATATTCAGCAGCTATGTGTGCTGCAAATCCAGAATCAGTAATGTATATGGGTAATTTTCAAAGGCCTAATTATGGTAATGCCTACAACATAAAGTGGCAGACTCAACAACCAATTCAGATATGGAATGTCTCACAACAACAGGCTCCACCAAATCAGTCAGCTAGCAATGTGGAGGAGATAATGAAACAACTTTTAGATGGTCAAGAGCAAATGGATGCAGACATGAAAAGTCAACAGGTAGAATTAAAAAATCAGCAAGCGGCCGCAAGAATCTTAGAGTTGTAGTTGGGGCAGTTACCACAGACACTGAATATCAGAACTCAAGGTGGTTTTCTAGTAGATATATAAATTCCCAAACAAGTAATGAAAATCACTTTAAGGAGTGGTAAAGAGCTCAATGAAGAATATCCAAAGGCTACTAAGGAGGTAGATGCAGATTTGACTCCCCCACATATATCCAAAAAAAGTTACTGAAAATTTGAGAAAGTTTGAGTACTCAAAAGAAAAATTACTGCAGAAGTGGAGAACCAGATGCCGTAACTTTCTTTCCCACTCAAGCACAAAAAAGCAAAGGAGGATGCATGTTTTAAGAAGTTCTTTGACATGCTCAGAGAGCTTCACATTAATCTTCCTCTTTTAGATATTTTGAAGGGTATGCCCAAGTATGTTAAGTACTTGGAGAATATGGTTCATAATAAGGTAAATTTGCAGGAATTTGAAATGGTATCACTGACTAAAGAGTGTAGCACGGTAATGACACATAAATTGCACAAAAAGCTTAAGGACCCAGGGAAGTTCACTCTCCCCATTTAGATTGGGAATAGTAAAGTAGTCCATATGTTGAGTAATTTAAAGGAAAGTGTCAACTTAATGCCCCTATCTTTGTTCAAAATATTGGGCTTGGGAAAGCCAAAACCAAGCTTGGTGATGATGCAATTAGAAAACAGAGCATATCCCATCCTAAAGAAGTGATAGAAGATATCGTCATAAAGATTGGAAAATTTATTATTCCTGCTGACTTTATTATTTTGAATTTTTTGGCAGAAAAATAGGTATCAATCATCTTAGTGCATCTATTCTTAGCAACGGGAGGATTGCTGATTGATGTTAGAGAGGGTACACACACCATGAGGTTAGAGGATGAAGAGCCGGTCTTCAAAGTATACAAACCACTTAACACACTATCCTATTATGAAGATCTATGCATTATTACTGTTATTGAAGGGGATAAGTGTAAGGTGGTGGTGTCTATTCCACACAAGACCTCTTCGGACACCCTCATTGAGCAGCCAAAACATGTAATACCTAAGACTAGAATGATGCAAATTGATGAGACTGAAAAGGCTAAAGTTGAAAAAGTTGTTGACCTTGAGAGTCCACACTCAAGAGGTCAGAAACGAATCAAAAGATGGCCTCCATATGTGTGAAAAAATATGAAGGAATTTGACTAAGTCGTAGTTGGGTCGTGCCGCGGTACTAAATAAGGAGCTTCTTGGGAGGCAACCTAAGTTAAGTAAGTATGTTTTCTCTTTGATTTCTTAGTTTTACTTCACGTAGTTTTTTATTTTTGTTGAGTCACAGGTTGATGGAAAGTTTGAGTACCAAAAAAACTACGCTAAGGAGAAAGGCAAAGACTAAGTGTGGGTCCAGAGACCACCATGATATATAAAGATGTTACTTGCTAGCCCTAGAGGCCTCAAAAAGTATTTCTATCTTTACTTTTAAGTATACTTTGAGGAAAAAGTAGATTTTTAAGTGTGGGGTGGGGAAATTCTCATTTTTAGAGTAAATTTATTTTTTTTATTAGGAATAAGTGAGATATTCTTGATGGTGCTATAAGTGATTGCATGATGCAAATGTTTTGTTTGTAATAGCATGTTAATTGAGTGAATTACTACTTTTGAGATTCCTATGCTCATGTTTATAACTCTAGTACTTGTTGGCTTAAATTTAAATTCATGCTATTGTTTGGTTAAGAGTCTATGATGATCCTATGTGAGTTGAGCATGCGCCATGTGCATTTGAGGTGTTGTATATTCCTTGTTGCATGTAATGTCTAGAACTTTCTTGGTGTGTGTGCAAAGTGAAATAAAGAGTGTGGGTTTGGGAGATGATATCGGCATTTCTTTAATAGTCTTCTGTTTACATTCTATTTGACCTACCCTTTGTGCTTAATCCTAGTAAGACCCATTAATCCTTTAGCTTTTTCTTTGGCAGACTCATAAGTAGCCTAATCCCATCTTTGATAGACTTGAATTTAATCCGAAGATCCTAAGCGCTTTAGTGTAAATTTCATTAAGTTTGGAGTGTGAAATTGAAGAAGAAAAGGTGAAATTGAAGCCCCCAAAGAGATAGTTATTGTTGTTCAAAAGAATTTTTATGTGTTGTGGTGGGGAGTTGAGTAGTTAAAAGAATAAAAATTTGTGGAAATTGAATGAGTTGTGCATAGAATCCTTCTTACCATAGTGTATGTGAATGAGCTTGATGAGACGGGGTAAAAAACAAAAGAATGGGGCAGACTAAAGTGGTGTAATTTGGTTGTTGGAGATTGAGTTTAATTGTAAAAAGTGATGTATTAAAGCGCTTAGGGAAAATTGTCACTATTAATCCAAAATAGTTCCTACTTATCCCTTAGCCTAAATTACAACCATTAAAGACCTATTTGATCCTAAGCTTCATCATTCTGATATTAGTGGAGTGCTACACTAAGGGAAAGCCTATGGTTCATTATGTGTAACTTGTGAATTCTTTGTGAGATTGAGCGTAACTCGATTCTTGTACCCATTATGTTATAAATTATATTTATATGAGTGATTATGGGTAACTCTCTCTTGTGGTGAGGGGCACATATTTTATGAATATGGGTGATTCTTATGATGTATTTGATTGATGAAGTAGCATGAGTTTGTCAACTTGTGGAGTCAATTCTTGAGGCTAGGATGTTTTTAAGTAAGATTCTTGAGCTTTCAGTTGTGTATGTAACGTGCTTAGTGAAGAAACTTACATTCTGTGTAGTCATTGTAGTACTAGATTGAGTGTCCTTTTTGTAGTAGAAGTGTAAAGTCTCTTCAGCTCATGATGCTTATAGTTAAGGGTTATTCGAGGATGAACAAGGCTTTAAGTGTGGGGTGGTGATGTTAGGTATATTTATGCATTCTAGCCTTGCTATTCTAGCCTTTTTAGCCTTGTTTTGAGGATGATTCATGTGTGTTATGTGTTAATGATATAAATTCACATTTAAGTAACCACATATGTGCTTACAATTTTTAATGGTGTTTTTATATGAGTTTGGGTTAAATTTTAGCATTTGAGTTCTAGACGAGAAAACTAGTGGTGTGTTGTTTTGAGATTTAATTCTGGGTGTGTAATGTTGTAGGTGACTTAGTGAGATTATTATAATGATATATGAAGGATTTACAAGCCTCAAATCAAGTGGAAACATCATACAAGACCTTGGAGTAGACCAACGAAAGCATAAACCACATGAGGAGAATATGATGCCTGGGAGCATGTCACCGCGATATGGTGCTGATAGCGATGAAAGGCATGGCACGTCGCGACAATTGTACAATCTGCAATTTCCACTTCCCAAAACTCAATGCGATTACACTGCATCATAAGATTATAGCGATGGACACCTTAGTGCAATGCAATGATGATTAAAAGAAAAAAATTTGTGCCCATCTGTAAAAGGATAGTGCAAAAACCTAATCCTAAGCAGTTTATGATTGGTATATTATAAATATAACGTGTTAAAACCCGTTTTGGACATATTGGAATGTCTAGGAGAATTGAAGGGTTGCTATAACTTTATTTTTCAATTTTTCATTCTTTAATTTAGTTTCTTTATAGTTTTAATCATTCATATGATATTTTGGATGTTGATTATGGCTATGAGTGGCTAAAAACTCCTTTTCTGGGGTTAAATTCAAGAACATGACTACTGTTGTTTTGAATTAATTTCTTTTTATTTTCTTATCATTATTGGTTGTTTGTTTATTCTTGTTTTAGCTATTTTGAGGATTAATCACCCTTAGAATACATCTATTTTCACCTTTGGGATCTCAGGAGAGGGAATAGGGAGATAGAACATGGGAATGAACAAAGTATAGTTCTTATTCTTTTATGAAATAAGGTATCCGAATTAGCATCTAGGGCAGGGATGCACCTAGAAGCCGTACTTGTTTCACATGTAGGATGACATCATAAAGAACTTAATTGGATTATTACATCCCCACTCTATGATCTAGTTGTAATGTCCAAGTTAGGTAAATGGTTAGAGGTCGGGAGACCATGATCATGCAATTAACCCTACGAAGTAACAACCAAGATAACCAAGTTAACGAATGAACTTCAATAATGTAGTATGATTGTTCAAAGTGCTTAAACCCTTGGTTTTATCCTATTGATTGCCTCAAGATCTTTACTTTACACACTGTTTACTTTACTTGCAATTTACAATATTCAAAACTTTATTTTCGTTACTTTTGCATCAATTAATCTAAATTGTGAACTAGAATTGAATAGTCATTAAAACAAGTTCCTATGGGATCAATATTCATCTTTCCTTAAGGCCACTGTTGTAACACCCCGAGAGTACACACTGGGCATCACATGGTGCTTACAGTCCTGAGGGACCACAAGCTAACCCATGAGCTGGTACCTACTGTGAGCATTGAGTAAAACTGATATCAAAAGATCAAATACGAAAATAAACCGAGGAAGGCCATAAGGTTTCAAGTCAATAATCTGATAAGTCTATAAGATAAAACTGATAATTATGATAAATACAACTGAAATCTGAAAACTAACTAACTATCTATACTAGACGGAAAAGCCTCTACTGACTGAATAAGAGTTGATGGGACAGGCCCCAACTAACTCCAACTAACTACTGAATTGAAAACATAAAAATAAATATAGTTTTTCCTCAAAATATGAGGACTCACCACTACTACGGCAGATAATCTAGAAAGTCTATGCACAATCTGAGAACTCAGCGTCCGGACCTATGATACGATGCATCATAGCGAAATAAAAGAGTATGTGATTAGCACTTTAAATATACTGGTATGTTAAATGAGGTAGGATGATATGCATGGTTTTATGTGTATGAATACTAACTAACTGAATAGCATAAAGTAGTGAATAAAATGCATGGAATCTGTAAGTACTGAGGATTGATGCTCTATGTAAATACTGAGGATGTGTGACCAAGCATAAAATATGTTCTGCATATAATCTATAAACTAAAATACTAAAATCTGATAACTGATTAACTTATAAATGTATGCTATGGTCATTGCAAACCTGAACTAATGTATACAGAACACTGAACTGAGACTGTGGGAGATAGCTATAACCAACATGTCATAATGTACTATCAGGTTCCAAACTGTAACCCCAGCTGGAAGGGTGTTAGTACTGTGCCACGTATACTAATAATGGCTTTGTGGATCCACTAATCTAATGTCCCAAAGGACGAGGGTGCCATGCCAATGTGACAGGGGACCCCTTAAATCCTATGCTGGCTACAAAGTTCAGGAACCTAGGGACTGCTACTAATGCCTCATGCCTACTGATTGGGGAGAAAAATGACTCATGCCTACTAATGGGGGAGACGCCATCCCTACGTTAACTTGGTGCTATGTTTTATTCCCAACTGAAGGACGCTGAATTCAGAACTAATCTAAGTTTAACTGATCTTAATGACTAACTAAGCTAATAATGCTCATGGTATACTACGAAATCATTCTGTGGGTAATGAAAACTAAGTAAAAAAGCTAAATTTTGGGTATTCATAACCACTAGGACTTGATAGCAATGATAGCAAAATAGTACTAAAACTTTGAGGGCATAATATGAAAGCATTTATTCAAAATTCCTTCTTGTAGACATTTCATCAAACACTTGATATTCATAGTGTAAGCTAAGCATGGGAATAGCTTAAATCTTGTAGGAATAGCATGATTTAAACATCAACATAACTAATTATGATTTTAATTATCAAATAACATTATTCAAATGTATGGGGTTTAATAACAACAACAATTTCATGTAAACATGGTATAGAATCAAGGTTCATGGGGGATTCTTGGTTAAAATCACAATAGCTCGTAAAAATCACAACTTTGAATTTGAAATTATATTCTTGGACTCCATGGATGGAAGGGACCCATGGATGAACATTTAACATACCTGGGTTGATGAATTCGTGAGAGTTGATGGTGAATTTTTGCAATTTGTTCTTGAATTATGGAGGCTAGGGTTTTTGTTCTTGAAAGAGGGATACTTTTATTTCATTAGTTTGTGAGAAAAATGAGCAAATAATGCTCTATTGGTACTTAAATACCGTGTTTGGGCAGATTTGGGGCTACGGGAAAACACCAGATGGTCCCTGGTCATTAAAAATCCCAATTTTGAGGCCTACCGCTGAGTGATATTGGTCCCACTACTATAGCACCGCTGAGAGGGATAATAGTGGTGACTTACTGCCTTAGGAAGACTCCGATTTGGAGGTTTACCACAGAGTAGTATTGCCTTCACCACTATTGCACCGCCGAGTGGTGTAGCCGTAGCAGCCCACTGCCTCACATAAAAAATGCTATAACTTTTCACTCGGTTATCGGATTTAGGAGAAATTGATATCGCTGGAAAGATAATTCAATTTTCTATATGTTGATGGGTGATGAGCTCAAAAATTATTAGTAGAATGAAATATATGCTCATTTGAAGTTGAATATAGCATTATCCTTATCGAGAACGCAATCTATAAGGGATATTTTGATTCATCTAATAGATAGGAGTTATTTGAGGCTTTAATATACATAAAACTCCCTCATAAAACTAACAAGACACTATAATTTATTTCTTGTGAGCTTGAAGCATATCCATAAAATTGGTTAGGATTTTCGAGGTACTACAATATTTCCCCCTTGGGAGCATTCATCCTCGAATGAGATTGGTCAAGCTGAAAACACTGAGAAATTGAGGTTACATGCTGAATATGCATGGTGAAAATGTGATTACATGACTAAGTCTGAAACATGGCACATAGATGAACTGATTCATAAATTCATGTGATGACATGAGGATGGTTATAAGGCTGAGATAGAAACGAGAGGGTCAAATTATGAGTACCCATTACTTCAAGATGAATCTTGTTACTGTAGAGAAGATGGAAGGTTTTAGGACATGAAAGATCGGGGAATATAGTATATCTCCCTCTTGGGAAATTATGTCCCCCATAAGATGCTGACTTGGCTAAAATACTGAGGAAAGTTTGAGATGATGCACGAGACACTTACGAACTGAATCATAAATCAATATCTGGAATCTGAAACAGATGCCTGATGCGTGCACTAAACTGAATTTACGATTTGCATGGTCGTGAAGGAATTTCCTCATGAATAGGAGAGATAAAAACCATAGAAGCTTGTCTGCATGACTACTAAATTGAATTACTGGCTATACAAACTAACTCATACTGAAAGCTTATACTTAACTGGAGTGTTTCTTTGACACTCGTTCTATAAAGTTCTAATGACTTTAGGGAACAAGGAATCTTGGCTTGGTCTGAATAAGGCATCTAAATAAGAAGTCACATCATGGCTAAAATTCTATAATATGGGACTCACGCCTATGAAACATCATCTAGTATAGAGTTACTAAGGCTTATGCACTGCAACTAGTAACTTGCAATCTTAGCCACACTTCTCAACTACTCCCTCAAATATACTTTCTACTTTAACACCACACTTCACTTAAGGCTACTGAAATATTCATATGGGCACTGATAACTCTACCTACTGAGGTCTGAGGTGGAATAAATTCTCCCACTATGTTCAAGACTACTCGAATAAAAAAAATGCATACATCACACTGTAGCACTAGTTTGAATCATGAATTCAACACACCCTGTATTTTCACAACTCCTCATCTCATGAATAATTATTATTACCTCTTCAACAACTACATTCAAATTCTTACTAGCCATCCACTATGCACAATGCATTTATCCATTTACACACCAATATGACATTCAAGCCTATATTCATAACTACATATGAACTTCTAAACAACCACCCATCAAAGCATTTTTCTCATAATCTCTAATATCTCTATCAATAAAACTTTCGGGCGCTATCCCAAGAAAACACACTTGAAATTTCAACTAACCATGACATGTATCAAAAGCCTTGCCTTAATCATCCTTCAAACCTATAGCCTCGTGTAAATCAAGCATGCAATAGTTTTTTCTTAACATGAAATATTTACTCTCTCATATCTAAACAAAGTACTCATCATTACCATTATTTCATAGGGAGATGTCACTAATAGATTATATCATGAGGACCTGAAGCATGACAGAATGACTTCAACACTTATCTGAGGTCTGAGGAATAAGGTATCAATTACATGGATTCATCAAAGAGGTCTGAACTGTGGATATACATGACACAAATCTGAATTTTGCTGATCATTAAAATTGTAGAATAAGTCATGGGAACTGAGCATACTGTAAAACATGAATACATGATTCATGAGTTGTATGACCTGAGTTTGGAGTTTCTAAATTTATTGAACATGATTCTGACCACTGGGTGAACTGGAACTCCTTATACTAGGAACTAGAAGCGTACATGATTTTCTATAAAGTGCACGAATATGAGCTATGATTATTAGGCTAACATGTAAGGCATGAGTAGATATCGTGATACCTGAAATACAAAACTTTGATCTGAGATACGAATGGTTTAGGCGTCTTCCCCCCTTACTGATGTTCTATAATACACTGTATCACTACTAGAATCTGAGAGCCTCACTTATTTACTTGTTCTATAATCTCCCCCTTAGTTTAAAGCCATCATTCTAAGTCTATGTATCATTTAATCAACAACTCTAAACTGAACTGCCACCACCTTTCTCTAGAATCTGGAGGGGATAATAATACGTATAATTGGTAAACTCTCCCTGAAGGACTATGCCCGATAGTAGAACTTTCTTCTAGTACTTTTTTCTGAGATACAACTCTTAGCCCTCTATAGCCCCAGCAATCATCATGTAACAACTTAAAGTTGACTAACTTAGAATTTCAACTCCTCTTTCTATTAGCTCAACCCTAAAAGATTCAAACTTAGATTCTAACACATAACATGAATATTCTCAAACTCTTAATAAACTATAATAACTTCTTTATAGACTAATAACACCACATTTCTAAACTTATATTTCTCCCTAAACCATAAGAATTGCTATCATACCTGAACATCTGGCATCACTAATCTATACCTCATAACTCAGCTGGTAAGAACATCATATATTACTAGCCTCACTCATACTTAGATACTTTCATACACTATTTCAAGCCTACTGATTCACCTTTCATACAGTTATCCCTATGAAATAAATCTTCCCAAATTCAGAGAACACTATCCCAACTCTACTATTGTTGCTAAACTTCTGGTTTAATGCTTCTAATTCTAGATCATATGCTATCATAGGATTTTGAGAAAGAATCTGAAGACGCATTTGACTCCTAAGCACTATGGTACTGCCCTTTCACTTACTGATTGGTTCATCAAAAATCTAAAACTGAACTACTCTATTTTTAAAATAAACTGGAGGGATCTACTGGGATACTATAATCGTATGGTTCTTGTATACCTGCCTGGCTGTGATAGATTTACCCGCTGGGGTAGTCACTTAGAAAGGCTCTACTAAAGTTTTAGTGTTGACAAAAAAATTGACATCTATATGAGGGCTTACAAAATAAGGTAAGGCTCTGGGGTCTAGTAAACACATACATGATTATGAAAGGCCTATAACGTACCTGTAACTGCATTAGGAGAGCTTTTGTGATCATGTCTGGACTGGAGTACATAAAGTTTGTTCTGTGTTAACCATTGGTGGCACTAGAAATGGCGCCCTGCTGAGTCGGGCGATCGGATGGAACTGGAGGACGATTGGACTGCCCTTATTAGCGCAAATCCTTTCTCCTCTGAGCCATTACTCTACACGCTCGCATCCTTTGGCCTGGATGACCACATCCAAAACATACATCACTACCAGCTCTATGCACACCTTTATTATTCCTACCATATTCATTGCAAAATGGATGGGTACGGCCACTGCTTCCACTACCCTTTGACTTAGAACCTGATCCTCTATCTCAATTGTTATTCTTAAGCTTAGGCACTGGTGCACTGGATGAAGGAAAAGCTGGGGCTAAGAATTTCTGACGGAATTGGGAGAGGTTACTACCCCTTAACCTTGGCTTAAAACTACCTATTCTAGCCCTCTTATTCTTTTTTTTACCTATGCTCCCCCTCCTCACTCTACTGAGCATGAATAATGCCTATGTAGGACAACATTCTATAAATTACTTTGAGCAACTACTGAATAATCTAAGGCAGTAAAAGCAACTCTGAATTCATTGTGAGAGACATGCTCATTCAAGGAATCTTCCTGAACAGGCGAAGGTGCAGGTTGATTCCCGTTTCTTCTTCTGTTGTTTTTTTGGGAGGCATTTTCTGTACTCAGAAGGATGGATGAGTTAGGAAGAGATTTTTAAATAGATCTCATGCTATTTCGCACGACATAATCACTGAAGAGGGGAAACTTTTCCTAAAATGTCTTGTAGCCTCTTATCCATAAGTGTGGCATACTTCACACCCATGCATAAGACTCTACTCAGCGTGAATTTTAGACTCCCTAGGAAACTATAAAACTTGGCTCTAATACTAATTTTATAACACCCCAAGAGTACATACTGGGCGTCACACGTTGCTTACAGTCCTGAGGGACCACAAACTAACCCATGAGCTGGTACCTGCTGTGAGCACTGAGTAAAACTAATATCAAAAGATCATATATGAAAATAAACTGAGGAATGCCATAAGGTTTCTACTCAATAATCTTATAAATCTATAAGACAAAACTGATAATGCTGATAAAGACAACTAAAATTTGAAAACTAACTAATAGTCTATACTAGTTGAAATAGCCTCCACTGACTGAATAAGAGTTGATGGGATTTGAGCGTTCGAACCTATCTAGAAATATAAAAATAATAGCCTAACAGCCTATACTAGTTGGATAGGCTTTAACTAACTCCAACTAACTATTGAATTGAAAACATGAAAATAAATATAGTTTGTCCTCAGAATATGAGGACTCACCGCTACTACGGCTAATAATCTAGAAAGTCTATGTGCGATCTAGGAATTGAGCGTCCTAACCTATGATACGATACACCATAGAGAATGAGAAGAGTATGCGATCAACACTTTGAATGTACTGGTATGTTAAATTAGGTAGGATGATATGTATGACTACTAACTGACTGAATAACATGAAGTACTAAATAGAATGCATAGAATCTATAAGTACCGAGGATTGGTGCTATCTGTAAATACTGAGGATACGTGACCAAGCATAAAACATATTCTACATATAATCTATAAACTGAAATACTAAAATCTGATAACTAATTAACTGATAATTGTATGTTATGGTCAATGTAAACCTAAACTGATGTATACAGAACAATGAACTAAGATTGTGGGAGCTAGCTATAACCCACATACCCTAATATACTAGCAGGGTCCAACCTATAACCCTAGCTGGAAGGGTGTTAGTACCATGCCACGGGTACTAACAATAGTTGTGTGGATCCACTAATCTAATATCTCAAAGGACAAGCTGTCATGCCTATCTGATGGGGGACTTTTTAAATCCTACGTTGGATACATAGTTATGGAACCTAGGGACTACAACTAAAGTCTCATGCATACTTCCGGGGGAGAAAAATACCCCATGCCTATTGACGGGGGAGACACCATCCCTACGTTCACTCGGTGCTAAGTTTTACTCCCAACTGCAAGATGCTAAATTCAGAACTGATCTAAGTTTAACTAATCTTAATGACTAACTGAACTAATAATGCTGATGGTATACTATGAAATCATTCTATGGGTACTGAAAACTATGGAAAACAACTAAATTTGGGGTATTGATAACCCCCAGTACTTGATAGCAATGATAGCAAAATAGTACTAAAACTTTGAGGGCATAATATGAAAGCATTTATTCAAAATTCCTTCTTGTAGGTATTTCATCAAACACTTGATCTTTATAGTGTAAGATAAGCATGGGAATAGTTTAAAGCTTTTAGGAATAGCATTATTTCAACATCAACATCACTAATTATAATTTTAATTATCAAATAACATTATTCAAATGTATGGGGTTTAATAACAACAATAATTTCATGTAAACAGGGTATAGAATCAAGGTTCATGGTGATTCATGGTTAAAATCATAATAGCTTGTAAAAATCACAAATTTGAATTTAAAATTAGATTCTTGGACTCCATGGGTTGAAGGGACCCATGGATGAGCATTTAACATACCTGGGTTGATGAATTCGTGAGAGTTGATAGTGAATTCTTGCAATTTGTTCATAAATTATGGTGGATAGAGTTTTTGTTCTTGAAAGAGAGATGCTTTAATCTGAGTAGTTTGTGAGAAAAATTAGCAAATAATGCTCTATTGGGACTTAAATCCCATATTTTGGAGGATTAGGGTCTACTGGAAAAGACCAAATGGTCCCTGGACATTAAAAATCTTGATTTTAAGGCCTATCGCTGAGTGGTATTGGTCCCCCCTCTATAGCACTGTTGAGATGGATAATAGCGGTGAAGTACTGAATTAGGATGACTCCAATATAGATTTTTACCACCGAGCAGTTTTAGCTCACCGCTATTGTACCGCTGAGCGGTATAGTCGCAGCAACCCTCTGCCTCACACGAAAAATACTATAATTTTTCACTCAGTTATTGGATTTAGGAAAAATTAGTATCGATGGAAAGATAATTCAATTATCTATCTGTTGGAGGGTCATGTGATAAAAAATTCTTAGTTAAACTAAAGATATGATCATTTAAAGTTGACTATAGCATCATCCTTCTCGAGAACTCAATCAGTAAGGGATACTTTGATTTGTCTAATATCTAGGAATTATTTGAAGCCTTAATATACATCAAACTCACTCATAAAACTACCAATACAATATAATTTATTTCTCATGAGCTTAAAGCATATCCCTTACATTGGTTTGGATTTTTGGGGTATTACAACTGTATTACTTGATAGACCATGTACACTTGTATGTACTCTTGGGAGATATCAGTTCAGTCCAAGGTATAAATGGACATATTACTTGATATATGTTAGGGTACAAGTGGTATGTTTCTAAATCATATGATGTCCGAAGTCTAGCCTAAATGATTCTGCCTAGGGTATAGTTTAGGGGGTACCAATCGTTTGATAGGATACGAGTTGGTCTAAGAACTCGTATGTTGGAAAATATTGGGCTCCAAGTTTATTCCTAGGGTATGAGTAGTGGGTACCACTTTTATGATAAGTACGATTTGGTTACGGTGGTCGTACCCTCTTGCACACATGTTTTCAGCTTTTAAGCTAAGGGTATTTCAGATATTTCCCATCGCAAAACCCTTAAGTCCCTACTTCTTAAAACATATTGTGGCCTCTCATAACATACTTTGAAATATAAAAACACATCAAAAATCCTCTATAAACTCTCTTAAGAAAATTAGGGCAAACGTTCTTCAAAGGTGTTCATCTAGAGGCTCAAGAGTCAATTTTCTTTCGTGAATCTTCTTGAATAAAGCATGTAACTCATCCCTCATTGTTAGTTCATAGATATCATTTTTTTAAAGTGTGATTATGATTCTTAAATGTTTTTTTTAAATAAAAGTTTAGGGTTTTGTTGCATATAGTTGAGTATTATTTACTCTTAGTTTAACTTGCATTTATACATGTTTTTAGTGATGGTTTGCACATGTGGGTGCTTGGTAATTGTGGCTTAACAAATGGGTCATGGTTAACCCTAAACTTTGTGGTTTGTACTTTGGTTTTGGTCATGGTAATGATATGCCCTCAAAGTGTTTCTGAAAATGCCTAAGAGAATGAACTAGTCACATGTTAAATGGTGTTTTGAACTAAGGCATTGGCCTAATGAATATTAATGGTTTTTAAATGGGTTTGTGAAGGACTTGTTGACCATGTAATGATTTAAATGGTAGACTTGGTGGTTTAATTGGGTAAATGGGTTTGAGTCCCTAAACACTAACTTGAATTATGTCTTGTTAGACAATGGGTTCGAGTCCCTAAACGTTGAACTGAACTAGTGTATTTTTTAGGAAAAATGTTCGAGTCCCAAGGTTAAATGAATGATTGGTTTATTGATAACAATAATGTCATGTGGTATACTTTCAATTAGTGTTTGTATGACGATACCAATAAAGTGCCTTTTATAAGTAATTGACTTAATGGTTGTGTATGTGAAAAGATGGTTTTAAATTGGGATTTAAAGCAGGATGTGTAGCTATACCGTAAAAGTGAAGTTCAAAGAAATAACACTACGAACTACGTTATTCGGTACATGTGTCTTATGACTAGGTTGTTCGGGTCCCACAAATGAAAGGGAGGTTCGAGTCCCCTTACTATATGTATTGGTTCTTATGTCACCTTGATTATGTTGGGATGTCTGAGTACCCCAAATAGGACTATACGATTATGGATATTCTTTGGTTCATGTGGTTACACGCACTAGGGCCCTTCCAGCTAGGGGAGAGCTGGGTTGATATAGCCTATGGGTTCCTTGTTCCATGACAGTCATGCAACATATCCCATGTTAATATTTTTAAAGTTTATGTAATATTGTTCCCTACCCCTACATGGTGTATATATATTATATATGTACGTATTATGTTAGTTATATGCATCGGTGGATTGTACTTAAACTTCTTACATTATTTTCTCCTTATCCTTGTTTTACATGCTAGTGCTACAACTGCTAATCGTCTTCGATGCTATATCCCACGCGATACAGGTGTTGGTTATACTACACCTCCTACTCAGTGATTTGATTGGAGAAAATTTTGTGTTGACTTTAAGTGTTGAGCTTCCATGCATCAGAAGTCTTTATTTCTTGTTTTGTTTATTATGTTTTTATTAGTTTAGTCTTGGACATTAGTTTTGGCTATGGTTGGGGCATGTCCCGATCAAATGTATTTTGGATTTTTGATAAAGGATTTATGAGACTACTATAGGTTAGTATGGGTGGTGTCGACAGTGGTTCCTGCCTTGACATTAGTACTGGTATTGGGTCTGATACCATATAATTATATTTGATTTATGATTGCTCTATTTTGTTATGGTATGGATATGAGCTTGGTTATTATTTTGGTTTTGTTACGGTTGTTGATTAAGTATTGGATGGTTAGACTTCTTTGGGTGGTCATGGTCTTGGACCTATTCCAAAGTCTTTGTGTTGGTTGATCGCTCTATTTTTTTATATGTTCAAAATTCATCCAACTTAGGATATATGTTGATTGGTTGGATTGTGTAGCAGGGCGTTCTCTGGTCCTTGTTGGACTTGAGATGCCCATTACAACAAGGCCCTGATTCAGGCCGTGTAAAGTTGGTATCAGAACCTAGGTTCATGGTCAGTTAGGATTCCATAAAGTTATGTCGATTAGAGTCTCTTTTAAGGGTGTGTAGCGGGCCGCACTCATAAGGGAGAGGCTATGAGGCATTTAGGAATGTTTCACTTTTTTGTTATCTTACTTTGAGCTATAGATTCTACGGTCTTGGATTCTTTTGATTTTTGTTTGCTTGACTTTCAGATCATGCCTTTGAGAAGATCTGATGTTCATGCAAACTTTTCTGACCCAACTGGGGACAATGTCTATGGGACACACACTACTTCTAGGGTTTAGAGTCAGTCAAGGGTCATTGCATCTGAATGTGCCTGAGAGTTTCCACCTATACCAACTGATCTCACTCCCGAGGGTGACACTCATACTCAGTTATCTCAAAGGGATGCTACTAATACTAAGTTCTATTGCTCCATTACTCTGTTGACTCATTTGGTAGCTTTACCGACTGAGCATGGTATTCCTATTACTCTATCTTCTAAGGCCATAAGGGTTGAAAAGTTCATGATATTGCATCCCTCTATATTTACTGGTACAAAGGTTGAGCAGGATCCTCAACCTTTTATTGATAAGATGGAGAAGATTTTTCGTATTATGCATGCTACTGATGTGGAGGGCATGAAGTTTTCCACCTACTAGCTGAAGGATATGGCATACTAATGGTATGAGGAATAGGAACAATGTAGGGGACATAGTTTTGACTCTTCATTGTGGGATAACTTTTCTAGTACCTTCTTGGACCACTTCATTCCTGAGGAGTTGAGGGAGGCAAAAATGAAAGAGTTTATGAATTTGAGGCAAGGTAGGATGTCTATCAAGGAATATTCCTTGAAATTTCATCAGTTGTCTAGGTAAACTCCGGAGTTGATTTCTAGCCTGAGGGATCAAATACGTAAGTATATTTAGGGATTATCTCATGAGTTGATCCTTTAGAGTTAGGATGCTTTGTTGATCAAGGACATGGATATCTCTAGGTTGGTTATGTACTTGTATCTAGAGGAGGAAGAGAAAATGAAACAAGCTGAGTTTAGCGAAAGGTAGGGGAAAAATTTGGGCCTTCTGAGCAGAGTAGTAGAGACGATGGTAAGTGGCCAAAAAATTAGAGAGGGAGTTCTGGTTCTTTCTCCATAACTAGTTCTCCTTCCTCGAAGTCATCGGGAGATCATCTGTCTTAGCATAATGGTGGGTTCCAGGCATAGGGTGCCCAATCTCAGGCTATTGGAGCTCAATTATCTCTATCCTGCCCTTCTTATAAATTTTGTGGGCGGTCGCACCATGGGTTTTGTGAGGAAGGGAAGAACATATGTTTTTATTATGGTCAACTTTGTTAAATGCAGTGTGACTGTGGTGCTAGAATGGCTTCTGGGGATAGTATGGTTCTGGTTGCATCTTCATCTACTCATGCACCAAAGGGTGTTGCTTTTACATTTGTTTCTTCTTCTGGCACCGGCACTAGCTGGAATCATTTATATGCCCATGCATCCCGCCAGGATTCTAAGGCATCTTCCAGTGTTGTTACTAGTATGTTGAAACTTTTCTCTCGTGATGTGTATTATTTATTTGATATAGGGTCCACTATTTCTTATGTGACCCCATTTGTGGTTGTGCATTTTTGTTTGGGTCCTGATTTTGTTTTTGATCCCTTTTCTGTATCTACACCAGTTGGGGACTCTGTGTATCTAAGAATATCAATAGGGGTGTATGGTATCTGTTAGTGATAGAGAGACTCTTATGGATTTGATGCAGTTAGATATGGTTGACTTTGATGTCATACTTTGGATAGATTAGTTACATTCGTGTTATGCTTCCTTAGATTTTCGAACCTGTAATGTCATGTTTAAATTCCCTAGTGATCTAGTCATTGTATGGGAAGGGGGTTATTTAGTACCTAAGGGGAAGTTTATCTCATATCTAAGAGCTCGAAAGTTGATTTCCAAAGGGTTTTTGTATCATATTTGGTCCGGGTTATAGATTCTAACTTGGAAGGTCCTTCTCTAGAATCTATTCCCGTGGTTAATGAGTTTCCCGAGGTTTTTCCTAATGATTTTTCTAGTATTCCTCCCAATAGGGAAATTGATTTTGGGATTGATCTTATTTCGGACACTCGTTCTCTTTCTATCCCTCCCTATAGAATGACTCTGGCCGAGTTGAAGTAGCTTAAGGAGCAATTGAAGGATCTCTTAGATAAAGGTTTTATCCATCCTAGCATGTCTCTTACCTTCTAATCTGCATTGATTATCGTCAGTTGAATAAGGTGGCCATAAAGAATAAGTATCTTTTTCCTAGGATTGACAACTTTTTTATCAGCTTCAAGGTGCAAAGTATTTCTTTAAGATTGATCTTAGGTAGGGCTATCATCAGCTTAAGATTAGGAAAATGGATATCCCTAAGATTTTCTTCAGTACTCGGTATGATAACTAAGAGTTCATAGTTATGTCTTTTGGGTTGACAAATGCTCCAGCAACGTTTATGGATTTGATAAATGGGGTCTTTTGTCAGTTTCTGTATTTCTTCGATACTATTTCTATTGATGATATCTTTATCTATTCTAGGAGTGAGGAATATTATGTCGATCACTTTTACGTTGTATTACAGACCTTGAAGGATCAGTGTTTGCACGCCAAGTTCTCAAAGTGTAATTTTTTGTTGAAGGTTGGGACTTTAATTAGTCATGTTATCTCTAATGAGGGGATCATGGTGGATCCACAAAAGGTTGCGGTGGTTAAGAAGTGGCCTAGAGCTGAAAATCCAACCAATATTTAGAACATCGTGCATTTAGCCAGTTAATATTGGAGATTTATGGAAAATTTTTCGACTATAGCTACCCTATTAACTAAGTTGACCCAGAAGGTCAATTTTTTGTGGTCGGATGCGTGTGAGGGTAGTTTTTAGAAGTTAAAGAATAAGTTGACTTCAGCTTAAGTTTTAACCCTGCTCGAGGGTAATGATGGCTTCATAGTGTATTGTGATGCTTTGTGTGTTGGGATTAGTTCTGTGTTGATGCAGCATGGTAGGGTGGTGGCCTATGCTTCTAGGCAGTTGAAATTTCATGAGAAGAACTACCCTACACATGTCTTGGAGTTGTTAGCTCTGGTATTTGCTCTGAAGATATGGCATCACTATTTCTATGGGGTTCATATTGATATATTTTCTGATCATAAGAGCCTGTAGTATGTGTTTACTCAGAAAGAGTTAAATCTCAAGCAAAGAGGGTATCTTGAGTTGCTATAGGACTACGATATGAGTCTTCACTACCAGCAAGGTAAAGCTAACGTAGTTACTAATGATCTTAGTAGGTTGTCCATGAGGAGTCAAGCTTATATGGATAAGGATAGGCAGGAGTTGGTGAAGGATATTCACCATTTGGATAATCTTGGAGTTTGTCTCACGAACTCTGAGGATTGTGGTGTGTTTGTGCATCAGGTGTCCCAATCGTCTGTAGTTGTTGAGATAAAAAAAATAAAATGTTGGACTCTTACTTGATAAAGATTAGGGAAAATATAGGTCACCAGAAGGTTTTTGACTTTGTGATTGGTGGAGATGGTATCTTAAGGTACCAAGGCGGATTATGTGTTCCTGATATCGATGGTTTAAGGGAAAGGATTTTTGACAAACCTCATGGATCTCATTATGCTATCAATTGCAGTTTGACAAAGATGTATCACAATCTTCAGGAGTTCTATTGGTGAAATAATATGAAGCTAGATATTTCCAACTATGTGGCTAAGTGTATGGTGTGCCAACAAGTGAAAGTTGAGCATATGAGATCCGGTGGTTTGTACTAAGAGATTGAATTACTCGAATAAAAGTGGGAATTGATCAATATGGATTTCATTACCAGTCTTCCTTAGTCTTAAAATTAGTGAGATTAAATTTTGGTCATTATGGATAGGATAACCAAGTCTGATCACTTCTTACCGGTGCAGACTAGTTATTCAGCGAAGGATTATGCTAAGTTGTATTTTGAAGAGATAGTAAAGTTTCTTGGTGCACCTATTTGTATCAGTTTAGATTTTGGTACTCCATTCTCATATCACATTTAGAAGTCATTTCAGAAAGGTTTGGGAACTAAGGTGTACCTTAGTACTGCTTTCCACCCACAGTCAGGTAGGCAAGTAGACAGGACCATTCAGACATTAAAAGATACACTTCGTGCTTGTATGACTGACTATAGTGGTAGTTTGTTTGACTATTTTCCTTTGATTGAATTTTCTTATAATAATAGTTATCACTCTAGTATTGGTATGGCTCCTTTTGAGGAATTCTATGGTAGGAGATGTCGTTCTCCTACTATGTGGTATGAAGTTGGTGACGGATAAGTTGTTTGGACCTAATTTGGTTCAACAAGCCTTGAAGAAGTTGAAAGTGATTTGTGATAGATTGAAAGCCACCAAAAGTACTATACGGATATGAGACGTAGCGAGTTGGAGTTCAAGGTTGGCGATTGGGTATTCTTGAAGGTGTCTCCCATGAAGGGTGTAATGTGGTTTGGTAAGAAGGGGAAATTAAGTCCTCGGTATATTGGTCCCTATTTGGTTTTAAAAAGAGTTGGCAATGTTTCCTATGAATTGGAGTCTCCTTCAAGTTTAAGCTCCATTTATCTAGTTTTCCATGTCTCTATGCTGAGAAAGTGCGTGGGTGATCATTCATCAATTGGTCCCTTGGATGGATTGGGTATCTCGTATTCCTTATCTTATGAGGTAATTCTGGTTAAAATCTTGGATCGTCAAGTTTGTCGATTGCGGACAAAGGATGTGGTTTAGATAAAGGTCCTTTAGAGGAATCATAAGGTTGAAGAAGGTACTTAGGAAACGGAAGAGAATATGAAGACCCAGATCCATATTTGTTACCCTTTCCAAAAATTTGTACGGAAGGTATGGGTCCTTTATCACATCTTTGTTTTCTAACTGAGTTAAAGGAAAGATTTATTTCCTTGCATCTTTGTTTTCTAACTCAGTTAAAGGTTAGTTTTATGTGTAATAATGTGTTAACTCATGCTTGTGCTTGCCTTACCTGTTATTCATGGATGATGATCCTAGTGGGGAGATTTGAAATACCTTGGCTTTGGATATTAAAAAATTTCCTATATTGAGCATTATGGACATCATACGACTTATGTATACTAGTCATAGGATGTGGTACAATTTAGAGTCCCTCTATTTGTATGAAAATCAGTGTGGTTTGGTTAGGTTCTATCCAAAGTATGAATGGACATCTTACTAGAAGTATGTTAGGGTACGAGGGGTATGTTGATACATCATATGATGTCCTAAGTCTAGCCTAAATGATTTTGCCTAGGGTATGATTTAGGGGTACCAATCGTATGATTGGATACAAGTTGGTCTAAGAACTCGTATGTTGGACAATGTTGGGGTCCAAGTTGATGCCTAGGGTACGAGTGGGTACCATAGGGTACAGTTTGGTTGGGGTGGTCGTACCCTTCTGCGCATATGTTTTTAGCTTTTAAGCTGAGGGTATTTCAGACATTTCTCACCCCAAAATCCTTAAGTCCCCACGTATTAAAAGATATTGTTTTCTCTCATAACATACTTTGAAAGATCAAAACACATAAAAAATCCTCTGTAAACTCTCTCAAGAAAATAGGGGCTAGGGTTCTTCAAAGGTGTTTATCTAGAGCCTCAAGAGTCAAGTTTCTTTCGTGAATCTTCTTGAATAAGGCATATGACTCTTCCCTCATTGTTAGTTTATAAATATCATGTGTTTAAAAGAGTGATTATGATTCTTAAATGGTAGTTTTAAAAACCAAAATTGAGAGTTTTGTTGCATATGGTTGAGTATTGTTTACTCTTGGTTTAACTTGTGTTTATATATGTTTTTGGTGATGGTTTTCACATTAGATGCTTGTTAATTATGTCTTAACAAATGGATCATGGTTAACCCGAAATTTGATGGTTTTTACTTTGGTTTGGGTCATGGTAATGATATTCCCTTAAAGTGTTTGTGAAAATGCCTAAGAGAATAAACTAGTCACATGTTAAATAGTGTTTTGAAAAAAGGCATTGGCCTAATGAATATGCGTGGTTGGTAAATGCTTTTGTGAAGGCCTTGTTGGCCAAGTAATGATTTAAATGGAACCTTAGGGGTTTAATTGGGTAAATGGGTTTGAGTCCCTAAACACTAACTTGATTTATGTCTTTGTTAGACAATGTGTTTGAGTCCCTAAACTTTGAATTGAATAAGTGTCTTTGTTAGAAAATGGGTTCGAGTACAAAGGTTAAATGTATGATTGGTTGATTGATAATGGTAATGGCATGTGGTATACTTGCAAAAAGTATTGGTATGATGAAACCAACAAATGCCTTTGGTAAGTAATTGATATATTGGTTATGTATGTGAAATGATGGTTTTAAATTGGGCTTTAAAGCAGATGTGTAGTTGGCCTTGATAGTGAAGTCCGAAGGAATAATACTGAAAACCGCGCTAGTCGGTGCAGGTATCTTATAATTGGGTAGTTTGAGTCCCTTGAATGAATATATAAAAGGGAGGTTTGAGTCCCCCTTACTACATGTATTGGTGCTTAAGTCACTTTAATTATGTCGGGAGGTTTGAGACCCCCATATAGGCACCCCCACATAGGCATATATGGTTATGGATATTGTCTGGTTCATATGGCTACATGCATTAGGGCCCTTCTAGCTAGAGGAGAGCTGGGCCCATATAGCCCAAGGGTGTCTTATTCCATGGAGGTCATACTACAGCCCAGGTTAATGTTTTCAAAGTTCATGCTAATCTTGTTCTCTACCTCGGCATGGTGTATGTATATGTATGTATTGCATTGGTTATATGCATTGGTGGATTAGATTTGAACTTTTGGTACGATTTTATCCTTATCCTTGAGTTCTATGCTAGATCTCCAATTGCTAAGTGTCTTCAATATTGTATCCCCACGTGATGTAGGTGTTGGTTATACTACACCTCCTACTCAGTGATTGGACTCAGGAACAACTTGTGTTGACTTAAAGTGGTGAGATTTCATACATCAGAAGGCTCCATTTCTTGTTTTTGGTTTCTTATGTTTTCATTGGTGTAGTCTTTGACATCGATTTTGGATATGGTCAGGGGAATGTACCAACTAGATGTTGTTTGGATTTTTGATAGAGACTTTGTGAGACTACTATGGGTTGGTATGAGCGGTGACGATAGTTGTGTCAGCCTTGGCACTGGTATTGGTATTTGGGATGATACTATATGACTGTATTTAATTTATGATTGTTCCATTTTATTGTGGTATGGATATGGAATTGGTTATTATTTTGGTTCTTTTACGATTGTTGGTTGAGCATTGGACAGTTAGACTTGTTTGGGTTGGTCATTGTCTTGGACCTATCCTAAAGTCTTTGTGTTGTTTGATCTCTCTCTCTTATTATATGTTAAGAATTCTTCTGACTCAGGGTATATGTTAATTGATTGGATTGGGTATCAGGGCTATCTTCGGTCCTTGTTGGGCTTGAGATGCCCATTATGACAAGGCCCTGGTTCGGGTGATGTCACGTTAGTGGACTTGATTGAATTAGACAAGTTAAACTTCGATATTATTTTGGGGATGGATTGGTTGAGCTCATGCTATTTGTCTCTTGATTTTTGGACCCAAAGAGTCAGTTTCTGGTTCCCAAATAAGCCAGTGGTTGAGTGGGAAAGAACTCCCTAGTGCCCATGGAAAGGTTTATTTCCTATCTTAGAGCCTAGGAATTAGTTTCCAAAGGGAGTCTCTACCATTTAGTGCATGTTAAGGATTCTAGATCCAAATATCCTTCTTTGCAATCGGTCCCTATGGTCTAAGGGTTTCTCGAGGTGTTTTCTGATGATCTTCTAGGTGTTTCTCCCGATAGAGAAATTTATTTTTGGATTGATCTTCTTTCGGACATTTGTCCTATCTCTATCCCTCCATACAGAATGGCTCTAGCTGAGTTGAAAGAACTTATGGAGCAGAAGGGTTTAATCCGTCGTAGTATTTTTCTGTAGGGTGCTCTACTTCATTTCATGCATAAGAAAAATGGGTCCCTTCAGATGTCTATAGACTACCGCCAGTTGAATAGGTTGACTAAGAAGAATAAGCATCCATTTCCTAGTATTGATGGTCTGTTTGACCAGCTTCAGTGAGCTAATTACTTTTCTAAGATTGATTTTTGATTGGGCTACCATTAGCTGAAGATTAGGAAAGTGGGTATCCCTAAGACTACTTTTCGAACTTTGTATAGTTATTTTGAATTTTTGGCGGTTCCTTTGGTTTAACTAATGCCCCAGCGGCATTCATGGATCTTATGAATTGGGTGTTTCGTCAATTCTTGGATTTGTTCGTAATTGTGTTTATTGATGATATTTTGATGCATTCAAGAGTGAGGTGTATCATGCCGATCATCTCCACCTTGTGTTGCAAACATTAAAAGATCAGAGTTTGTATGCGAAGTTCTCTAAATGTGAGTTCTGGTTAAATATTATGACTTATCTGGGTGATGTTGTTTCTAGTAAAGGGATCATAGTGGATACACAGAAAGTTGTGGAGGTTAAAAAATGGACTAGGCCCATGACTACAACTAATATTTAAAGTTTCTTAGGTTTAGCCAGTTATTATAGAAGGTTTGTGGCAAGTTTCTCTTCTATTGTTGTCCCATTGACTAAGTTGATTTAGAATAAGGTTAAATTCATATGGTCCAAAGATTGTGAAGGTAGTTTTGAGAACTTGAAAGATAAATTAACTTCGGCTTTGATTTTGACCCTGCTCGAAGATACTGATAGTTTTGTTGTTTATTATAATGTGTCCCGGGTAGGACTGAGAGGTGTGTTGATGTAACATGGTATGGTGGTTGCTTATGCTTCTAGTCAGTTGAAGGTGCATGAGAAGATCTATCCAACACATGATTTAGAATTATTGGATGTGGTTTTCGCTCTAAAGATTTGGCATCACTATATGTATGGGGTTCATGTTGACATCTTCTCAGGCCATAAGACCTTACAATATGTGTTTACCCAAAAGGAGTTAAATCTGAGACAGAAGAGATGGCTTTAGTTTCTCAAGGACTATGATATGAGTATTTATTATAATCTAGGTAAGGCTAACATGGTTGCCGAAGCTCTTAACATGTTATCTATGGGAATCTTATCTCATGTTGATGAGGGGAAGCGATTCTTGGTGAAATATATTCACCACTTGGCTAATCTTGGAGTTCATCTCATAGACTCTAAGGATAGTGGAGTATTTGTACCAGAGGTGGTGAAGTCATCTCTTGGAGCTGAGGTGAAAGAGAAACAGGTCATGGACCTTGTCTTGATATAGATCAAGGATGATGTGGGTTACTATAAGGTGATGACTTTTGAGATCGATGGTGATGATTTCTTTAGGTACCAAGATAGATTATGTGTTCCTGACGTTGATAGGCTGAAAGAGAGGATCTTGGAAGAGGCTCATGAGTCGAGGTATGCTGTTCATCCAGGTTCAATGAAGATGTACCATGATTTGAAAATTTTTTATTGGTGGAATAACCTTAAGAGAGATGTGGCCAATTTTATGGCTAAGTGCTTGGTCTGTCAGCAAGTTAAGTTAGAGCACTTAAGGCCTAGTGGATTGTCTCAAGAAATTGAATTGTCCATGCTGAAATGGGAGGTGATTAATATGGATTTCGTCGTTAGTCTTCCAAGGTTTGTCCATTAATTTGATTGTATTTGGGTGATCGTGGATAGGATTACTAAGTCTGGTCACTTTTTTCCAGTGAAGACTAACTATTTGGCAGAAGATTATGCTAAGCTTTTTATTGAGGAGATCATGAATTTTCTTGGTTACTCCAGTTTCTATTATATCTAATCGAGGTACTCAGTTCTCATCCCAGTTTTGGCATTCCTTTCAGAGAGGTTTGGGGACTAAGGTAAACTATACCACCGCCTTCCACCCATAGATGGATAGACAAGCAAAAAGGATTATACAGACGTTGGAGGACATAATAAGGTCTTATGTGGTTGATTTTGGTGAAATTTTGGTTGACCATCTGCCTCTGATAGAATTTGCTTATAATAATAGTTGTAACTCCATTATTGGGATGACTCCATTTGAGGCTTTGTCTAATAGGGGATATAGGTCTCCCATTGGATGGTTTAAGGTTGGCAAGAATAGATTGTATGGTCCTGACTTGGTTCACCAAGCTATGGAGAAGGTGAAGGTGATTTGGGATAGGCTTAAGACTGCCTAAAGTCATCAAAAGTCCTATATGGACATAAGGCGAAGGGACTTGGAGTTTGAAAAGGGTGATTTAGAGTTCATGAAGGTGTCTCCCATGAAGGGAGTGATGTAGTTTTGAAAGAAGTTGAAGCTCAGTCTTTGTTATGTTGGTCCATATCGTATTTTGAGGCGAGTAGGTAAGGTGGATTATGAGTTGGAATTGCCTTCGAGTTTGAGTTCCAATCATCCGGTTTTCCATATGTCGATGTTGAAGAAGTGTGTGGGTGATTTTTCCTTGGTTGTTCCTTTGGATAGTGTGGGTGTTTTGGGTTCCTTATTATATGAGGAAGTACCGGTGGAGATTTTGTATCGGCAAGTCCATCGGTTGCGGACTAAGGATGTGGTTTCAGTAAAGGTTCTGTGGAGGAACCATAAGGTTGAACAGGCCACTTGGGAAGCTAAAGAGGATATGAATTTCAAGTGCCCATTCTTGTTTACCGCACCGGATAATCGTGCGAGAGGTATGTCTTTCCTCAGCATCATTATTTTATAACTTTGTTAAAGGAAATTGTAAATCCTTGATCTCTTAGTTTTCTGTCTTTATTAAAGGTAAGTGTGGATATGCTTTGTGTTAAATCATGTGAATAAATGCCTTATCTCTTCATTCTGGGACGAATGATCTTAAGGGGGGAGAATGTAACTCCCTTGATTTTTGGTCCTTGAAAATGTCTAAAATTTTATCCACTGCCCAGACTATGACTCTCCATACGAGTCGTAAGGAGTCCTGACGGGTCTAAAGGACCTAATCATAGCCTGGCTAGTAGGTTGGCCTGGAGTTTCTTCAATGACTAAAACTAGGGGTTGCAAGTCATAAGGACTCAAAATGAATCATATGGTGTCTTCTTTGGACTAACTAGTGTGATGCCCAATTATTTCTGCTTTGACAACGACTGGACCATACGCGTCATAATGATTGTGTACGAGTCGTATGGCATAACTCGTAACAAATTCAGTGTTGGTGATTATTGATACAATCTAGATTACAAGTGGAACCTTATGAGTCGTAAATAGACCCTACGAGTCATAAGGTCTCCCGTAGTAGTTGGGCGGTCAATTTTCAGTCTTTTTATTAAGGGCATTCTCGTTAATTCCCTTTTACCCTTACTCAGAATCCACGACCATAAAGCACTCAAGGAGGGTTATTTCTTATTCATAACACAATCAAAACACACTATCTTCTCTCTAATCTCTCAAAGGTCAAGATACTTAAGGTTTCAAAGAAGTTTGTCATCTAAGGTCCCAAGGGTTGATTTCTCTCCATAAACTTTGGTATTTCACGCATGTTACTCTTCCCCAATTCTTAATCTACCAAAAGTATGTGATTTACATGGTTTAAGTTGTATGGATTTGAATATGGGTTTTGTCAAGGTTGTGGGTTTTGACAGGTTGATTCCTAAAAAATTTTCCCATGATTTATTAATCATTGTTTATGCTTTATTTAGAGTTTTGAACTTGTGGGTGCATGGGTATAGTGAATAAAAAAAGGGGTCATGGTTTCCACTAAATTAGTGTTTTGAATTGGAATTGGTTTTGAATAATTGTGTTCCCTCCATCCACTTGTGTACTTGGCTTTGAATTGTGAAATTGTAACTTGTTTTGACTTACTCACCTACGTTATTTCCTTTCATAAATTATTAAAACATTGAACATGGATTTTGAAAGTCTTGTTGGCTATGATTTGATCTAATAAACTAAGGGGATCAAGGCATTCCCCCAAGTTAATGTGATTGATATGGCATAGAGATAAGCTTTCTAGTGTAAGGGTATAACAATGCCCATGGTGTGCCTTAACGGTTGATTCATTGGTTAATAAATATGTTATGTGAAACTTGCTTTAAATTGGGCTTAATGGGGGTTATGTAGCAAACCGTGATGATGTGGGTCTTGGATGACCTTTACTGGAAACTTAGTTTGCCGACGTGAGTTTTGGTCTTGATGACCTATGTGCATGGTTCACAATATTAATATATTTGTATCTTTGACTAATGTGGGGACATTCCCTGATCTTTCTTGATACCTCTGGTTCGTGCAACTAACATACACTGGGGCCCTTTCAGCAGAGGGAACTGAGCCCATATAGCCCCTAGAAGCCTGTTTATGATGATTGAGCTATATAGTCCAGGATAAAGTGTTACTTCATGCTAAGACTTGCTCCCTTTCCCGATATGACATATTTATATTTATATATGATTATGCGCATTGGCTTGAATTATTTTGAAATATGGATCATGGTATTATTTTATCCCCTACCCCTGAGTTACATGCTAGTGCTTAACCCACTAACCATCTCCAGATGTTGTATCCCCATGTGATGAAGGAAACCAAAATACTTCTATTTTCCCTATGTAGTATTAGATGGATCATTTCAGTTCACTGGTTGGTGGTGGTGAAGTGGTGAGCTTCCATCTCCCGGAAGACTTGGTCCTTTTATCAGGTTCCTTTAATAGACTAGAAATAAAGAGTTCACATTAACATTGTCATTATCTTTATCACAATCGGGGGCATGTCCCGATATTTTATTGATTTTGGTTTTGTCAGAAGGCTTTGTGGATTACTGTGGACTTAGGTGATATTGGTTGGTTACCGGTTATTAGGAATTCATCCATTGTTGTGGGTATTGTGTTTTGTTTGGTTAGGTGTAAAGGGTGATCTCCGATCCTTGTTGGACTTGAGATACCCGTCACCTCCAGGCCTAGATTTGGGTGGTGAAAAGGGGGACTGAGCTTCCCCTTCTTTCCAAACCTCATCACCCCTTTCGTGGGAGACACTTCCAAGAGCACCCAATCACCAACATCAAACTCCAATTCCCTACTCTTCACATACGCATAGGAATTTTGGCAACTTTGGGAAGTCTTAAGCCTATACCTAATCACCTTCACCATTTCAATGGCCTGGTGGAGTAAGTCAGGACCAAACAATCTAGTCTCACCAACTTGGAACCACCTAATAGGAGAACGACATCTTCTACCATACATAGCCTCAAACGGAGCCATCTGAATACTAGAATGATAGTTCTTATTTGACGCAAACTATATGAGAGGAAAATTGTCAACCCAAATACCATCAAAGTCAATCACACAGGCCCTTAGAATATCTTATAAAGTATGAATAGTCCTCTCCGCTTATCATTCATTTGAGGGTGGAAAGCAATGTTAAGGTTCATCGTAGTTCCCAAATCTCTCTGAAATAACCATAAAAAGTGAGATGAGAACTGCGTACCTCGATAAGATATAATATAAACAGGCACACCATGCGACTTGACGGTCTTCTGAATGATAAGCTTAGCATAATCCTCTGCGGAAAAATTAGTCCTCACAGGCAAGAAATAAGCAAACTTGGTCATCCAATCCATGATGACCCAAATTGAATCAAACTGATGGCGATACAATAGAAGACCGATAATGAAATACATATTGATTACTTCCCTTTTCCACATAAGCAACTCAACCTCTTGAGTCAAACCACTAGGCCTCAAGTGTTCCATCTTCACTTGGTAACAAACCATACACTTGGCCAAAACATTAGTGACGTCCCTCTTCATGTTGTTCCATTAATAGATCTCTTTCAAGTCATGGTACATATTCATTAAACAAGGATAAATAATATACCTGGACTCATGAGCCTCAACCAAAATTCTTTACAGATCGCATCAACATCGGGAACAGACAATCTCCCTTGGTACCTAAAGATACCATCATCACCAATCTCAAAGTCCATGACTTTCTGCTGACCCACATCATCCTTGATCCATATCAAGATAGATTCCAAAAACTACTTCTCCTTAACCCTAGTACCAAGAGAATACTTCACCACCTTTTTAACGATCACCCCACTACACTTGGAATCCAAAAGATGAACTCCAAGATCAGCCAAATGGTGAATATCCTTCACCAAACCCCGCTTCTCCTTATCTACATGAGATAATCTCCCCATGGATAATCTTCTAAGAACATCAATAACCATATTAGCTTTACCTGGATGATAGCGAATACTCAGATCATAATCCTTGAGCAACTCAAGCTATCTCTTTTACTTGAGATTCTACTCTTTCTGGGGGAACGCGTACTGCAAGCTTTTATGGTTTGAATATATGCCAATATAAACTCTATATAAGTAATGGTGATAGATATTCATAGCAAAAATCACAACCAACAACTCCAAATCATGAGTCAGATAATTCTTCTATGCACCTTAAGCTGCCTAGAAACATATGCCACTACTATGTCGTGTTGCATTGATACACAACCCAGTCTCACTTGGGATGCATTACAATATACAATAAAATCATCAGTACCCCCAAGTAGGGTAAAAATCATAGCTAAATTCAACTAGTACTTCAACTTCTTAAAACTACCCTCACAAACATTAGATAATAGAAATTTTACCTTCTTCTGTGTTAACTTAGTCAACAGAGAAATAATCGAAGAGAAACTCTACACAAAACTCCTATAATACCTAGCTAAACCCAAGAAGCTCCAAATATTGGTTGGATTCATGGATCTAGGCTGTTTCTTAACCATCACAACTTTTTATGGACCCACCATGATCCCATCACTAGAAAAAACATGACCAAAGAAGGTCACAACATTCAACTAGAACTCACACTTTAAAAACTTAGCATACAAACACCGATCCTTAAGAGTCTGCAACACTATACGAAGGAATAAGGATAACAGTTATTTCCTTTTTGTTATCTTAGGAATAAGGATAAAATATGGAATTGCTATATCTTGGGCATTGTCCTAGAAATGGGGATGCCCAAATTGAGGCTTTGTGATGATTAGTTGACCATACCCATGAGGTATTCAAAATAATCCATGGGTGATAGTTTGATACTTTCTTGAAAGGCTAGTATCACATACTTTTTCTAAGATTTGACGTCAATTTTCATGCACCCCCACACTAGTTTCCCCTAATATAAGCATATCCCCAAGATCAATTCCTAATTGATTACGCTCTGATTCTTCGTAGCCTCAAATTAGTATTCTAGAGGCCCAAATACTAGTTACACCTTTGAAAACATTTAAAATATCCTAATTATTTGTATCTTAGGTTTAAATCTAGAAAGCAACTCCAATTTCAAACTCACTCGATTGTCACTCACATTGTTCCTCATATATTAGACCCCGACTCAAAGTTTAGTAATTATATTGACGATGATCGCCTTGCACTTAAATTGAAGCATGAGTTGAGCGTTATAAAAAATGGCACTGTGGTCAGTGAACAATTTGACGTAGTGAGTTAGTTTGTAATTTTAGATTACTTGCTTTGATTCAAACTTATAAATATTTGTTTGTGGATTTCTTTTATTTCTTGTGTTAGGTTGATTTTTTTTTTTTACTTGTCACTATGGCATCTATGAATGAATGTGAATTTAGTGGTGGAAATTCTATCTTGACGATCCATGTCCATATAATGATAGACCCCACTTTTGGCGAGATGTATGCATCATCTCAATTCGATTGTTCTTTGTGTGATGGTCAGGATGGATATTGGAGTGACAGCCAAAATGCCTTTCTCCACTCGTTATGCTAACAAATATGCTAGTTTTTCTTATGAGTATGATAGGTCTTATGATCGGATAAAGGAAAAATAATATGCTGGATATAATAGTGTCAAAGAAACACATCAAACTCTTTTGGATCTGGTAACTACAATGGAAAAGGATGTGTATCATATGCATCAATCCAATGAGGCATTCAAAAGGAAGATTAACAAGGAAAAAGAATTGGGTAAGGAGACCAATCTTTCAAATACCATGAATATGACTACTCTTCAAAAAGAGGTTGATCAAGAGGAGATATCAAGCCATGTGGTTGATGTAAATATTGATGTCCAAGAATTCTTGGTGATTTTCCAACCAACCGAACCAAAAAAAGTAAAGGATGCCAAGATTGAGGAAATGGTACTAGAGTCAAAAGAAAAAGCCAAGAAAATTCTTTGTGAAGGTTCTAGTTCATTTTTCGGTGAGAATTTCAAGAATAATGCAACTCCAAAATTAGGAAGACAACCTCATCCCAACTACTTTTTGAAATTATACTTGGTGGATGTGATAAAAGTCAAACCACCCAAGAAACTGTCAAACTTGGGAGATGGGGTACAAAATCCTTATATTTTGGAATTTTCATTCCAAAAAAGCGAGATAACGTCCCTCACTTGAAGGCGAATAAGTGCAAAATTTGATGTTTTAAAAGTGGTATTTTGATGTTCTCACAAATACCGCCTATTCAGAAATTTGATGTAAAGTTGGGTAAAAGGTTCAAGTCTTCAAAGTGGCGAGATAAAATATGTGTCTTTGTGCCCTCACCTTTGCCCAAAGTACCTCGACGATGTGTGGATCTAAAGTTGGGCTGCCTATTCAAATCCTCTAAGTTGAGGCATAAATAATTGTCAAAATATGTCATGTCATGACTTTAACTATGGCGCTTAGTGGGAGGCAACCCATAGGCTATATGTTTCTTATATTTTTCTTTAATGAATTCACCTTGTTATAGTGTTTTGCAGGTGTTGGACAGTTTGAAAGCTCAAAAAGTAGTGGAAAACTGAGTTTAGAAGAATGGTAGTGGTGACAAAAAATAGGGTGAAACAGGGGAGAAATTGGTTTCAGTTACTGTGATCACGATCTGAGGGTCGCGATCGCGACCAAAACTATGCGATCGCGTTATTCTGACTGTTGTCAATCCATGTGCAATATTAGGGAGTCTTTACCCTTCTTATAAGTTTATGTTATGCAGTGGGGCACTGTAATCCTTCAAGTAGGGGGTAGTGTGTACTCGTGATTTCATAATTAACACTTATTTGGTAATATGCAAATCTATTTCACACTAAATAAAGAAAATTTGTGAATTGTTTGTTGCAGTTTTATCTTTTTATTCTTCTTAAGCCCTCTTTTAATAATGATGTTGGATGAGCCTTTCCCTTGATAGATTGAGTAACGACATTCTTAAGGGAAAATGTCATGATTGGGTTTCGATCCATGGATTCAGGGATGTCTGAGCACCCATAACATTAAGGTCATAAATGCAAGGAAAATCTGAGTACCTATAGCATTTTGAATTTGGGATCACATTTATAACTATGGCGAAGTCTGAGTAGCCATATTATTTACCCTTATGAAAGCAAACATATGAGACGAAGGCTTATGTTGGTGCCATAATTAGCAAATTATGTGAGGTACAAATGAAAAGCAAACACACGTCTCTATACTATTTTTTTTCAAAAATCAAGGGCACGAACGTGAGCGACCCTGTATCAATACTTTTTCTCTTTTTGTGACTCCAGAAGTTTGGCTTGTGAAAATTGGTAGAAACTCCATTTTTGTCTCTAAAAGGAGGGGCAATTGAGCCTCCTTGATGTATTTTCATGCCATGTACAGTGAACTTATTTTGTTAAATCTCATGTATACTTGTACCATCTAGAACTTGCCCCATTAGTCTCTCAAGGCTAATTTTTATTGTACTTGGTTGGTGAGATGATCCTATTTTATCTTTGCAGCATTAGAAGTCCACTCTAGCCCAAAAAGCCTACCCTTGAATAGATTTTATCCCTAGTCACCCACTTTGAGCCTTTGTACCTTTCGTTGTCAAACATATTGTAAGACATGAGCCATTTAATTTTTATCCCTCTTTTGAACCCTACTCTCCTTGAACTTAAAAATGCAACTTGAGGCTAAAAGACTAAGTTGGGGGTGGTGAAGATTGGAAGAGGTAACTTTGGGCCACAAAGTTGTAAGTGAGTGCGTAAGAGCTTAAGCATTGTGAACAAAGGAATAAGAAAAATATAGGATTTAATAAAGGAAAAAAAAGCACAAAGTGTGCAAGAAAAAAAATGAAAAGAAAATAGGTGAACCAAGGAAATAAAAGTAGGCACATACGTAAAGAGTGAAAACAAACTAAGTGGCCCATGGTCAAAAGTTAGATGGAATAGTGTGATGTATATGTTTAAGGAGTGTACAACCATATTTTTTCCTAAATATTATCCTACCCTACCACGAACTCATGTTACAATCTCAAAAAGCCTTTCGAGATCTCTGTCTAAGTGTATTAATTGTTGTGGTGATTGAAAATAGGGGCAAGCCTATGGCATAGTACTTGTTAGTATTGAGAGTCCTTGAGAGAGAGAGAGTTTTAAACTTAAATCCCTTGTTGCATATTTGATAACTTGGTGTGTGGAATTTTCCTTCTTGTGAGGAGGCATGTAAACAAGTTGAGGTGGGTGATTTTGTCATCTTCCGAAAAATGAGACAAAAGAAGTATAAAGAAGTTGAGGTCAAAGGTAATTCACTTCTAGAGTATTACTGATTATTGCATGGTTTCTCTTTAAAGTATTTTGCACTCTTGAACATTGCATTTCATGTTAAGGAAGGTTCTGAGATTATCTTTGCCCGTGTTTGAAGAGCTACTTGTGGTGTGGGTAGGGATATGGGTAGTCTATATCCTACATCATCCTTGAAAGAGGGATGCAGGTGACATAAATATTTGTCAACAATAAGATAGATATAAGTTATTCCCTTTTTGTTATCTTAGAAATAAGTATAAATAGTGGAATTGCTATACCTTGGGCATTGTCCTAGAAATAGGGATGCCTAAATTGAGTCTTTGTGATAATTACTTGACCACACCCATGAGGTATTCGAATGAATCCGTGGGTGCTACTTTGGTACTTTATTGAAAGGCTAGCATCGAAATACTTAATCAAGCATACCCACACATGCTTTAACTAAGATTTTAAGTCGATTTTCATGCACCCACACAATTGTTACCCCTAGTAAAAGAATATCTATAATATTAATTCCTAATAGATTATTCTCTAATTATTTATAGCCTCAAATTAGTATTCCAGAGGCCCAAATGCTAGTTACATCCTTGAAAACATTTAAAATCCCCTAATTATTTGTATCATAGGTTTAAATCTAGGAAATTTCTACCATTTAGAACTCACTCGATTTCCACTCACATTGTTCCTCATGGATTTAAGCCCAACTCAAAGTTGGTTAATTATATTGACGATGAACGCTTTGCACTTAAATTGATGTGTGAGTTGAGCATCATCATGTCTGTCTGTTGAAAAGTGATGACTAGGCTGATGAGCCATCAGCTAGGTGATGACTAAGGTGACTGATATCCATCTAGGTGATGATCCATCAGGTCAAGTCATTAGCCTTAACTAGAAAATGGCAAAAGCCATTTTGAAAGTGATGACTAGTGTGATGAGATGTTACCTAACTGATGGGCCGTCAAGCTTATTGTCAATAGAAGAATTTCTTTAATTTTTTTGTTTTTTAAGGGTATTTTGGTCTATTACTCACCCCAAACTTCTCCCCCATGATTTAAAAATACTAAGATACCCTATTATCTTCAATTATACATATTAAAACACTACTCTCTACTCTCAAAATCCCTAAGTCAAGAACACTAGGGTTTTTGCAAGGTGGGTCATCTAAAGCTCCAAGGGTTGATTTCTCTTCGTAATTCTTGATATCTCAGGCATGCTATTCTTGATATCTCAGGCATGTTACTCTCTCCAAATCTTATTTTATCAAAATCATATGTTGATAATTGTACCCATGTGATTTTATTGATGATTTTAAATGTGGGTTGAGGGTTATTGAACATTGTTGAATTAATAGGTTTTTCCATGGATTTTATGAATCTTTATGGTTTGAATTGATTGTTTTGAACTTGTAGGGTGCATGGGCATGGTGAATAAACTTGAGGGTCATGGTTTGTCCCTAACTTTGTGAATTTTTATAATTGAATTGATATAACCCCAACCCAATTTTGTGAAAATGGCATTGAATATGAGTATATGTACATTGAACTATCTTTTTAATTTTGATTGGCATAAAAGGCTTAATGAAATATGAGTTGATTTTAGTTGAACCTTAGGGGTTATGGATTCCCCGTATGAATAAATAATTGAACCTAGAGGGGTCATGAATTCTCCTATGTGATGGGTAACTAATATCGCATGATAATGTTATCTTACAAGTAAAGATTGTATGACAATACCAACAAGGTACCTTGATGAATTAAAAGGTTCAACAAATGGGAATGTGTGAAAAATGTTTTAATTGGGCATAAAAGGGGTTGTGTAGTTGGGTCATGAAAATAGAGGTCCCGAGGAACAAATACTGGAAACCATATTTATCGGCATGGAGGTCTATTAGCCAGGTGGTTTGAGTCCCCCTTTATTATGATCGGGTGGTTCGAGTTCCCCTTCTTATGAATGGGTGGTTTGAGTCCCCCTTTTTATAACTGGGTGGTTTGATTCCCCCTTGCTTATAACTAAGTGGTTCGAGTCCCCCTTTTCTATGGCCAGGTTATTTGATTCCCTCGTATTAAATGGTCGGGTATTCAAGTTACCTATGATATATGATCGGGTGGTTCGAGTATGTCGTATTAAATAACCAGGTGCTTAATTTCACTCATGATATGAGATCGGGTAATCAAGTCTCCCATGGTACATATGTATATATGATTATTCTCTGGTTCATGCAACTACATGCACTGAGGCCATTTCAGCGGGGAGTGCTGAACTTACATAGCCTGTGGGTGCCTTACATTGACGGTTAAGCTACACAACAGAGGCTAATATTTTAAAGTTCATTCTAAGACTTATTCTTGATCCTAGCATATGATATATATATATATATATTCATATGATTATGTTCATTGATTTTGAATGATTTTGAACTATTGATCGTGGCATTACTTTATCCCTTCCCTAAGTTACCTGCTAACCGTCCCCGGGTTAGGTGATCGTTGGATAGCTCATGATTCATATTGAAGTGGTGATCTTTCATTCTTCCAAAGACCCTGATTTGGTGATTGTGGTTTCATTTGTGTCTCAAACTATTTTATTTTTTCTTTTAGCAATCGTCGGGGGCACGTCCCAACTTAAGTTGTCTTTTGGATTTTTAGAGTCATTGTGGATAACTGTGGATTGGGATGTTGTTGAGTACTTGAAACCTCAATACGCTTTCTCTATTTCATATGTATGATCTTTTTTATTTTCTTTCATTATTATATATGTGATATGTTTTGATTGACTAGGCAAAGAGCGTGTCTTTGGTCCTTGGTGGACTCAATATATCTATCATGGCCAGGACCTTTTTCGGGTTGCGACAAGCTTGCTATCACAAACTATGTTTAGTGTCTTTAGGTGTCCACAATTCCGTGTCGAGTAGAGTCTTCTTTATGGGATTATAGTGTGCCATACTTATTAGGGGAAGTCTACAAGGCATTTAGGAATATTTTTCTTTTCTTGTGTTCTTTTTTGGGCTATAGATGCTAAGGCCTTAAAAACCATGATCCCCATTTGTTGGTATTTTAAATCATGCTTACCCAAAGATTTAATGCTCTTGGAAACTCCTCTGCCCCATGCGAAGACAACGTGCATGGAACTTATCCTTCTTATGGGGTATAGATCCGGTCAAGGGCCCCTGCTTATTATTGCTCCCATGGATTTCCATTGGTATCCCCTAATCCTTCTCCTCCTAGTGACACTCCTACTTAAATACCTCTGGGAGATATTTCTAATGCTGAGTTTCGTTAGTCTATTTATTTATTGATTTAGTTGTTGACTTCTTATTCTTGTCATCTTGATCGTGTGGGTTCTATTGCTCCATCCTCTGAGGTCACTAGAGTTGGCTAGTTTATGAAATGGAATCCTCTGACTTTCACAGGTTCTAAGGTTAAGGAGGGAAAAAAGAAGCAAGTAGATATATGCGAGAATCAAAGTAGGAAATTTTAGTACTTAGAGAAGGGAAAAGGTCAACAAAATAGTAGTAGAGATGGCAGGCAGTGGTCTAAGAAGAAAGGGGGAAATCTGGTTCCTACTCAACGATTAGTTCTCCATATCCTAAGTTTCTTGGTGATCGTCGCTTCTAGGATGATAGTTGGTTTAAGGTACAATATGACCAGTCTCAGGTTGGTGGAGCCCAGTCAGCCCAGTTTATCGCATATAAAACCCCATAAAATCCTTGAGCTTAATTCAGTCCTTTAAGCTTGTCAAGGGGTCCCAGACTTAGAAAATTCTAGCTAGGTTCCTAGACTTAGCCAATTATTGTCCTTCAAAATTTGGCAATCTCATTTTGCCACATTAACGTCCTTTAATGGTCGTATTCTTATTAGTTCATGATCACTAAGGTCAATAGGTGTTCCCGGACAAGTTTTGGGTTTTTCGGAACACGTTTAGATCATGTTCGGAGTCCCAAACTAATGGACCAGCACAATCATGGCACGCCGCATCTCCAATCGTGTTGGTCAACATTTTTGCAGGCTGCCAGAGCCAAAACATTTGAGGTTCAACGCGATCATGGTGCGACGCGTCGAGTATCGCGTCGCAGCCATCAACACACTACGTTGCTTGTAGTGTCGGCACCCAGTTTTTTTGGTCATTAAATGTTCGCATTTTTAAGGGTAAAAGGGTCAATTTCCCTTCCTTAGACAAACCCAATAACACGTGATTCGGCCATATTTCACCCAAAATATAGAGTTTCTCTCAAGTCTCTCTCAAGAACAAGTTAAGGTTTTCAATTAAGGATTTAAATTCAATACTCAAATTAAAGAATCTCTCCGTCAATTTTTGTAAAATCAGGAACTAAGGTATGTCAAGTATTGATTTATGGATTCCTTTCATCCATGAAGTCCAAGAACCCTCTTTCAAATTATAAAACATGATATTTATGTTGTGGGTTGATTGTAACTATGGTTATCTTGTTGTATGATTCCCAAGTTAGAATCTTTATGTGTTTTCATGAAACTACGTCAGCATGCAAGATGAAATCCATGAATTGAGTTGTTTATGATATGCAATTTGATGATTTCAACTATGCCCTAATTTGTGCATGTAGGGTGTTTGGCAAAAAGGCTAGGAGGATAGAAATAGGGTATTATAGCTCAATTGTGACTCAAATAATAAATTCATGCTTTACCCTTATGACCAAGACTGACTTCCATGATATTGTATGTATTATGAGTATTTGATGGAATGTTCATGAGATTAGGTTGATGAATGTATGACATGTCTATATGAAATTCCATCCAAGTACAACATTATGACAACCATGTGTTTCATGAAATCCCCAACTTATTGTATCATGAATTGTTGATATTGGTTATGTGTTCACAAAGTGTCAAGTCTTGTCAATTTCATGCTATCAAGTCCAGGGGGTACTTGTACCCAACAATTTAGCTGTGTGCCTAGATCTAGTGTCAGTTTTCATGATACTTCCATTCAAGCCATGATCATTAGAATTCAGTCAGTTACATGACACAGGAAAACTCAGTAATCTTAGTAATCCTAGTCAGTTATCCGATCTCAGTAGTATTCCGTCAGTCAATGGAATTTAGTGAAATCTGTTCAAATCAACTAAAAGATACTATTAGTAATAGTTTAGTTCAGTTTAAATCAGTTCAGTGTCTTTTCAGTTGGGAATAGGATTCAGCACCGAGTGATCCCAAGGATGGGGACTCACCTGTTAGCCAGTAGAGGGTGTGATCCTTAAAAGCAATCCTTGGGTTCCAGAACTACGTAGACAGCGTAGTTTGAGATGTACCCTATGATTTTATGGATTATACACCTCATTTAAGTTTTTCCTACTAGAAGGGGTTGACTGAAGTGCTCCATATCAAAGAGGGTTTACTCACAGCTTGCATTTACTCGTGGAATGGTACTGGCACCCTTCCAGATAGGGTTACAAGTTGGACCCCACCAGTTCATTTTAGAGGTATGTTGATTAGATGATTACCTCCCATAGTCTCAATTTTGGATCCAATCTCAGTTATATAACTCAATTCAGTTCTATAGTTTTAGGACTATCAAATACAGACGCTCAGCTCAGTACGAAACTCATCTAGTTCTATCAGAATCAGGATTGACAGACACAGTTACCCAGTTAATAGTATATTAATTGTATGAAATTTATGTTACCAGTATGGTGTTTTATATCATAAGTTCAAAAGCGCGCGCTCCAGAGTATCAGTAGCTTTCTAGTTTCAGCAGTCAGAGTCATCAGTGAGTCCTCATCATTAGAGGATGTTATTATTTGATTATACCATTCTATCAGTACTTAATTTATTTTAGTAGATAGGGTTAGTTGGGGGATTATCCCACCAACTCTTTATTCAAATAGTTCAGTTTTAGAGGCTTTCAGACTATAACATGTTCAGATAGTTATTTCAGTTGTTTTTGTATTTTTATACCATATTTTCAGTTATGTATCAATATTGAACCTTATGGCCTTTCAGTTCATGTTTTTGCATTTACGATATTACCATTATTATTCAAGGTTCGGTTACAGATATCAGTTATTGGTTAGCTTGTGGTCCTTTGGAATTATAAGCATCGTGTAGCATTTTGGGTACCAGATTCAGGGCGTTATAAACTTTGTATCAGAGCCTAAGTTTCAACAGCATCCTAGGAAGTCTGAAAAGCCGCATCTAGTAAAGTCTTGTACATGGGTGAGTTGTGAACCACACTTATGTGCAGGAGGCTATGAGATATTTTAGGAACAGTTTCCCTTCTTTTAGTATTCATGTCGTGCGAGTGATCATGAGATCTAGTCAAACTCTTAGTTTAATCCCTTCTTCTCTTCTATTTACAAAACATGTCTCCTAAAAAGGCTAACGAAAGAGGAACAGGGAATAAGTCATCACCTCATCCCATCCAGGCAGATCCTCTAGATGAGCACGTCTCTCATGGAAAATTCAAAACTGTATTCACTACTCTAGCCAATTCATTCATAGCTCAGTATGACCAGCCAGCTAGTGTTCCAGCCAACCCAGTGGCCAATTCTGCTACAGTCAGGATTCGGGACTTTACCCTAATGAATCCTCCCCTATTCTCCAGTTCTAAGTTTGAAGAGGATCCACAGAAGTTCCTCGACTAGGTTCATAAAGTCACAGATATCATGGGAGTGACTTCCAGTAAGAGTGCAGAGTTTGCCACCTATCAGCTGCAAGATATAACCCATATGTGGTTTAAGCAGTAGAAGGTAGACAGGGGTACAGATGTAGAGCCCATAGAATGGGAAGTGTTTCCAATGGTTTTCTTAGGTATATTCTTTCCCCTAGAGAAGAAAAAAGACAAAGTGTTAGAGTTTATCAACCTCATAAAAGGTAGCATGAGCGTAAAAGAATACTCCCTTATGTTCACTCAGTTAGCCAGGTATGCTCCTCATGTAGTAGCAGATAGTAGATCTAGAATGAATAAGTTTGTCTCTTGGATATCAGGTAGAGTAGTTAAGGAGTGCAGGACTGCAATGTTGATTAAGGAGATAGATATATCTAGGCTTATGATCCATGCTCAACAAATTGAGGAGCAGAAACTTAAAAAGAAGGAGAAGGAAAATAAGAGGGCCAGAACTGGTAGTTATAGTTTTTCTTAGCTAGTATCATAGGGTGGTAATCATTCTCAGCATAGATACAAGTTTTCAGCCCCAGTTCCATCTTCATTTAGTTCACCAGTACCAAAGTTCATAAATAACTATAGAGATAGGGAACCAGGCTCCAAGGCCCAGGGTAGTGAGTGTGGTAAGCATCATAAGGGTATATGTAAAGCTGGTAGTGATATGTGTTTCAGATATGGAGAGACAGGTCACAAGGTCTGAGATTGTCCTAGGCCTGGCCCTAGATGTAAGCACGACCGTCCTTCAACTCAGTCCGGTCCCCCAAATCAGTAGGGTGCCAATTCCAGCGCTTTTAGTGAGAAGCGCCCAAATAGAATCTATGCACTTCAGTCCTGATAGGATCAGGAAAGTCATTCTGATGCAGCCACTGGTATGTTACAGATCCCTCATTTATATGTTCACATTTCTTTGGGTTCAGGAGCTTCCTTTTTCTTTTGTAACTCTTTGCATAACAGTCAACTTTAAGGTTAGACCAAATGTTAACAGGACCTTTTTCCAGTCCCCACCCTAGTGAGTCAGTCTAACATAGCCCGACAGGTATACAGGAACTTTCCGATTATGAAATCTCTAAAAGTCAGGCCTTCAAATTCCAATAGTAATACCAGTATGTGTAGGAAATCCATAAGGGAAGATGATTCTTGACTTATTCCTATCTCAATTCAAAGTATTGTACTTCAACCATCACGATACTTACGCATGCTTTCCTTTTTATTCCCACGAATATAGCTTATATCCATGCGCTTTTCATGGAATAGTGTCTATTTTAAGTTTCTCGTATGAGGAGTCCAAGTTCATCCAATGTTGCGAATCATGTTTTACGAATTAAAAAATTCCAAACCCATTTCGTGCAGCTCATGACTCATGCACTTATGTCATGCTTGACAGTATGCTTAGCCCACACGACTCATGACTTCACTCCTAGTGTTTAGTCAAACTCAGATTATGCCACATATACCCTCAGTTTAGATCCCCCGATGAATCTGTAGTGTTAATATTCCATCCCACAGGCCTCAGTTACAGTGTCAGTTCAGTAATCAGTATTCTGTAAAGGACTCAGATAGTCCTATAGAACCATGGCTTTCATCTATCAATTACTTAGCCATTAGAATTCAGTAATCCCATACCAGCCTAACCCTCAGTTATAGAAAACCAACATTCAGTCTCTCTTATAGTCTTAGTTACAGTTACAATCTCAATTACCGTCTTAGCTACAATCTCAATCCCAGTCCTAGTCCAGTAGTTAGATCAGAAACTCAGTCCAGTTTTAAGATTACCCGACCATAGCATATGGCCATCAGTTACTCAGTTATTAGTATTACAGTACCTCAGTTTACAGAATGTTTCTGAATCATGATTAGACGCTTGGTCTTGCGTTCCTAAGGTAATACAGTTTTCTTTCACTCATTCTCAGTTACCTTATGTTTCCCAGTAAGTCATTACCTTCTATGTATGATACCCTATAGTCTGAGTCCAGCTATCCGAACTAAGTACAGTCCAGTATTCATATATAAGTTATTCATTTAATTAGATAAAATTAGTATATATTTATGCATTCGTGCTCAGCACCCACATAAATATTTTCAGTAGTCTCAGTTGCAGTACGTAAGGTCTAATAACTTTGTCTTAGCTTCAGATCTTGGATATCTAGCTACGATTTAGTTCATAGGTGCCTTGTATATCGCCCTAGTTTTCCTTAGTATCTCAGCAAAATAAGTATTCTTTGAGGGACCTAGTGTCCCAAGAGGGAGATACACTATAATTCCCCAAACTCTCATGAAATAAAACATGCCATTATCTCTTCTCGTAATGAATCCAGTTTGGAGTAAGGAGGTACTTATAAGTTGACCCTCAAACTCTGACCTTAGCCGTAAGCCGCGTATTTAAGGTACTTAGTTCAGATCATGATATCCATCTTATGTATCAGGTTCCAGACTCAGTTACATTCACGTGTTTCCACTCGTGCATAACTAGAAATTAATTTCAGGCTCATTAGCATTTTCAATTTAAGGAAATAGTCTTCCTTGAACTTATCCAATTTCATGCTCAAAATTCCTTGATAAACTTGGTATCAATTACTATTGCATATTCAGTCATGTATTCATGAACCAGTTAACCATGCACCAGATAAGCATGTTCAGTATGATACATTCAGTTTATCAGTCATGTCAACCATGGAATTATGCTCCAGTTGTCCATGTTCAGTGTGTACGTTAGTTTATCTTTTCTTCCCTCTCAGTCAGTCTCATTCGAGGATGAATATTCTCAAGGGGGAGAAAATTGTTAGACCCCATAAAATACTAAAGCATAATTACGTCCTTTAAGCTTATCAAGGGGTCCCAGACTTAGAAAATTCTAGCTAGGTTCCCAAACTTAGACTATCATTGGCCTTTGAAAGTTGGCAATCTCATTTTGCCACCTTAACATCCTTTAATGGTCCGTATTTTTATTAGTTCATGATCAGGATGGTCAATAGGTGTTCCCGAACAAGTTTTAGATTTTTTCAAACACATTTAGATCATGTTTAGAGTCCCAAAATAGTGGACCAATGCGATCATAAAGCGCCACGTCACCAATCATGTTGGTCAGCATTTGTGCAGGCTTCCAGTGCCAAAACATCTGAGGCTCGACAAGATCATGGCGTGATGCATTGAGTATCGCATCGCAGCCATCAACCCGCCGCGTTGCATGTAGCGTCGGCGCCCAATTTTTTTGGTCATTAAATGTCCGCATTTTAAGGGCAAAAAGGTCAATTTTTCATCAATAGATAAACCCAATAACATATGATTCAACCATATTTCACCAAAAATATAGAGTTTCTCTAAAGTCTCTCTCAAGAACATGTTAGGGTTTTCAATTAAGAATTCAAATTCAATACTCAAATTCAAGAATCTCTCCGTCATTCTTTGTAAAATTAGGAACTAAGGTATGTAAAGTGTTGATTTATGGATTCCTTTCATACATGAAGTCCAAGGACCCTCTTTCAAATTATAAAACATGATATTTATGTTGTCGGTTCTTTTTAACCATGTTTATCTTGTTGTATGATTCCCAAGTTGGAATCGTTATGTGTTTTCATGAAACTACGTTAGCATGCAAGATAAAATCCATGAATTGAGTTGTTTATGATGTGTAATTTGATGATTTCACCTATGCCCTAAGTTGTGCATGAAGGGTGTTTGAAAAAATGGCTAGGAGGATAGAAATTAGGTATTATAGATCAATTGTGACTCAAATAATAAATACATGTTTTACCCTTATGACCAAGACTAACTTCTATGATATTGTGTGCATTATGAGTATTTGATGAAATGTTCATGAGATTAGGTTGATGAAAGTATGAAATGTCTATATGAAATTCCATCCATGTACAACATTATGACAACCATGTATTTCATGAAATCCCCAACTTATTGTATTATGAATTGTGGATATTTGTTATATGTTCATGAAGTGTCAAGTCTTGTTAGTTTCATGCTATCGAGTTTTGGGGGTACTTGTACCTGACAATTTTGTTGCGTGCCTAAAACCAGTGTCAGTTTTCGCGATACTCCCATTCAAGCCATGATCATTAGAATTTAGTCAGTTACATGACTCAGGAAAACTCAGTAATCTCAGTTAGTTATCTGATCTCAGTAGTATTTCGTCAGTCAACAAAATTTAGTGAACTCTGTTCAAATCAGCTAAAAGATACTATCAGTAACAATTCAGTTAAGTTTAAATCAGTTCAGTGTCTCTTTAGTTGTGAGTAAGATTCAGCATTGAGTGAACCTAAGGATGGGGACTCACCTATTAGCCAGTAGAGGGTGTGATCCATAGAAGCAATCTTTGCATTCCAGAACTATGTAGCCAACGTAGGTTGAGATATACCCTACGAGTTTAGGGATTATACACCTCATTTGAGTTTTTCCTACTAGAAGGGGTTGATAGAAGAACTCCCAATTAGAGAGGGTTTACTCACAGCTTGCCTTTACCCGTGGCATGGTACTGACACCCTTCCAACTGGGGTTGTAGGTTGGACCCCACCAGTTCTGTTTTAGGGCATATTGGTTAGATGATTACCACCCGCAATCTCAGTTTTGGATCCAATCTTAGTAATAGAACTCAGTTCAGTTCTATAGTTTTAGGAATATCAAATACAGTCGCTCAGCTCAGTATGAAACTCAGCTAGTTCCATCAAAATCAGGACTGTCAGACACAGTCACCCAGTTAATAGTATATTAATTATATGAAATTCATGTTGCCAGTATTCAGATTTTAGGACTGTCAGATACAGTCAATCATACCAGTTCTTCATAATCAGAATTGTTAGAAATAGTCATTTCTTTATCAGTAATATGACATCAGTTCCTCAGTACTCAATAGACTTAGTATTTTAGTATCCTAGTATTAGTACCTAGATATCAGTAAATTCACGTTATCAGAATTCATGAGTCAGTGTTATCATGATCTCAGATACAATTACATATTCATGCATATAGTCTCACATTCACGTTATCCAGTTAGTTAGTATTGTTCATGCATATGAACAAATTGTATTCAGGCTACCTTACTTGAATACCAGTACATTCAATCGTACTAAAGCATTTGTGCTATGGTGTTTTATACCATAGGTTCAGAAGCACGCACTCCTGAGTATCAGTAGCATTCCAATTTCAGTAGTCAGAGTCAGCAGTGAGTCCTCATTATTCAAGGATGTTATTATTTGATTATTTCATTCTTTCAGTACTTAGTTTATTTTAGCAGATAGGGTTAGTTGGGGGATTGTCCCATCAACTCTTTATTCAAACAGTTCTGTTATAGAGGCTTGCAGACAACAACATGTTCAGATAATTATTTAAGTGGTTTTGGTATTGTTATACCATATTTTCAGTTATGTATCAGTATTGAACCTTATGGCCTTTGAGTTCATATTTCCGTATTTATGATATTACCATTATTATTCAGGACTCAGTTACAGATATTAGTCTTGGGTTAGCTTGTGGTCCTTTAGGATTATGAGCACCATATAGAGTTCCAGGTACCAGATTTGGGACGTTATATCCCACCTGTCATTTTTATAGGCAGGTGCATTGTGGAGTATGTGACAAGAAGAGGAATCACTATTTTAATTATGGCCAGATTGGTCACATACAATTGGATTGTCCTTCGAGGGTTTCTTATGAGGCTAATAAAGTTCTGGTCCCCACGTTATCTGATCCTTCCCTAAAGGGTGATACTTTTGGTACTGACATGAGGCATCTCCTGATATTGTCACTGGTACTTAAATCTTTTCTCTCGTTATGTGTACTATTTACTTTATTCCGGTCTACCCTCTCTTATATGATCCCTTATGTGGTTGTACATTTTGGTTTTGGTCCTAAGTGTATTTTTGACCCTTTTTCTATATCTACCTTGGTGGGTGATTTTAGGGGTTGTATGGTATCTATGTCTGGTAGGGAAATGTTAGTGGATCTGATAGAACTGGATATGTTAGACTTTGATGTTATCGAGAAAAGGTTAGCATTCATATGTATGGTGATACCCTCCCTATAGTGTTGAATGTTATGCTCATAGATTTAATGAGAGGATACGTCCTCAAGTCTAGGATTATGACATTTGAGCAAAGGAGGAGATTATGAACTAAGGTAGATCTTAAATTTTTACATGGTGATGAGTTTCAAATAAGTTTCATGATAAACCTATCCTTATTCTAGAAAATTCCTCATACTTTGAATTAATAGAGAATTCTACCAATATGTTATGTATCCAGATTGTGCCTATGCCTAAAGTCTGTGTTCTTTATGCAACTTATGTCCATGCCCCAACCCCTTAACTAGAAGCAATAACGGTTCTCTGAAATCAAAGCTTCAAAGTATTCAAGCTCAATGTTATGACTCTTATGATCTATAAACTCATGTCTCACTTTATTCTTAGTTCTAAGGAATTATAGTTTTATGTGCTACCGACTCATTTATGTGATGTCTTATCCCAAAGAGATGCTATCTATGAAAACTCATGATCATTCTCGATTCTTAAATAAGAAGCAATAGATTCAAGCGACAATCCTTGCCTTAATTCTTGAATATTTAAATCTCAGCTTTATGTTATATGACCCATAATACAAGTACTCATGTTTCTCACTTTGCCAAATTCGAAGAACTCATTCTATGTTATATTTATGTAGAACGACCCTCTATTTATGATATTTGTGGTTACTATGAAGTATTTTGTGCCTATTGTACCGTATCTTATTTCACAAGTCTCACCTTATGTAGTACGAATGATAGGAGTCATAATTGAGAAGTAACCCTGCATTCTTAATGCTTGTACTCTAGTCCTTTGGTGACCTTCCTTATGTTAGGATGGTGGTGGCTACAGAGGCATATTAATTTTTTTGATGAGGGAGTAGATTTTCTTTATTGTGAAATGTTGGGGTGACTACTCGGGCAAAGATTATAGGTGAGGATGGAAGAGTAAGATGAACTTTTGTTATGTGAAATAGTTAATAAGGGGAGATGTGGTGAAAACCTTTGTGATAGTAATTGAAGTTTCTAGTTTTTGGTGGGGGAGATCCATAAAGTGGGTGTAGTAAAGATAAGCTTGAATGTTGTGATGGATTGATACACAAACCATTATGTTATGTGGATAGTACTCCTTGATTAAAACTAAAGGTTGTTTGATCATAGTAGTAAGATGGAGTAGTATTATTAGAAAGAAGTAAGGTATAGGGTCCCATAGCTTATGGTAGCACCTTTAACTCCAATTTATTGGAAGAAATATGTAGTTATACTCAGTCTCTTGTACCTATGTGTTTTTTGGGGGAATTATAAGATCGAAATGGTTAAGTGTTGTATTCATAGTTGAGAGCATAGTGGGGAAGTGTGGCTAAATGTAAAGGCTATTAGACATAACATTTGAGGTGGTGAATGCTTTTATTCTATTCTTATGCTCTGCGAGAATCTCAGTTTATTTCCTGCATCAATCTTAATTAGGTCGATGATTCCCGGAAAAAAATTTCATTCCTTACATTATTATGATCTTGTTCCGTAAAACTAATGCCCAAGATCATGTATGTGTCATATTTTACTATGCATAATTTGTACTTACATGATTTACTTGGTGATGTCACGAAGCTCATTTATCTTGGTGCCTATGTATGTTTTGTTGAGGGAGAATTCCTAATGTGAAGTTACATCATTTATTCTGTACTTCTAGAGCTTCACTAAGTTCCTAACCATCATTCGAGGATAAATGATTCCAAGGGGGATATAATGTAAACCCCATATTTTTGGGCTAAAATTTGAACCATCGTTCCTACTTGAATAGACCCGAACCAAATGATTATATATCAATATGAGTGTGATGATCAATTCTATAGTGTGGAAACATCTTTGGATATGAGTTGAGATCATAAATATCTCCTAACTTAAAGATGAGTTGAGAACTTTTCTATCAATTATGTTTTAGCATACTTTCAACTTAGGTCAACTCCCAATGACCATTACTTTTTGAATACAATGGTTTAGGTGTCCTAACATATACCAAAATAAATATCTTCAAGTTTTATTTCCAATGCATCTGGTTTCACCTTAATCCATTATTAGAGTAGAAAGTTATGCTCATTTTACTTGGGAGTGTCTGTCTGTCAAAAAGTGACGATTAGGCTAATGAGCCATCATCTAGTTGACCACTAAGGTGATGAGTCATCATCTAGGTACGTCATCTCAATTTGTCAATCTTAACTAGAAAATGGCAGAATCCATCTTGAAAGTGACGACTAGGGTGACGAGACGTCACCTAACTGACAAGTTGTCAACCTTGTTGTTAACTAAAGAATTTCTACAATTTTTTTGGTTTTTTTAGGGGTATTTTGGTACTTTCCTCACCCCAAATTTCTCCCACCCACCCACCCTTCCCCATCTAAAAACACTAAGATGCCCTATTATCTTCAATTATACAACTCAAAACACAGTTATCTCCTCTCAAAATCCCTAAGTTAAGAACACTAGGGTTTTTTCAAGGTTGGTCATCTAAAGATTCATGAGTTGATTTTTCTCAATAATTCTTGATATCTCAGGTATGTTACTTTTTCCCAAATTTTATTTTATCAAAATCATGTGTTTATAATTGTACCCATGTGATTTTATTGATGATTTTAAATGTGGCTTAAGGGTTATTGAACATTGTTAAATTAATAGCTTTTACCATGGCTTTTATGAATCATATATGGTTTGAATTGATAGCTTTGAAATGTGGGGTGCATGGACATAGTGAATAAACTAGTGGTTGATGGATTCCCTCAACTTTCTGAATTTTGATAATTGAACTGATATAAACCCAACCCAATCTTATGAAATTGGCTTTGAATATGAGTATTTTACATTGAAATATCTTTAGTATTACTGCATGGCATAAAAGGCCTAAGGAAACATAATTGATTTTAATTGAACCTTTAGGGTTGTGGATTCCTTGTATGAATGAATAATTGAACCTAGAGGATTCATTAATTCCCCCATGTGATGGGTAGTTGATATGGCATGATAATACTAGCTGGCAAGTGAAATTTTTATGATGATACCAATGGGGTATCTTAATGTAACGACCCGAGTCTGTACCCCAAAAACTACACGGTGCTCATAATCCCGAAGGACCACAAGCTAACCCAAGATTGGTACCTGTTGTAATAACTGAGTAATAAATACTATAATTATGCAAAAATAGGCCAAAAAATATGCCATAAGATTTAAATATATAAATAAATCTAAATGTGGTATCAAAATATCAAAACTAAATATAAGTACTGAAAAACTAAACAACTATCTGAAAATGCTCTAGTCTGAAAAAGCCTCTAATTGTCAGAACTATGGAGTTGATGGGACAAGCCCCAACTAACTCCATCTACTGAAATAAAACTGAAGTACTGTAAATAATAAGCATGTCCTCGAACTATGAGGACTTACCACTACTCTGAAAGCTGAGAATCTGAACTGCTAAGGGTAGTGTAGGGCCCGTGCATATGAACCTATGATATAAGACATCATAGCATAAAGAAAAGCATGCGTCAGTACTCTGAATGTAGTGGTATGCTCAGTCAGGTAGGCTGAAATGTATGGGTTCATGTGCATGAACAATAATAACTGAATAAATGAGTATGACTAAGTAAGAGTACATGCATGAACACATAGACAGTAACTGAGTTCGTGCTAATACTGAGTACTAAATTGGAATACTGATAACCGATATCTGGGTTTATGAATACTGTATAAATGATTATCTGAATGACTGTATCTGATAGTTTTGAGTACTAAGGAACCATACTGAGTTCTGTACTGGGCTGAGTGACCATATCTGATAGTCCTGAATCTGTAGAACTGAACTGAGTTCTATACTGAGACTGTGGGAGGTAATCATCTAACCGACATGCCCCTTCTCTAGTTGATTTGGGGTACAACCGGTAACCCCAGTTGGAAGGGTGTCAGTACCGTGCCATGGGTAAGGACAAACTATGAGTTAACCCTCTTTGATAGGAAGCTCTTCCATCAATCTTCGCTGAAAGGATAACTCGGATGAGAAGTATCAACCCTCATAATGTCTTACAGGAATATACCTCAACCTACACTGGCTACGTAGTTCTATAATGCAGGGATTACTGGTAAAGGTCAAACCCTTTACTGACAGGAATGCCCCTATCCCTGGGTTAACTGGGTGTTGAATCCTACTCCCAACGAAATGAATACTGAACTTATTTCTAGTCTGTACTAGGATGGACTAAATGGTTACTGAGATTACTGTTTGGCAGAACTGAATTGAGTTCACTGTATTCCATCGACTGACTGAGAGTCATATGGATGATTGAGTTTACTGAGGTCTAAACTAGATACTGAATTAGACTGGACTAATATGGATTCTACTAAATTTTTCTTGAATTCTGTAATTGACTGAGAGTACTACTGATCGTGTCATGACTGATACTGTTCTATGAATGACCATGGCTCTAGGTAATCAGCTAAATTGTCAGGTACAAGTACCCCCAGGACTCAATATTATAAATTAAGATACATGGCGTAACATAAAACTTGTAAACTATTAACTTGATCATCATTCATACATTGGGGCATTTTAACAAACACTTGCATGATATAACTTGCAAATAAGCTAACTTGACATGATTTCATTCTCTTAATAGTTCACATGGACACTTTATCAAGCACTTGGTGAGCATAGAATATGCACATGTTATTGAACAACAAGTGATCATCATAATTCATCTCTTATTTCACAAGTCAAGAGATTGTCATGGATTCACATGAATCTACATATATAATGATCGATTTCATATGATATATATATATATAATCATGAATTACGAACTTAATCCAAATATCAATCATGGATACACTTTAATTCCAACCACGAAAATCATAAAATCAATTACTTGAAGTTTAAAAGAGATTCTTGGACTCCAATGGTGGAAAGAACCCTTGGATGAACACTTCACATACTTGTGTTGAAGAATTTCTGAAAGTTTATAGTTGAATCTTGAGTTTTTAATTTGAAATTTAAGCACCTAGGGTTTTGTTCTTGAGCTAATTGGAGAATGAATGACTATATTTGCTCTATAGGGAGTCAAATTTCGTGTTTTAGGGGATGAGGTTCAAGTTAAAAAGACCTAAATACCCCCAACAATGCGGTCTTTTAAATGACTAAAATCTGGGTTACCGACTCGTAGGTCGACGCGGTGTGTCAATTGCATCAATGCGATAGCCAACGCATAACGCCATGTTCACTTCAATTCACTGTAATTGGACGCTGGTAGTTGGGGAAAATATTAATCAACAAGATAGTCGATGTGGAATGCCAAGGTTGCGTTGATCCACTATTTTAAGGTTCTAAAGGAGCTTCAAACAATGTTTGAAAAATTCTAAACTTGTCCAGAAATACCTATGGACATTCCTGATCATGAATAAACCTAAACATCAATATTTAATGAACGTAAAGGTCGCGAAATAAGATTGCCAACCTTCATAGGTTAAAATGACACTAAGTTTGAGTACTTAGCTAAAATATTCTTAGTCTGGGACCCCATGACAAGCCTAAAGAACTGAATTAAGCTTAGGATTTTGTGGGGTCTTACATTATCTCCCCCTTGGGAACATTCATCCTCGAATGAGACTGCTGAGATGGAGAATACTGAGAGGCTGACTTACTTACTAAACATGAACATATGGAACATTACTATATGACTGATATTAATCGTATTCTGAATTATCATACTAAACATGCATATGTGATGCATGGATATAACTGAACATGATTCATGAATGCATGACTGGGATTACTGATAAACTGAATCTATATACTGAACATGCAATAGGAACTAATACCACGTTTGTAACTGAAATCCAAACGTGAAACTGATTAAGCTTAAGGAAACTATTAGCTTGAGATGAGTCTGGATTAGCAGAGAATAGATGAGGAAACTTGGTTCGCATGTTTGCTTCTGCTTCCCAAGTAGCTCCCTCAATGGAATGATTTCGCCAAAGAACTTTGACTAGAGGAACTTTTTTTTCCTTAGTCTGTGAATCTGATAGCCAAGGATTTAGACTGGGATCTCTTTATGAGAAAGGATGTTCTGAATATCTATGCCCTTAATAGGGACTACGACTACTGGGTCACCTATGCAGTTTTTTAGCAAGGAGACATAGAACACTGGATGAGCTAAAGATAAATCTGAAGGTAACTCAAGCTCATAAGCTACATTTCCAAACGAATGAGGATTCGGTAAGGACCGACATATTGGGGACTGAGTTTTCCTTTTTTGCCAAAATGCTTCACTCCTTTCATAGGAGAGATCTTCAAGTACACATAGTCACCAATCTCGAACTCGAGATCCTTTCTGCGCACATCTGCGTATGATTTCTGTCAGCTCTGAGCTGTGTTAAGCCTTTCCCTGATCAACTAGAACTTTTTTAAAGATATCAAATACAAAGTTAGGCCATACTACTATGGCCTTACCCACTTCAAACCAACCAATGGGATATCTACACATCCTCCCATAAAGCACCCCAAACAGAGCCATCTAAATACTGGAGTGATAGTTGTTGTTATATGCGAACTCAATCAAAGGAAAATGGTCATCCCAACTACCTTTAAAGTCTATCGTACATGCTCGCAGCATATCATCTAAGATCTGAATGGTCCTTTCTGCTTGACCATCTGTCTGAGGATGAAAGGTTGTACTGAGATGAACTCGGGTACCAAGACTCTTTTGGAATACTTTTAAAAAATGAGAGGTAAACTGGGCATGTCTATCTGAGATAATGGACAATAAAATACTGTGCAATCTGACCAACTCCCTGATATAGAGTTTGGCAGAATCCTCAGCTGAATAAGAGGTATAAACTGGAAGGAAATGAGTTGATTTGGTTATCCTATCTACAATGACCCAAACTAAATCATGCTGACGATGAGTACGAGGTAAGCCCATCACAAACTCCATGTTCACGTCTTCCCATTTCTAGGTGGGAATATTGAACTCTTGCATGGACCCACTAGTCTTATGATGCTCCATATTAACCTGCTGACATATTGAGAACTTAGCCACAAACTCTACAATGTCTCTTTTCAACCCACTCCACTAATAGATCTCTCACAAATCGTGGTACATCTTTGTGGCCCCTGGATGAATAGAGTAACGCACACCATGCGCTTCTGCAAGAATTTACTTCCTCAAGCCATCTATACCTGGCACACATAGACGACCCTGACTATGAAAAATGTCATCTCCCCCTTGGGAGAAAACCTCTACCTTCTGATTTCTGACTGATTCCTTCAACTGGACTGGATTGGGATCCTTATCTTGCTTTTCCTTCACTTCGAAAACTAGGGATGATTCTAAGCTACTCTGCACCCACACACTACCTTCTTCTAAATCGACTAAGTGAACACCTAGTCGGGCTAGCTGATAGACTTCTTGAGTTAAATTCTTCTTACAATTCTCAATATGGGCAAAACTACCCATTGACATTCTACTGAGAGCGTCATCCACTACATTGGCCTTGCCTCGATGATACAAAACACTCATGTCATAGTCTTTTAATAATTCCAACCACCTTCTCTGACGGAGTTTGAGGTATTTCTAAGTGAACACATACTGTAGGCTATTATGATCAGTGAACACATCAATGTGCACACCATACAAGTAATGCCTCCAAATCTTTAAGGAAAAAACTACTGCTGCTAACTCAAGATCATTAGTAGCATAGTTTTTCTCATGGGGCTTAAGTTGTCTAGAGGTATAGGTTATGAGCTTACCTCTCTACATCAGAACATTACCCAATCTGACTCTGGAAGCATCAATGTACACAACAAAACTATCCAAACCATCTGGTAGGGTCAAAACTAGTGTTAAAGTGAGTCGAGTCTTTAACTCCTAAAAACCCTTCTCACAAGAATCTGACCACTGGAACTTGACTTTTTTGAGTCAATCTATACATAGAGGATGAAATAAAAAAATCCCTCAACAAACCATCGGTAATAGCCAGCCAAACTCAAGAAACTCTTGATATCTAATGGAGAGATAGGCCTGGGCCAGTTTCTTACTGCTTTGGTCTTTTGGTGATCAACTCTAATGCCATCACTGGAAATTATATGGCCAAGGATTTCTACTGACCTCAGCTAAAATTTGCACTTACTGAATTTGGCGAATAACTGATGGTTTCTGAGAGTCTGCAATACTATTCTGAGATAGTCTTCATGATTGTGTTCACTATAGGAGTAAACAAGAATGTCATCTAGGAAGACTATGAAAAACATATCCAAGTACTGCTTAAACACATGGTTCATCAAGTCCATGAAAGCTGTTGGGGCATTGGTAAGACCAAAGGACATGAATAAAAATTCAAAGTGACCGTGCCGAGTTTAGAAAGTTATTTTTGGGATGTCACTTTCCCTGACTCTAAGATGATGATAGCCTAATCTAAGGTCTATCTTAAAGAAATAACTGGCACCCTGAAGTTGGTCAAACAATTCATTGATTCGGGGGACTGGATACTTGTTCTTGAACATAAATTTGTTTAACTGAGGGTAATTTATGCACATTCTGAGAGAATCGTCTTTCTTACGCACGAATAACGCTGGTGCGCCCCACGGGGATATATTGGGTCTAATAAATCCCTTATATATGAGATCCTTTAACTGTTTCTTTAATTCTCCAAGTTTTGCAGAAGCCATTCTGTATGGTAGAATATAGATTGGCTGAGTATCTGGGAGAAGATCAATTCCAAAATCAATTTCCCTTTTGGAAGAAACTAAGGAAAGATCTTTGGGAAACACATCTGTGAATTCACATACTACTAATACTAATTCAGGGGTAGGGGTTTCTGAACTAGAATCCTGGACTCGGACGAGATGGTAGACACATCCCTTAGATATCATCTTTCTAACCCGAAGGTCAGAAATAAGTTGAACCCTAAGTGTTGAAGTACTACCCTTCCACTCTAAGATGGGTTCATTCAAAAACTGACAACTCTATTTTTGCATTCGACTGAGGCATAACAGGAATGAAGCCAATCCATGCCAAGAATGAATCAAAATCTGTTATCTCTAATTCGACTAAATCTGCTGAAGTGACTTTTTGAGATATCATAATCAGATAGTTCCTATTTACCCACTGGGCCATGATAGATTTACCCACTTGGGTAGAAACTGAATAGGGCTCTGCTAGAATTTTGGGACTGATTCTAAAATCAACTGCTATAGATGAAGTAACAAAAGAAAAAGAAGCTCCCGGATCTAGCAAAGGATAAATATGCAAATGGAAAAGTTTTAACGTACCAGTGACCATATCAGGAAAACTTTTCTGATCTTATTGGGATTGAAGAGCATAAAGTCTATTTGGATTCTACCCACTAGTGGCACTGGAAGAGGCACCCCACTGATTTGAGCGATCGGGATGAGCTGGGGGATGGTTATGCTGACTCTGCGAACCCACCTGAGGACACTGTCTGACTCTTGACCTGGCTCGCCATATCCGAAACACATATCACTGCCAGCTCTGTAGATACTCTGGTGGTTTCTATCGCACTTCTGGAAAAGGGGATTGGTTTGAGCACTGCTAACACTAACCTGGGGTTTAGGGCCGAGAATGATTCCCACCCTCTAACTTAAGCTGAGCAAAATAGAAACTACATATTCTCGCCCTCTATTCTTCCTCTCTTTCTCTTTATTCTTGGCCTTCTCTATCTGCTGAGCATGGACCATGAGCATATCTATGTACATCTCCTTAATAAGTATTACGGTCCTACACTCCTTGACCATGCTGCTAGACACTCCTGACATAAACTTACTCATCATAGCTCTGCTATCGCTACAACATGCAGGGCATATCTGGTTAACTGAGTAAACTTTAGAGAATACTCTTGTACTATCATATTGACCTGCTTTAGATTTATAAACTCCAAAACCTTTGCTTCCCTCTACTCTAGCGAAAAGAATCTATCCAGAAAAGCAACTGCAAACTCCTTCCATTCTATGGACCCTACGTCTGCAGCCCTCTCTACCTTTCACTATTTGAATCATGAGTGAGACACATCATGTAAATGATATGCGTCCATCTTAGAGATCTCAATAGCAGTCACCCCCTGAGGGTCCTCATCTGACTTAGACTCAATAAATGATGGAGGGCTCATTCGGGTGAAGTCCTGAATCCTGGAAGCAGCAGCATTGGCCACTGGGTTGGCCAGAACCACAGTTGGACGTTCATTCTAGGCTTCCACAGAATGAGATAGGGTGGTGAAGGCTGCTCTAAACTCTTATGGGAGACATGTTCACCTAAAAAATCTGGATGGGCAGGCTGAGGGGCTGACTGATCTTCCATTCCTCTTTCCTAGGACCTCTTTAGAGGCATATTCCGTAAATAGAAGAGAAATTAGGATTAGAAAGAGAGTGTAACTTGAGCTCATGCTCACTCGCACGACTGAATACTAAAAGAAGGGAAACTTTTCCTAAAATATCTCGTAGCCTCTTGTCCATAAGTATGGCGCTCAACACACCCATGCACAAGACTCTACTAGATGTGGCTTTAAGACTTCGTAGGACTCTGTTGAACCTTAGGCTCTAACACCATGTTTGTAATTTCCCGAGTCTGTACCCCAGAAGCTACATATGCTCGTAATCCTAAAGGACCACAAGCTAACCCATAACTGGTACCTGCTGCAATAACTGAGTAATAAATACTCTAATTAAGCAGAAATAGGTGAAAACATATGCCATAAGGTTCAAATCTATAAATAAATCTAAATTAGGTATCAAAATACCAAAACTGAATATAAGTACTGAAAAACTGAACAACTATCTGAAAATACTCTAGTCTATAAAAGTCTCTAACTATCTGAACTGTGGAGTTGAAAGGAAAAGCCCCCAACTAACTCCATATATTGAAATAAGACTGAAGTACTTTAAATATAGGCATGTCCTCAAACTATGAGGACTCACCACTACTCTAAAAGCTGAGAATCTAAACTGCTAAGGGTGTTCTGAGTCCCGTGCGTCTGAACCTATGATATAAGATATCATAGCACAAAGAAAAGTATGTGTTAGTACTTTGAATGTACTGGTATGCTTAGTGAGGTAGGATGAAATACATGGGTTTATGTTCATGAACAATAATAACTGAAAAACATGAGTATAACTAAGTAAGAGTACATGCATGAACACATAAACTGTAACTGAGATTGTGCTAATACTGAGTAATGAATTGAAATACTGATAATCGATATTTGGGTTTACGAATACTATATTAATGATTATCTGAAGTACTATATCTAAAAGTTCTGAGTATCGTGGAACCATACTGAGTACCGCACTGGGCTGAGTGACCATGTCTGATAGTCCTAAATCTGTAGAACTAAACTGAGTTTTATACTAAGACTGAGACTGGAATGGAGACTGTGGGAGGTAATCATCTAACCGACATGCCCCTTCTCTAGTTGATTTGGGGTCCAACCTATAACCCCAGTTGGAAAGGTATTAATACCGTATCACGGGTAAGGACAAACTGTGAGTTAACCCTCTCTAATATAAAGATCTTTCGTCAACCCTCGCTGACAGGATAAATCAAATGACAAGTATAAACCCTCAAAATGTCTGGAAGGAAGATACCTCAATCTACGCTAGATATATAGTTCTATAATATAGGGATTGCTGCTAAGTTTCAAACCCTCTATTGATAGGAATACCCTCATCCCTGGGTTAACTCGGTGTTTAATCCTACTCCTAACGGGATAGAAACTAAACTAATTTCTAGTATGTACTAGGTTGGACTGAACGGTTACTGAGATTGTTGTTTAGCTAAACCTAACTGAGTTCACTAAGTTCCGTTGAATGACAAAATACTACTGAATTCTATTAGCTGACTGAGTTTACTGAGGTCTAAACAAGATACTGAATTAGACTGGACTAATATGGATTCTACTGAGTTTTTCCTGAATTCTGTAACTGATTGAGAGTACTACTGATCGTGTCATGACTGATACTATTCTATGACTGACCATGGCTTTAGGTAATCATCTAAATTGTCGGTTAATGGTACCCCCAGGACTCGATAGCATAAATTAAGAGACATGGCATAACATGAAATATATAAACCATGAACTTGATCATCATTCATACATTGGGGCATTTTAAAAAATACTTGCATGATATAACTTGCAAATAAGCTAACTAGACATGATTTCATTCTCTTAATAGTTCACATGTACACTTTATCAAGCACTTGGTGAGCATAGAATATGCACATAGTATTGAACAACAAGTGAGTATCATATTTCATCTCTAATTTCACAAGTCAAGGGTTTGTCATGGATTCACATGAATCTACATATATAATGATTAATTTCACATGATATATATATATATATATATATTCATGAATTAGGAACTTAATCCAAATAGCAATCTTGGATACACTTTAATTCTATCCAAGAAAATCATAAAATCAATTACTTGAAGTTTAAAAGAGATTCTTGGTCTCCAATGATGGAAGGAACCCTTGGATGAACACTTCACATACCTATGTTGAAGAATTTTTGAAAGTTTATGGTTGAATCTTGAGTTCTTGATTTGAAATTTAAGCACCTAGGGTTTTGTTCTTGAGCTAATTGGAGAATGAATGACTATATTTGATCTATAGGGAGTTTAATTTTGTATTTTGGGGGATGAGGGTCTACGTAAAAATACCTAAATACCTCCAATAACAAGGTCTTTTAAATGACTGAAAACTGGGTTACCGACGCGCAGGTCAACGCGGCGTGTCGATGGCATCGACGTGATAGCCAATGTGTCATGCTATATTTGTGTCGATTCACTGGAATTGGACGATGGTATCTGGGGAAAATATTAATCAACACAATAGTCAACGCGGTGCGCCAAGATCGCGTTGATCCACTATTTTAAGGTTCCAAAGGGGCTTCAAACGAAGTTCAAAAAATCCAAAACTTGTCTGGAAAAACCTACAGACATTCCTGATCATGAATCAACCTAAACATCAACATTTAATGAATGTAAAGGTTGCAAAATAATATTTCCAACCTTCATAGGTTAAAATGACACTAAGTCTGAGTACTTAGCTAAAATATGTCTGGGACCCCTTGACAAGCCTAAAGGACTAAATTAAGCTTAGGATTTTGTGGGGTCTTAAACTTATTGAATGAATTGGTTCAATTAATTAGAACTTGTGAAAAATAATTTAATTGGGCATAAAGGGGCTTGAGTATCTGTACCGTGAAAGTGGAAGTCTCGAGGGACCAAAACTGGAAACCGCATTTTCTGGCATGGGAATATATTACTCGGGTGGTTTGAGTCCCCCTTGCGTATGACTGGGTAATTCACATCCTACTTGCTTATGGATGAGTTTTTTGAGTCCCTCTAGCTTATAACCAGATGGTTCGACTCCCCCATATTAAATTACTGGGTGTTCAATTCACCCCTAATATATGACCAGGAGTTTTGAGTCCCCCTTATTAAAATGACTGAGTGTTTAAGTCACCCCTAATATATCACCAGGTTGTTTGAGTCCCTCATGGTATATATTTACATAAGGTTGTTCTCTGGTTCATGCAACTGCACACACTGGGACCTTTTAGCGGGGGGGGGGGGGAGATTAACCCATATAGCCAGTGAGTGCCATATAATGACGGTTAAGCTACACAACCCAGGATAATGTTTTAAAGTTAATGCTAAGACTTGTTCCCTATCCCAGTAGGTGATATATATATATATATACATATGTTTATGTATTGCATATGATTATGGGCATTGATTTTGAATGATTTTGAATTATTGATCGTAGCATTACTTTATCCCTTCCCTGAGTTACATGCTAGCACTTAACCCACTAACCATCTCTGGACGATGTATCCCCACATTATGCAAGAAATGGAAGCACTTCTACTTTTTATGCGTAGTAATTATGTGATCGTTAGATAGCTCGTGAGTCATATTAAAGTGGTGCGATTTCATTCTCTGGAAGACCCTCATTTCATAATTGTGGACAGACTTTGTATTTTACTTATATTTAGATAATATCAGAATGTCTACACTTTGTCACCACTTTTTAGGGATTTTATGTTATGTTATCCTGATTTCCATTTTGTTTATTTCTTGCGTTGGTTTGAATTTATTCTAGAAGTCTCACCTTAGTTATTTTTGTGTTTTGTTTTACCAGTTTGAGTGATTCTCTTACTTATGAAGTCTGGGCCACGATAAGTTCCATCATGACCTAGGTTTTGGATCGTGAGATAGTGTAACTAGTAAAGTTGTTTCCATGTGGCCAGGAGGTCATAGGTTTAAGCATTGGAAACAACCTTTGGTAGAAACGCAAGGTAAGGCTTCATACAATAGGCCTTTATGGTCGGGCCCTAAGCTATTTTTATGTACTGTTTGGTTTGGTATATTGAGAGGAATAATATGCATAATTTAAAAAAAAATATTTGCTAACCAAAATAAAATACCATCTACTAATTCAATGAAAAGGCTATTGAAATGTTTTAATGGGTAATTGTATCCTTCATCATGCTAATGCAAATAGTAAAAACCCTTGCATTCTTAGTACCATGAGTTGCTATGTATAACTAATAGGTTGGAGAAGTATGACAAACAAATATTAAGTTTACACAAACTAATGCTTAATGTCATGATCCGAGACTACCACCTAGTCGTAACACGATGCTTAAGGCCATAAGTGTAACACCTCGATATCCCATCCTGAGATGTCACACGGTGCTTATGACCCCGAAGGGCCACAAGCTAACCCTTTACTGATATCTGTACCTGTACAATGCATAATATCGGAAATAAATACGGAAACTAGCCATAAGGTTCAACACATCTATGAATACTCATAATACAGAAAACTGAATACTAATACATCCATCTAAAAAGCCTCTAAACTATCTGAACTATGGAGTTGATGGGACAGGTCCCCGACTAACTCCGTCAACTAATATTAAACAAGGTATAAAGAAATAATAGTAAACTAAGATTCATCCTCGAAAGAAGAGGACTCACTGCTACTGCTGTTGACTAGGACTGAACTACTGAGGATAATCTGGATCCTGTGCCTCTGAACCTATGGTGTCAAATAAAACACCGTATCGCAAATACGTCAGTACAGAAATGTACCGAGTATGTAGATGAGGTAGGCTAATGCAAGGGCTCATACATGCATAATATCTAAACTGACTAATCATAAAGATACCACGTGAGAACACATACATGAATGCACAGAACATGAACACAAGCATCGCAACTCTAGATACTGAAACTCGGATACCACCTTACTGCATACTGAACTCACTACTAAAACTGAGATACGGAATCACTGACTCCTCTGATATTGATAACTGAGGATCTGGATGTAGTTACATCAAGGACTGAACTCTGAGCTTACTTTTTTCGACTGATAGAATTAGAGATCAACTTTTCTAATAGATTATTCCGGAATGATTCTCAATGATAAGAAGTATGATCATGTCTGAATCTGACAACATGAATACTTAATAGAATCTGAGATAGAGATCAAGCTTATCTGATGGGAGATATCTAGATATGATAATAAGAATACTCAACATGGTCTGATACTGAGATCAACTTTTCTAATAGATTACTTTGGAAGCTTTATCAATGATAAGAAATATGATTATATCTGAATTTGACGACAAGAATATTCAATAGAAATCTGGTACTGTGGTCAAGCATGTCTGGCAGCATATCTTTGAATATGATACCAAACAACTATATATAAGACCAAGCCTATCTGACGGAATGGTCCATAAATTAATGGAACTATCTGAGTTCCTCACTGAGATAAATGATTGTACCACACAGTCTTGATTTCTGAAGATTGATTCTGAAATTGAGACAGAATCTGAAACTGAAAATGTGGGAAGTAGTCATCTAACCAACATTCCCCAACCTACCACAGGTGGGGTCCAACATCTACCCCCGATTGGGAGGGTGCCAATACCGTGCCATGGGTAAAGACATTATCTTTTCTCTAAGGTCAGGCTTCTGGCGGTGATCCTCAATAGGACGTCAAGCTTACTTAATGGGTGACTCCGTTTTCTGTGCTGGCTACATAGTTCTAGAATGCAAATATTGGTTCTAAGAATCACCCCCTCTACTAGCAGGTGAGTTCCCATCCTTGGGTTCGCTCGGTGCTAAATCATTTTCCCAACTAAAAGACTTTGGGTTGATTCTTTAACTATACTAAACAAAGCTGAATCTAATACTGATCATGTTTCTCAAAAGATCTGACTGAGTTACACTGAGATCACTTAGTTCTGTATCTTCTAGAAAAGATATCGAATCATGGCATCTGACTGACAATACAGAGCTAGAATAGATTACTCGAATCGCTTCTGATATTAGAAATGAATCACTTGAATACTATTAGAACTGAGCTGATTACAGGACTGAGGCTAGATTACTAGTGATACATAGATTACAGAGATAACTGAGATTACTGAGCTTTCTTAAGTTCTGCACTTGTCTAAGGATACAGAGTTCTATTATTCACTGAGTTCTAAGAATCATGGCTCAACTGGAATTATCGAGAAACTGATACGATCTCTAGACAACAACTCTATTGTCGGATATAAATACCCCCAGGACTCAATGACATAAAAGTAAAGCATAATCATTCATTCATCATCACGTTCATTCATATATCATCACAATCATTCATGCATCATCACAATCATAAAAGCATCTCATAATCATTAAAGCATTTTCACATTCGTCGAGGGGTCACTTTAGGCATCTCGGAATCATAATCATATAATAACGTAGGGAAAACATGCTACTAAATCGTACTCCATTCAACAAGGTTTTACCTCAGCTATTTCATACCTATATTAATCTTGACACGTGTTTGATATCACATAACTTGGGGAAACTTTATACTATCACGTCATAACCTACTTGCTAACCTCTTGGCATGTATTAAAAGCTTAGCATATATCAAAAGCACATAATTAGGGAAATTACTACTATCACCTCTCCAATTGGTCACTAAGTTCCTTCAACAAAACACTAGACATGCACGGGGTTCACACTTATTTGGGAATTTCCTACTACCATGGAATAATTCATTCACTTGGGCATTTTATCAAACACTAAGCACAAACTAACTCACAATTTGGGGTTTCCTATTCAACATACTATAATTACCCTTATGCTTCACCTATGCTCTTTATCAAACCTATGGGTGACATGCTTCACTTATTCAACCATTTCTACACCCAAAAATCATGAACACATCACATAGAAAACAACATCAAGAAGGTCTATCACAAACATTACATGAATTCCACATACTAGGGTCAAAGCTCATAAATTTTGTAGGTAAAAATAAATCAAAACTCAACAACACATTAAACATCAATTTAAACTCATACAAATCATTAACAACTCATAAACATAAAAATCTTTTAGTTTTAAAAAGGGTTCTTGAGCTTCTTGGATGAAAAGGACCCAAGAATCAACATCTACATACCTTAATCTTTGAAATTGGATAAACTCTAATGCTTGAGACTCTATCCACACTCATAATAAATGATTATCAAAGCCCACACTATGAGGAACTTGATTCTTGAAGAAATCCTGAAAAATTTATGGATGATTTTTGGAAGATTAGGGTTCTTGAATGAAACCTTAGATATTCTCTCTTTAGAGAATTGGAAGAGAAAATAAAGGAAATTAGGGTTTTGGATGAGATTTTCCATATTTATAGAGGACTCCAAAAGGTGGAAAATGACCAAAATACCCTTGCAAAAATGTTCTAAAGTTGCTGAAAAAATATTCTTGACGACATCCGTGACAAGCCGTCAGGCCCCTGATAGGCCGTCATTAATTATCGTCACAAAAAGGAGTTGAATTCTTGATTTTATGCCCAGGGCTGACGACATTTGGTGATAGGCCGTCACGGGCGTGACGGCTTGTCACAATTGTCGTCACCAGTTTCTCGGCCAGACATGTTGGAGTAAAATAGGCATAACTCTTTTCTCCAATATCGGTTTTTTGATGAAATTGGTATCATTGGAAAGATAATTCAAAGATATTTCATTTGATATATAGTAGGTCCTCTAATTCGATATATTCAAGGATTTATGACCGATTGAAGTTGACCCAAATTTTGACGGTCACTAAAACTTGAACGATAGGAAAGCTTTCGACTCATCAATGAGTTAGGGGACATCTATGATCTTAATTAATGCTCAAATAGAATACAACACGATTCAAAGTATTTCATACTTGGGAAGATATTTTTGAAACATTTTGACTCAGATTTTTGCTTTACCAAAAATGCTCTAAGGCTCAGACTGGAAGAGGATTTTGCGGAGCATTACAACAAGTGACCACAAGGTTGCCCATAAACTAGCACAAGCTATAAATACTAAAAGGAAGATAATAAAATATTGTGCGAAAGTCATTTAATGAAATAACTGAATAATCAAACCCATAACAAAGGGATCTGAAACACATCGCTGAAAAAAAATCTGACTATTTTAAAGCCTATAAATATGATGAGTTGTTAAAATAGGTCCCCAGCTAAATCTGAGTACTAAAATAATGAAAACTAAAATCCTGAAAAGCATGATAAATAATATAACTAGTTCTCGACTGATAAGGACTCACCAATGTTGTAGCTGAGTAATATAGGAACTGACTACGTCCAATCTGGAAACTGAGCACCCGAACCTATGTTATAAGACAACATACCATAAAAGAGAGCATGGGGTCAGTACTTTGAATGTAATGGTATGTGAGATATGAATTTTTTGGTATACATAAAGTCACTGTGCATGAATGAATGAACATGTACAATAAATGCAAGACCAAGCATAAATATGTACTGAAATGATCTGAATAACTAAATAACTAATATATGGACACTTGGTCATGCAAACCTAAACTTTCATGATCTTAATTCTTAGTCCTCAACTAGAGGGTAACCACTCATAACCTACGCTGGCAATGTATTTTTAGAACTCAGGGATTTCTACTAATAGTCTTAGTCCTCTACTGGCGGGTGACCTTTCATCCCTAGGTTCGCTCAGTGCTAAGTCTTACTCCTAACTGAACTGGCACTGATAATGATAAAATCTTAACATGATTCACAACTAATGAATGCTCAACATAAATATCACAATCTGAATATAATGAGGCAATCATGATCTAAATGACTTGTAACTTGAAAATCTGAAACATGCATGAATATCTAGGTATTGGGTGTGCATAATCTACCAGCAATGAATAATACATTAAATATAATAACATTATTATAATACGGCAAGAAATTTCATAAGTCAAGACCCCAAAATATAAAATCTTACTAAACTAATAGAATTCATGATTCTGAGTATAGGAGGATGTTAAGCTTATGAGGACAATATGTACACATGGTTCAGTTTCAAGGATAGATTGTAATTTCTAGAAAATTCATAATTGTGATGAAACCTTAGCATAAAGCATAGGATTAAACCTAAGAGATTTGGTAAAACTTTGGGACTCAATGGGTTAAAGGGGGCCATTGATGATTATCCCACATACCTGAAGTAAAAGCTTTGGTGAGATTCTAAAAGTTTATCTTAATCTTGAGAAACCCTAATTTTCTCTTAAAGGAAAAGAAAATTGCTTTTCTTTTGTGTAGGAGAAGTGATTTTTATGTTCTGAGGGATTAGGGTAATCCTTACCCTTGATAACTAACGTTTTGGGAGCTCAAATGACATGGGTTTGGGTTAAGAAGGGAAATTACTAAAAAACCTCTATTAAAATGTGTAGAGATTATGGGTCCCCAGTTGTTACAACTCACCCTATGACTCATGATGACTGGTTACGAGTCGTAGTCAGAAGCATGAGTCTTGGGTCATTCATTGGTCACACTATGAGTCCACATTACGACCTATAAGGTCTGACTACGAGTCGTATGTTGGACTCATAACCACTATGATGAATACTTGAATTATATACTAGTTAGGTCACGAGTCCACCTAACGACTCGTAAGGTCTGACTATGAGTTGTAGGCTGGACTTGTGATCGAAGGACTGGTTTCTTGGTGGACACTGGTGTAACTATGAGTCCATCCTCACAACTCGTAGTCACTAATTACAACTCGTTATCACTAGAATAGTTTTTAATTACTCGTTATTGTGACTATGACTGCTCGTAACAACTTGTTATATTTTGTTATGGGTCTTTATGTAAGTCGTAACCACTGGCAGTTCACATGTACTTAAGGAAAACTTGTATAACTTTTTCCATAATTTTGGATTAAGATGAGACTTGACGCATTATAAAGCTAATTTAGTGGCCTATTTTTAAGGGGTCTAGAGCATGGAAATTTGGGGGTATTATGATAGCTCCCCCCTGGTATTATTCGTCCTTGAATGAAACTAGTTGAGTTGGAATACTAGGAAGACAGAGATCATGCACTGAATACTTATGGGCTAAATCATGACTTAATATCTGAATATGAAACACGATACATGGACTGAACTGAATTCCTGAATGTGTGCTATGGCATAAGGATGGTTGGGTAGATGAGTAGAAAATGAGATAATTGATTTAAAGAAACTATTACCTCAAGATAAATATGAATTCATAGGGAAGATATAGGAATACTCGGTTCGCATATCGGCTTCTACTTTCCAAGTAGATCCCTCAACGACTGATTCCTCCATAAAACCTTTACTAAGGCGACCTCCTTATTCCTCACCAATGATCTGACGATCAAGGATTTCAACTACTACTTCCTCATAGGAGAGGCTATCTTCCATACCCATACTCTCTACCATAATGACTAAAGCTGGATCACTAATGCATTTCTTTAGCAAAGAGACATGGAACATTGGATGCACTAATGCTAATTTTGCAGGCAACTCTAAATCATAGGCTACCTTCCTAAAATTTCTCAAAACCCTATATGGACAAATATAGCGGGACCTAATCTTTACTTTCTTACCAAATATCTTCACCCCTTTCATGGGAAAATTTTTTAGGTACATAAAATCTCTAACATCAAATTCATGCTCTTTTCTCCTCATATCTGCATAGGATTTTTTATGACTTTGCGCTATCTTCATCCTTTCTCGAATCAACCAAACTTTTTCCATTGCCTTATCTACTAAATCTAGCCTTATAAAAGAAGACTCACCAACTTCAAACCAACCAATAGGATATATAAACCTCCTACCATAGAGAGACTCAAACAGAGTCATCTGAATATTAGAGTGATAGATGTTATTGCAAGAAAACTAAATCAAAGGTAAGTGGTAATCCCAAATACCTTTGAAATAGATAACAGACACCCTCAATATGTATTTTAAGGTATGAATGATCCTATCTACCTAACAATCTATCTATGGATGAAAAGTTGTACTGAGATGAACTTGGGTACCAAGACCCTTCTAAGAAGCTTTCCAAAAATAAGAGGTAAACTCGGTATATATATCTAAAGTGATGGTCAAAGGGACTCCATATAACTTTAAAATATCTCTGAGATAGAGTCTAGTGTAATCCTCGGCTGAATATGAAGTGTCAACTGGCAAGAAATGAGCTGACTTGCTCATTATATCGACAATGACCCAAAAAGAATCATGCTGATGATGTGTACAATTTAACCCTGTAACAAAATCCATATTCACCATATCCCAGTTTGAAGTGGGGATGTTTAACTCCTAAAGTGTACCACTAGGCCTCTGATGCTCAACCTTAACCTACTGGCAACTCAGGCATTTAGCCACAAACTCTGTAATATCTTTCTTCAAACTATTCCACCAATAAACCTCCCACAAATTATGGTACATCTTAGTGTCTCCTGGATGAATAGAATATCATGAACCATGTGCTTCTACTAACATTGATTATATCAAATCATCCATATTCTGAACACATAACCTGCCTTGACAATGAAGTACACAATCTCCTACTTAGGAGAAAACCTAAACTTTCTAATCTCGAACTGTCTCTTTTAACATCACTAGAATAGGATCTTTGTCTTTCTTTATATTTACCTCAAGAAAATTCTGAACCATTCTAAACCCACTCATTTTCTTCGGCTGAATCACCCTATCGAACACCTAATCTATCAAGATGATGAACTTTACAAACTAACTCCTTACCTTCCTCAACATGGGCCACACTTCCCATAGATAACTTGTTGAGGGTGTCGGCCACAATGTTGGCCTTATCCGGATGATGCAACTCACTCATATCATAGTCTTTTAACAATTCAAGCAACCTTCTCTGATGAAGATTTAGGCCTTTCTAGATGAAAACATAGTGTAAACTTTTTTGATCAGTGAACACATCCACATGAACCATATAAAGGTAATGCCTCAAAATTTATAAGGGAAAAACAATTTCCACCAACTAAAGATCATAAATCGGGTAGTTTTTATCATTAGTTTTGAGTTGTCTAGAGGCATAGGATATGACCTTACCTCTCTGCATCAACACATAACCAAGAACAACTCTTGAAGTATTATAATAAACTATGAACCCATCTGAACCATCTGGCAGAGTCATAACTGGAGCAAAAGTGAGTTGAGTCTTCAGCTCCTGAAAACTTTTCTCGCAAGAATCTGACCACTAAAATTTGAATTTCTTATGAGTCAGTATAGACATGGGAGAAGCAATAGAATAAAATCCCTCAATAAATCATTTGTAGTAACCGGCTAAACCCAAGAAACTCTTGATAGCTAATAAGGAAATAGGTATGGACCAGTTTCTTACTTCTTTGATCTTTAGAGGATAAACTCTAATTCCATTACCAGAAATAATGTGACCGAGAAAAGATACTAATTTTAACCAGAATTCATGCTTGCTGAACTAGGGCAATAACTGGTGATCTTTAAGGGTCTGCATGATCACCTTCACTATAATAATAGACAAGGACGTCATCTATGAAGACCATGACAAACGTATCCAGGTACTGCTTGAACACTTTTTTCATCAAGTCCATGAAAGCTTCAGGGGCATTTATTTATCCAAAATACATAACTATAAATTCAAAGTGACCATACCGAGTTTTGAAGGTTGTCTTCAGAATGTCACATTCTCTGACTCTAAGTTGATGATAAAAGGATATAAGGTCCATCAGATAAATAACTTACACCCAGAAGTTGGTCGAACAAGTCAAAAATTTTGGGGAGAGGATACTTATTCTTGATTGTGACTTTGTTCAACTGACAGTTATCGATGCACTTTCTGAAAGAATTGTCTTTCTTGCGCATGAAGGGGACTGGAGCACCCCATGGGGAAACACTAGGCCTAATGAAGCACATATATAAGAGATCTTTAAACTATTCTTTCAATTCCTTAAGCTCAACAGGAGCCACTCGGTTAGGTGGGATTAAAAAAGGCAGGTATCTGAAAATAGATCTATTCCGAAGTCAATTACCCTTTTAGGAGGAACTTCAGAAAATACTTCTGGAAACATATTTTCTACTAGAATAAATTCAAGACTTGAAGTTTCGAAACTTGAGTCCTTGACTCAAATAAGGTGACAAATACAACTCTTAGAGAACATCTTCCTTGCCTTAAGGTAAGAGATAAATCAACCTATAAGAACTGAGGTACTACCCAGCCATTCTATGACTTGCTCATTAGGGAACTAAAACTGGACAATTCTATTTCTATAATCAACTGAGGCATAGCAAGAGTAGAGACAATCCATCTTAGGAATGACATCAAAATCACTCATCTATAATTCTACAAGGTCTACTAAGGTAACTTTCTAAGAAACTATGATCGAGAAATTTTTGTATACCCATCTGGATATGATAGAACTATCAACATAGGTAGGAACTGAGAAGGTCTCTATTAGGATTTCGGGATCGGTGCAAAAATTTACTACTATGTAAGGAGTCACAAAAGAAAGTGAAGTTCCAGGAATAATGCATAAACATGAAGGTGGAAGACTTGTAATGTACCAGTAACCACATCAGGAGAACTCTCCTAATCCTGACGAGTCTAGAGGGCATAGAGTCAATTCTGACATTACCCACTGGTGGCACTGGAGGTGTCCCCCTACTTAGTCGGGAGACTTGCTGGAGCTGATGAGAAGTCAAACTAACCTGATGATGATAGTTTTTCCCTTCTGGGAAACCACTAGGTAATCCATAATCTTGTGTCCTAACTTGCCACACCCAAAATACACATCACTGCCTTCCATGTACTCACCCTCATAATTCTTACCATACCTCTTACAAATTGGATTTGTGCAACCACTGATTAAACTATCCTGGGACTTAGATCCTGGCACTCTATCATGATTATCCTATCTGAATTTAGGCACTGGAGCGTTGTCAAAATATGGGGATGGAGCTAAAGATTTCTGGTAGAATTGGGAATGATTACCCCCATCTGACCTCTATTGAGAAAAGTTGAAGCTACCAGTTCTGGCTCTCTAATTTTCCCTTTTCTTTTCTTTGAGATTATCTTTCTCAATCTGCTAAGCATAAACTATTAGTCTAGAGAGGTCTATTTTCTTAATTAACATAGGGGTTCTACACTCCTTGACTACATCCTCAGAAACACCAGACAAAAGTTGCTCATCCTAGCCCTAGAATCAGCACCCATAGTCAGAGCATACCTTGCTAACTGGGTGAACTTGAGTAAATACTCCTTCACACTCATGATACCCTATTTCAAATTTATAAACACTTATAATTTAGCCTCCTTCAACTCGAGTGGGAAGAAAATATCCAAGAAGCAGTAGCAAACCCATCCCACTCTATAGGCCCTGCATTGGTACCTCTATCCTCCTTCCACTATTTAACCTATGTGTGAGCCACCCTTTATAATTGGTAAGCAGTTAAGTCAGCACTCTCACTCATAGTAACACTTATGATATTTGTCACCTTCTATATATAGTCTAAGAACTCTTGTGGTTCCTCCTTAGACGTAGATCCAGAGAATGTTATAGGATTCATCTGAGTGAATTCCTAGATTTTAGTATCTTCCATGCTCACCATAGGTTTGGTTGGACTAATGGCTTGTTTATTATTCTGGGCAGCCATTAATTGGTCAAATTCTGTAAAAGCATCCCTGAATTCAGCGTGATAGACCTACTCTTTTAGAAGGTCTTTGGGAACAGGTGGTGCGGGATGGTCCTTATTTATCCTTCCATTAGCCCTTGTGGGAGGCATTTTCTATAAATTCTATAGAACAAGTTAGAAATAGAAGTTTAATGCATCTTATACTCTATCACATGACATGAATACTAAAAGAATGGAAACTTTCCTAAAATGTCTCATAGCCTCTCGCCCATAAGTGTTGCATATTTCATACCCATGAATAAGACTCTATTTAATGCAGCAGTTATACACCCTAGGACACTTTAAACCTTGTGCACTAATACCAAGTTTGTCATGACCTGAGAATACCCTCTAGTGGTAACGCGGCGCTTAAGGCCATATATGACCTCAAGCTAACCTATGAACTGGCATAAGCTATAAATACTATCAGAAATATAATAAAATATTGTGCGAAAGTCATTTAATAAAATAAATAAATAACCAAATCCATAATAAAAGGGTCTGAAACACATCACTGAAAAACATAACCAACTATCTAACTATCTGGAAGCCTCTAAACATGATGTGTTTTTGGGATAGGTCCCCTACTAACTCTAACTACTAAAATAATGTGAACTGAATCCTGGAAATTGTGATAAATAATATAACAAGTCCTTGACTGATGAGGACTAACTAATGCTACAGCTGAGTGATATAGGGATGGGCCACATACAGTCTGGGAACTGAGCTTTGGAACCTATATTCTATGACAACATAGCACAAAAGAAAGTATGGTATCAGTACTTTGAATTTACTGGTATGCAAGATAGAAATTTACTAGTATACATATAGGCACATATAGGCATTGAGCATAAATGAATGAACATGTAAAATGAATGCAAGACCAAGAATAAACATGTACTAAAATGATCTAAATAACTGAATAACTAATATATGGACACTTGGTCACGCAAACCTGAATTGTCATGATATGAATGCTAAACTTAAACTATGGGGGCTGATATCAAACTAATATACCCTAATCTGAGCTAGTCAGAGTCCAACCTATAACCCCAGTTGGAAGGGTGTCAGTACATTTCCAAGGGTACCAATAATGGTTGTGTGGATCCACTAAACTGGTGTCCCGAAGGACTAGGGTATTAGTCTCTTACTGAAGGGTGACCCCTAAGAGAGTGTCAATCCTCAACTAGAGGGTGACCTCTCACAACCTACGCTAGTAACATAGTTTTGGACTCTATGACTTCTACAAAAGGTCCCAGTCCTCTACTAGAGGGTGACCCTTCATCCCTAGGTTCTCTCAGTGCTAAGTGGTACTCCCAACTGAAATGACACTGACACTGATACTGATAAAATTTTAACATGATTCATAATTGATGAACACTTAATATGAATATCATAATATAAATATAATGATACAATCATGATCTGAATGACTTGTAACCTAAAAATTTGAAACATGTATGAATATCTAGGTATCGGGTGTTCATAACCCACTAGCACTGAATAATACATTAAATATAATAACATTATTATAATATGGTAAGGAATTTCATTATTAAAGATACTAAGATATAATATCTTGCTAAAGTAAGAGAAGTCATGATTCTGAGTATGGGAGGATGCTAAGCTTATGAAGACATCATGTACATATGGTTCAAATTAATTGATAGACTTTGGTTTCTAGAAAATTCATAATTTCCATGAAACCTTAAGCATAAAGGATAGGATTAAAGTTGAGAGTTTTGGGATAACTTTGGGACTCAATGGGTGAAAAGGGCACATTAATGAATATCCCACAAACCTGAAGTAAAAGCTTTGGTTAAATCCTTAAAGTTGATCTTGTTCTTGAGAAACCATAATTTTCTCTTAAGGGGGAAGAGAATTGTTTTTCTTTTATGTAAGAGAAATGATTTTGATGTTCTGAGGGATTAAGGTAATTTTTATACTTGATAACTGGCGTTTTGAAAGCTCAAACGTTGTGGGTTTGGGTTAAGAAGGGAGTGAAATTACCCAAACTCCCATGTTAAAATGGGCAGAGATTCTGGGTCCTCAGTCATTATGACTCACCCTATGAATCGCGACGTCTAGTTACGAGTCATAATTTGAAGCTTGAGTCTTGCGTTATTCACTGGTCATACTATGAGTCCACAATACGACTCGTAAGGTCTGACTACGAGTCGTATGCTGGCCTCGTAACCATTAGAATGAATACTTTGATTATACACTGATTAGGTCACAGGTCTACCTAATGACACATAAGGTCTAACTATGAGTTGTAGGCTAAACTCGTGATGAAAGTACTAGGTTTCTTGGTGGAAACTGGTGTGACTATGAGTCCCTCCTTACGACTCTTAGTCACTGATCACGACTTGTAACGTCTACTTATTGTCAATGGAATAGTTTCTTGATTACTTATTATTGTGACTACGACTATTCATAAAGACTCGTAATGTATGGTTATGGATCGTTATTTGAGTCATAACCACTGACAGCTCACATGTACTTAAGGAAAACTTGTATAACTTTTTGATACTGTTTCAAATTAAGACAAGACTTGAAGCATTCGAAAGCTAATTTAGTGTCCTATATATTAAGGGGTCTAGAGCTTAAAATTTTAGGGTATTACACTTACATTAGTTTGTGAGGTGCAAAATCTTATAAGGGAAGACTCTGATTATGCTCCTCTACATGTTATATGTAGAATAATACAGGACATGTGGTAAAACTATTTATATTTCTTAACTTATGGACTAAACACCTACATACATAGAGTTGGTGGAAAAGGTTTGAGAGGATAGTAGAGAAGGATGACCTTTCTATATTTTTCAAGAAAAGTTGAAGAGGTTAAAGAAAGACCTAGCATTGTGGAGTAAAGCTACCTATGGAGACATTATTCAAAAGTTGGCAACTTTTGGTAATGGGGTGAGAATGAAAAAAGTGCAGTTAGAGATTATCTTATTGAAGAAAACAAATATGATCTAAGGAAGGAGGAAATAAGTTGAAGAAATTTTAGAAGATATAAGAAAAATACTAGAAGAAAAGCTAAAATGTAGTGGTTCAGAGATAGGGACAGAAATACCAAGTTTTTACTTGCATATGTTAGAGGAAAAAAAAAGAAGTTATTCATACATAAGATAGATAATGAACAAGGAAAAACTTTTTAAAACAATCAAGATATTAGAGATGAGGCAGTCAAAGTTTTTAAAGAGAAATTTAAGGAAAACATAAGGGCTAAGGATGATTCAATATTGGAACATATCCTAGGTTTGATAACTAAATAGGATACTGAGTACATGATAGGATCACCTAACATGAAAGAAGTGAAAAAAGTTATTTTTTACTCTAAAAATGATAGTGCTTGTGGCCCAGATGGTCTTTTGGGAGTCTTTTATAAGTATAGCTGGGAGATTACAAAGTCAATTGTCTTAAAAATAGTACTGGCCTTTTGGTGGATATGAATTACCTAGATATATTACTCATACTAGCTTGGTACTAATTCCCAAGAAGAAGAAAGTGATAAAATTTTTTAGACCTTCAGCCTATCATTCTGGGCACATTCATGAATAATGTTATCTCTAGGATAATACATAAAAGGTTAGTGGAGAGTTTTTCCAAAATAATCTTAAATAGCCACACAAGATTCATGAAAGGGAGGAGTATTGCTGAGAATATTTTTTTGGCACAAGAGATAAACAAGGATATTAATAAAAAAAAATAACACCACAATATTGTTGTTAAATTAGATATGACAAAAGCTTATGATAGAGTGTCATGGATATATTTAACTAAAATAATGAGAAAGTTTGAATTTGGAGAAATAATTATAGACATGATTTAGAGACTGTTCTCCAATAATTGGTACTCTATACTAGTTAATGGATAATCCTATGATTTCTTTGCATCTAGTAGAGGACTAAAACAAGGGTATCCCTTATCTCCCACTTTGTTTATTATTACAGCTAAAGTCCTTGCAAGAGGCCTTAACAATCTCAAAGAGGATAAGGAGTTCAATGGATTTGGCCTTCCAATATGGAGTGAGAAAATTAATCATTCATCCTATGTATATGACACTCTTCTATTATGCTCAAGATAAGGGAATTCATAAATAAGATGATGAAGATTCTGAAGGAATGAGAAAAGTGTCAAATCAATTGATTAATCTGTCCAAGAGATTTTAATATCTACATGATAAGGTGCCTACAGTGGTAGGATAGAGATTAAGAAGGATAACAGGTATTGGGCAAGGCACTTTCCCATATACTTATCTAGGATGCCCTATATTTTATGGGAGAAATAATAAGGCGTACTTTAACGGTCTGATAAAGAAGATTATAAGAAGTTTCATGATTTTGCAAAGCAAGATGATTACATATGGAGGAAAATATACATTGATAATGCATTTACTCTAATAAATGCCCATATACCAATGTCAGCAAATGAATCCACCAAAAGGTATAATAGATCAAATACACAAAATAATGGATAAATTTTTCTGGATAATATAGGGGGCTCCAAAGTAAAACATTGGGTGACATAGGACTCATTTTGCTGTCCAAAAGAAGAAGGAGGGATTAGATTTATATTCTTAAATCATATTGTACATGCTCTTTTTGTGAAACATTGGTGAAACTATAAAACATCCACAAGCTCATTGTGGAGTGATTTTATATTAAACAAGTATTGCAAAAAGTGGAATCCACTTTTAGAACAAGGATCAGGAGTATCTCATGCTTGAAGAAATATGATTATGCTGAGAGAAAATGTAGAACATAATATTTTGTGGCAAGTCAAGTCAGGGGGTGCTAGCTTATGATTTTATAACTGGACAAAATTAAGTGTTCTTTACTGTGTGGAGGAGGATAGACAAGATGGGGAAGAAATAAAGGTTAAAGATTTTGTAGTAGACAGAGGGTGGAATGGAGAGAAGTAGACAGAGGGTGGAATAGAGAAAAACTAGTATAGTATAGCTCAACTGAGATGGTGGATCATATTTTTGAAAACATTAGCCCACTAATTTATGAAAGAGAATTTGATAAGCATGGTGGATGGGGAATACTAAAGGGAAATTCTCAACTAAATCAACTTGGGATATAATAAAAAATAGAAAAGAAGTACAGGAAGTTTACAAGCCGATATGGATGAAAGGAATACCTCTTTAATATTAATTTTTTTATAAAGATCTTGGAAGGGAAGGATTGATACAGATTGTAATCTAAAAAGAATTAGAATAAATTTGGTGTCAAGATGTTTGTGCTGTGAGGGGAATAATCTTGAAATAATGACACATCTTTTTTTAATAGGTCCCATAGCTAAAATGCCATGGAAGCAGTTTACTACTTGTATAGGTATAAATATTGAAGGCCTACAACTACATTTTTTTATCATGAATTGGTGGACTACTTAAACCAACAGTAAATTATAGCAAGTATATAAGGCACTTCTAACTTTAATCCTATGGGAACTGTGGAAGAAAAGGAACAAAAAGAAGCATAGAGGAGAACCAACTTTGCTTTAATGGTGCAACATATTCAAACATCTGCACATCAGATGCTGAAATTATTATTTCCGTGGGTATAGCTTCAAGGAAAAAATTGAAGAGATGTGATCAATACTTTGGGGAGATATAATCCAATACTACACCACCATGTGGTCAAATGGGAGTTACCAGTCATAGGAGCATAAAGTTTAACACAGATGGAGCAAGCAAGGGCAACCCTTGTCCCAACTCTTAACATTTCTACTTAAGAGATCACAAAGAGGATTTAATTTATGCAAGCTAGAGCAATAAGTCAGGCCCCAAATATAGAAGTAAAAGCTAAAGCTATCCTTGAGGCTCTAATATTTTGGTCGAGTATTGACGTACAAGAGAAAATTCTTGAAAATGTCTCCCTTGCAATGATTAAACTTATCAAGAAAGTTTGAAGAGTGCCATGGGAGATAGTAGAGATAATGGAGGAGATTAGAGGGAAGTTTCAAACTAAAATGTTGAGCTTCAGCATATTTTAGAGAAAGTAAAGTTGGCTGACTATTTAGCTAACCTAATAGAGAAGGAAGGCACTAAAATAGATTTTCACACTTTCACAAACCTACCAACTATGGGTAAGAGGATCCTTAATAAAAATAAGCGGTAAATACCAAACAACAAGAATAATCACTAGAAAGATTAAACCACAACAAGCATGGGTGTTCACAGAAGTCACATGCAAGAAAGTAGACATAAGTTCAACAATAAAAGTAAAAACAACAGAGTTATTTACAAAAATGTATGTCATATACCTACATACATTAATGATGCTAAAATGGTGTTGCTAAACTATGTTAGAACACAAAAGAATTCACAAAAAATAGAGAAGATCGGTGTCATATATGCTCTTAACTTTAGGAGGTTAGCTTTAGATCCTAGTCTGCGTAGATTGAGGAATCTCCATTCCAACACACAGTTGAGAAAAAAAAAGATTGGAAGTTTAGAACAAAGAGCAGAAGAGAGTAAAGAAATTGAATGGAAGAACTTACAACTGGGAGACCTACAAAGCCGAACGACTGTCTCCTTCATCTCCAAACCCAAAACACTTAATCAAAGAAATGGTCAAAAACTGAAGAGAAGAATAATAAAGTGTTTGAAGAGAAGGACATTACCTTGGTAGAGTAATGATTCTTTTGTTAAAAGAAAGGTCAATTGTCATAAAGGAGTTAGGTCACAGATGACTCACAAGAGGAAACGGTGTTAATGGAGGTTCCGACGGCAATCAGGTGGAAGCATCTCGTGATTGTTGACAAATTTTGAAAGGATGAGAATAAGAAAAGAGTACAGGGGAAGGGTCATTTTATTATAAAGGATCAGGAATTTTTTCTTAGTGGGCTAAGCAAAAAATATCTCTTAGCTTTTTTTATTTTTTTTGTTGGTTTCTTCGCCCATGGCCAGACTTTTCATAGTTTTTCTTTGATTTGATTAATAAAATATCTTAACAATAATCGATAATCTTACAAAAAGAAAAAAGAAATGCATACAATATTTTCTAATACATCCTATCAAATCATACCTAATAGCAAGCCTAAAAAGTCGATAACCCACCTAAGTTTTCGACTATATGTGCATTTTAGCCCCACAGGTCGCTGTGTCAAACTCTGCTCTTATTAGTTATTACATCTTCAACATTCGAACCCAACCAATCCAATTCAATCATATAAGGTGGCCACAGACAAGAGAAATGGGTTGAGATTAATGTCAGGTTTGTTTTCTTCTTGGATTTCGGTAGACTAGAAAAAAATATTGGGTTACATACATAATTGCTTTTTCAAATGAAAAAGGCTATGAACTGACCCTTTTTAAAAGTAATGACCCATGTTTGCGCCATTAAACATATTATGGTCAGCCGGCCTAACTTATTATCAAATTATGGCCAATCGCCAATACTATTGCCAATTAATGGCCATTGTAATCCAATTTCTCCCATTAGCCACTCAGTTGCATTCTCTCCATGACCCTTTCCTTTCTTGGGCCATTTGAGCCCATAGATACAGTTTTTTTTTTTCAGATTTGTTTTTAAATACTTATTTTTAAAAAAATTCCTATAGTTTTTTTGGGCTAAAAACCTACTTTAATTTTCTTAAAAAAAAAATACAATTATATAAAAATTATGTATTGTTGTATACACTATTACCACTTCCACTCACCATTATACTTCCAAAAATATATATAAAAATTATATATTGTTATATAAAACACATATATGAACAAAAGTTGCAGAAAAGTTGTATAGAAATGTGTATAAAAACTGTATATTTTATTGTATAGAATGAGCATAGAAAGTGTATATTTATTGTATTGAATATGTTTTTGTGTATGATGTGTATAGAAACTGTATAAATATTGTATAAAATATGCATCTAAATAATTATTGTTGTTAAATATTTTATAGGATGTATATAAAAATTGTACAACTATTGTTATGATATGTATATAAGTTGTATTATTATTTGTATAGAATACATATGTATATGTATAAGATGTCTATAGTAACTGTATACCTATTGTATTGTTAAAAATAATGCATCAACTATAAAAATATAGTTATTTTTGTTAAAAAAAAAAAAGTTGCAAAAAATAGCATAAAGACAAAACAGTGAAAAAAATAGCAATGAGTATTAATTTCTAAAAAAGTGTAGTAGTGAATTTAAAAAAATAGAAATATGTTATTAAGAAAATGAACAATGATTTTTTTAAAAAAAATGGAACAACAATTTTTTTTTTAAAAGAAAAGGACATGAAGCAAGTACCGGCAAAATGGCTAGAATTAGGAATTAATTTTTTTGGCTAATTACAGCAAATTAATGTGGATGGCTATTTTGGTGGAATTACTTTAGATTGAAGGGTTATTTTTGTTCTTTTACCTTTTTCAAACTAGTTTCTCAAAACGTGCGCCGTATGTTTTTCTCAAAATATTTAGCAAATAATTTTATTAAAATATGATAAACTTTAATGATACACAAACATTTTAATATTTTCTTTGAGATATAAAATAGAAATTAAAATAGCAAATAATTTGAAACCAGAATTTTATAAATATGATGCAACTTTAGTGACGTAGTGTTTTAGTTTAACAATAAACACGTGCTCGAAGATATATAAATAACGTGCATATAATGAAGGTATTTACTTTAGAAAAATTGTACTCTCACCATTTAAAAAAGAATGACCTATTTTTCATTTTAGTTTGTTTAAAAAAGAATGATCCATTTTTTTTTTGGCAATACTTTAATTTCAAATTTCTACATGACATATTTAGTACTACAAGATTAAAGGGCAGACATTTTGGTACATTTGATACAACTTTAATTTAAAGCCATAAGATTCAAAAGTTTTTTTTATTTTTTTAAACTTTGTGTCAAGTCAAAGTAGGTCATTCTTTTTAAAATGGAGAGAGTAATAATTATGGATGAAAATTGAAAAACAAAGGTAATATCTTAAAGGAAACGGATGTGACATTCTAAGAAATCATATGACAATTGAAGCAATTTTCATATTAACAAAATACAGGATAAATAATGAGTGTTAAAATAGAAACAAGTCTTAGACTTTAGCAATTTTCATATTAACAAAATACAGGATAAATATTGAGTATGTTAAAATAGAAACAAGTCTTAGAATTTAGTAGTTTAGCTATCTGGACGAAACTCATGTAAGTGTTGACCAAAACGAATAATATCACGTTTAGACTATGTTATTTCATCAAATAGTGATGAAAAAATTCCAACAAATTAGTTGGCGTTCACCATGTTGCATCGAATATCGCACTATCTGGTTCTAAAGGAAAACAAAAAATCATGGTCAAGGGCTTTTATCATCTTTAAACTTCCTATTACCACTTTCACTCACCATTATACTAATAATTTTGCCATTATCAATCATTGAGTAAGCAGTTTCTTTCAATTTTCGGACGAAATATATCACCCAAGTATACAGGAATGCATTACCAGCCAATGACTGCAAATAGATACGAATTACTTTATGCGTCAAGAAATCATACATCGGCCACTAATTTAAGTCACGCTTCAACCTTGCAATAATTTCCTCCATAATCTCACTTACCATGACCGCATCAGTCCCCTAGCCCCTACCTTTTGCAACTCCCTTTCTTCTACAGAGCTCTTGCAATGAGGCTTCAATTTCCTACCCACCAACTCTCTATCAAAATCGTCTCTAGGCCCTCTCAATCTTTTCCGAGACCCCACCTCCAACTTGGAAGTACTTGACTATTTTACCGATATCTAATTCATTCAGTTTTATTCTGTAGTATTGTGGGCTACTCCTCGTACATTTTCAAACTATAGACCTGTGTGTCATCCCCCAACTAAATAAAAATCATGTGTTTCAACTAATAAGCAAGCAGCGACGGACTCAAAATTTAGGAGTCGTGGGCGCTCAAAATATTTATACACATATATTAATGATTTTAACCTAGCATGAAGAACAATAAACAACAATTCTTGTAAAATCATATAAACGAATTAAAAAGAAAAGAAACGACGAACTAAAGCAAATAAAAAGTATCATATGCTACAAAACAATATATATGAATAACTCAAAGAACTCAAAAAAAAAAATCATCAATATCTATGAAAAACGAAAAAAGTGGAATATTAATATAATTTTAAACCCCTTTTAATAGGAATATTAAGTACTAAAACGTTTCCTACTTATTTTAATATTGTTCTTTCTCTTAAACCTATGATAATATGTCTTCTGCTCAAATAAAAAAAGAAGTAAAATAGTACTAAATTCCCTAAACCTAAAGAGTTTTGTGGGCTGCAATAGAACCTGAACTCGATTTCAACAGACACATCGTCTGTTGCAACAGATGCATAGTCTGTTGCAACATATAATTCACCTGTTATAATAGATGACTCATCTGTTGAAATCATCTTCGAGATCATAACATGAATCCCAACAGGTAAGTAATCTGTTGGGATTCATCACTTACCTGTTAAAACAGATTACACATTTGTTGGAATTCATGTTACGGCACTATGAAATCACTATTAACTTTTTTTAACAAATGACTTTATTTAGGTACCACTAATGGAGGGATCAATAACAATAGGGGTGGATTTCATGGTCAATGGATAGAGAAGAGCAGTCTATATGTATGGCATTGGAAGGAGGGTGAAATGCTAGAGACGATAGCTATGACAGTCCAAAGTGATGTTTCGTATGATGATTTGGTGAACTTAATCATCAGCTATTATGGACTGAATTGTCAACCGAAAGAACTCATTATCAGCTATATGCACAGCTCTTTTCAAAATCAGAGGGTACTATCTTTCAAGATAATCGATTAGGTTCGGTTGCGTGCTTATCTTAGTAGTTGAAAAAATGAGAGAGTATGAGAACCAGAATGTAGAAGAAGAACAACAACAAGATATCTTTAATGATAGGTTGGATGATCTAGACATAAACATTCCAGATGATGATCAAACATTTACACCCGTTGATGTGACCAATACTTTGGGCAATTTTTCTCGATCAACGTAGTCTAGCAATCGTTAAGAAGATAAGATCATATTTTACAAGGGAATTTCATTCAAGTACAAGAAAGAACTACCTACTACTTTGTTTATTTCTTGCTTGAAAAATAATTTTAGAATAATGAAGGTGATTAATTCAAGAAAAGTCTTTTGCTACAAATATACTAATCCAAACTTCAGGTGGTGGTTGATAGTGGTGAAGTACTTAAGTTCTAATAGATTCATCATTCATAAGCATGAAAAGTATCACACATGTGGTTCGGAGAACGTTTCGGGCCAAGATCCTCACGCCACGATAAAGGTCCTTGGTGAATATTTCAAGAATAGATTCTCGGGTGGCAAAGAACCTTCTACAAGGGTTATGGCCAATCAACTTATTACAAAATTGGGTGTCCTGGTAAGTTATAGGAATACATATATGATACAAGTACGATCACGTAGATGGACTTATGAGGGCGTATATTGGACACGAGACTTGGTGTGCGCAAATGAAGTGCAAAGGAGGGCCTAAAAAGGCTCCAAAACAACCCACATTCTACACTCCAAAGGTGCCTAAAGTTAAGCAATTGACTCAGGGGGATTTTGGACATTTCACACTATTTTTGCAACCTACTATCAATATAATATGTTAGATCATTTACTACTTAGTTTTTGAAGATTATTGAAAGTTGTAACATTGAAAGACTCTCTCTTGTGAGAAATTCCTCTTATCCAAAACAATGTAACTAGAGTTTTCGACTTGAATGTGGAATCACTCATGTTGGATTCAATCTTGGAAAAGTTGGATGCTTGGGAGATCAAGGTCCTCTTGTACCAACGTAAGAGATAGGTGAATTGTTATGAGTAGTGTTAAGGGTCTAAGAGTGGAATATGTTCTTGGGTTCTTAAGATTATTCCTTCATGTAGTCTATTTATCTATCCTTTTGTTCATTGTAATCTTGTAACTGTTATGTGTCTTGCTTGTGGAACCCGTGAGTATTGTTATAATATTGTTATTGTTCTTCGTATCCTTCATCTTGTGTTGATAATATTAGTTTGTGGTGGTTGTTTAGGTGTTAAAGTACACCCTTGTGTATTGTTGTTCTTGTTTGTGAATCCGAGTGTGGTCATGAAAAGGGTCCTCAGATCTTTGAACATGTGGACTGATTTTGGTGTTTGTTTCGTGATCCCTTATCTTTCTTGTATCATTTGGAATCAAATCATGGATTGATATTTCTCCTACAATATCAATCTTGGTCTTTCTTATTAGAAAAATAAAAAAAAATGTTAGAAAACTGAAAAATAAAAAAGAAGCAAATTTGTCCGTGTTTGTGTTCTTGGCCGAAAATTGCATTATTGTTGTGTCTTGGCCAAGATTTTTAATTCATTTGTTATGTATAGTATTATTTTTCTTCATATCTAACACTTTTGAGTCTAAATCTAAACAAACAATTCTATTTTCACCCAAGATGCAAAAGATTTGGTCTTATCCATTTATTCTTTATCGATGATCTCTTAATGTTTTGTAGGGCTGATCTGTCATCTGCATCCATGTTACAAGATTCCTTTCATAAATTCTCATGTGCCTCAGGTTTGAAAGCTAATCAGGAGAAGAGTTCCATTTACATGGTCGAGACCATACCACACATGAAAGAAGACATACTGCTATTGCTGGGTTATGTAGAAGGAAGGCTGCCTTTCAAGTACTTGGGGTTTCCCCTATCCACAAAGAATTTGACTATATCTCAATGCTTGCCTCTGGTATACAAGTTCACAACTAGGATTACATGTTGATCAGCAAAGTTATTATCTTACTCAGGTCGGCTACAACTGATAAAGGTTGTTCTATTTGTCATGCAAAGTTACTGGGCTCAAATCTTTGTGCTTCCCAAAAAGATAATCAAGATACTGGAAACTGTATGTCGAACATTCCTTTGGATAAGTCACAGTGAATTATCAAAGAAAGCACTGGTCACGTGGGAAAGACTTTGCTACCCAGAATCAGAAGGTGGGCTAAACATTATTAATCTTAAGTTGTGGAATAAGGCATCCATCCTGAATAACTTATGGGCTATCTCGATGAAAAAAGATACACTATAGATTAGATGGGTACATTACTACTACATAAAGAAAATCAAGCTCGAGGACCTGACAAGTCCTAAGAACGCAGCTTGGGTGATGTAGATGATCATAGACAGTGGTAAATTCATCATGTTACAGAAATGCTACCAGGGGAGTATAGATAAAACCTTGAGAAGTCTTGTACAAGGTAACAAATTCAAGATTAAGAAAGCTTATCTAGCACTTCAGCCTCAATTTCCAAGGGTGGTATGGAAGAATATCACACTACATAAGAGAGTGTATCCTAGATATAAATTCCATTTATAGCTTACAATACAAGAGAGATTATCTGCAGTTGATAGACTTCAGAAGATGGGGGCACAAGTTCCTATGAGCTTTGTTTTTTGTGATCAAGAGAAAGAAACACTACACCACCTATTCTTTAGATGTACTTACAGTAAGCAGATCTGGACCAGAATACTCATATGGATGAGAACACACAGAGAAATAGGTACATGGCATCAAGAGGTAGAATGGATATGGAAGATAGCAAAGAAGAAAGCTACTATTGCTGAGATGCTATGTAGTGTGTTTGCAATGGTAGTATACAACATTTGGAAAGATAGAAATATAATGAGCTTCCATAATGGTAGAAGTGATGCAACTAAAACATGTCATGAAATAGCTATGTAACTGCATATTTAGGGAAGAAATAAAGCTTCTTGGCGGGAAAAGCTGCAATTGTTGAATTATTTTCCTTAGGAGAAGTAAAATTGATACTTATTGTAAATGGATCATGGCTATATTAGTGTATAGATAACATGAATAGGCCATATAAAGACAAATAAGGTGGTAGATGGTCAGCTTCTACCCGACTATGTAACGACTCACTTTCTTATTAATGAAAATACCTGTTAATAAAAAAACATAACTTGGCCAATTATGTTCGCATTGTTGTTGTGGATTCACCTTTGGTCGTGTATTGGTGACATTGTTTATTGTTGTGGACGTTAAAATCATTGTTCTTAAGCTTGGAAGTGAATGTTGTTATAAATTCGTTGCCTAAGAACATTTTGTTGAAGTGTTGTAGTCTTGGCCGTGTGAGACATTGTTGTTATGGGGTTGGCCGTGTGAAAAATTATTGGTGTTCTTGGAGATTATTGTTGTAGTTCTTTGTGGTGTTGTTGTTTTTCTTGATGTTCATCACCACCTTCATATATTGTTGAAGATAAAATGAATGCTAAATCCAAAAAGTTGAAGAAAAAGGGTGTATTATTTGTTAGTCTTGAAATACACTACAATCAACCAAGACCTATCAATCAAGTCTCAACAATTTTCCAATACTTTTCCATGATTTAAGGAACCATGTTTTAAGGATAAGTACAAGAAAAAGTCAAGTCTTGAAAATTAAAAATTGAAAAAGGCTCCAGAACTTATTTTTTTTTCTTTCTAAAACAAAATTCCACCAATACAAATTAAATTTTTGACCAAGACATGAACATTTGAGAATAACAATTTGTTAGAAAGACCGAAACCAATACGTGGCTGCCACGTCATTAAGTTACTATTTATGCATCAAATTTTGGCTCAAATTTCAGGTTTCGTAGTTTCCGTTTGTTGTTCCTTAGTTTCAATTTCATTGGTTCCAATACTAATTGGCAAACTAGTACTCATCTACTAGATTGTTAGTTAGTATTCGTGTTCGTTCATTCATGTTAAGTGTTTATTGTGTGCTTTTTCCTTTTGTGAATTCGTTGTATCTTGTTGGTTCATGTCCGTAAACAAATTTTCTTTGACTCAACTCAAACGAAAATCTATTCCAGGCAAGAGTAGACTCGATCCTTAATCACTCGCAAAGTACAAGCCGACTTTCAACACTTATGAAACCAAGTGTGAGACTATCAAGTATGTGAGAGTGTGATGAGATTGTTTTGAACTAACTTGTGTTTTATTTTGTAGGCTTGTTCTTTTATTTTTTTTATTTTTAGGTGCAATTACAAGGGAACCCGCGGCTTCAACCTCTCAACCCATGGGCAACAATGCCACCAATTTTATTTTTGCCTACCTTGACACTATGTCCCGAGACCTAGCTATGGCAAATGAAAGGTTGGATCATATGGTAGGTCAAAGGAAGCAAGTGGGATTCCTGGACATATGTAAAGAGGAAGGCCATATCTCGTGTGAGCTACGAGGTAAAAATGTTATCCCCTACCTTCTTATAAGCTTGGAATGTTGTGATATGGCTAGTAGTGGCCAATTGGATATAGTTGTGGATTGACCTAGAGTAGAAGTGTTTGAGTCTCCCTATGGTGATACTCTTGGTGATGTTATGTCATGTGAGGACCACACTATTGTTGTATGTATGCAAGCACTAGTTGATTCTTTAGATGACGAAATTGATTCTTCTTGTAAGAATGATTTATGTCCATCTAGTGCTAGCCTTTATAACTTGAACAAGGTTCCATTACCAATTGACAAGAGTACTCATACACTAGTGGACCCTTGTGAAAACCAAAGTGAGTCTACGTTGGTATACAGGTTACCAACAACTAGTGAGGGCATGCAAAATATTCAATCGGGTAAAGATGACCTTGATTTGTTTGAAAGTATAGGAAACCCGAATTGTGATTGTACATGTGAAAATGGTTTTGATCGTAACTCCTTGGCTTCCCGTGATGGTATGAATCTAAGCACTGGTTACCTTTTTGAAACGGAGTATGATCAAAACTCATGCTCATGGCTACTTCTCCCATTTGACCCCGGTGCTATTTTAGAGTATGGTAGTAGTAGTCTCGGCCTTTATTTTTTATTTATTGAGGGGGATCCCTTTGTTGCCCCTGATAGCTTATGTCTATGTAGGGACTACTCTAGTGAAAGAGAAAGAGTTGCATGCCTAGAAATGCTATCTACTCCTTTGTGTGTTTTCTTTGTTGATCATACTAATGATGCTGAACTTGAAATTAGTAAGTACTTACATGAGGACACCCTAGTTGGAGTTGACTTGTGTGACACCTTTCTCTACCCTCTTTATGCTCATTATATTTTCCATAGTGATATAGAAGGTATGCCTAATTTTGAGGATGGCACCATAGGGGAAAGTAGGAGTGGCCGAGACCTAAGACCTTGGTTACGACTACCATTTGATCCGGATGCCAACTTAGGATGGGAGAGGATTATTCTCGAATTAGGCTCATTTTGTTTTGATGTTTATTTGAGCCACTTCCGTTGTAACATTTGTACTAGTCTTTCCATGTTTAATACTAAGGACCCGTGGATATACTTCAAATTTGTTTTCCCCCCGCATGACTTGTTGATATGTTTATTTTGATAACCCTAACCTTCATGTCATGAGGATGTATGCTTGTTTGTCTTCTCTTAATTTTGCAAGGTATGGATTCGAGGTCAAATCATTTTTAAGAAGGGGAGGATGATACAAGTAGGATCATGTAGATGGACTTATGAGGGCATATGTTGGACTCGAAACTTGGTTTGTGCGAATTAAGTGCAAAGGAGGGCCTAAAAAGGCTCCAAAACAGCCCACATTCTACACACTAAGGGCACCTAAAGTGAAGAAATTGACTAAGGGGTCTTTTGGACATTTCATACTATTTTTTTAACCTACTATAAATAGAATATGTTAGGTCATTTACTACTTAGTTTTTGAAGATTATTGAAAGTTATAAAATTAAAACACTCTCTCTTGTGAGAAAAGCCTCTTGGATGAAATAATGTAACTAGGGTTTTCGACTTGAGTGTGGAATCACTCGTGCTGGATTCAGTCTTGGAAATATTGGAAGCTTGGGAGATCGAGGTCCTCGTGTACTAATGTAAGAGATAGGTGAATTTTTGTGAGTAGTGTTAATGGTCTAAGAGTGGAATATGTTCTTGGTTTCTTAAGATTATTCCTTTATGTAGTCTATTTATCTATCTTTTTGTTCATTGTAATCTTGTAACTGTTATGTGTCTTGCTTGTGGAACCCGTGAGTATTGTTATAATATTGTTATTATTCTTCATTTCCTTCATCTTGTGTTGATAATATTAGTTTGTGATGGCTGATTAGGTGTAAAAGTACACCCTTATCTCGTGTATTGTTGTTCTTGTTTGTGAATCCAAGTGTGGTCATCAAAAGGGTCCTCGACTCTTTGAACTTGTGGACTGATTTTGGTGTTTGTTTCATGCTCCCTTGTCTTTCTTGTATCAATATACGATCATGGGGATTACCAAGGACTTGGTTAGGGGGACACACGAGCATGGTTATGCAGTCCTCGATGCCTACCATTACATGCTTGAGTCCACAAATCCTGGAAGTAAGATGACATTGCATGTTGATAAAAATGGAAGGTTCAAGTACTTTTTTATATCCTATGGTGCTTGGATTCAAGGTTTTCAATATTTGAGAAAAGGCATATCAATCGACGGTACCTTGTTGAGAAGCAGGTATAATGGAGTTCTACTAGCGATGGTGGCGCAGGATGTAGAGAATCACATCTTTTCTGTCGCTTTTTGTGTAGAGGATAAGGAATGTGATCCCTCTTACGGATATTTTTTTGAACAACTGTGAAGCTTCATCGAAGATACCGAAGAGTTATGTTTTGTTTCGGATAGGCATCCAAGTATTCCAAAGATGGGTTCAATTTTCTTCACTTAAGTTCACTTTGGTTGTTGCATTAGGCATCTTGAAGAGAACATTCGGATCAACTTTCACAATGAAAGGGTCGTGACTCTTTTTTATAGAGAAGTTAAAGCATATAGTATATTGGAGTTTTTAGACCATTTCAATTAAATAATGGATATGCATCCCAAGGCAACAGAATATCTCGTATGTGTTAATTTTGAGAGATGGAGCCGGGCATTCTGTCCGGCAAATAGGTATATTCTAATTAATTTAATGTCTTGTTTGAGTTACAACTTTAGTATGATGTCGTACTAAGTGATTCTTTTGTATAGGTATAATATTATGACGTCAAACATAGATGAATCGGTGAATTCATTGTTTGGTGATGAAAGAAAATTTCTCATTGTGGCTATGTTTGAAATAATAAACAAGAAGAATGGCCAATTTTTTCACAAAAGGAGTGTGAAGTTCGAGGACGCAAGAACCCCATTTGTTATAGAAGCTGAAAAAATAATTTCAACGAACATTAGTCTGGGGAATAGGTTATTATATCATCAAATAGCATATTACAAGTTCAGTATCAACGGTCATGGTGATGTTGCCACAGTCGATCTTCAAATAAGATCTTGTACGTACAAAGTTTTTGACTTGATATGATAGCGCTTCAATCTCAATACGGTGCAAAATATGGATCTAAAATTAATGAGTACTCCTCTCCATATTATTCGGTGGAAAAATATACAATGGCATATAGTGGGCATATTACTTCAGTGCCTTCCAAAAAATCTTGGGTTGTTCCTGCAGAGCTTTTGGGGAGATTAATACCTCCTCCATATATTGACCCAAGCACTGTTAGACCAGGAAGAAGGACATATAAGAGGAGGCGTGGAGTCAGAGAATAATTTCCATCAAGAAGAAATAAGTGCTCTATATGTAAGAGCGCTTGCCATAAAAGAACTACATGCCCAGATCGTAATCCACCATGATCGTTGTAATTACAAAACTTGTGTTGTTGTTTGTTGTGGACTTTTATATAGTTAACTCATTATTGTGAACGTATGTGTTATCATTTCTTATATAAAATATCTTTTTTAATAACTTGTGCATCAATAAAAAGTGGCAAAACATGAACTAAATATAGCAAACCACAAAATTATTTTCAACAGATTACCCATCTGTTACAACAGATGGACAATAGCTAGAAGAACACAATACAGTTCATCAAACTGGAATGTTTTCCTCCAACAGATGACAAATTTGTCACAACAGATGGATAATCAATTGACATAAACCCAATCGATGACTAATATATTACAACACATGGTCCATCTGTTGAAAGAACTCAAAATCCGAAACTGTTATTGCTACTGGATTCAAAATTGCTCCTTACCTCCAACCGTCGACATATTAACATGTTTAGCAGAAGAAATAGACAGAATGAAAATTAAATAAGAATTAAAAAATCAAAGTCGATCAAAAATAAATTTCTCATTAAACAAAAAATAAAATACATTAGGTATAGATCCGATATAGAAAAAATTAAAATTCATACACTAAAAGAAAAAAACTCTTTATAATTATTATTATCAATATAATTATCATTATTATTGCCAATCGGACAATCGTTAATAGAAAGCAATAGGGCCCTCATCAGTCTCTTCATCTCTCTGAACATCTTTGTTCTCATGGCGATCAACTCCCGCTACAGGTCATTAACTTGCCTCTGAAGTTCCCGCACGGTGTCGCGTAGAATAACAATGTCCCAAACAGGATCAGCCAAATCTAGAACACGTATGAATTGACAAAAAAACATAAACACAAAAGTAAAGAAAAAAGTCTGAATGTAATATAACGTATACTATCAACTGGTAGATTTACACACAAAAAAACTTACCTTAACGAGAAAGGAATATGCTCTTTGAATAAAAGTGGTTGAAGATGTAATACGAAAAGACAAAATGAAAAAAAGAAATAAAAGTGGAGTAGAATAAAGATTAAGGAGGGAACTATTTATGGAGGATTGAATCTTAATGTGTTAGGCAAAAAGGCACGACTATTCAGCTACACTATATTAATTACATTCAAACTGTTGGCTTTTTGTTTTCTGAGAAAAGTCGCGACTTTTTATTTTACATTCAAAATTCTCACATTTTCAAAACAGTTTAAGACGTAATAACAATAGTTATTATTGAGATGTTGCAACAGATCATCCATCTGTCATAACAGATAACCTATTGTCATAATAGATTTACCATCTGTTACAACAGTGGTCCATATGTACAACAAATGAGACATCTGTTGCAACATATTTATTATCTGTTGTGATAGATAGACCATCTATTGGAGGAGATGTTTTTATTTCTTGTAACAGCTAATTCATCAGTTATAACAGATGGGGAATTTGATTCATCAGTTGTTTTGAATGTGTTAGACAAAAAGTCACGATTGTTTACCTCTTTTATAATAGTCATCACATACCTTAATTAACCCAAATTGGTGACTTATTATATAAACATATTTAAAAATAAAAAAGTTGAAAAGTCACGATTTGTAGAACTTATTTTTTCTTGACGGGCAAGTAGTTATTTGACATTGAAGATGGTTACCCTTTGAGCCTCTGTAATCTTGTGCACTACTTAACGATGGGAAGTGAAGAATAAACATTGTTTGACATTGATGGGGTGGAAAGAATAAGGTATATAAAGATGAATGGATCCACTTTCATGCATAGGAGTTATCAGGAGTTATAAAGAATAAGGTATTTATCAGGATATCGTGACAGACACACATAAAGTACAATAATTTCGTGAATGCAGTTTTTTTCCGATTAGACATTGATCCTTCAAACAAGATCCTGCATTTTACAATTTAGTTTGATAGGTACAAATTGATAAGGACTAAGGGTTCCAAGATGGTGGTGTCGATACCCTGTTACAATTTAATGACGATTTTGCTCATGTTTATGTGTCAAGTTTGAAGAAGGGTTCAAGTTTTTGGTGGTGCTATAAATATCCAATAGTGATTGGGCCGATTTTAATGGTGCAATAGACTTTTAAAAGGCCTCTGAAGCCTCACACTACAACAAAAAAAAAATGAAAAACCAATACAAATTCCTCTTGTCTAAATTTATATGGATGGGTTACTCGAGGAGACTATTATATAGAAGAAAATGCTTGGGAGAATACCTGTGTAGGAAGAATGATGTGGAGAAGACCATATATCATCTCATACCTTATTTATAAGGAAACACAGGGAAGCAAGTAAGGAACTTCTAGCAAATCTAGTCAATGAAATTAACTTGAGAGATGAAACAACTGAATGAGCTTCAAATGTGGAAGTGTATCCAAATATTAAAATTTGCTAGTCGTTCTTCAAAAACAAAAATAATCAAGAGGACTGGAGATGGACACTTTTCTATGGACTGCGACTAGTGAGCGTGGCCTTAATGAAGACCCACAAAGTGCAAGACCAGAACTCTAAGGAAGCATCTTGGTGAGTATAGAGGATTGGTAAGATTTTCTGTCAAGAATGAAACCTGAACCAACAAATCCAGAAGTAAAAATAAGGAGAGCCAAGGCGTCAATTTTTGAAGTCTAACTTGTATCCTATGCCTTCTTTTTGTGGTTCTGGTCAGGTTAATGGCAGTAGAAACAAATATGTTTGAAGTTTGGTAGAAATCCTATGCCTTGTTGTTTCCGCTATCTTTGAGCAAACCAGGGCCATAAACAAGAGGCTTGGGATGTAAGTTTAACTTGAGAAATTGCCACCTTGTCTTGATCCCTTACTTTTACATCAGGAGTTATTGGTTCATCTTTCATTTCTAACCGACAATCTTACCACCATCGGTGCTCGCAAAGCTAAAAACTTAGATTTCTGGTTCTACATTTTGTGGGTCTTCATTCAGGTCATGCTAGCTAGTTGCAGTCCCCTAACAAAGTACACAACTCCAATCCATTTCAATATTTTTCTATTCAAAATGGACTGATGGATTTTCATTTTTGGATACACATTCACATTTGCAGCTCATTCAATTTTTTCATTTTTCATGTCAATTTCATCATCCAGTTTCGCTACACTTTTCTTCCTACGATGTGTTTCTTATTTAATAAGGTCTGAGTTGATATACGGTCTTCTCCACCTCCTCCTTTATGCACAGGTATTCTTCCAATCATCTCCTGTTGTTTAATAGTCTCCTCAAGCAACCCATCCATATAAATTTGTACCAAAGCAATAACTATATTCATTTCATTTCTTGTTTGTAGTAGTGCAAGGCTTCAGAGGCCTTTCAAAAGTCCATTGAACCCTTAAAATCAGTCCAATCACTATTTGAATGTTTACACTGCCACCAAAAACTTAAACCCTTCTCCAAACTTGACACATAAACATTAGCAAAATCTTTATTAAACCATAACAGGGTATCGACACCACCTACTTGGTCCCTCAGCCTTACTAATTCGAACCTAACAATCCTAACTATAAAATGCCATATCTTGTTTGATAGATTAATGCTTAGTAGTTAAAGAACCAACATTCAAAAAATTAGTGTACTGGATGTGTGTTTTCACAATATGTTGATTAGTAATACATACCTTCCACATATGATATGGTTCCATCTGCAAGCAGTTTATTCCTTTAATCCCATATTTACTCTAGCCTTTAATGCTGGTCGGGCAAAAGTTGATCCAGTTTTACTCTTTTTTATCTGCAAACAGGAGAAAAATATTTGATGTCAAACAAGAGAAGAAAAAAAAGAACATTACAAAAGGGTAACACAAAATTGAATGAATCAACAGATGACCCATCTGAGGCATAGATTCCCCATTTGTTCAATATATGAGTCATCTGTTGAAACAAGTAATGCATTTGTGGCAACAAATGGATGACATATTGCAACAGATGGGTCATCTGTTGGAATAAATCAAACCAACCTTGCTACTAGTTTGATTTCTTCCAACAGTTGCTCCATATGTTCCAATAACTGACTCATCAGTTACAACAGTTGAGGAAACTATTGCAACGCCACCAACAACATCAATAATAAAGAAACAATACCATATATTCAAACACCATCAACAACTCAAACACCACATATTCCAACAACACCAACTTCCCCAACAACAGCACCACCAAAGTAACAAATAAAAGACATAAAAAAAATACAGACAACAAAGCTTTTTAAGTTCTCCCGACAGATGACTCTTTTTCGCATATTTTAATAAAAATAATGGTTCGTTCATTCAAGACTTAAAAGTCACCTTTTATTCAATTTTTTCAATAAATAGAAAACTTGTAATGGGTAAATCAATAATAACAACATATGTAAATATCTAATATAAATAACATACAAAGAAGAAGACGAGAAGCAAAGAGCAATAGTGAACCATGCCTGCAATATCAAAAAGCAAATGGATCAGAACACATATTTCAGTCGAGAAAAGATATTGATCGGTTGAGATTCTAAAGGATCCTCATTCGGAAAAGGAGAGAAAAGAGAGAAAAAAAGGAGATGGTTGTGATTACCGAAAAGAGGAGAGAAAGAGGAGAATTTTGAATAAAGAAGAGAGATGAGTTAATCTAATTAATGGATGAAGGAGAGAGAATTCTAGATATACGTTTTAAATATTCATTAATAACTTTGAGGGGAACGAGGAGACGGTGACATTGAAAAGACAAGATTAGACTACTCAATGAGGAGATTTTTGAGTTATCCAAGTAATATTTTTTACCTCCTTAGTATTTTATCTTTTTTATCTCGGACGGGAAATTAGGAAATTTCTTTGAAACTAAAAAAAAAATCTTAACACATATAAGTCATACTTTGCCACAGATGATAATTTTTGTTTGAAAATTTCCAATGGCTCAGTTATCTATTAGTACCTATTTGATAATTTATAACAGATAGTTAATATGTTGCAGTAGATGATTTAATTTATTTGATAAATTCCAACAGATAAGTCATTTGTTGCAATAGTTTGAACATTTATTTTTATATAATTTTAATTGAGTTCATATGTTCAACTACAACTTTAATTGATTAAGCTAGAACTAAGGGTGAGTTCATAGGGTCAATTACAACTTCAATTGAGTCTTTGGCAATTGCATTATGTTGGTATTGCGTTCCTCCCAACCTGAGTCATCGATCAGTCACTCTGAGTTAAAATGATTCTTATTACCTCATTGTCAAGATAATACCTAAATTGATTAAGCTAGAACTAGTAGTGAGTTCATAGGGTCAACTAAAAATTTAATTGTATCTTTGGTAATTACATGATGTTAGTATTGCATTCCTCCTGACCTGAGTCATCGATTGATCACTCTCAGTTGAAATAATTCTTATTACCTTATTGTCAAGATAATACCTAAATTGATTTAGCTAGAACTAGGAGTGAGCTCATAGGGTTAACTACAACTTCAATTGAGTTTTTTGGTAATTGCATGATGTTGGTATTGTGTTCCTCCTAACCTGAGTCGTCGATCGATCACTCTGAGTTGAAACGATTCTTATTACCTCATTGTCAAGCTAATAACTAAATTTATTAATCTAGAATTAGGGGTGAGTCCATAGGGTTAACTACAATTTCAATTGAGTCTTTTGGAAATTACATGATGTTGGTATTTCATTCCTCCTGAAATGAGTTGTCGATCGAACACTCTGAGTTGAAATGATTCTTATTACATCATTGTCAAGATAATACCTAAATTTCTTTAAAATAAAAAAAGTTCTTAAAACATATAAGTCATACTTTACAACAGATGACAATTTTTGTTTGAAAATTTCCAATGGCTCAGTCATTTGTCACGATAGATGGCAATGCCTATTTAATAATTTACAATGGATAGTTAATCTGTTGCAGCATATGACTTAATTTCTTTGATAAATTTCAACAGATTAGTCATCTGTTGCAATAGGTTGAATATTTGTTTTTATATAATTTCAATTGAGTTCATATGTTCAACTACAACTTCAATTGATTAAACTAGAACTAGGGGTGAGTTTATAGGGTCAACTACAACTTCAATTAAGTCATTGGAAATTGCATGATATTGGTATTGCATTCCTCCCAACCAATGTCATCAATCAATTACTCTGGGTTGAAACGATTCTTATTACCTCATTATCAAGATAATACCTAAATTGATTAATCTAGATCCAGGGGTGAGTTCATAAGGTAAACTACAACTTCAATTGAGTCTTTGGAAATTTCATGATGTTGGTATTGTGTTCCTTCCGACCTGAGTCATCGATCAATCACTTTGAGTTTAAACAATTCTCATTACCTCATTGTCAAGCTAAAACCTAAATTGATTAATTTAGAAGTAGGGGTGAGTTCATAGGGTCAACTATAACTTTAATCGAGTCTTTGGAAATTGCATGAAGTTGGTATTGCATTTCTTTCGACCTGAGTCGTCGATTGATCACTCTGAGTTGAAACGATTCTAATTACCTCATTGTCAAGTTAATACCTAAATTGATTAATATAGAACTATGGGTGAGTTCATAGGGTCAACTACAAATTTAATTAAGTCTTTGGAAATTGCATGATGTTGGTATTGCGTTCCTTCTGACCTGAGTTGTCGTTCGATCACTCTTATTTGAAACAATTCTTATTACTTCATTGTCCAGATAATACCTAAATTGATTTATCTAGAACTAGGGGTGAGTTCATAGGGTCAACTACAACTTTAATTAAGTCTTTTGGTAATTGCATGATGTTGGTATTGCATTCCTCCCTACCTGGGTCGTCGATCAATCACTCTGAATTGAAATGATTCTTATTACCTCATTTTCAAGCTAATAACTACAATTCATCAGTGTACCAGTTGATCTTAATACACTTTATTATGATGAGATGGTTAAAAATTACGCATATCTTTTAAAATTTTAAAAATTAATTAAGATTAATTCAGACCAAATTAATATTTTCAAAACTTGTCATTTTTTTCAAAATACAAATCAACCCATACAAATCATCTATTTGCGGGGAAAATATTTCATTATTTCAAATCTCGAGTTTTTTCTCTTTTCTCTCTCTCAACAATGCAAATAATAACAACTCAACAAATTGCTCAACCCTTTATGACAGATCGATTGTCTTCCTATTTTCGACCACTTAAGTGTTATTTTCGACTTCATTCTTGCTTGTATCTATTTTTTTTCTCTATCTTCGTAAGTAACAGAGTTCAAAAAGAGTTCTATATTTATTATTTTTTTGACAAATTAGGGATTTTAAGTTAAGGATAAAAAATAAGACTTTTAGTTGTATTATCTTCGATAATGTGTTTACAGTTTTGAGTTTTGATGGTAAAATCATAGGAAAAAACTGAGAAAACCCTCATTTTTGTCGCAGTATTCTGTTGACTGTCGTGGTATTATTGGATGGTATTTATGGTGTTGGTGTTCATGGTGGTAGTGTTGGTGGTCATAGTGGTGAAACTGGTGGTGTTTGTAGTGGCTGGTGGTGGTGGTGTTGGTGGCATTGGTTGGTTGTGTTTGTGGTGGTTGTTGGTGGTGTCGGTATTGGTGGTGTTTGTAATATATTTTTTAAAATTTATACATACATTAATTGTAATGTAATTTTTCTTTTTTTGTTGTTTGCAGGTAAAATATGTCTCCCAAAAAAAAAGGGAAAGAGTATCAACTTCTGACCATCTAACAAAAAAAGCTACAGTACAGAGGGATCCGGAGGATCTTCCTGAACAATCTCAGTCAGGGAAAAATGAAGCTGAGGAAAGTTATGAAAACGATGTTGAGGGATGTAGAAAAGTCTCTGTAGATGGTGATGAGGAAAATAAAAGTGGGAAGGAGAAAGAAGAAGATAAACAATAAGTGGAGGAAGAAGAAAGTGAGAAAGAAGATGATAATGCATCACTAATGGGGCGTGAATTAATATCGAAATCTCAGCATGAGGCTGTCAAAACTACAAGTATTGATAGGTTTTAAATTGTAATACCGATAGATGGCCTTGCAGAACTAACTGGTGATCTTGAACTTAAATGTCAGTTGGGGAAACCTCTTGACGAATTTAGGAGTATTATGAAGAATGAAAACATAGATGGACTTTTTAAGAAGAGCTACTTTGGACACTTTCTTGAGCTGCCTAAGGTCCATACTTCCCATTTCCAAATAAGCATGGTATATGGTCTTCTCAAGTAAAGAATCAAGTACGTGGGGGATGATAAAAATTCCAAGGAGGGGCGAAAAGTTGGATGAAATCTGGATCAACTACTGTGGCATGTCGGTTTGTTTTGGCTTGAAAGAGTTTTCCATAGTGACGGGATTGATATACGGTCATCCAGAAGAACCTCTCACCAAGGAAACACCATGTAAAAGGTCCAAAGCAATCAGGACAGCAAAACCACCACCATCAAATAGTGGTAAGGCATTGTCCCAGCGACCACCCACCAAAACCAACAAACGCAGGGAAAAAATAGATGGGTTGTTGGACATTGTTGGATGTGGGTGTAAAGACAATAAGTTGATGAAACAACTTAAGGATAAAACCAGACCAAAATAGTATAGGGATCAATTGTTCTTAGTTTGGTTTGCCCATTTCGTTATATTGACAAGAGACGTCAACAAAGTCATAGAAGACGATTTGTTAGAGTTTGCTGAGGATTTTGAGAAATTCAATAATTATCCCTAGGGATATGACAGCTACTACTTGACTGTCAAATATTTACTGACAAAGATATCCCCAAAGACGATCATATTATATGGCTTTCCTTGGTCTTTCATAGTAAATCTAATCAATATTTATTTACTCATCCATTAATTTATATTGAATAATTACTATGACTTTTTTTTTCTTGCCTCCAATTTATATTTTTTAGGCTTGGGCATTTGAAGTCATTCCTCACCTTCGAAAGCAGGTTAAGGATTACCCGGATGAGGCTTCAAATCCAAGGATCCTTAGATGGTTGGCTGCAAAGAGCAACATAAGAATTAAGGAGGCTAATCTTTTTAATTCTCCAGATGATGCAGTACATCTTCTTTCAAGTAAAATCATTTGACTTAAAGAAATATATTGAAGAAGATGTGCCTTCTATTGTGACAGATGGGTCGTCTGTTGTAACAGATTACTCGTTTACTACAACTGGTGCAACTAATGAGTAATCTGTTGTGATAGAGATCCATATTTAGCAACAGATTAACCATATTTTGCTCTAGTTCTCTGAACCCAACTCAACAGATTATCCATCTACTATAAATTATGCAACAGATAGGTAATCTGATGCAATATATTGTTAATTAGTTATGACATACAAATCAGTTGTTGCGGCAGATAGATCATCTATTGCATAAGTTTTGTCCACTGCAACTGGTATAATAGATGGGTAATATATTGTGATAGATGATTCATATTTTGCATCAGATTAACCATTTGTTGCTTTGGTTCTCTGAACCCAACTCAACAAATTACCTATCTACTAAAAATTATGCAACAGATGGGTAATCTGATGCAATATATTGTTAATCTATTGTGACAGACTATCACAACCCGAGTCGGGACCCTAGCCATGATGAGTATCCCAAACCATATAAGCTCGACTGCTCTTTTCTATCTGGTACATCATAAACACCATTCATAACCATAAAGAAAAGATGTGGAACATACACAAAATGGAATCATTGTCACATTCTGAGTTAAGTATATCAATACAAAAGAATATCCATCAACTTCTAAACAATATCTATTTCTATCTGCAAAATCTCCATTACATACGAAATTATCAAACTATCTGAAACTGGGACAAGGCCCCCAGTGGACCAAAACCAAGTAAATAGTAAGTATCTGAAAAAAATAGGCCTTCCGGAATAGAGAAAGCTCACTAACAACACACTTCACTTTTCTCTAAAAAAATCTCTACGTCTTAGCAGGACCTCTAGACTGAGCCTCAAACCCTAAAATATAGGGGGTCAATACAATTGTACTTATACACAGAACAACCTAAAAAAAATATACATTTTAATAACCACATAGGTAAGAGTATTTCATAAATCACACATATCATCTTGAAATAGTTGAAAATACATGGGCATAATCTGAGACTTTCAAAACACATTCCGCAATTCATGACTCTACTCATTACCTTACTTCTGAGCTAGATGGTACACCCTACAACTCTGCTATTCCATGGGCTATATGGAATCCTCCATTGACTCAGCGGCCAAGAACCCAACTCAAGTTTGCCGCAAAAGTTGGAGTCTCTGCCTCTCTACTACGCCACAGGTCCATCGCCAGTGTACAATTTCCCTTTCGGGTATTATAAACCCATGTCGGCAAATCATAATTTCGATCAATAAGTTGTTTGACTCTTGCCTTCGTTGGATAACTATCTAACTTTCTTAAGCCCAATTTTTAGATTCTTTAAACCATATCTTATTTGAAAAGTTCCTTCTTTCTTAATTTCATTTGGGCATATAAACAATAGGGCATCGTCATACCCAGACTTGGAAGACGTGTGACAACATCTCTAATTTCCTTATTTTATTTCAAAAGATGTTTATTGACCACCTAAAAGCTTTACTATTTGAACAAAAGTTCATATTTCAAAATAGTTGAAAAATAAAACCATTCTCAATATTTATTCTACGGTGGTCACCCTTTTTCAATCACTTCAAAACCATTCTAAATAAGAATTATGATAATTATACAACGAGTAAAAACACTCTTTCATTACTTCATAAAAAAAACCATTACAATTCATCTGTAATAATCCATCTACAGATCAAAGCTTTCGACATTTCGTAAATTCAATTCACAATATGTAAATTCAATAAAATTTGTAGTAAAAGAGGAAATCACAAGTCTCATGCTCTCATTAACTTCTCAATCTTGACATCACAAGATCACACGAAAGTATTTCGAGTTGAAAACACTTCATCAGAATCTCCATAATTTCTTTACAACAATATGAAATCCTTGACACATAATCATCAACAATCTTGAAACAAAATTCATTTGTTGATATATATATATATACACTTTAAAACTAATTTAAAAATAGTAAAATCCATGAACATGAGGTTTAGGATAGTCCCACATACCTTAGATTACTTGGGAGGGAGGGTGGAACCCGAATCTTGTTTACGTTCTTGAAATTCTTGACTTCAAAGATGAACTCTTGATCTATGGAGGAGGGACTAGGGTTTTAAGATAATAAGAGTAGCTTTTAATGGTATTTTGCCTAAATACTCTATAATTTTGTGTTATGGCAGGGTTATGACGAGGGAAAAAGACTTATTTACCCTCTCCAAGGCCGGTTATTTAAAATAATTCGCGAATTGGGGACCGACGTGATGCGTCGAGATCGCTTTGGTCCACTGTTTCATCGATGCTATTATCGACACGACACGTCGACTTCACATTGTTCCACTTCTTCACCAATGAGATAATTATTGTGGTGCGTCAACTTCATGTTGGTTCACTGCTTCACCAATATGATAATCGATGCGGCGCACCGACTTTGCGTCGGGCCACTGTTTCCAACATCCAAACACATCCCTAACATTGTCCGAAAAATCTAAAACATTACCGAGATATACCCCATACTCCCCCGAACATGAATCAACTTAAAAATCCATATCTCAAGGTTGGAAAAATCGATTTAGAGGTCATACAAGTTTAGGAGCTTAAAATATGACTAAGTCCTTTTGACTTTTAGGAAATTTTCAAGTGATTGTGACTTTAAGCATGCTATGACGTGAGGTATTAAATCAAAGATACCATGGGGTGTTATATTATACCCCCCTTGGGATCTTCATCCCCGAATAATGGTTCGGGACACAAATGAGCACAATTTTAAGCATACTAGGGAAAAGATAAAGAGAACAGGTTATAACTCATACCATTTAGGTCGTCATCAATAGTCTCAAAGAGAGTTGGGTATCTGATCCGCATATCATCTGTTAATTCTCAAGTAGCTTCCTCAACTTTTTTATTCCTCCACAACACCTTAATCGAAGCTATTTCCCTAGTCCATAACTTTTGAACTTGGTGGTCTAAGATAGTAATAGGTTCTTCTTTATACGATAAGGAGTCGGTTACTTTGATATCTTCAACAGGCAACACAAGGGAATGATCTCCAATGCACTTTTTCAACATAGACACAAGGAATACTGGGTGAACGAAAGCCAGACTTGCAGGCAATTTTGACTCATAAGCAACCCCACCTATCCTTCTCACAATTTGATATAGTCCTACAAAGTGAGGACTCATATTCTCTTTCTTCCCAAATCGCATGACTCCCTTCATATGGGTGACTTTTAAAAACACCTAATCTTCAACCTCAAATTCTAGCTCCCTTCTCCTAACATCGACGTAGGATTTTTGGCGACTTTGAGCTATCTTAAGTCGTTCTCTAATGATTTTCACCTTCTCCATTGCCTGAAGAACAAGATCAGGCCCAAACAAATGCATATCACCCACTTTATACCACCCAATCGGTGATCTACATCTCCTTCCATAGAGTACATCAAAAGGAGACATCTTAATGCTGACATGGTAGCTATTATTGTAGGCGTACTCCACCAATGGAAAATGATCTAACCAACTAACTTTGAAGTTAATTACACAAGCTGTCAACATATTCTCTAGGGTCTGAATGGTGCATTCCGCTTGTCCATCGATCTGAGGGTGGAATACAGTACTAAGATTTTCTTAGGTACCTAAATCCCTCTGAAAAGATCGCCAAAACTGTGAAGTGAATTGCGTACCTCAATCAGATATAATGGACACAGGTGCTCCATGTCAACAAACTATTTGTTCGATATACAGCTTGGCATAATAGTCTCCCGAATAGTTAGTCCTCGCAGGCAGAAAGTGAGCTGACTTGGTCAGCCGGTCCACGATTACCCAAATGGAATCATGTTGGTTTTGGGACCTCAGAAGTCCCATGATGAATTCCATATTGATCATCTCCCATTTCCACATAGGCAAAGTTATCTCTTGGGAAGTACCACCGGGACTCAAATGTTCCACTTTAACTTGTTGGCAATTCAAACACTTGGAAACAAAATCAGCAACATCACATTTTATATTATTCCACTAATATATAGCTTTAAGATCATGGTACATTTTAGTAGAACCTGGGTGAACAACATACCTCAAAGTGTTAGCCTCATCAAGGATCCTCTCTCACAAACCATCAATATTTGGTACACATAGTCTGCCTTGGTACCTCAAAATACCATCACCGCCAATTTTAAGAGCCATCATTTTCTGTTGACCCACATCTTTCTTAATCTGCACCAAGATGAGACCCTCGACGTTTCTCCTTAACTTCCTCACATAAGGAAGACTTAGCTATTTCATGCACAACTACTCTGCCATCTTCGAAATCCAAAAGTCGTACCCCTAGATTTGTAAGCCAATGAATATCTTTCACCATCTCCCTCTTTTCTTCCTCAACATGAGAAATACTACCCATAGATATTCTGCTGAGGGCGTTGGCCACCACATTCTCCTTACTCGGATAATAGTGTAGGCTCATTCCATAATCCTTCAACAGTTCCAACCACCGCCTTTGCCTATGATTCAACTCTTTCTGCAAGAAAACATACTACAATCTTTTGTGGTCAGTAAATATGTCAACATGTACCCTATAAAGATAATTCCTCCATATTTTAAGTGCAAATACCACAACCGCTATCTCCAAGTCGTGAGTGGGGGAATTTAGCTCGTGCACCTTCAACATCCTAGATGCATAAGCTACCACCTTGCCATGCTATATAAGTACACATCTAAGTCACACTCGGGACGTATCACAGTATACAACAACACCCTCTGTATCCTACGGAAGAGTTAAAAACAGGTGCGGTAGTCAACTTGTCTTTCAACTTCTCAAAACTATTCTCACAAGAGTCAGACCACACAAATGTTACCTTTTCTGTGTAAACCTAGTAAGTGGAGCGTCTATGGAAGAAAAACTCTCTACGAATCTTCTGTAATACCCCGCCAAACCCAAGAAGCTCCGAATGTCGGTTGGAGTCGTGGGCCTGGGCCATTTTCTCACTGCCTCAATCTTTTGGGGATCAACCTTAATTCCTTCACTAGACACAATATGCCCCAAGAAAGCAATAACATTAAGCCAGAATTCATACTTGGAAAATTTTGCATACAATCTATGATCTTTGAGGGTCTGAAGGATGATTCGGAGGTAACTGGCATGATCCTCCTCACTCTTAGAGTAAATCAAAATGGCATCAATGAAGACTATGACAAATAGGTCTAGAAAATGGCGGAACACCCTATTCATTAGGTTCATGAAGGCTACAGGGATGTTAGTCAATCCGAAGGACATGACTAAGAATTCATAATGGCCATATCGGGTTCGGAAAGCTATTTTGGGAATATCTTTCTTTCTAATCTTCAATTGATGATACCCCGAACAAAGGTCTATCTTTAAAAAACACCTAGCACCCTAAAATTGGTCAAAAAAATTATCAATTCTAGGAAGAGGGTATTTGTTCTTAACAGTGACCTTGTTCAGCTGACGGTAGTCTATATACATACGAAGGGAACCATTTTTCTTATGCATGAAGAGTACAGGTACACCCCGGGGAGAAATACTAGGTCAGATAAAGCCTTTGTCAAGCAAATCTTTTAACTATTCTTTTAATTCTTTCAACTCTGCTAGAGCCATGCTGTATGGCAGAATAGAAATAGGATGAGTGTCCGGTAATAAGTCAATGCCAAAATCTATCTCCCTATCAGGTGGTATTCCTAGGAGATCATCGAGAAAGATTTTCGGGAATACATTTACTACAGGAACAGACTATAGAGGAGGACTCCGGGAATTCATTTACTATAAAAACAAACTAGAGAGGAGGACTCTCAGCACTGGAATCCTTGACCCGAATAAGAAGATACAAACAACCCTTAGATATAAGTTTGCGGGCTTTGAGATAAGAGATGAATTTCCCTTTTGGTGCTAAATAATACGCCTCCCATTCTATCACAAGTTTATTTAGAAAAGAGAAAGTAACATTTTGGGTTTTACAGTCTAGGATGGTGCAGCATGAGTAGAGCCAATCCATTCCCAAGATTGCATCAAAATCAATTATGTCAAGCTCTATAAGATCTACCACACTATCATGGTCACAAACAGTCACTATATAATTTTTATACACCCTCCTAGCTACCATAAAGTCACCAACAGGAGTAGATATGAAAAAAGATTCAAAATAACTTCAGGCTCAAACCCAAAACTAACCGCCACATACGGGGTCATATAAGACAAGGTAGACCCTGGGTCAAGCAACACATACGCATTACGGGAAAAGATTTATAACATACCCATGACTACATCTGGGGAAACCTCTATATCCTGATGGTTGGACAAGGCATACAACCGATTGCGACCACTTCCAGTAGCTGAAGTAGCACCCTTAAAAGGAGGAACGGTGGAATTTGCCTGAGACCTGGCGCCTCCAAGGTTTTCTTTCGCTGCGGGACATTCCCTTTTTATATTGTCTGGCTGGCCACAGGCATAGTAAATAAGAGTACTGAACTGACATAATCCAGGATGATCCTTCCCATATTTTCCACAACGTGGGTAAGGCCGAGGAGAATGAGATAAACTTTCCTGAGACTGAGTTCCTTGCATTTTTTATCCATGGTTAGGCTGAAAATTCTAAAACTGCCGATCAACTGGAGATTTAGGAACTGGAGCGCTGGATGATGACTGGGCATGACTCCAAAACTTTTTCTTTGGCCACCTATTACCTTAATACCATCTTGGTACTGACTATAGTTCTGGTCTGCTGGCCTGGCCCTCTTGCCTGTCTATCTTTCTCTCTTGCTTCAACAACCCTCTTTTTCTAATCCTCAACCTGATGTATATGAATGGACAAACTGGAGAAGTCCATATCTCTATTCAACATCGCCCCTTTGCACTCCAACACCAAGTTATTTAAAAGACCAGATGCAAACTTCCTCATATGGGCCCTTATGTTTCCCTCTAATTCAAGAGCATAATGGGATAGTTGATTAAATTACAGGGTGTACTCCTTGATGCTCATATTCCCCTGCTTCAAATTCATGAACTCTTCAGCCTTGGACTCCCTCAACTCCTGGAGAAGAATCGGTCCAGGAAAATTTCTACAAATTCGCCCCCATACAGAAGGCTCGGTATTTTCACCTCTCAAATCTTTCCACTCATTGTACCACTGATTTTCTACCTCCTTAAGTTGATAAGTCGCTAGTTCAACCCCTTCCACTTCATCCACATACATCACTCAAAAAAATTTCTCCATCTTGTCTACAAAATCTTGTGGATCCTCCTCCACCTTTGTACCAATACACTTAGGTGGGTTCTACCTCATAAACTGACCTAACCATGTAGTCTCAGATACACCATATATAGACCCAACATCCTCTAACCGTCGGGTCTATAAAACCACCAACTATGAAATCATATGCATCGACTATCAGAACTTAGCATTTGATATCTTTCTCTAGAGAGGTTGGGTGTGATTAGTCCCAGACCGAGGAGCCCTAGGTGCCCTAGATGGGATGGTCTAAATGGAAGGGACCCCCAAAGCAACAATAAATTTAGGAGTGTGGTCCCTATTACGTTTCTTCATCCCATAGGTAGGACGAACGTCTTCAATTTGCACATTCTAATCATTGGAGCGACGTGGAGGCATGATTGTTTTTCTAAACTACAAGAGACCACTAATTAGGGAACATTTCAGACTCTACACTACGAACTAAATCACAAAGAAGGGAGACATTCCAAGACGCCTAGCAGCCTCTTATTTATAAGTGTGGCGCGCTACATACCCATAAATAAGACTCTACCTGACGCAATTTTGCAGATACCCTGGGACCATGAATCGAGCTCTGATACATGGTTTGGCATAACCCGAGTCAGGACCCTAGCCATAATGAGCATCCCAAACCATATAGGCCCAGACGCTCCTTTCTATCTTGTACATCATGAACACCATTCATAACCATAAAAGAAAAATACGAAGCATAAACAAAATAGAATTATGGTCATATTCTGAGTTAAGTATATCAATATGAAAGAATATTCATCAAATTCTAAACAACATCTATTTTCGTCTGTGAAATTTTTATTACATACGAAATTATCAAACTATCTGAAAATGGGACAAGACCCCCAATGGACCAAAACCAAGTAAATAACAAGTATCTGAAAAGAAATAAGCCTTTCAAAATAGAGAAGGCTCACCAACTGCACATTTCACTTTTGTCTGGAAAAAAACTCTACGGCTTAGCAGGACCTCTAGACTGAGCCTCAGATCCTGAAATATAGGGTGTCAATACAATAATACTGGTACGCAAAACAACCCAAAAACAAAATATACATTTTTATAATAACATAGGTAAGAGTATTTCATAAATCACACATATCATCTTGAAATAGTTGAAAACACACGGGCTAATCTGAGACTTTCAAAATATATTTCGCAATTCATGACTCTACTATTTAACTTACTTCTGAGCTAGATGGTACACAATATGTAAATTCAATGAAATTTGTAGTAAAAGAGAAAATCACAAGTATCATGCTCTCATTAACTTCTCAATGTTGACATCACAAGATCACACAAAAGTATTTTGAGTTGAAAACACTACATCAAAATCTCCACAATTTCTTTACAACAATATGAAATCCTTGACGCATAATCATCAACAATCTTAAAATAAAATTCGTTTGTAGATATATATATATATATATACTTTAAAACTAATTTAAAAATAGTAAAATCCATGCCCATGAGGTGTAGGATAGTCCCACGTACCTTATATTACTTGGGAGGGAGAGTGGAACTCAAATCTTGTTTACGTTCTTGAAATTCTTGACTTCAAAGATGAACTCTTGATCTATGGGGGAGGGGCTAGGGGTTTCTTTTGATATAATAAGAGTAGTTTTTGATGATATGTTCCCTAAACACTCTTTAATTTCATGTTATGGAAGGATTATAACGAAGGAAAAAAACTAATTTGCCCTCCCCAAGGCCGATTATTTAAAAGAATTTGCAAACTAGGCACCGACGAGTTACCCGACGTGATGCGTTGAGATCACGTCGGTCCATTTTTTATCAATGCTATTATCAATATGGCGTGTCGACTTTGCGTTGGTTCACTACTTCACCAATTCAATAATCAATGTGGCGCGTTGACTTCATGTTAGGTCACTATTTCTAACATCGAAACACATCCCTAACATTGTCCAAAAAATCTAAAACTTTATTGAGATATCCCCCTTACTCCCCCGAACATGTATTAACTTAAAAATCCATATCTCAAGGTTAGAAAAATCGTTTTAGAGGTCACACAAGTTAGGAGCTTAAAATATGACTAAGTCCTTTTGAACTTTAGGGAATTTTCAGGTGATTATCCCCTTAAGAATGCTATGACATAAGGTATTAAATAAAGGATACCATAGGGTGTTACATAGACAGATCAGCTGTTGCGACAGAAAGATCATCCATTGCATAAGTTGTCTGTGTTAACATGTAACCCATCTGACTGCAAATTATTATACGATTTAAATATATCTGTCTTTTTTTCTAGGTTGTATATCCATGGATCGTGCCTACTGAGCAGGATTTGGGGTTGACTTATTTTATTACTCTGGGTCTTATTGATACAATAGCAGACCCAATGGTGGAGTTAATAAAGAAGGAATTGACTGGAGAAACACCCATAAGAAGATCAGTTAGCCAAGGTCAGCCTAATGTTGAGGCTGTTCATGACCAACTTACTGCAATAGATCCGAGTGCTTTTTCTTGGTGTGTTGATGGTGGAGTTATTGATGTTGGTGGTAGGCATGTTGATGCTGCTGCCAGTCATAATGTTGAGCATGTTGATGCTCAAGAAAAAATAAATATGTTTGAAAACACCCCTTTAACAGGTCCCTTTCACCCTTGCACCAGTCCCTCTCACCCCTCTTAACCCTTATGTTCTCGTTGCAAATACAAAGAGTGCAAGGATAGCCAGGATAAACTCTTTGAAAAAGTAGAGGCTATAGCTAAAGCTATTGAGGAATTGAAATCCAAGAAAGGTGTTATACTATCCATGAAGGTGAGGGAGTCATACACTCCTACAATGGAAGTTGGGAAGAAGAAAAGAGCAATTAGCCAAGTCCTCTCCAGTTGAAAATCCAAAAAAAGTACAACTCCTTCCTCTCCAAAAGTTGTTGAAGTTCAAGGGACATTCAATAAGGTGGACATAAACACGAAACTTAGAGCCAAAGAGAAGAGGGATCTACGACGGGCCTAGAATGTTAAGCAAGGCCTACAAGATCACCCCATCCATACCTTTTCTGCCCAAGACATCAAAAGTATGACAGATATGCGTACGTATTATGTGGATAGGGTAAGTTTACTTTTCCTAACCTAGCCTTCTAATTTATACCATGAAGAAGAAACTATGCAATAGATGTTTCATCTGTTGTAACATATGTGTATTCTGGTGCAACTTATGGTAGTTCTGTTGCAATATATTACCCATCTCTTGCATAAGTTGCGTTAGAAGGGTAATCAATGAACAAATTCAGAGAACCCTCTACAACAGATAGACCATCTATTGCATTTTTCCACTATGTTTCCTTGTTTACAATTACTAACCTATTTAAAAATTAACTTCTTATATCACAGTATGTTGAAGAAATTCTCTGCCTCATGAGGGGAAGGAAATTAGCATACCTAGAAGCTTATGATGTTGCCTATGGGATAATGAAACTCACCTTATACTAGAATCTCAAGGATAGGGATGATGATCTCAATAAGCTAGCATCAACTCCCGATGGTGAGGGATTTGGTTCATTACTTTCTGGGTTCCAATAGGATAAAGAAATTATAAAATATGTTAGAGGGGAAAGGCCTAATCCACATGGCAAGAGTTCGACCAAGGCAAAGAGGATTCTTAGAGTCATGAACATGGATGACATACATTATCGGGTTGTTGAGATACTACTCGAGAAGGGAAAGATTAAGGTTTATGACTGCAACTTACCTTCTTTGGATAAGGTTGATTTTTTTAACCACATCTAGCCAATGTTGGAGTTGTTCCCCATTTTGTTGAGGAAGAGTAAACTTATGGATTGTTTTCCAAAGAAAGTGTTGATGAAGCAACCATGGGATTTTGAAGGCCGAAATAAGTACATGAACCTTCCAAAAATTGAAATTGTTGACGCGTGTAGGTCACACGCTCTTGCACACATCAAATGTTTGCTGACCAGCACAGAAATGGTTGAGCCAACGACCTTTCTGTACCACAACATTTTGGCAAACATACAAGAGGTCTGGGTTTATGGGTTACTAACTGGATGCTTCGATCCTGTGTATAAAGAAGAGCCAGTGAAATAACAATTTTCTTATTTCAAGTCACTTCACTTTACATACTTTACATACATGTAATGGCAATTTTTTTTTTCTGCTGAAAGTTGAATTTTTTACAATGCAACAGATTGTCCATCTGTTATAAAATATATTCTATCAGTTCTGACAAATAGTTTATCTGTTGCAATATGTTGGTTATCTGTTGCATTATGTCGATGTTTCTATCTAAGTCTTATCTGTTACAACAGTGGAAAGTCCTGTTTGATAATTTCCAACAGATGACCTACATATTGCAACATATGTTTAAATCTCTTTGATATTTTCCAATAATTACGCTTCAATATTCATGTGCTCAACAACACCAAATAGTAGCAAATATAAATACACCACCATAAAAATTTCAGTAATTAGGCTTGAATATCCATATACCCAATAACACCCAACTAGTAGCAATAATGCTAACAATGTAGTATCTCCTTGCTCCATTCTATTTCTCTTCAAAAGCCTTAACTTTCTTCAACAAACCCCAGATTACATGATTTGCTTATGAAGGGTGTCGTTCTTCTTACTAATCAAAGTAATTGCATCCACCCAACTTCTACAAAAATAAGACCACAATTACAAAATAATTACAAGTCAATAATTAATCAACTGATTAAATAGAAAAATATTATCTTTGAAATCTTACAAGTAAAAAACCTACGACCTGGATTTTGTTGAGTCCAAGAAATCTTCAATAGAGCTTCATGACCACACTTACAATATCAAAAATCTTTATCACAAAAAATAATGAAAGATGAGCTCGACATTGTCAAGCTCAGTTGGAAAAAACAAAAAAAATATGCAGAAAAAACAAATACAAATAATTTAAAGAATTTGGATAGAGAAAAAAATAAAGAAGAAGAAGAAGATTTGGGATTTTAGGGTTGAATTTTAGGAAGAAGATAAATATATAATACATTGAGGAAAATAACCGTTGGGGGGGCAAAACAGATGCCAAGTCAGCAAAAATGGAGTCCAATGAGCCTTGGCTGCGTGAATTATACGCGAGCTGCCATTAGGGCAAAAAGTGTCAAACTAACACATTTGATGCCTATTTTATTTTAGGTGTTTAAAATGAACATTGTCTACTTGGTGCCTATTTTATTTTAGGTGTTTAAAATGAACATTGTCTATCGGTTCTGTCTTTTTATTTTAAGTCACTTTACTTTACATGTAATGGAAACTTTTTATGTCTAATGAAAGTTAAATTTTTATAATACAACAGATTGTCCATCTTTTGTAACATATATTATACCTGTTCTGAAAGATAGTTTATCTGTTGTAATAAGTTGGTCATCTGTTGCATTATGTCAGTGTTTCTATCTAAGTCTATTTGTTGCAATAGTGAGAAGACTTGTTTGATAATTTCCAATAGATTACCTACCTGTTGCAACATATGTATAAATTTGTTTGATATTTTCCAACTGATATGTCGTCTGTTGCAACAGATACCATATTTGTTGCAATATTTAAATCTAATATTTTATTTTAATTAATAAGTTCAAATCTAACGATAAAATAAAATTCATAGATAAAATAAATTGAAGCCTTCAGAAATTACATGAAATAAATCAACAAATAAATAAAATATAAAAAAATTATTATGGGTCGAACCTCAACAAATAAATCAATAATTTAAGTTTTGATGCCAATAATTCCTAAGGAGGGGTGAGGCTATTACTTTTACAGACTTAAGCTATAAAGATCTACTCAATATAGAAAAGTTGTTCTTCATCCGGTGCTATGGAATTTGTCTTTGATCATCGTTGATCTTTAGTGTCGCTTGCGTACAGTTTCTGCGCTTTCTATTCTCCGTATTTCCATAAAAAAGTAGCATATTGTCAATATTTTTCAGTAGTAGCTTCTACAGTGACATCCACCTGAAAAGGCAGAATTGGTCAATGCTAATCACGGAGATAAAAAAAAACAAAAAAAGATAACGCATCTATTATACCAAATCAAATGGGTCTTTCTCTTGTTTTAAATTATTCCAAAGAAACTATATTTCTGTTACAACAGATGAATCAACTATTGGGACAAATTATAACATGAGGAAGACTTGTATGATAATTTCTAACAGATGAATCATCTGTTGCATCATATGACTCATCTATTTAGAAAAACTAAAACGGTACGAAGTCTTGATTTAATTTGTCCCAACAGATGACCCATCCATTGTAGTAGATAGGTCATATGTTGGTACAAATAAAAGTAGTTCATAGAGCTGTTTGATTTCCTAAAATAGACTAGTCAACTGTTACAACAGATATATATATTTGTTTGATAATTTTCAGCAGATGTGTCATCAGTTGAAATAGAGATGTGTCTATTTGTTGGTTGGAACATACGATATATATTCACCTTCTTCACCTCGTTCTTCTCTTTTTTTTCCATTGTACATTGCTCAATAGTGCAACACACAGATAAAGGAGTTGCAATTTTGCTTTTTTGGATGCTTGATAATAATTTAAAAATTACTTTTCTTGTCCTCTTAGCCTTAATCTCTAATGGAGTGGATGGATATAAAATTATCTTTGACGGAATGACACCCCTCTTAGATGTCAATTCCTTTACAAAAGTTGTTAATGTATTAATAGCATTAATCACCATGCAGAACATACGCTAGAAGAGGCAAAATTTGTATAACCAGTATGATCATGCTCATAATGGTTTGTTTTAGAAACTATAAGAGGAACATCATTATCACCAACAGCAGCACCACTACCACCACCAACAGCTCCATCACCACTAAGACCATCAGCCATAACAAGCTCACCCTCCAAAATTATTTTTGTTGTGATGGTTGTTGCTCCAAACAATTCTATTTTTATTCTGTCAATGACCTTAGGGTCTGATAAAGTTTGCACAAATCATAAAGTAAGAAAATATGGCATATTCAACTCTCGATTGATCGAAACAAACGACGGGTGCACAATCTAACATAAATTATTATATATATTTGAATGATGATTATATCATTCAAAAAAATATTAATTAAAACAAAAACTTAATTATCATTATACTTATTGCATCCTTCGCGGGGTTGAAGAGAGCAAGAAATTTATCATTTTTATCAGTTTTGGACGACAACCACCTCAAGATTCTTGGACAAGAAACTTCTTTTTGGTAGTTCACTGATTGTTTCAAATAAGGAATGTCTTCAAATGCCCAAGCCTATAAAATAATGTCAATAAATGAAAACTATTATTTAATTAAAAAATGAATCATATCATAATTAAAGAAACATTTACCATGAATGCCTATGGAAAGCCATATAAGTTGACTGTCTTTGGCTTTTAATGGAGTCAACAAATATTTGACAGTCATTTTGAAGCTTTCATACCCCCAAGGATAGTTGTTAAATGCCTTAAGATCATCGGAGAGCTTTATTAAACCAACGCTTATGTTGTTGTTAATGTATCTCACCCAAAGAATATTATGTAAAAACCAAACCAAGCACAATGATTTCTTATGCTTTGTTGAAATTCTTTTATCTTTCAACTCTTCTATCAAATTTTTGTTTTTGAAGCTTGGACCAACAATGGACACCAGGTCATTACAATTACTCGACTCGTCTTTGTCTTTTTGGGGTGTACGGGGTGCTTTTTGGGATTAGAATAGGTATAATTTGAGAAGGAGAAGGAGGATAACATTTTAGTCCAGTAACTCTGGAAAACTTCTTCCAACCAAAACAAAAAAGCATGGAACAGTAATTTATCCATACATCATCCATCTTATCTTTGATTTCATACATAAACCTACGTTTGAGAAGATCATATACCATTTTTATTTGGAAATGAGCATTTTTATCCTGCAGCAAATCAAGATATTACCCAAAGCAGTTGTCCTTGAAATAAGCATCCAATTTTTGTTCTCGAAGTATTTTTCTAAAGGCGTCGAAAGATTTTCCCATGGATGAATTAACCATGAAATTACCCATTAAATCTGTGGCACCATCGCACTGCATTCTCATAGGATAACGAAAATTGTTGAAGGTTTTGACCGACTCTTTGATAGAAGGGCTATTAGCATTCGGATTATCTCCTTTGAAACATTCCTCTTTCCTATTGATAACGCTCAACTTACACCTCAAATAAGTGCAAGGCAGTCGTCGTCAATATATTTACCCAACTTTAGAGTCGGGGTCGAATCCACAAGGAACAATGTGACTGGCGATCAAACTAATTTAAAACTACAGCTACAAGTTGAATTTAAACAAAAAATAGAAAAAGATAAAATTTGGGGGTTTAAAATGGTTAAACAAAAGTTGATAAACACTTCGATTTAATAATGTTATGGGACACTAGAGTTATGGTTACCAAGATGCTTACATAGGTTGGGTTGTAAATCACTTTAGAGTTCCAATTGACACTTCAATTGCAAGAAGAGTTGAATCCTATTATTTACCCATTCGTCTCTCGACCTCAGTAGGTAGTGTATCTGTTAATTCTCTCGAACTTAAAAGATGTATTTGCTATTCAACTATGTTCTCATGTAGGCAAATTCGGTTAAGGCATTTGCCATTAAACTAAAGATTAAAATATTTTGAGTCCATGTAAACTCTTTATTTTCCCACATACACTTTCCTCTCGGACAAGTGATGTTCTTGGGCTCACCTTTCAAGTTGCAACTAAGAGAGATCATTACATTGCTCGACAAGAACTTTCCTCTCGGACAAGTGATTGTTTCATTGAAGTAACCTAACAAACACTTTTCTCTCAGAAAAGTGATGTTTGTAGTGCTGACAGTATTAAGTTGCAGCCAAGAAAGATCATTAAAATAAAGAAGGGTTTATACAACATCAATTTCTTATGGACATACATTAGATTCAAAACCCAAATTAGTATTCACATCAAGGTTCCCATAACTCAAGTAAAGAAAATTAGCTATTCATGATACAAAGATCAACAATATGTATTGAATTCATAATCAAGAATAAGTAATAAATCATACCCACAATCAATCTTCAAATGGAAGATGTTTACAAGAATGTTAGGAACCCTCAATGAGAGGTTTCTCTCTTTTTCCGCCCCCAGTAAAATTGTTCAGATAGATGAATTATGAATGAATCAAAAACCCTAAAAGATGTTATTTATACTAAAGCCTAATTAAGGAAATAAAATAACAAAATTAATAAAATTGTTCGAAATAGGTGATGCCCAGGCTGACGCCGCATCAAGAAGTTGACCCCTATCACAGATGGCGTCAGAGAGGCTTCAGTTGCCTTCAGGTTCTGTCTTAGGCTTACGATGTGGTTGACACCGTGTCAGGGATCTGATGGCGTATCACCAACGTCGTCAGATATATTTTTCCCATGCTAACTTTCAGCTTAAGGCTGACGCCATTTTTGACGCCTTATCACGACTTTGACGCCATGTCACCGGCATCGTCAGAATTGCTCCTCAAACTGCAACTCCCTGGTTAAGGCTGACTCCAATGCTGATAGTCTATCACGAGGTTGACAACTTATCACGGAGTTTGTCATCCATGTTTTCTTCTATTTTGCTCAGATTTTCAACTCTTTTGCTCCATTATTGTTTATTCTCATTTCTTCAGCCTTTTTCTGCAATATCATGAGCAAACACATCAAAACAACAAGAGTTGCTTCAGAATTCACAATTATTTTGAGCTAAAAAGCATTAAATGTGTTAGCTTTTGCTCACACATCAACACCCTCAACTTAAAACAATTGCTTGTCCTCAAGCAACTACATAACACCATACTACGATGCTTAACCAAAAGACACATAAGATACCTATCACAGTTAATTATCAAGTTTAGCTCAAAACTCATGCCACTCTCCACGTTCAATTACTTATAAATATAATTGTTCATATCCATGAAGATTAATAATGTGACCTAAAGGAATCAAGATATGGCATCAATTCAGCAACAATAACCATGTTATGTACAAGTTACACTACCCAAACAAGTAAACAACTAGCAATGCAACCGATGTTTCCTTACAACAAAGAAGTCCCTCCTCACTCATATATGAACTCAAGCATGTCAATGCGGGGAAGGTCAAGAGGCACTTACCTCAGAAAGAAAGTCCAATCAATGCATGTCAAATACCATATGCTTGCCCTTATTTTCATTACTAAGGTGTCCAGACAGATAAGTTATGATCACTATAGGTATTTTCTTTGGCTTGTAATGTAGGCTAAGGGCTGGTATGATATTCAATGGAATTTAGAGTGACTAAGCCTCCTTGGCACTACCTTAACTTTTGGGGTTCACTTATTAACGTTTTTCTTCTTTTTCTTCTTTTCTTGATCACACATTATTCAGGATGGATGTGGATTTTCTTTTTCATTCTTTTTATTTTATTCTTCTTCCACACCACCTATCTTTTTATTCTTTTTCACTTATTATTTTCTTTTTATTCTACCTTTCTTCATACCCAGTTTACATCACGCACCCCTATGATAACTACCCTCAACTTAGGTTGTTTACCTAAGTCAAGGTGCACAGTGTCCAAGGAGGACCAGGGCCAAAATAGGTTCATTATGATCTAAACGGTAATTTGATAGGTGTCATAGAAAGAAATGGTTAATTCAGGCTCAAAATAGGGATCAAGAGATATCATGCATACATGGAAGGTTATTTAGGCAAAAAAGTGACTTAAAAATCAAAACGGCCTATGATCCTTTCCTAACCCCTATCTTTCAACCAAGGTAAGACTAATCGGGCAAGTTCTAGATTCAACACACACAGGAAATTGAGTAAGACCTCACACACACATGGCACAATGGTACATCACAAGCTAATACTCATTAGGTTCATGCAACTGTTAGCAGTGATTATCATGTTCCTAGTACTAATGCCATAAAAAGATTCATAGTAGCCACATATAAATGCATATCACATAGTTATAAAACAGACCAACGGAGAGGTGTTTATCAGTATTAAAAATCAACAAAAAATATGTCAATTGCTCTAGATACTTATTTTTCTCCAGTTAACCGCAACACATCACAAAACAAACATAATACGCCTAAACATGCCGGCTATACTAGAAACAAGACTCCAGGGAAAAGAGGCACGACAACAAAAATCCTAGGAAGACATCAATACCCACAAGTAGCCCCACCCTCAACTTAATATCATGCATTGCTCCCAACACGTCAAATCAAAACAAGAGAGTTAGAAACATACCTGTGGAACCATGGGTGCGAAGATCTGATGTCAATCACATAATACAAATACAAACAATAAAATACTTTGGGTTTCCTCCCAAGAATCGCCTAGTTTAACATCACGGCATGACACAACTCGGCTTTTTCCTCCACCTTGAGGATATGAATTTCACCCCCAACTTAGAGTCCATCTTCTTGCCTTGCTTATAGGGAGGTGGTACGAAGATTAAGAAGCCGAGTAATGAATGATACATGGTAAACAACTCTACCTTAAAGTGATGTGTGTTTTTATGTTGTTTATCAAGTGTAAATTATAGAATATAGGATTCGTGTTCCTCATCTTCACAGTCTTCCACTAGTTTAGATGATTCCACAGAAAAGATATCATCTAAACATAATATGGAAAATTGCTTCGAGTGTGGCCCAACAAATCCTACGTCAAAATTTACACTATCCTCTACACACCCACTTTTATTCATCTTCTCAACATTTTCACTTTGAATTGGGCTAGAGTCTTCATAGAGATTGGCTTGTTTTCTTCTTTTGCCTCTAGCACCATTTTCTCAATCTTGGCATCATCCCTCATGGTTGGTTCGGTTGGTTGGGAAATCTCCAAGGTCTGCTCAACATCAAGCACAACATCGATATAGGGTTCTTACTCTTCATCTTCAAACTCATCATATATGTTAAATGATTCCACAGACAATATATCATCTAACCACAATGTAGAAAAAGATTTTAGATGATTGAACTCGATATCCATCTCTTCTATCCTTTCTCTTCCCTCATTAAATTACCTAATGTCTTGACGTATGTCACATATGGTATCATTCGTTGTGTCTGTACGATCCAACATTAGTTGAAGCATAGCTTCAATGTCACTCTTTCCAGTGCTTCGTTCTTCTTGTGCTTGACTATAAGACCTGTCATACTCATAAGAAGAACTAGAACTTGGGATAGCGCAATATGGGGAGGGGGCATTTGGGAAATCACTCCAATGTCCATCTTGACCACCATATAAAGAACAATTATACTCTCGGTAAGATAGAGATGGTGTACACATCTCTCTCCAGAGAACATATCTACAATTTTGCCAAAAGTGGGGTCCATCATAATATGGACATGGATGATCCAGATAAGATTTCCAACCATCAAACTTAGACTCATTCCATGATGCCATAGTAAGAAATAAACAAAAATAAATAAAATCTACCTAACACAAGAAAAAAAGGAAATCACAAATATTTATTTATAAGTTTGAATTCAAGCAAGTAAGCTAAAATTCCAAACTAACTCAATACGCCAAATTGTTCCCCAGCAACGACGCCATATTTGATAACGCTCAACTTACAACTCGAAAAAATGCAAGGCGGTCATCGTCAATATATTTACCCAACTTCGGAGTCGGGGTCGAATCCATGAGGAACAATGTGACTGGCGATCAAACTAATTTGAAACTACAGCTACAAATTGAATTTAAACAAATGATAGAAAAAGATAAAATTTGGGGGTTTTAAATAGTTAAACAAAAGTTGATAAACACTTCAATTTAACAATGTTATGAGACACTAGAGTTCTGGTTACCAAGATGCTTACATAGGTTGTGTTGCAAATCACTTTAGAGTTCTAATTGACACTTCAATTGTAAGAAGAGTTGAATCCTATTATTTACCCATTCGTCTCTCGACCTCAGTAGGTAGTGTATCCGTTAGTTCTCTTGAACTTAGAGGATGTGTTTGCTATTCAACTATGTTCTCATGTAGGAAAATCCAGTTAAGGCATTTGCCATTAAACTAAAGATTAAAATCTTTCGAGTCCATGTAAACTCTTTCTTTTTCAACATACACTTTCCTCTCGGACAAGTGATGTTCTTGGGCTCACCTTTCCAGTTGTAACTAAGAGAGATCGTTACATTGATCGACAAGCACTTTCCTCTCGGACAAGTGATTAGACAAGTGATGTTTGTAGTGCTGACTCTATTAAGTTGCAGCCAAGAAAGATCCTTAAAATAAAGAAGGGTTTATACAACATCAATTTCTTATGGACATACATTAGATTCACAACCCAAATTAGTATTCACATCAAGGTTCCCATAACTCAAGTAATGAAAATTAGCTATTCACGATACAAAGATCAATAATATGTATTGAATTCATAATCAAGAATATGTAATAAATCATACCCACAATCAATCTTCAAATGGAAGATGTTTATAAGAATGTTAGGAACCCTCAATGAGATGTTTCTCTCCTTTTTTGCCCCCAGTAAAATTGTTCAGATAGATGAATTATGAATGAATCAAAAACTCTAAAAGATGCTATTTATACTAAAGCCTAATTAAGGAAATAAAATAACAAAATTAATAAAATTATTCGAAATAGGTGACGCCCAGGCTGATGCCACGGATGGCGTCAGAGAGGCTTCAGTTGCCTTCAGGTTCTATCTTAGGCTGGCGAAGTGGTTGATGCCGCATCAGGAATCTGACGGCATATGACCAACATCGTCATATATCTTCTTCCCATGCTAACTTTCTACTTAAGGCTGGCACCATTCTTGACGCCTTATCACGACTTTAACGCCACATCACCGGCGTCGTCAGAACTGCTCCTCAAACTGTAACTCCCTAGTTAAGGCTGACGCCAATGCTGATAGGCTATCACGAGGGTGACAACTTATCACGGAGATCGTTAGCCATGTTTTCTTCTATTTTGCTCAGATTTTCAACTCTTTTTCTCTATTATTGTTTATTCTCATTTCTTCAGCCTTTTTCTGCAATATCATGAGAAAACACATAAAAACAACAAGAGTTGCTTCAGAATTCACAATTATTTTGAGCTAAAAAGCATTAACTATGTTAGATTTTGCTCACACATCACCTGTGTTCATCATATTCTGCTCCTAATTAAGATAACACTTGTAAAGCAAGCTCATAGAGTGGTAGATGTAGCCTAGCTACTTCACTTGTTTCTTTACTTGGACTTGATTTGGTTTTTATTCTTTTGGGAGCCATATTATATAAAATTAACAGGAGTATAAAATAAATTATAGTTGAATAATGCATCATTAAAAAGGGATAACGGTAAAGCTAAAATACAAAATAAGAAAATAACAGTTCAAACATATCACACATCTGTTGCACCAGGTAGGTTATCTGTTCCACCAAATAACTAACCTGTTGCAACAAATGAGTAATTTATTGTAATAATACAAAATATGTCACTCATCTGTTGAGACAAATGAATGGTCTGCACAACATATCACACATCTGTTGCAACATATGAGTGATATGTTGGAACAGTTAACTAACCTGTTATAATGGATGAGTAATTTGTTACAATAATACAAAATATATCACTCATCTGTCTAGACAAATGAATGTTCTGTGCAATAGATCACATATCTATTGTAACATATGAGTGATCTATTAGAATAGTTATTAGCGGTCAATATTGTTTAGATTTTTTCCAATAGAAGAGTCGTCTATCGTGACAGATGAATGATCAATTGGAAAAATTAAGTCTTGGACATGTCCTGATAGAATAGTTAATAGGATTTTATCCAACAGAAGATTCATCTGTTGCAATTAGATGATTAATCTGTTGCATCATATTTTTAATCTGATGGTTCCTTCGTTGCATCAGATGGTTAATCTGTTGCATTGAATTTTTAATTCGATGGTTTCTCTATTGCATCTTATATATCTGTTGCATCAGATTGTTTATCTATTGCAACATATGGTTTATTTGTTGCATCATATAATTAATTTGTTGCATCATATGGCTAATCTATTACATCAAATTTTTAATTCTATGGTTCCTCTGTTGCATTAAATCGTTAATCTATTGCATTAGATGGTTAATCTGTTGCAATATATGGTTAATCTATTGCAACACATGGTTAATTTATTGCATCTGATGGCTAATATGTTGCATCATTTGGTTAATCTATTGCATTAATTTTTTAATTAGATGGTTCCTCTATTGCATCAGATGGTTAATCTATTGAATCATATGCTAAATTTATTGCATTAGATGGTTAATATGTTTCTTCAGATGGTTAATCTGTTGCATCAAATGGTTAATCTATTGCATCAGATGGTTAATCTGTTGTAGAAAAAAAGCATTAACATGATTTTGTTCAATAGAATAACAACAATATCACCATTTTTACCAAAAATAAGAACAAATCAACCCAGCAACGGGCGCAACATGAAAAATACCAACATCGTTGTTTTTTTTGTATTAACACAAATGAAAAAAATTAAACTTCAAAAAAATGCAACAAACAACAAAAAAATCATAATTCACTCTGAAAAGAAAAGAGAAGAAATATCAGAAATTAGAATTTTATTCAAACCACATTTCAGATTAAAACAACAAATATTGAAATTGTTAACCATTACTAGAAGAGAAGTTGGCTCAAGTTCCTCATTTTTTTGAAAACCAAAAAGGCCATAATTTTTTACCTGTGAAAGAAGAAAAGGGATGATGAAGAATTTGAAGTTGTTGTGGCCAGAGGGAAAGGCTATCACGTCGATTAATGGTTGAAAGTCGAAAAGGAACTCGAAGCCCAACTATTTGCCGCTGGAGGTTGAAGTCGTCGAGGATTGAAAGGAGAAATTTGCAGAATTGTTGGTTGGGAGAAACTGTCGAGAGACAAAGAGGCGAGACAGTTGATTTGGAGAGGAGAGGGGTTTGAATTGATTTATATTTTTGAAAAGATTAGAAAGTTTTAAAAATACTAATCAAGTCCATAATTAACTTAATCAAGTTTCTTAATTATATTTGACCCTTTATTTTGGTCAATGTCACCAATCCTTCATTCAAAACTTAAATGACACATTTCCTTCCATTTTCTCGAGATTCGTCGACACGTTAACAAAGTTGTAAGTTCATGCAATATTTAAAGACACATAATTCTTCAACCTTTTAAAGGAAAATATATTCATCTTGTTTTTTTCCTATATATTTTAAGATTTCTTTTTTTTTTGGAGGGGTACACAAGGAAAAAGTAAATTTATCAATATAAATTTACCATATATTTTTCTCTTGTTACTGAATATTTTAGGATTCCTTAATTTTTAAATACTTAACAATTAATGATTCGGAGAAATAACGTGAAAAGACAATTTTATCAATTGCTAGATTTTTTAATGAAGGGAAAAAACTCCAAACGATATTTATAAGGAACTTCACACTTTTAACTTAACTAGTTTAACCGCATGTGCCTTGCACGTGTAACCTTTGATTATTTAAAAATAAAGAATTTTGTCTATGGCGAAGATTTTTAATGAAGTTCAAAAAGTTCAAATCACTCCTCAAAATCTTTTCTTATTTTTAAAGTTAAATCTTTAGAAAATCTTTGTTTACTTGCTTAAAACTTTTAAAATTTTGGTACTTCGTATATTTTTCTTATTTAACGTTTTCATATTTATTTCTAGATTTTTCAAATCTTCTTAAAATCAAGTCTAGTTGATTTAAAATTATTTAAAAAATGAAAAATGTATTAGTTGTCTTTAATTTTGATGACTTCTAATAAGGAAAGATTTTACTATAAATATTTAATTAATTTTCAACTCTTAAATATTATGAAAATAGTGAAAAGATAATTTTGTCTAAAACAAAGACTTTTATTAACAGGCAAAATGTTTAAACAATATTTATAAGGCTCTTGACACTTTTAATGTAGTACTAATTTAGTGTATGTGCTTTGCACGTGTGTCTTACATCAATTAATAAAATTATAAATAAAAAAATAAAAATATTTAAAAAATAGCATTGTGTTAAAATAAATGGTATAGCATTTCTTAGATCATCCTCACTCCCAGTTGGATAATTATCATCATGCTCATACTTATCTTGATGATTATCATCCTCCTTCAGCAATTGCAAGGACTCGAGTTGCTTTACATTTGTGTTATTAATTAATGTCTTCATCATCTTCTCTTCAATCATAAATACTATTAATATTTCATAAAAAATTTCTCAATTAAAAATTTTCTATCAAGAACCCATCAAACTTATCTCAAATCACGCAGAAAAAAATCATAAATTTGTAATATTTTTGAAAAATACTAACTTAAAAAAAAATTATTTCTATAATAGGTTAATATTGGCATGACAAACATTATTAAAAAAAAAACTAAATCTAATATGTATAAACCTAATTAATTAAGAGAAGACAACTAAGGCTATGAGCATAAAAGACATTAGCAATCGAAAAAATCTATACAATTAAATTAATCTTACTAACTTAATAATCGGTTCGTGTTAAACGGTTTGTAGATAAAAAAAAAATCATAATTCATTACTATTATTTATTATTTAACTTTAATTCATGTTTGTTTAATATTGAAGTAATTTATTTAGTATATTGTTTATTTTTTACTCTTTCATTCTTGTTACTTTAAATTTATATTTACTATTTTGACATTTAATATGCTACAATAATCAATTTATTATAAACTAATAAAGAATAAAGGAGAGTAGAGAGAATAGAGAGAGTATTTCTTATTTCTCTTGAGGGATCATTCACAATGAGGGAGAAACTCTTTATTTATAGGGGAAAACTAACTTTGGGGTTTATAATTTTTCCATAAATAGACATACACAATATATGATAAAGTAGGTATTCACTATATATGGTAAAGTAGACATTCACTATATATGGTACATTTATAACACTCTCCCTTGAATGTCTAATTGATTGATAATACGCATATATCCTGCCTCATTAAAATCTTATGATACAAGTGCGATCACGTAGATGAACTTATGAGGATGTGTATTAGATTCGTCCATGTGTGTGTGCAAGAGAAGTGGAATTAAGGACTTAAAACATATCAAAACAACCACTAATTCACACTAGAGGGGCACCTAATCTCTAAGGGGCATTTTGAGCTTTTTGCCTTCTATTTGTAATACACTATATAAGAAATATTTTAGGTTTACTTTACTTAGTTTTTTGATATTGAAGATTGTATAAAACACTTCAAAAACACAAGTTCTCTCTTCCATAGAGACTTGGCTGAAACTAGAAAACAACTTAGGTGTGGAATCATTTTTGTTGTTTGTTTGCTTGGATCGTTGGGTGCTAGACAGATTGAGGTCCTCTCTTGTTTCCACCTCATAGTGTAGGTTTTTCTACTATCTTTATCAAGGTTCTTTGTGCTTGAATACACTTAGGTTCTTAGTCTTTGTAGTAGTGTATGTAACACTCTCTATTATTTCCTTTGTTGTAATCTTGTAGCCATGTGGTGTATTGTTTCTCTTGTAACCCGTATGTTGTTATTATTACATTATTGTTTTTCATCTTGTTCTTCATAAATTGTTATTAATATTAGTGTGGGTCTTTGATTTGGTGTCAAATACACCACGAAATCTTATATTCTTGTTGTTGGTAGCGAATCCGAGAGTAGTCATCAAAAGGATCCACGATTCTTTCAACTTGTGGACTGATTTTGATGTTGTTTTTGTGTTCCTTATCGATCTTGTATCATTTTGTATCAAAGCAAGGTTTGATTTTTTTTTCCAACAAAATCAATCTTGGGATTGTTATCTTGAAAATAAAAAAAAAAGTGAAAAAGAAAAAAAAAAAAAGAAAAAAGTTACTGTTCATGTTATTAGGACTTTTCAAAAAAACTTGATTTTTGTGTGTGTCTAGTGATAGGTCCTTGCTCCCTAATACTATTAGTGTTTAGAAATTGAAAATCCCAACAAAAAAGAAGTGTCAAAATAAAAAATCGCAAAAAAATAATACTAAACTCGTTTTTGACCCTAGGTCAAATTTTGAGTTTTTGATTTTGTGTTTTTATTGTATTTTTAGTTTTAAATTTGTGTTCTATAACACTATAGGAGTATAGGGTTCGAATTTGATCTAAATTGGAGGTGATATGAGTCACCCACCATTGTTGAGCTTGAGTTTGAATAAACTTAAAAGGGTTATTTTTGGTACAACCACAATGGAACCCGAGGCTTCAAATGCTCAAACAATGGACAATAATGCCATCAATCTCATTTTGGATCGCCTTAAAACTATGTCCCGAGATGTGACTAGGTTGAATGTGGGTCTTGAGAAATTAGATACGGATGTGGCATCAATGAGTGGGAGATTAGAACGTGTGGAAATTCAAAGGAGTCGACCTTCCACCCCTCAAAATATTTCTCCAACCATTACTCCCAAGGCCTTGCACCAAATGGACAAGTCACCGAGCCAACCACCAAATGTTCCCCAAAACCGTGAGTATGATAGATCAACTCTCCCTTCACTTCACCAAGTCCAACATGACGGATTTGGAACCCAAATGCCACCAAAACCGAACCCTCCACTTATCCAAAGACCTCACTTTCCAATCCAAACTCCATTAAACCAAAGGCCTTACTATCCTCCAAATTCGAATCCACTTAATACAAATCCACCAAACCATTTTGAGGGTTATGGTAGGGAGGAATAATATGGGGTTTATAGGGTTTATGGTGATGCTTACTTGAGGGAAGAAGATGAGAGGGGTAGGTAAGGTGATTTAGGCCGAGAAGTGAGGGGTGGTAACTAAACCCGAGAGCTTGGCCTCAATCCATCAAAGTTAGTCATCCGATCTTCAAGGGTGAGAGTGATCCCGAGGCATATATTGATTGGGAGTCATTTTGTGGTAGGATATTCCAAGTGAATGATATAACCGAAGAGAAGAAGAGTTGTTATGCAGTCACTCACTTTGAAGGGTATGCAAATACTTGGTGGGAGTATGTGAAGAGGTTTGGTGATATGTTGATTTCCGGGAGGCCACCTCCATGGTTTAGATTGAGGTACCTTATATGTCAAAGTTACTTACCCGAGGGCTACAAACAAGAACTTCTTGCCAAGTTGTACAACTTGAGGCAAGGAAATAAAAATATCATGGCATACTATGATGAGTTTCAACAATTGATGTTGAAGCTTGATCATAGAGGAGAATAAGTTAGCCATGATATTATACGATTCAAAGTTGGGTTGAATAGAGACATAGCTTCTCGGATGACCCTTCACAAGTTTAACACGATTGATGGCATTTTTCAAGCGGCCTTGGAAATTAAAAGGGAGATCTCAACCTCCAAACCCAAGAATCACCAAGGACCTTCCTCGAAGTGGCACCAACATCAAGAGAATTCATCCAATGTCAACCAAACCGAGAATAATATTGTACAAATAGAAACCAATGTTTCCCAAAAGTATCCTCCAAGAAACGAAGGTAAACCAAATTCTACTTCTCGTCCTAAGGGATTTCAATATTTTAAATATCAAGGGCAGGGGCACAAGGCTAGTCAGTGCCCAAACCGGAGGAATGTAATCCTTAGGGAGGGAAAATTGTATTGGTGTAGAGGTAGGACTTGAATCGAATGAGGGTGATAAAAAATCTCAAGATGGAGAGCTTGAGGCCGAGGTGGAAATTGATAAAGGTGGGGAAGATATTTGGCTGGTGGATGGAGAGTGTGTTGTGCCTATGTATATGGAAAGGAGAATCATTCTTAGTGAGGTTTTGGAAGAAGAAACCGAGAGTGAGGAGGGTGAAGAAAAAAATCCAAGAGTTAGGTTTATGGGGTTTGCCCATAAAGACCCTTTGTTTCCTACTAACCAAGATGCTAGCATTTTGCCTAGCATCCTTTCTTGTTATGTGTAGGTTAAAGAACATTTAAGTCCAAGTATCAATCTTGATGACCTCATGGAACCCTTTTTTGAACATCCTAACCTTGGGAGGAACATTGAAAAGATGATTCAAAGAGGAAAGCTTGTGGGTGATGATTGCTTGAATTTGTGGACAAATTCCTCTCAAGATAGAGAGGATGATACAAGTGCTATCACGTAGATGAACTTATGAGGATGTGTATTGAATTCGTCCATGTGTGTGTGCAAGAGAAGTGGAATTAAGGGCTTAAAACATATCAAAACAACCACTAATTCACACTAAAGGGGCACCTAATCTCTAAGGGGTATTTTGGACTTTTTGCCTTCTATTTGTAATACACTATATAAGAAAAAATTTACGGTTACTTTACTTAGTTTTTTGATATTGAAGATTGTATAACACACTTGAAAAACACAAGTTCTCTCTTCTATAGAGACTTGGCTGAAACTAGGAAACAACTTAGGTGTGGAGTCATTTTTGTTGTTTGTTTGCTTGGATCATTGGGTGCTAGACGGATTGAGGTCCTCTCTTGTGCCCACCACATAGTGTAGTTGTTTCTACTATCTTTATCAAGGGTCTTTGTTCTTGAATACACTTAGGTTCTTGGTCTTTGTAGTAGTGTATGTCACACTCTCTATCATTTCCTTTGTTGTAATGTTGTAGCCGTATGGTGTATAATTTCTCTTGTAACCAGTGTGTTGTTATTATTACATTGTTGTTATCCATATTTTTCTTCATAAATTTTTATTAATATTAGTTTGGATCTCTGATTTGGTGTCAAATACACCACAAAATCTTGTATTCTTGTTGTTGGTAGTAAATCCGAGAGTGGTCATCAAAAGGGTCAATGGTTCTTTTAACTTATAGACTGATTTTGGTGTTATTTGTGTGTTCCTTGTCGATCTTGTATCACCTTACAAGGAAAACTCAGTCGGATAAAACCTCGTAAGGAAAAAAGAGTATAGCGTGTATTAACTCCCCCTAATGAGAACATCCTTTAACCTTTGTACCCCGATCTTGTGCACCATTTTCTTAAAAGTTGCAATTGGAGGAGACTTGATGAATAAATTAGCCATATTGTCACTTGAATGAATCTGTTGCATGTTAATATCACCATTCTTTTGTAGCTCATGTATGTAGAAAAGTTTTGATGAAGTGTGCTTCGTTCTATCTCCTTTTATGAATCCTCCATTAAGATGTGCTATGCATGCTGCATTATCTTTGTATAAAATTATGGGTACATTGTCACATTTCAAACTACATTTTTCTCAAATGAGATGTATCGTGGACCTCAACCACACACATTCTCGACTTGCTTCATGAATAGCTATTATCTCAGCATGGTTTGATGAAGTGGCTACGATAGACTGCTTTGTACAACTCTAAGAGATAACAGTATCCCCACATGTGAACACATTGCATGTTTGAGACTAAGATTTTTGCGAGTTAAATAAATACCCAGCATTAGTATAGTTAAAAAGTTTAAGACTGCAATCTTTAGAATAAAATAAGATCATACGTTTGATCTCATTTTGATGTTTCCTAGTAGGAGCACAACTATACCTTGATAACAAATTAATTGTAAAGGCTATATTAGACCTTGTAGTATTTGCAAGATATATGAGTGCACAAATTTCACTAACATATGGTACTTCATAACCAATTTAAATAGGCATATTTCTCATTTCAGCAAAAAAATTATTGCTTTGATAACTCTCTAAGAGTTTCAATAATAAGTTTCTCACTTTTATATGATTCAAATATTTTGAATCCTTAGTAAGTTTTCATATGATTTTGTCAAGTGACAATATTCAACATTTCATGTGTGACATCTTCAAGTGTCTGGAATGTAAATCAAATAAGTTTTATACTTATCAAGATACATCCTTTCATGTCACTTGATAAATATTTCTATGTCAGCATGCTTAAATAAACATAGAATTTGGATCCTCGTAATCTTTTATAATATTGCACCAATATTGTATCAAAGATATCATTAATGATATATCATTTTGTATCGGTTCACAATACGACATAACATTTTGAGATCTCGTCACTTCATTATTTTCAAGTACCTGAACCTCTCATAAGATTTCATGAAATGTTATATCGTAGGCTCTTCAAGAATAAATTGCCTTCTTATTATGATTATTTGCTCCTTATTCTTTTCAGGGATTATTTTATTTGGAATCAGTTGATCTACCATGCTTTACGCATGCATAGACTTTTTCAGGGATACAAAATAGGAGAACTTACAGCTTAAATATGAGGTGCTTTTGACATTTGGTTTGAATTATCTTTTGAATGAGGATCTGATGATAATTCCTAACATATTTCATAGCTTCTTATAATCTCCCCCTTATGTTAGAAAAACTAACATACATCCTCCATCTTCTTTGAGAAATCCACCTTCGTATATCATGGTATGTTCATTAATCGTATACCACACATCAACTATTAGATGGAATAAGTTGGATCCTGGCCTTGAACCAATTTAGAGGGAAGAAATAAACATAGTTTATTGGTCTACTGCAGACAAGTGTTATTATATGCAACATATCATATTTCAGACCAATATATGAAACTTTGTTCTCATTTGCAATGGTTTAACTATTTATCAAAGGCATTCAATGTGAAACCATCATCTTCAAGATGAATTGGCTTGATTACACAATATGAAAATTATACTCTTAAGTCAATTTTATTAAGCATCAACTTTATTAATGTCAAACTGCAGGTTGACAATAAACGTACAAGTGATCATCTTATATTGATGCATCTTAATAGATCATGTGACAGGTGAATGGACCCTTATTCACCTTTTATACTTTTTAGATTTTAAGGGATCCAATTCCAACACTAGTTGGTCCAACCAACTTATTATGAGAACACGCAATATTAAAAATAATGAAGAATTTTCTAATTCTTAAATATATATTCACACATCTTTGAGATGTCGCAATCGTTCATGTCAATTTATGAAATTTTATTCTAGGAAACTCAAGTCGACCATGACGTGTCTTTTTGCTATAGTAAATTTCAGATTTACTATCACATGAATAAATTTTCGAATTTACTACTTCAAAAGTAGATTTCATAATAACTATTCTCAGTTATTCTGCCTCATTCGGAGGTGAGTTGTGATACCATCACAATCAAGTGCACGTTTGCGTTATAATAAGCTTCTCATTCTCCAGGAATAGAATATAATCGTTCCTTAAGCCTATCAAATTATGATAGCTTATAGCCTCATTTAAAATATTGCTACTTCAGGAGCAAACTAAGGCATGCATATAATGTAGAGAACTTTTCTCCAACATATCTTTAATTATAATCACACTAAGTATGTGAAAATATCATCACTTGTCTTCATTTAGACATATTATACACTGCTACCACATTCACTTCAAGAATGGAGCAAGTTGTCAACCTTAAGATTCATCATATATTGCTACCATATTCAATTCATAGAGCATATCAATAGATATGTTTTACCAAATACCCATTATTTTGTCTTAGCCATCATAATATCATCAATATGGTGTACTGAGATTCAAACTCAACGGCTTATCCATATAAATGCGTCTTAGGCATAAATCGATGGGACTTAAACCCAACATATTATCATCCATTTTGACAATGTTGTTCTTGAGAAATAAATTTAAAACATAAATGATTCCAAACCAATTATTTTTCCTCAAGTCCAACAATAATTATATTATTAGTAGCAAAAGACAGATAACATAAGGAATTACTAACCTTGAAATTACCTTTAGATTTAGAATCTCACCTTATTTGGCAGAGTCTCATGCAGATAACGTATTATAAACTAATAAAGGATAAAGAAGAGTAGAGAGAATAGAGAGAGTATTTCTTATTTCTCTTGAGGGATGATTTACAATGAGGGAGAACCCCTTTATTTATAGGGAAAAACTAACCTTGGAGTTTGTAACTTTTTCATAAATAGACATACACAATATATGGTAAAGTATGTATTCACTATATATGGTAAAGTAAACATTCACTATATATGGTACATTTATAACACAATTGGCTTTATCTATAATTTTTTTCTCCACTTATACATATTTAAAAGTTTTTTCAATAAAATGATAAATTAATATAATTTTTTTATTATTATTATTTTTTTTCTATATATATATATATATATATGTATGTATATATTTATGTATGTATGTATGTATGCATGTATATATTTATGTATGTATGCATGCGTGCATGTATGTATTAGTTCATTTTAAATTTTAAAGAACTAACTGTAATTATAACTTATACTTTATGATACTACTATATGAAATATTCTAGTTCGGCTCTTTTGATCTTATCTTTTAATTTTTTTTCCTATCATGTAAAAGTGTCTTATTTGTACGTGAAAGTTCTGTATTAATGATATAAATTTATATATATTTAGATATAAATTAACTCTACATGTAACCATACTAAAATATGAGAAAACATATATAATTTCTAAATTTAAAAGAAATTAAAAATGAGCAAGGTTAAAAATCTCATCTCCTACTTGCAAGAAATATTCAAGACTTATTAGGAAGTGAATTAAAAAGGGTAGAAGAAATACCTTTAATTCTTCTGACTATTTTATTCAGCAACAACATTCAATTTTTCGATCAAAAGTTTCAATTCCAACTGAAAGAACAAAATGAAAAATTATCAAAAGGGAGAATCCATTATCAAATTGTTGAACATGTATAACTCATATAATATCTTAAAAACTACTAACTAAAGGAAATAAAGAAATACAAAGGATGATGATTATTAATGCAAGAAACATTCAAGACTTAATAGGAAGTTAATTAAAAAGGGAAGGAGATACGCCTTTGATTTTCTGGCTATTTTTCGGCGGCAGCATAATTTTTCATTCAATTTTTCGATCAACAGTTTCAATTCCAACTGAAAGAAAAACATGAAAAATTATCAAAAGGGAGAATTCATTGTCGAATTGTTGAATTGTTGAATTTGTATAATTCATATAAAATCTTAAAAACTACTAACTAAAGAAAATAAAGAAATATAAAGGACGATGATTATGAATGCAAAAATACACCTAAATCAAAGGAAAAATAAGAAAAAAAAATCGTCGAAATAAAAGATTCTTTAGTGTTTGATCCAACATATTACTTAAATAGAATTGTAAAATTCTTTTCTATATAAGGTAAAATTCTAATTGATTTAAAAGTGTTAAATATTATGACATCAGATTATTTATGATAGTGTTATTTTTTATTACTAATAAATTATTTAAAAATTAATTCTGGTATCAAATTATTTATGTAAGTGTTTTGTTGCTTACCACATAGCTCACGTAATTCACAATATTTTTCTAACTATAGTAATATAATTTAATGCTTAAATAATAAAAATTCTCAAATCTAACCTGAGTCTTGCAGAAAAAGTTCCTAGTTTTTTGGTGTTGGTCTTTCTTTAAAAATATAACTATCTCATATAGTTCAAAGAAAGCGGGATTTCTTACATAAAGTTTAGCTAATTTAAAACTTTTAAATATTAAAAAAATAGTAAAAAAATATTTTTTTCTATTACAAAAAATTTTAATGATCAAATCACTTTTTTAAGAATCTTCACTCTTTTAATATATTATAGATTATAGATATAGATTATAGATTATATATATAGATATAGATTATAGATTATAGATATAAATTATAGATTATAGATATGGATAGATATAGATATTATATATAGTATATAGTATAAATACAGATTATATGGAGAAATATGCCACTAAAGAATCATAGAACATGTTTATTTTGAAGAGATTTGGTTCTCTAGTTTTTTTAATAATTTGTATATTCTTCTCACAAGATGTTATAGATATTTATATTTACGACGTAAATAAAGGTCATATATATATATATGATAGCACTATTTTCATTTCAATTTATGTGACCGGACACAAAATTTAGGAGAAAAGGAAAGACTTTGGAGACTTATCTAAAATAAATCAATTGGACTGAGGAAACATAAATTTTTATGTATGCAAGAATATAAATGAAAAGGACTTGCAGTGTCAAGTAATCCTTATAAAATAGGTAAAGAGATTGTGGTCGAAAAAATCTAGAAACATCTACGTTACCTTTATTTTACGTAATATAATTCTCTTCTCCACTCTCTTATGACCCAATCAAGGAGTCATTATCAATAGTTGAGGGAATGTAATGGATATGACAATTCCGGCCTCTTATTGCTTTCGTGTGTGGTGAATGGAATAGATCCTTAATTCCAAAAAATTTACCACTTTATTCAAAAAAAAATTATACATATAGTTGGCCTAATTCCATCAATTTTTCTTGACATACTTTAGAGGAATAAACCTAAGCCCCTAGAAAAAATTAGTCATATTTTAGCCTTTAACCAACCTTATTCCCTTTTATAGCCAAACATACATTACTTTGGAAGGAAAAATCACAATCAGTTTATTGGACAAATACCAAATTGAAGAAGCCCTCACTTTTGTATATCCAATGAGATTTATATTGCATATATATTAAAATAATATTGTGGAGAATAGATTCAAACTTGTAAGAGGGACCACAATTGATAAATTAAGCTGAATTATACCATTCTTCAATTAAGATAGACTAGTGCTGCTTAAAATACCACTTTATTAGAGAAATTCCAGCCGATAACTAAAATAGCATAATCAGCCAAAAGAAAAAAAGAAAAAAAAGGAAAGTGCAAGCATTAGGGATCATAAAATTCTCCTAAACAATTCAAAAAGCAATTAGCTTGTGAGCCAAGCCTTCTGATATGTTACTAGGGAAAAATTAACAAAAGAGACATTTTTTAAAATTATTTTATCAAATACCCACTAAATTTCTTTCTGATTTAATTTTTAGGGTTAGAGGGTAAAAAGTGGGAAAAAGTTGAAAAAGTGGAGTCCACACGTGGGTCAAGGGACCATTTAATCATTTTTATAACTTTAAAAATTTAATATAATATACCTAACACTCACTACTTCTTCCAATATTAAAAAAAAAAAATTCTCTCTCCTCTTCAACTTCAACTCTTCCTCTACTCTCAAGAATTATCTCCCAAAATGTCATTTTTTATTTTTCTTCTTCTCCATTGATAAAGGGCTCGTTTTTGCGTTATAAAGTAAGTTAGAATCAAGTTTCAATTATTCGTAGATCCATTTTATCAATTTTTATTGTTAACCGTTTTGAAGTGATGTATAAATTATTATTTTTTGAATGAGGTTGATTAAATAGTTAAAATATGAGAATTTTATAGGTAATTAGTTTGATTCCGAAACAATGGTTGAATTTTAATTCGGCAGTTTCAATAGATTTTTTCGCCGATTACAGTGTTGAATTTTAAATTTTTTGTTAAAATTGTTTGCTTTATTTGTGATATTTTTTTTGCATTGCAGTGTTGAATTGTGGGATAATTGTTAATTTATGAATTATTTTGGCTATTTGATTCGGCAGTGACCTGTTTTTGTCTATAGACTTGTGGTCTATTAAATTAATAATTAGGTGGTGTTGAATTTTAAAATTTTTGTTAAGAAATTTTGCTTTAGTGTTGGTATTTTTTAAGCACTGCTGTGTTGAATGGTGGGATAACTGTTAATTTATGGGTTATTTTGGCTATTTTATTCGAGCAGTGACTTGTTTCTGTCCGTAGACTTGTGGTCTATATATGAAATTAATATTTAGGTGTATGAAATTCTTTTAAAATATGATTGATGAAATAGTCAAAATTAAAAGATTAATAGCTAATTAGATTGATTTGTAGTAATAGTTGAGTTTTGATACTACATGTTTGATTGAAAAATTTCCGTTCATCACGTTGTGAACTGTCTAATGGTGAAATAATTTTTAATTATTTTGACTTTTTCATTTGAGCATTGAATTGCTTTTGTTAATAGACGTGTGGTCTATGAATTGACAATGACAGAATTGTTGAAGAAGAAACTGAAGATGGAAAGGAAGAAGCAACAGACAAAGAAGGAGAGGACAAAAAAGATGGACAAAAAGAAGGAAAAAAAAGAAACACGCAAAATAGATGTGGTCTTGGATATCGTTGATTTCATCAACGATAACATTTGTGATGATGAGGAAAATGACATTTGAATGCTAAGATTGTTAATGTTTAAGACTTTCTTTTTTAGAAACAAGGGAGTTGAATGATCTGTTGTTAGGATATGACAAATATTTTTTTATTTTATGAAAATTGTTATGATTCTGCACTGAATCTATTTTTATCAAACTGTATTATTGCATGAAATTTGAATGTGTCTTGTGTTGTCATAACTGATACAGTGTATGATTGACTTCATAGAATGCATATTTAATCTTTTTGTACTGTTAGAATATTCTATCATTACCATGCTACTCGATTTTAAGTTGATGTGTAGTTTTATCAACTATGATTCTATGAAAAACAGCATTAACAATATGAAAAAATATAAGTATTTTTATTTATTCAATCTCACTACATCTATGTTACACCTTTTCAACTAATGAATACTAACACTATACCACATAACATTATTTTTAGACCATTCTCCCTTTCTTCGGCTGAAATTAATTACACAGTTATAAAATTTGCGACCTAAATTTGAGTCCATGCATGTTGTCCTTAAGACAGTCGCATTTCCACATTGACAAACTAGAGTCTTTTTAGAATTGGATGTTTAAGATGCTTGAGACATTGTAGAATTTTAAAATAAAAATAAAGTGGATGAAATAAAATAATAAGGGATGGAAGACTTCATATATGAAGTAAAAAAAGTGTTAATATTGAAGGAATACAAAATTATCCATTTGTTATCGTTGAAACAGTAATTGTATTTTTTGAACTATTGGTGACACTTAATAGACTGTCATCGATCATGACCTATGTCAATCATCAACGAGATATTAAAATCTACTGTAGAAACTCGTAATCGATGGACCCTCAATAACATGTTTAAAAAGAAAATAATTAAGTAAATAATATACTTGTGCTTTTGAGAGTCCATTGATTCAATTGATCTACCGTAGACTTACATTGTAGGTAGTGCATTGATTGATCTCTGGATCATTGGTAGATCTCATAGATGTATGTACATGATTATAGATCCTTACTAGCATGTTGTTTAAAAATAAATAAATAAATAAAATATAAATGTAGTGTGAAATTCTATGCATATGAGTGAGTTTAAACAAATCACATAATCATATTATAGCTTATACAAATCAGGGGTGGTGAATTAAGGTGTGTGTAGATGGATAGTGATTGAACAAACAATATACTAAGAGTAATGTTTTTCAAAGCACAAGTATGTTTAGAAGATGTTGGCTATATTTGATGCCTACCCATCCACATACTCCTTCAATCACCACCCCCAAATCAAAAGAGTATATGGATGGGTAGTCATCAAATACAATCAACATCCTCAAAATCTATTGGTGCTTTGACAAACGTCACTTTGAGGATGTTGATTGTTCAATCACTATCTATCCGCATAATCCTTTAATCACCACCCCCAATTTGTATAAGCTCTAACAAGATCATGTGACTTGTTTAAACTCCTTTATATGTGTAGAAATTCACAATTTATTTATTTTTTATTTAATTTTCATTTTTAAACAACATCCAAGTAAGGGTCTATAACCATGTACATAGATCTATGTGATCTACGAATGATCAAGAAAGTAATCGATGCACGACCTACAGTGTAGGTTTACGATAGACCAAATGAATCGATGGACCCTCAAAGTACAAGTATATTTTTTATATGGTATTGACATGGGTTAGCACCGATGACAGTTTATTAAGTGTCACTAACAGTTCAAGATTATTTGTTTAATCAACAGTTCAAGTGATTATGTGCCTAAACTTTTTTAATTTAATTATTTTCTTTCACCGCTCCCAAATCATGTGATTATGTGTTTAAACTTTTTAAATTTAATCATTTTCTTTCAAACTTCAAGCTACTGATGGTTCATCGATTCATATAATTTACGATTGAACTATATGTCTGGTCGAGGAGTGACAGTGTTTAAGATCGATGACAGTGCACAAAATATTATCTGGTGTAGTGTAGATCGATTTGCTTGTGTACTCTATATATGTGATCTGAATTTATTATCACATAATTTTTACTCTTCGTGATATTAATCAAGGCAATCTATAATTGTATTCATTGAACAAGCATCTCCCTAAACATAATCCTCTGAATTTCTGTTATGCTTGGACCCTTACCATCACAAAAATGATTTACGCATAGTAAACCAATCATCTCGGATGAGATTTTCTTATTCCTACTCGTGGCGTGTTCAACACCACAAGTGTAGAACCAACATACTTGTATAGGCAAAATTTGATCGAGGATTCGTACTTCCTTGCCCGCAATAATCAGTCGCAACCACGAGATACACATTTCACCTTCAACAATTTAGTGCAACTCTTCTTCATAAAATAATTAAAATAATGCCTCACCGATGCTTCGTCTAGTAGCATTTTCTGCTCTTTCTTGTCAGTGAATGTTTGATCACGATAGAAATTGATTTCATCGACGAAGAAATTTCTTGGTTGTGATTCCGTTTCACAATCTTCTTCCGCACCTTGCTAGTCCGATGAAACATATTTCATATGCATAGAATCATCTTCCATATTAATTGAATGATCATCATCGTTCTCATAATTATTTAAATTGTCGTTGACTGTAGGGCGCTTAGGTGGGGTGGAGATGAATTCAACGGTTCTTTAAAGACCCCCTCAACTACATTTATCCTTAAAATATGCCTAAAGCCATCAACATCAACATCCACCATGTACAACGACACACATTTATCATTATTTATGATCGTAGAATGCATCTTTTCCCTCAAATACATTAGATAACTAATCACCACGTCGCTCGATGCGTAAGCTAGATCCCCTCTCTGCATTACACTTGCAACCAACTCATCGTATGAACCGTTAGTAAAAGATTTCCATTTCCAACATTTGAGAGTCTCCTCCCATTCTCCCATGAAATCTCCAGAAACCAGAATAAATTTTTCAATAAATATACTAGAATTAAGCTTTGGTCGACAGTAGATTATGCTGAGGGTCTATGTCAGGATGTATGCATGGTCGATGACTGATGATGACTGGTCGATGACTGGACAGATATCCGTACAAAAATCTTGAAATTTCAAATATTGCTTGTAATCAACGATAATTGGGTTAATGGAATAGAGAAATGAACTTAGAGTTGCCTGAGCTGCTGTAATGTACTTTCTAAAGTGGTTTTGAGTAATGTGAGTTATTTAAAGTTTTTTAACAATGGTGAAAAGTATATTTGAGAAGATAGAAAATAAATGGGGTAACAATGGATGCAATGGACAAGCTTATGATGTTTGTGGACTGATTTAGAGCTGTTCGCCGGAAAATAACGCCGGAAAAGTGGCCGGAATCAGAGTTTTTTGGAGGGAAATGGAAGCTTCTATTTTAAGCTATTGAATTTTTTTTAATTATTTTTTATAATGGTGGATGATGGAGTGGGTTGAAGTGTATTATTAGAAACTTGTAGGTGAATTTATTAAGTTGAAAATATTGGGTTAAAGTGAATTATTATAAAACTTGTGGCTAAAGTAGTTAAGTTGGAAAAGTTGGTGGTGATGTGAAATTAAGTGGATATATGACCAATTTTTTTAATCTTGTGTTTATTTGGCAAAATAATTTTGAAGAATATCCTTTTTGGCAAACTTGCCCATGTTACTAGAGTATGTAATCATCATATTTATACCAAGAATCATTTAGCTGATGAAAAATATATAACTATTCCTTCATTGCAAAAACTTTGTAAATTTATTGAACATTTCTTTTTCTTTATTTGTCACACTCTACTACTTGCACTACCTTTTTAAAAGACAATGTTTTACCAACTTTGCATGCATGTAGCTTTCCTAAGGGTACCAAAAACTTTCTTTTTTTCGATAAAGATGGATTGGTCCATTTTCTTAGCATGCTAAAGATAAAAAACTTGGACGCACAATTGTGACACGCATACAAAGTGCAAGAATATTGTCTCTTTTCACATTGTAGGCTTAGGGTTTTGGCTTTTCTTTTTGATGGGAGAGGGTGTTCTTCACATGGGTCTTCTGGAATATATAGATGGAGGAGAGGGACTACCTAATTGCTTGTGGAGACAAATACATCACCTCATTCTCATATATATACCTCATGCATTATTATTTTCTTCTTTTTAATTTATTGGTTTAACTTTCTTTTAGTCCGTTTTAGAAAATCTCCTCACTTCCTTTTTTATTGCTTTTTTATTGAGACACTAATTACTCTTTAATTTTAACTTTTTACGTAACATGTTAAAGACTACAACATTAAATTATATTTTGTATATTCCACTTATCTTTAATTTAAGACCACAAGATTCAAAAGTCTTTTTTTATTTTTCATAAACTCCGTAGTCAAAATCAGTCAATTAAATTTAAATTGAAGGAGCATTTATTAAAGCAAAGGGTGTCTTGAAAGAAGGTAATTGGTAGGGATAGCTGTACTTTCTTGAGCCAACTTTCTGTGGACATATATAGATCCTGCATTGCATGAAGGACCATAGACTCATATAGGAAAGAAGCAGAGAGTGACATGGCATATAGAGATCGCCACCACATAAATAGTAGGCGCATGTATATAGAGAATCAAAGGATCTCCAAGTTGGCAATGGCCAATGAGACGTTTAATAGCAAAGCCAGCTCATTAATCATTAAGTCATTTTCATGCATGGGTCCATATGCTATTTTGAACTTTCACGTGTACATGGCCTATATACCATATGACAATATGTAGTGCATTCGAGGAATAGTAAGAAAATTCTCTCTTGTTCTTTTGATTCCAGTACGAGAAAGTTTATTCAGTTAATACCATTGGACTGATATGGACTCATCCAAGTCGATTTATTCTAAATATAATTGCGAGGCAAGTTTATTCATAGTGATGGACTGGTACACTACCAGAAATTATCCCTACGGTGATGGTTACAAAATCATTGCAATAGACAGAAAAACCGTTGCCATAGCTCAACCGCAACGGTTCAGCAACCGTCCTATAGGTGGGCGTTGCGATAGGTCTATGGCAACGATTTATGCGACGGTTGTCTGAACCGTCACCATAGGTCAAGCTATGATGACGGTTTCAGACAACCGTCGTTATAGCTTGACCTATGGCGACGGTTATTTTTTGACTTATTCAGACGCCTATTTTCATCTATTGCAACGGTTACAACCGTCGCCATAGCTTGACCTATGGCGACGGTTATTTTTTGACTTATTGCAACGCCTATTTTCATTTATAGCAACGGTTACTGATGATAGGCGTATTTACACTCCTAAAGCACCATAATTTACCCATATTTTAGCTAAGTTTTAAGGAAAAAATATATAATTCCTGCATTTTTAGTCCATTTTCCTGTAAGTGAACTAACCAACGTGATTAACATATTTTCAGGTATTAATGATGAAGATTTCAGCACTTTGTGGACCTTTTGGTAGCAAGGGAAACTTCACATAAGAGGGAAGGCAACTTTTGGAAGCTTATGGACTGGAAGTGATACATGGAGAACTTGTCCCGGGCAAAAACAGTATTTCTAAAGACTTGGGGATCAGCAGTAACTTAGTAGGAATAGGACAAGGATGTTATAAAAACCCTATTTTGCTGAATTTTTCAGCATTCATGCATTCATTCAAGCTTTTCATTATTCGATATTCTATTTTGTTATTTTCATTCGACTTTTACAGAGAAAAAAATGCAAAAGCTACGAGGAACGGTTTGAGGAGCTTAACGTGATTTCCTTTAGACGCCAAAATCTATCCCCATCGTGAGATTATTCTAGCTTTGGTATGATGATTATGTCTATTGTGATTTCTGTTGTAATCATGAGTAGCTAAACTTCTCTGTTAGGGTTATGGAAGCCTTATGATATACTATCTATTACTATGAGTTTGTGAATTCTTGATACGTATGCTACTTATATCATTACTCTCTTCATCTTAATTAAATTCTTGTGGTTGCAAACATATAGAATACGCCATTATAGCATTAACTTGTTCGAGAGAAAAGTTACATGTTTGGAAAAGGGAGTGTGACAAGGAAATAGGGCTACTAACCCCTATTTACACGTTAGTGCCGTAACTGGATTAACCTCTTGGAGAGTTCGTACCATTAGTTATACGCTTTAAGCTCGAGAGAGTTAAAGTGAGATAATCCTTGATGGTCGAGAGACACTAGGATTTACCATTAGAATACGAATCTCTATAAGTGCATGCATGTCTGAATTCCTCATTACTCATAGTTAATAGATACGTAGAACTCATAAGGTGGACATAACCCTAACTTATAATTCTCATCGATTAAATCTTACTCAACAAAGCATTCCAGTGTTATTTTGTTTACATTAATTCACGCCATAATTCAAATTCCCCCTTTTTCTGTAGAATTTTCGACCAACAGTCTGCTAACAATTGCAACACTTAGTGACCAAGTATTCCCTATGGGATTCGACACCCAACCCAGTTGGGTTCTATATTTGACAGCGACCGCTTACACTCTTACGAGAGCTGTAGTTTGGGCGTTATCAAATTTTGGCGCCGTTGCCGTGGAATACAGTTGTCAACTAAGTTTGTGATAGTTAATAGACCCTTTGGTCTAAAATTCTTGAATTTTACTTTTAGTTGTTGTTTTTGTTTTATTTAGGTTTGTTTGAGTTCATGCCAAACACTCGAAGTTCAGGTCAACCGTTATTACCTATCAATCCTGAACCACATCTTATTGGCAGAATGGATGCACAACGTGACATTGACAGAAGGGCGGCTCAACAGGAGCAGGCTAGACTAGCTGCACTGGTAGCTGCTCAAGTACATCGACAGAATATTGATAACCCAGGTCGAGCAACAAATCCTGATGATGAGGACCTGGGTGATGATGAGTTACTTAATCCACGGCGTGCAGATGAGGTGGCGGCACCTATGCACAGGAGAGATTGTCAAGCTAGAATGAGTCCTGACCGTCGAGCTGTGCAGGCTCCTTTTGATGATGATGATGACGATCTTGATGGAGCTGGTGCCACAGGGGCTATTATTCCTCCGCCCTTGGCACCTGGAGCCAAGTTCAATATCACTAGCACTATGATTCAGCTATTGCAGCTCAAAGGTTTATTTGGTGGACTTGCAGGAGATGATCCGAATATGCATCTGGTCAATTTTATTTCAACATGCAAGTCGTTTGACAATCCAGGAGTTGGGCAGAATGCAATTCGGCTGCACTTATTTCCATTGTCTCTGTCTGGGGAGGCAACTCTATGGCTGAACGGGCTAACTCTTGATTCTATTACTAATTGGAGACAACTAAAAGATGCTTTCCTAGAAAGATTCTTTCCGCTATCTAAGAGAGCCCAACTACGGGATGAGATCAGCAATTTTCGACAGCTTCCAACTGAAGCTCTCCACGAAACATGGGAGAGGTTCAAGAAGAAGCTTATGCAGTGCCCAAACCATCAGATGACGAATATCCACTTAATGGAAATATTATATAGGTCTTTGAACTCGGTGACAAAGCCAGTGGTTGATAATGCTGCAGGTGGGTCATTCATGGACCTTACTTTTCTTGAGGCAAGTGATATGCTAGATCGTATGACAAAGCAGAGTAGAGCTTGGCATACCAGGGATTCTGAGGTAGCAAGCTCTACCGTATCTATTGGCTTGACTGCAGAGCAGAGGCGTAGACAAGAGGAACGTGACCAAGATATGGCTCACATGAAAATGCAGATGGATCTTCTTACCAAGCACTTATTATCAGGGAAGACTGAAAAGGTTAAGGCCGTTGTATCACAGGGAAGAGATAAATCCGACTCTGAGGAAGAAGCGAACTACTTGAATAATCTGGGGGGTTTCCGAGGCAATGCCCAAGGAACCCAAGGTCAGAACTATTATGATAAATCTGGATACAAGGACCGCGATCAAGGTGGTTGGAAGAATAAGACTGACAGGAGTGGTTTGTATATTCCTCCTGGAAACCGTGAGGCTGTGGCGTCTGGCTCTGGAAAGATGTCCATGGACGATATGATGGCTAAGCTGTTGAAAGGGGTGGAGGCAACCAATATAGGCGTTACTGAGGTAAAGAATGATTTGTCATCAATAAATCAATTGGTTGATTCGCATTCTACCATGATAAAACAGCTGGAGCAATAATTGAGTCAACTATCAGCGGCATTCAATCAAAGAAAGGCTGGCACCTTACCTAGCGACACTGTGCAAAACCCAAGGAATGATGGATCATGAATGGATATTACTACCAGGAGTGGTAAAGCGTTGGAAAATCCATCTAAAGGCAAGCAGGTGGTTGATGATATAGCAGATAATGTTATTGATGCAGAATGTGAAGATGCCGTAGAAGCTGAAGATAGCGCTCATGATGTTACACCTAGACGTCACCAAGCTGAAAAGAGTGATAATCGGAAGTAAGATAAAAAGGAAGTGGTGGAGAAAATGATTCCTCTTCCACCACCACCTTTTCCTCAGAGACTGAAGAAGAAGGCTGATGACACTCCTGTAAAGGTTGATAATCGAATGTAAGATAAAGAGGAAGTGGTGGAGAAAATGATTCCCCTTCCTCCACCACCTTTTCCGCAGATACTGAAGAAGAAAGCTGATGACACTAGGTTCAGTAAATTCATGACCATGTTGAAGCAGCTAACTATTAATGTTCCGTTGGTGGAGGCGCTGGAACAGATGCCTGGGTATGCTAAATTCATGAAGGACCTGTTGACAAAGAAGCGGGAAGTAAGTTATGAGCTTGCAGATAATGTTCATCATTGCAGTGCAATCGCTACAAGATCGCTAGTACAGAAGAAGGCAGATCCTGGTGCTTTCACTATTCCTTACACGATTGGATCGTTGGATTTTGTTAAGGCGTTGTGCGATTTGGGAGCTAGCATCAATTTTATGCCGCTATCTATTTACAGAAAGTTGGGGTTGGGTGATCCTACACCAACCAATATACGGCTCGTGATGGAAGATAGGTCGGTAAAACGGCCTGTTGGTATCTTATATGATGTGTTGGTGAAGGTTTCCACCTTCATCTTTCCTGCAGACTTTGTTATTTTGGATTGCGAGGTGGATTATGAAGTTCCCATAATCTTGGGACGTCCTTTCCTCGCAACTGAAAGTGTGCTTATTGATTTAAGAGCTAATGAGTTTTTATTTTGGCTGAATGACGAAGTGGTCCGTTTTGATGTATGCAAATCGATGAAGTAGCCTAGAGATATGGATGTGTTCTCTATAGCTGATGGTTACTATGAGGATGAGAAAGGATTATCTGTAGAGAAGCAGCTTACTGTTGAGCCATTGTCTGCTGTACTGTTGAATTTTGAGCATGAGGATGTTGAAGAATATGGAGAAACTGTTTGTGCTCTAACAGGAATAAAGTCCTATTCTCATGCTCCTAAGAAGCTGGACCTTGATCTTAGGAATCGACCTTCACTAACAGCGAAGACTTCCATTGAAGAGCCACCAGTGCTAGAATCGAAAGAGCTCCCCAGTCACCTAAGGTATGCGTTCTTGGGAAGTGGAAATACACTTCCGATGAGTGTTGCGGCTGATTTAGGTGAAAAACACATAGAGGCTCTCATCTCTGCTCTGAAGAGGTACAAGAGAGCTATGGGTTGGACTATTGATGATATAATTGGTATCCCTCCTGGGATATGTATGCACAAGAGTCATCTCGAAGAAGATTGCATGCCTACAAGTAAGCATCAGCATCGTCTGAATCCATTCAGAAAATGATCCACCATCTATCTCGACGAAGTCTAAGTAATCGATGTAACTATGTCGTGCTGCGACAATAAATCAAGCGCTACATGGGAGGCAACCCATCATTTTTAATCATTTTATTTTACGAGGAGTTTGTTTTTGTTAAATAAAAATCCAAAAAGAAGAGTCGAGCCACGACCAAAACTAAGGCGCTTGGTGGGAGGCAACCCATCCTTCTAATCGTTTTTGTTGTTTTTGATTAAGTGTAGGTGCAAGACGTATAAAGGAGGAGCTTGGTATCAAATTTTGATTTGAAAGTGTGTCATGTTGAAGGTGGTAAGTTTGGAATGAAGAAATAAAGTCTATTGGTTAGGCATTGCCTATGCAAATCTAGGCAACGAACAAGGCAAGGCCTATGTAAATCTAGGAAACGAACAAGGAAAGGCCTATGCTATGGCCTAAGCTTTCTGAATCTACAATGCCATAGCATAGGCGCCGCCTATGCCCAACAATGCCATAGCATAGGCGGCGCCTATGCCATTGCCTTTGATCTCTGAATCTACAATGCCATAGCATAGGCGCCGCCTATGCCTAACAATGCCATAGCATAGGCGTCGCCTATGCTCAACTAGGCTTTGCAAAAGGCGCCGCCTATGATTACTTTTTGGTCTCCTAATCCGATTTTAAATGGGTCAAACCCAACCCAAGCCTTGTCCTATAAATAAAACTTCAACATTAGAACAAAAAACACTTATTTTCTCAACCTAGGCGCCGCCTTTACTCTCCAAATCTCTCAAAATTTTTCTTTTTGCTCTTTTAACTTTGCAAGATCATCTTCCAAGGCCATCACCAAGTAAGTACTTCTTTTATATTCCGTAGTTATTACAATACTACGCCTATAATGATTTGTTAAATCTTGAAGTAGTGTTGGCAATTTGAATGTAGTTGGTTTGTATTGATACATCTAGTTGAGTGAAAGAATACGTATGGGTGTTCTAAACTTTGTTCCGATTTGTATTTTGGTTGTTATACACTGTCATCTTTTTGCGGAATTGAAATGGTAAAGCTAATCACATAATCGTGTAAGTCGAACGTTGGAATGTTTTGAAAGGCTCGTTCATCGAGATAAAGATCATGATTGAATACAAGTATGCGATATTGTGATTATTTCAATGCCACAAACTTGATTCGATCTTTATGTTGTAGTCTTGTTCCAAAAGTGCATTAATCCAAACCATACAGTATGGTCAAGTTTATATGAAATAGAGTTGAAAAGGATAGTGAAGATGACATGAAAAATATGACTACGCTGAATATATTGTTGGAACATAACACCTAAATGTATGGCGATGAAGTCTGAGTAATCGACATCGTTCACTTAATTAGTTTGTCACCACAAATTAAGTGTGGGGTGGTACCACTACTGTTTGTTTGTCGATTGTATCTACCGAGATGAATCTAACATGACTTTATTTTAATCTCAGGCACAATGGCACCAAAAAGTTGACCAGGAAAAGAAAAAGCGTCCACCTCACAGAAAGGTCAGAAAAGGGGAAGAAAAGAGCAAGCTGAATCCTCCTCGCTGCAAATACCTCGTCGCAGGTTCGGGATAAAATGGGTCCTAGAGGAGGAAGGAAAGGAGTGGTACAAGAACAACAAAGTGAAAAAATATGTCCATGTGGAGTTAATACAAAAAGAGAGCCTAGCAAAGAGAGAACCTCGCATTTTGGCTAAAATAATGACGCTACATCTTGATTTCATTTTCCGAGATATGGGAGAGTGCAATCTTGATCTAACGCGAGAATTCTATGCCAATTGGTCCCCAAAGACTACAGGGAGTGAAGTAAAGATTCGGGGCCAAGTCTTGCAACTAAATGCAGAGTTCTTCAACTCTTTTCTGGGTTTTCCATCTGTAGATCCATCACCGCTCAAACAGATTTATAACAGACCTCCGTACAGGGCAATCAGACACACACTGTGTGGAACAAGATCAATGGCACGTTGGAATCTTCACAAGGATACCGGTCGGCACAATACCTTCCCATATGCTTCTTTGAACAGAGAAGCTCGGATATGGTTGCGGATAGTCAACTCTTACTTGATTCCAGGAACACAGTACACAAAGATCACACGTGATAGAGTGTGCTTGGTGTACGCTTTGATGACGAATATCCCCATCAATATTAGGGCGATTATTCGATCTTCAATGCGTAAGGCTAGGCTGCACAAGAGGTCCCATTTCAGCTTTGGCAATCTGTTGACTGCGATATTGAGGAAGGAGGACATCGAAGAAGAACCTGCAGATCATAAGCTTCCACACAACCCAAAGGAAGTTGACCTCACAAAGGTGAAAGATGCTGAATCTATGCATGGCGTCAACCAGACCACTGCAGAAAGACATGCTCGCGACGAAAGCTTCTTCCACCATTTATATGGCATGACGAGGTTCACCATGATGAGCGGGGGTCGTGTTCCAACTGCTGCAGAGCTCCAACAGTTGGATTATGACTACCCAATGAATGAGCATGCGAGGGCTATATGCGGAGTAGGTGTATATTTCGAGGAACCTCTTGATGATGACGTGCCAACCGATGACGATCGCCGAATGCCAGACTCAAACTTGGAGGAGAACTCTGATGACGACGAATCTAATAATGATTCCGATACAGGGGGTATGACCCCAGACATAGAAGAGGAGTCCGACTAATCAGGTTTTCCTTATTTATTTTCCACTGAGGGTAGTGTGTCCCATCTAAGTGTGGGGTGCTGGTATTTGTATTCTTCTTGTACTTCTTTGCCTACATTTATTCTAGTTCTTGTCTGTTTTAATTAGTCGTAATTAGTTAGTTTAATTTTAGATTTTTTAGATTTTGCATGAAATTGTTCTGATAGGCGGCATGGTATTATGACAAGAGTTTGTGCCAAAATCATCATTACTATTGAGATGTTTAGGCTCTAAGTGTGACTCACTGTGTGATAAGTGTGTGGTTTAATTCATTCATCTATTGGGTCAAGAGTCTATACTGCTCCCAATAAAGTTGACCATGTGCCTTGTGTGTGTGAGGTTATAGTATATTCTATGTTGTGACTGATACTAGAACTTACCTGGTGTGTGTGTAAAGCGAAATAAAGAGTGTGAGTTTAGGAGATGATTTAGGCATTTCTTTGGCAGCCTGTGATTGTTTACCTTCTTTTTACCTACCCGTGGACATTATCCTAGTTAACCCCCTTTGAGCCTTTAGCTATTTTCTTTGACAGCCTCAAATGTAGCCTAATCCATTTTTTTTTCAAGACCATAATTTGATCCAAATTCCTAAGCGCTTTAAATTGTAGAGTCATGTGACAAAATAAGAGAAAATTGGGTGAGAGTGATGCCTCAGAGTGTATTGGTACTTGAAATTGTTGTGAAAAGGAGTGGCTATCATAGAGGTGTTTTATAAAAAAAAAAGAAAAAAAAAACAGAAATAGAAAAATAAAAAAATAAAAAAAAATAAGTTGTATATTCTCATCTTTGTGTTTATAATTGAATAACAAAATAGGTGAAAAGGGGTGTTAGATGAAAAGAAAGGTAGAAGGGTTGTTTAAAAGAGAGTGTTAATGGCATAATGTAGTGTATTAAAGCGCTTAGGGAACATAGTCACTATTTTTGGCCAAAATAGTCCTACCTGTCCCTTAGCCTACATTATAACCTGTAAAGACCTACTTGATCCTAAGCTTAGCATTCTGATATTAGTGGAGCATTACACTAAGGGCAAGCCTATGGTCATCAGTTGCAACATATGAATTCTTTGTGAGAGTGAGAGTAAGGAGAATCTTGTACCCATGTTTCGAAAAATGCAAAACTTATGAGTGATTATGGGTGATATCTTGTGTGAGACACACATGGTTGATGATTGTTGGGTAGTGTTATATGATTCTTTGTGACTTAACTTGTGGATACGAATTAACCATCATCACAAGTCTATGTTGGAAGTTGAATTGTTTCTAGTAGTGAACAAGAAAACTACTCTTTGTTAATAATTGTCGTGCCTGTCTTGTTGAACATTTTATGTTATTGTTGTGATATTCTAAGTAGATGATTACATGGACGTAATATTTTGTTCGAGGACGAACAAAGCTTTAAGTGTGGGGTGTTGATGATAGGCGTATTTACACGCCTAAAGCACCATAATTTACCCATATTTTAGCTAAGTTTTAAGGACAAAATATATAATTCCTGCATTTTTAGTCCATTTTCCTGTAAGTGAGCTAACCAACGTGATTAGAATGTTTTCAGGTATTAATGATGAAGATTTCAGCACTTTGTGGACCTTTTGGTAGCAAGGGAAACTTCACATAAGAGGGAAGGCAGCTTTTGGAAGCTTATGGACTGAAAGTGATACATGGAGAACTTGTCCCGGGCAAAAACAGTATTTCTAAAGACTTGGGGATCAGCAGTAACTTAGTAGGAATAGGACAAGGATGTTATAAAAACCCTATTTTGCTGAATTTTTCAGCATTCATGCATTCATTCAAGCTTTTCATTATTCGATATTCTATTTTGTTATTTTCATTCGACTTTTACAGAGAAAAAATGCAAAAGCTACGAGGAATGGTTTGAGGAGCTCAACGTGATTTCCTTTAGACGCCAAAATCTATCCCCATCGTGAGATTATTCTAGCTTTGGTACGATGATTATGTCTATTGTGATTTCTGTTGTAATCATGAGTAGCTAAACTTCTCTGTTAGGGTTATGGAAGCCTTATGATATACTATCTATTACTATGAGTTTGTGAATTCTTGATACGTATGCTACTTATATCATTACTCTCTTCATCTTAATAAATTCTTATGGTTGCAAACATATAGAATACGCCATTATAGCATTAACTTGTTCGAGAGAAAAGTTACATGTTTGGAAAAGGGAGTGTGACAAGGAAATAGGGCTACCAACCCCTATTTACACGTTAGTGCCGTAACTGGATTAACCTCTTGGAGAGTTCGTACCATTAGTTATACGCTTTAAGATCGAGAGAGTTAAAGTGAGATATTCCTTGATGGTCGAGAAACACTAGGATTTACCATTATAATACGAATCTCTATAAGTGCATGCATGTCTGAATTCCGCATTACTCATAGTTAATAGATACGTAGAACTCATAAGGTGGACATAACCCTAACTTAAAATTCTCATCGATTAAATCTTACTCAACAAAGCATTCCAGTGTTATTTTGTTTACATTAATTCATGCCATAATTCAAATTCCCCCTTTTTCTGTAGCATTTTCGACCAACAGTCTGCTAACAATTGCAACACTTAGTGACCAAGTATTCCCTGTGGGATTCGACACCCAACCCAGTTGGGTTCTATATTTGACAGCGACCGCTTACACTCTTATGAGAGCTGTAGTTTGGGCGTTATCAGTTACTAACTGTTGCAATAGAAGCTATTGCAACGATATTAAACCGTTGCAACAACATCTATTGAGCCATTTGCAACATCATCTATTGCGACGTATTGTAAATTAGTATTTACATACATAATAAATTACAATAAACAATTATACACACATTATAAACCAAAATCATTCATTAATAATCACATAATCCAAAATATGGAACAAATTAAACTAGTAATCTAAATCCAAAAGCAAAATGTATGTTAAGTACTCAAATGATTAGTTATGTTTTTACATAGTATCAAGTTCTAGTCGCGATAAGTTTCAAGAAATTCTATGTAGCATGTATTCTGTTTTTTCCGTAAAGCTACAACTGATCCGACTGAAACAAAGTTCTTTAACTTTCTGATGATTTCTTGAACACCCTTGTAGATTCATGATTGTTCAAGTCACTGTAAGTTGAAAAAATAAAATATCAAATGGGTTCATAGTAAGTTTAGATAGCATGTTATCACTACAGACAAACAGATAACACTTGTTATAGACAAGGAAAAGCCTGAAGTCCTTGAACTTCAAGAACCTGCTTAAGAAAGCTTCTCAACATAAGGAAGAAGCTCGATCAGGTCATTTCTATCTATTATCTTTCTTTTCCAGAGATAAAAATTCCCCCAGAAATATCAGACTTCAATTTCCATGTAAATTAGACAATCTTATGAAGTAGATGATCTATTTCTTTCTCATTTATGAAAAACAAAGTAAAGACACATGGGACTCCTGCAGTTGAAATAAGATGAACAGAGCACCTAAACATGGGATTGAGTTTGCATAGCTTGAGCTGCTATGTGCATAACAGAGAGAGCCACATATTTTCTTCTTTCAATGTCAATATTTGACAAATAAATGGTAGAGTTGTTTACCTTTCCAAACCATTGGTCAAGAACTCTGAAGCTTAAAATTGTTTTCAACCCTGGAGAAGCTTCATCAAGTGTGGTGTTTGTGAAAAGCTAAACATCGGTCACATAATTATATCAGATTAACTTCATTGTATAAGAGAAAGAACAAGAAAACTATGCTAAGTAAATTACCCTAAAAGCAAATGATAAGAAGACTATAAATATAAACATGGTATTGTAAATTAGAAAAGGTTGTGAATTCATATATTGTCAAATGACCACTAAAGACGACGAGCAGAAATCCAAGAGCACCATACACGAGTGAGATGACAAAATAAGCAGTGAAATAGAAGAGAGAATTGTAGAACTCACATTGGAGCTTGAGTCAAATTTAATGTCAGTTGTAATATTCTTGTTCTTCAATTGAGCGTTGAAATCATCCAGAAATAGATCACCCTTCTTCCATCCTGATGAAGAAAGAACCTACTAGAACAAGGAAATTGTTCAAAATGAAAACATAGAACAAAAAATGTCTCAAGTCATCCATGCGAGCTTTTATAGGAAATAATGTAGCAGATATTGAAAATTATAACTAAAGGGACTATTAGTTTATATAAAAGTATATTTACTCATAGAGAACAGACAATTAGTGCGAGGCAACCATACGCAAGTATCTCAAATTTCAACATGATTATGCTGCCCAAATGTCGCAAACACAATATCTACAAGGATATAAAAACTTTTTATCTCAAGGAATCACAGTTAAAAGACGAAGTTCATCAACGATCCAACATTGGTCTAGTGCATAGGCCACTTCCCTGGTACTGGACTTCTCTAAAATTTCCTTAATTTTTATGTTTGTTTAATCCTTATTCAGTTACTTACTGAGACAGAAAAGAAAAAAGGATAAAAAAAACAAACAGAGACAACTACGACCAAAAAACAAATCGATATAATGCAATAAATCAGGTAAGCATGGATTTCCATTAGAAATTGACAAACACAACTCATGTGAGAAAACAAATGTATGCTGAGATGAAAAATAAGAAATGTCCAATATCCATTGCAGAAGAAAGCTAAGGAAAAATAATCAATGCAAGCGACATTAGAAGAATCGACATAATAGATGCATATTATTTTGAAAGGAGCAATCAAACTTTGTCATGTGATTACATCTTTCAGTTAATCCAAGCAATTCTTGCTGTAATGAAATTAAAAAAATCCTGTGGATGTGGAGTAAAGTGCCATATATTAGCTGGATTCAAGATGATACAGATAGTTAAGACAATCAGAGTACACAGAATTATGGGTATTCCAAGAATAGGAAATTCAAGCCCCTAAAGTGGCTCCATCTAACACACCGAATGACAAAAATAAAGAAGGAATCAGAGATAATGATCATAAGATTGGTGAAGGCAACACAATACGCCCATACATAGCTACCGAAATATAATCAACTTTCCTCAAACCTGATATCATGAAGAAGAAAGAGTACCAAACATATACACAAACCAATACATACCAGTAAAGTCGATGGCCACCATGAAGTTAAGTTCATAACCCCATGCCAAGTAATCGAGGAATGTGTGCTGCTTTTTCTTGAAAAAGCATTCCACAAAAAGCTGGCTCTTTATGACCTAGTAAAATTAGTGACCTCAATAACCAAATACATGAAGTTTAAACTAGAATTATTTTTTCCAGACATTAGAGATTTTTACCTTGTTTTACGAATTTTGGCCCACAGCAATTGGTATGAAAAGATTTGCGCCCGAACCAGTCGAATGCAACACTTCTAAATCTGCTAGTGATTTCTGAACCTTTCTTACAATTGCCATATGAGAAAGGCTGTCAGTTTTCGATCTGTAGAGGTCAGAAATGACAAAAGAATGAAAGAAAGACCATTTACCCAATTAAATCATGCGTTATGTTTGAATCAAAGTCATAACACTCAATAGTCAATAGACTGTCCTGCATTTGTTCAAATGTTATTGATATCATAATACAGTTTCTTGACAACCCGAAGAATGGTTATTATTTAGAAGATTCATCCCCAATAATTTAGTAAGATTATTAGAGGTACATGCCCTTTCAAAGCTATAGATGACTACGTTAATGTGAGAACCTTCGATTGTATTCTGCAATGGGCAATGCATGAAACACTTCTGAAGAATTCTGCTAATATATTATTTAACCAGCTAATAAATCAGAAAGTATCATATTACATTAAAGAGCAAAGAAAAGGGAAACCTGGTGCACTAAGCATCCCACATTCATGCAAGGTTCGAGGAATAACCGCACCCCTAAGGGATGTGACATCGGAATGTTACCCTGATGCAGCATCAGTGGATGATTCCACGGATCGAACTCGTGACCTAGAGGTCACACGGAGATAACTTTATGTTACTCTAAGGCTCCCCTTCACATTTTCACTGCAGATATGGAGCAAACTAACACAACTTGTACATGAATGGAGTATATATCTCACTGATGATTTGGATTTGAAAGTTTATCCATTTCTAGATCTAAACTCAAGTTATATGATGTAGACCCGACAGAGGGAAAATACATTAATGTTGACTAGGACAAAGATCTTTTGAACTCAATTAGATATATATCTGTGGACTCAATCTAGAAAATTCATACCCCTCCTTAAAGGCCACAATATCATATAAGACTTTCTTAAGGTAACTAGCTAATTTATACAGATTTCAGTCTTGAATCGCACCGAATACACGACACTTGTGCAAAACAAAACATTTGTAGAACACCGAATACACTTAACCTTTCTCGACATAAAATCACCTAATATACAATAATAGACAATTTTATTTACTCTGCAATTGAATCATAATGTGTGGCGAATACAATGTGCATCATATGCATTTATCCAGAATATATTATGTAAGCATTCTGAAGCATATTGGTACACATACCCAAGGTTTCCAACTCTGTTAATAGGCTTCAGAAGTTGCAATTGATGTTGTTGTACCTCCTGCTGAGGTTTAATTTGCAGCAAGGGCTGCACATGACCACCCTCCATCACTATTGTTGCAGTAGTTGGGGTTCCATTTCCCTCGATTAACCACCACATATACCATTCCCCAATCGACCGGTATGGCCTCTATTTCTCACACAATTGCTCTATTTGCGACGGCCTTGGCAATTCCTCCAACCCATACAATATTCTCACTCTTTTCCAGCACAGAAAGGCCTTGGCATATTTCGCTAGCACACAATCAGAGTATATATCTCACAAAAGTCTCAAGAAAGAAATATTATACTATATCAAAAACAAAATATCTCAACTGTATAATCCGATATCAATCTTGGTCTTTCAATGTCAAGCTCCAGTTCAGGATTCAAATCGGGATCCGATTGTAAGTATCAGTGGTAGATTTCATAATTAAAGAGGAATTAGAGGGCGGAGATTAAGGAATACCTTCTAACTCATCTTCATCTCATTTCTCAAAGGACATCAACGCAGGTTTCGGGTTGGACGGCGAGATGTAACTTGAGTGGCCACTAAGGGAGGAGGACAGGGGTGTTATGTGGCAGATATGGGTTCATCGAGATCAACAAAGTCATCGATATCATCGACGTTGAAACCCTTGAACTGGCAGTGCTCGGCGGAGACGGGAGAAAGGTGGTGGAGGAGGAAAGAGGGGAAAGGGAAAAGTAGTGTTTCTCAAAGAAGAATGTTTAGATTTGATTTCTCTCTCTATGCTTCTGATGAAACAAATAGCATAACAAGTGGAGGGAAAATAAAACCTATGTAATAGCCTATTTTTTCAATAAAGCTTTGCCATAGGTGTGTCTATGGCAACGGTTCATCCAACCGTCGCTATTAGACACCCTATTGCAACGCTTATCCATCAATAGCAACGATTGTAGTACCAACTAGCTCTATTACAACAATTTTTTTTTGCAACGGTTACAACCGTTGCAATAGACCTTCTATAGCAACACTTTTGGAACCGTTGTCAAAAGGTTCGTTGCAATAGGAGTAATTTCTAGTAGTGTTATAGCGATTCATTCTACATATTAATGTTGAGATAGTTAACTGTTTCTTTGACCCCATTCAAGTATTGCTTATAGAATGGAGAGAGGGCCTCTAAGGCATCTCACATGATGTGTTATTACTAATCGTACCAGAAAGCATGAAAAGGAAAATGACAATGTTCTAATTAATTTCATTAAAATCCTGATCATCTCCGTCTACGAAATTGAGATCTATCTTTTAGGATAATGTCCAAGCCGATGTACAATATTGAGATAGATCCATGATAGGTTCGAAATTATCAGTTATCACGATCCAATTTATCTTAGTCATGACACCTACACCCCTAAGGTAGTAAGAGAGCCAATTCAACCTAAAACTGATTTCCATAATTAAGAAACCGAAACTTAACATCCAAAATAGTCACAAGTTCATGATGCTTGTCCAATCAACGATGCCAGAAAAAGGAAGGTGCCCTATACCCTTTCATCAAAAGAGTATGAGACAAACCTTAGGCATGAAAAAGGCAAAATGTTACCTAATGGTGATAAATCTGTGTTTATCACAAGTGCCTTGTATAGGTATTAAGTCACGACTAATGGCTTGAGCATTTTATAATGGACAAACAATTGCTTAGTTACAAATTGACTTGCTAATGTATATGCATGACAACCAAGTTCTCACATGCTAACTGCTCTAATGCAATGCACGTGCAACTAGTTTTGGGTTTGTAGGAAAGATCTATTTCTTGGTTCATATAAGGAATGCAGTCGAGGTAAATTGTTCTCATTGAGGAAAGAGAATCCCATGAGGGTTTTATTTATGAAAGTTGTATTCAATAAGGAGTGTAAAACCTTATGAGATAGAATTAGGATTACGGAGAAACATCTATTATTATCTGTATATAAGGTAAACTCCAAAATCATAAATACCAACTTATTGCGTACAAAGAAAAGGCTTTCTCAAGGTAGAGAGAATATAAGATTGATTGTTCTTTATTCTAGTTTGTGATTGTAATAGCTATTGGGTTTTATCTATTCTATTATTGTGTTAGTGTAAGTTTGCGAGGTTTATAACAATAAGTGAATTTATCTTCTTGGAGAGTTAGTTAGAAAAGTTAGAGTTAACCATTATATTGAGTTGAGGTACTATAGTTAGTCCATTTGATTAAAGAGTTGTAATCTAAAATCGCTCTTTTAAGTTAGTAGAAGTTGGTCGCAAATCCAAGACACGGTAGGTCACAATTTTTAGTCCCTTGAGCAAAGAGGTTTTTCATGATAAATCTTGTGTTCTTTATATTATAGTCTTTAGTTCTTGTTTCAGGAACTTGATTCCTGTATCGAGTTGTTGGTACCAGTTTTATTTAATTGGGATGAGAAGATCTTTTTATTAAGACTAGCATCTTGAAAAGGATCCTATGACTACTCCACAAACTGCTCAGGAAGGCACATCACAGACAAGACCACCGCTTTTCAATGATAAGTACTATAGATAGTGAGAAGATTTAGTTGAAATGCCACTTTGAAAACTTATTTTGAGAAATATACATCATTTTATTTTTTATTTAAATTTTTAGGATTTTGGATAAAGTGATGGGGAATGGGTTGTTACCAAAAAAAATCTTTTGTCACCCCTTATGTATTTATTAAATACTTTTTTAACTCCAATTTTCTATTAAATATCAAAAACATTTTTCTCTGTTCTCACTCTCACTCACAAAACAATGGCCATTTCTCTTTCCTCTTCCCCCAACTTTCATTTTTCATTTTTATCTTCTCTAAAGCTCTAAGATCTTTCATCCTCCATTTTAAATAATTTCTCTTCATCTTCCTAGTAATTTGTGCTCCATATTGATTATTTTTTTATTTTTAAGTTGGTAATTGTTTGATTGTTGATGAATTATGATTGTTCTTGGCGATTGCATGGTGAGATTTTTTCGCGAATTTAGTCGGCTAATATGCCAAGAAATTCGAATGTTATTCTGTTAATAGACCGTTCGCTTGATTAGGTATTTGTTTGATTTTGATGAAAAAAATTTGAAATCTTTTTAAAAAATGAAACTTGAATTTACTGAAAATCTGTGTTTTAAAGTTGATATTTGTTTGATTGTTGATGAATTATGGTTGTCCATGTCGATTGCATAGTAAAAAAAAATTGTGAATTTAATTAGCTAATGTGTCAAGAAATTTGAATGTCATCCTGTTAATAGACCGTTCGGTTGATTAGGTATTTATTTGGTTTGGATAGAAAAAACTGAAATCTTTTAAAAAAATAAAACTTGATTTTATTGAAAGTCTGTGTTTTTAAGTTGATAGTTGTTTGATTGCTGATGGATTATGATTTTCTTTGTCGATTACATGGTGAAATTTTTTCGCAAATTTAATCAGTTAATGTGCCAAGAAATTTGAATGTTGTTCTGTTAATAGATCGTTCGGTTGATTAGGTATTTGTTTGTTTTGGATAGAAAAAACTAAAATCTTTTAAAAAAATGAAATTTAATTTTACTGAAAATCTGTACTTTTAAGTTGATATTTATTTGATTATTGATGGCTTATGACTGTCCTTGCCCATTGTATGGTAAATTCTTTTCTGAATTTCATCGGTTAGTGTGCCAGAAATCTGGACAAAGAAAACAAATTCATTTATGATCCTAGACTTAATAGACTGTAGTCGTCTTCTTCTTACCTTATTTTCGTATAATATTTGATATCACTTTTCCGATGACCACCGAAATTATACAACGAATTAAAGCTTGGAACAAGCTAAGGAGTATTTCAAATGAGAAAGAGAGACATTGATATTGTTGAATCAAAATGAGAAAATGATGAATAAATGAACATGGAGGAGCTCAAAAAGGTCATGTCATTTATATAGTAGGGTTACCAAAAAAGTGTCAGTTGAAAAAGGTGTAAAGAATATTTATGTCTTCTATAATCGATTATCAAGGTTTATTATAGACTCTATCATTGTATGCATGAAAGAGTGGTAATTTTAAACAAGACATAATTGAAGCATCTTAAAATTGACGAAGTAAAAAAAGATTGAAGAAATACTAGACTATGCAAATTATTTATTATATACTGACACCATTATTGATTTCTACACATGATAGATAGATTATCAATATTTTGAGAAGTCAATTATTCACCTACTCATAGGTCTAGGATCAACTATCTGAATAGATGGAAAAGTTAAAATAATGACAAAAAAGAGAAATTAAATTAAATTAAATTTAAATATGATAATTAACACCTTTCAAACATTGTAAAATTTTTTAGATAAATCAATTGTGACACCAAATCACTTTTGAACATGATCAAGTGATATTTAAGGCATGCTATAGTCGTAAATCAGTGAGATGAGACAAAAAAGGAAAGAAATAAAATAAAATAAAATAAATAAGCACCATTCAAGCAATGCAAAACAAATAGATATTATCAAATGAGATTACATGTGTCTAATAAGTATAAAGAAGAGCGATGGTTGTGACTTGTGGGTGTTCATAAGACAAGTAGTGTTTGAGAATAAGTAGTCCTTCTCAATGCAGACGTTTGTAATGAGTAATTGATTGTTACTATCATTTCTCTTTCTTATACTCATTTGATCTAGTGTTCAATTATTTTGTACTCTCATATGATGATATTTAGTCACTTTTCATTGCTTGAATGATGTTAATTTATTTTATTTTATTTCTCTTTTTTTTAGGAACAAAAAATTTATTATTTTAGTTTTCTTTTTTGTTGATTGTGATTTCATTGGTTCTCTCTCTCTCTCACTACCTTCTCTCTCAACGATCTCTCTTTATCTCACACTTCCCTCTTCGGACACCGACGGACGGAGCCACCAGCCCGCTCCTCTCTCGAAACCCTCTCATCGATGGGATCAACCGTTAACTTTCACCAACCACCATTGCAAAATCGGACACCACCACGCCTCCACCGCCATTAACAGCGCCGAACCAACCCATCACCGTCGCTGGCTCCCTCCTCCTCATCGCTCTCCGACGAACAACTAGCCCCCGTCCCTGAATCAGCCCAAGTCACCGCCACCCTCCCCATCTCCAGCACCCCCAACGACGGCAACAACGATGCCAACAATCGCCAAAACCCCCAACGCCTCCGTTCTCTCCCCCCCCAGAGCGCCACACAATAGTTTTTGCCGCTCCACCGGCGAAATCCATCGAAACAGCCACCCGCCACTTCTTCTTCTCCTCATTGCTCCGGCCAATTGACGTTGAAGAAGAATAAAATTATTGACGGATTCTTGAAATCCATCTCAGGTACCACAAGTGTAGAATTCGGGGATGAAAAACATTATTCAGGCAACATCAATACTATTTTGGCGACAGCAACACTATTTCAGCGATCAATTTCGACCGCAGATTGCCGGAATCCAGCGACTCTATCAAGTAAATAGACTCAATCAATCAGGTGCACTCGCTCTATATTTTCTAGTTGGGTATAATATTTCTGTCTTGATTTCTTTTTCTGAGTGTCTTGGCTGCCTATTTGGATTGGGGGTTACGACTTGGTGATTTTGGTAATTCTTAATAGTGTTTTACCTGTTAAAACTATTTGTATTTTTTTTCTTCTAGTTGTTTTAGTAGTTTTGATTACTGTTACCTGAGGAACTAGCATATGTATTTAGTTTGGTAGTACATATTGGTTGTTGTCGGTGTTGGGCAGTAGATTCTAACTCATTGACTGATTTCATTATAACCAGTTTGTCCTTAGCCTTATCTTTATCCTCCTCTGTTATCTATTTTTTATTTTTATCCTTTTTCTCCTATTTGTGTAGTGGCTGGACTTGGAAATAGTAGACTAGGGTTATGTCATAGGTCAGGATCGGGGTTGGGAGGTGGGGGGCTGGGTTGTGGGTGAGTATGGGGTTAGGGTCATGGGAAAGTAAGGTTACATGGGTTAAGGGAGTTTCTAGGTTGCGAGTTGGATCTTAGAACATAGGAACTTTGCAGGGTAAGTCTATAGAGTTGGTGAAGATTCTTCGAAAGAGGAGGGTTAGTATAGTGTGTTTCCAGGAAACTAAATGGGTAGGCACTAAGGCGAGAGATGTGGATGGTTATAAGTTATGGTACTCGGGTAGCGTGAGACATAGAAATGGGGTACGTATCTTAGTAGATGAAGAACTTAGAGAGCAGGTGGTTGAGTTAAAGAGAGTTAGTGATAGGTTGATATCTATTAAGTTGTCCATTGGAGGGTCTAAGGTGAACGTTATTAGTGCCTATGCCCCGCAAGTAAGTTTGGACGAGAAAGAGAAGAAGGAGTTTTGTGAGGTTTTAGATGAGGTAGTAAGGAGCATCCCGAGCACTGAGAAGCTTCTCGTGGGAGGGGATTTCAATGGGCATATTGGGTCATTGCCAAGAGGTTTTGAGGATGTGCATGGCGGTTTTGGTTTTGGGGAGCGAAATGACGGAGGAGCTGCTCTTTTGGATTTTTCTAGGGCTTTTGGGTTGTGGATAGAGAATTCAAACTTTCCAAAGAAGGAGGAACACCTTATTACATTTCGTAGTTCAATGGCCAAGACTCAGATAGACTTTTTGCTTCTTAGGAAAGGGGATAGATGTAAAGCCCTGCAAAGTTCCCTTGTAGTTTGAGTCGTAGGGCGTGTCAAGTGAGGCGTGATTTCGACCCTAAAAGATTTAGAAGTTTCTTCCTAAATGAGTAATATGTTAACCATATAGAATTTCCCTAGTTTATACTTTTTATCACATGGGAAATCTGATAAGATTTCCATCGATATAAGATTTTCCCAAATCTGACACTCGGGTAAGAAGTTATGACTAATTTAAGCCTTAGTCATAAAACTGCATCATTTGAGTGAGTGGCGCATCGTGGAGTTGTTCTAGGTCCCAACCATTGGGACTCCGTCATAATGGCACATCGCAGAGAAGCCCAAATTCCTAATTGTCATTTTCCAGTGAGCCATCGCGATAAGTGCCGCATCGCGGAGGCCAGTGAAATTGGGTTCCAGTTCAATTTTTCCAGTTTCTCACAGATATTTAAAAACGGCATTTTGGACTTTTTCCAAGCCTGTAAAATTGTGGAAACACTAAATCAAAGCCATTTACAAGCATCCTATAAGGGTTTTCTCAAGTTTTCTCTCATCAAGAACCCTAAATATCCAAAACCTCTTCTAAGAATCTCAAGAATCCACCATGGATTTTCTAAATTGAGTCAAGATTCAAGGTTCTCAAGTCAAGGGCCTCAAGAGACCTCACTCTAGAGAAAGAATAGAGTCCTAAAAGTGAGATTTCACCCAATGATTCTAACTCAAGGTATGTGGGGTTTTGAACAAGGGTAACCCTTTCACCCTTGTGCCCAAAAGGCTTGTTTGCATCATGATTTTGCTGAAATATATGAGGTTTTTACATGAATTTGAATTGAGGGGTTTCACCCATTATTACTGAATGCATTATCTTGATATTTCCCATGAATTGAGAGTTAAATGGCATGATTTCTACATATTTTCTTGAGTATTTACAGCTGGATAAAACCCCCATGATTTTACTCTTTGATACGCTAATATTTGCATTGTTGAGATATTGAAGTATATGACTATATTGAGATTTTGAGTTAAATTGATGAAATTCCCAGATTTCCACATGATTTATGAATCTATATGCTATATATTATGCTTTTGATAAGCTTTAACTTGAGATTGAATTATGGGTTAGTAAGCCCTATTTGAGACTTTTGAAATTATAAACTCTTGTGCTATGAGCACCCATGTTTTGAGTATTTTGAGATGATTGAGAAATGAATTGACCTAATGGTCCTTAAGCTTTGAAATCCACTTCACTGTATGAGGTTATTGATTTGATTATTGGGTTCGTGGTGAACCATGTGATTATTCTAAAAGTGGATTTTTATGAGATGAGCGCAGATAATCTAAAGAGAGTAGTATTTAGCACTGACCGGGTAAGTTACTACGATTTCTTACCCCCAAAAACTATGTGCCACTGTAGGATGTGAGCCTGAGGCTGATTATATTATGATTATGTGTGGGCCCGAGGCCGAGTTTCATTTAGTGATCACTAGACCTAGGTTATACTCCCTGGTAAGAGTATGATGCTCCTTCCCAACGTGGGGTCTCTTCCTTAGGAGGACAAAATGTTGGACTCCATATAGCTCGCATGGTTTATGTCGGTTACGAGAACCTCGCTTTCTTTTCAAACTCCGAGATCAAATACTTATTTTCCTTCCCTATAGTCTATTTTCCTAAATGGTTGAATTGCAAAAATGTTCCCTAACCAAGGTATTTTCTTGATGTGAGTTATTTTCCTGAAGGAAAGCATCTTCCCTTGTTATAATATTTTCATAAAGCATTGAGATAAGTTGTTTCCATAAACTAGAATGTTTTTCCTATTCGAGATAGAATGATTTTTTTTCTAAAGCTTAAAATGAGATATTTTCCAAATTGAATGAAATGCCTTCAAGCATGTTTCAAATTTATATGATTCCGAATTTCAAGTATTTGAGTTCAAAAAGAGTTATGAGATCTTGAGCATTGATTAGGTTTTACTCTCCATTAGACATATGAATGATTTGAAAGTATCGTGTAAAGTTCCTTTATCCCTTGAGTGTTGAGAATAAAAGGAGATTTGTGATTTCAAGTTAAAGTATGATGACTCACGAGATTTGTGCTACACGTTTCATCCTACATCATTTATGAGCTTTACATTTTATACTTGTACAAACCATGTGAGTCATCCCATATTGCATGCATGACTTGATTGAAGAAGATTGACATTATTTTATACATATGCATTCACCCCCACATACTCAGTACATCCTCAAAGTACTGATTCACATATACGTCTATGTACTACATTGTCTCATAATGTAGGTATAGGATTGTAGCACATGTACCATGTCCAATTAGTTCACATCTTCCAGTCTTCAGGTGATGGGCCCCTTTTGATTCAAGGCCACAAGTCAGTGATAAAATAGAAAAGTGTTGTATTTTCCTTATTCAGTCATATTGAGTTGGGATGGTTGGGAGTCATGACCCAGCTATCCATTGTCAGTATTAGTAGAGGCTTCATATATAGTTAGTAAAAGTTGATGTATTGAGTTTCAATTTGATGAAAAGTAGAGTTTTAACCTTGTGACTTCAGTTTTGTATCGAGCAAATTCATAATAGAGTTACCTTCTGCTTTATTCCTCTAGATTTATGCATTTTATTCAGTTATTTATGTGTTATGCCATGTAAAGGGTTAGCTTGGGGTCACTTGTGACTCTATTCACCGTGTAGCATCTCGAGGGGTGATTTTGGGTCGTTACAATAGAACGCTTTGTAAAGACTGTAAATTCATACCTAGAGAGAATATTTCAACTTAGCATAGGCTGTTGGTAATGGATTTGGTTATCAATAAGGGAATAAAGAAGAGAAGCATGGAGGCTCGGCCCAGGATTAAGTGGGGTAGCTTGACTTTAGTTAATGCTTTGGAAATAGAGAAGAAGTTGAAGAGTAGGGGGGCTTGGGAGAGTAGAGAAGGTGCGGATAGTATATGGGAGATGACTGCTATTTGTATTAGGGAGACTGCTAGAGAGGTGTTAGGTGTCTTGAGAGGTCAATCTAGCAAACATCAGGGCGACTGGTGGTGGAATGAAGAGGTTAAGCGAAAGGTGGAATATAAGAAGGTGGCTTATGCTAAGTTGGTTGCGAGCAAGGATGAGGAGGAAACATAGACGAATAAGAAGGAGCATAAGGTAGCTAGGAGAGAGGCTAAGTTAGCGGTTACGATGGCTAAGACTGAAGATTTTGAGTGCCTGTATGCGGCTTTAGAGGAGAAAGATAGAGATAAGAAGTTATATAGGCTGGCTAAGGCCAGGGAGCGAAGGGCTCGTGACCTTGACCAGGTGAAGTGCATCAAAGAAGAGGATGGTATAGTGTTGGTGGAGGATGGTCTCATTAGGTATAGGTGGCATTCTTACTTCCATAAACTTTTGAACGACGAGGGGGAGAAAAATTTCATGTTGGGGGACTTGGAGAATTCTGAGGATTTTCGAGATTATGGGTATTGTAGGTGTATTAAGGTTGAGGAGGTCAAGGGAGCTATTCGTAGGATGAGGCGGGGTAGGGCGATGGGGACAGACAAGATTCTAGTGATTTTTAGAAAAGCACTAGTGAGGCAGGTTTAGAGTGGTTGACAAGGTTGTTTAACAGTATTTTTAGGACAACAAAGATTCTTGAAGCGTGGAGATGGAGTACGATGATTCCAGTGTATAAGAGCAAGGGATTCATCCAGAGTTTCAATAACTATAGAGGTATTAAGTTGTTGAGTCATACTATAAAGGTTTAATAAAGGGTGGTAGAGGTGAGGATAAGAAGAATCATGATGATTTATTAGAATTAGTTCGGTTTCATGCCAGGTCGCTCGACCACTGAGGCCATTCACCTTGTAAGGAGATTAGTGGAGCAGTTTTGGGAGAGGAAGAAGGACTTGCACATGGTGTTTATTGATCTTGAGAAGCCATATGATAGAGTTCCCAGAGAGATTCTGTGGAGGTGCTTGGAGGCTAGAGGGGTGCCCGTTGCGTACACTAGTGCGATTCAGGATATGTATGATGCGTCGAAGATTCGGGTGAGGACAGTAGGTGGAAATTCAGAGCACTTTTCAGTCGTGATAGGGTTGCATTAGGGATCGACTCTTAGCCCATTTTTATTTTCCTTGGTGATGGATTTTTTGACGCGACATATTCAGGGGGAGGTTCCTTGGTGTATGTTATTTGCAGATGATGTGGTTCTGATTGACGAGACTCGGAGTGGATTTAATGATAAGTTAGAAATGTGGAGGAAGAAGCTTGAGTATAAAGGATTTTGGTTAAGTAGAACCAAGACGGAGTACTTGGAGTGTAAGTTTAGTGATGTATCGCAGGAGGCTGGAGTGGTTGTGAAGCTGGATTCTCAGGCCATTCAGAAGAGGGAGATTTTTAAGTATCTGGGGTCTATGATTTAGGGCAATGGTGAGATTGACGAGGACGTCACACATCATATTGGGTCAGGATGGTTGAAATGGTGGCTTGCTTCGGGAGTTCTATGTGATAAGAAGGTGCCTCCGAAGGTTAAAGGTAAGTTCTATAGAGTGGTAGTCCGGCCAACTATGGTGTATGGAGCGGAGTGTTGGCCAGTTAAGAACTCCCACATCTAAAAGGTAAAGGTGGTCGAGATGAGAATGTTGCGATGGATGTGTGGGCATACCAAGAAAGATAGGGTAAGGAATGAGATTATTCAAGAGAAGGTAGGAGTTGCCTCGGTAGAGGATAAGATACGAGAAATTAGGTTATGTTGGTTCGGGCACGTGATGAGGAGGGGCTTAGATGCTCTTGTGAGGAGGTGTGAAACACTGGATATGGATGGTTTTAGGAGGGGTAGAGGTAGACTAAAGAAATATTGGAGGGAGGTGATTAGGCATGATATAGAGCAGTTACAACTAACAGAGGACATGACCCTTGATAGGAAGGTGTGGAGGAAGCAGATTAGGGTATAGGGTTAGGGGTGGGAGGGCGTCGGTAATAGTAGGGATGCGCTCCTCAGGGGATGGATTTTTTAGTTCGTGGCTAGCAGTGTTAGTTTATTTTGCTTACTGTACTAGTTTATATATGTACTTATCTTTTGTGTTTGGTATTCTGTTAGTTTGTCTTGTGTACCATGCTAGTTATATACACTTATATTTGGGTTGGTATATGGGTATCGGTCCTAAGCCGGGGGTCTATTGGAAATAGCCTCTCTACTTCTCCCGAGGTAGTGGTATGGTCTGCGTACACTCTACCCTACCCAGACCCCACTAGGTGGGAATACACTGGGTATGTTGTTGTTGTTGTCTCCTTTTTTTAGTCTCGTCTTACTTTTCACTAGACTCAATTGGTCAATACATGACTGTTAATTTAGTCTAGTATAGATGCATACATTTATATATGATATATGCACAATATCTTTATAGGTCTAGAATTAATCATCTAATTCTATTGACAAGTAAGACGAGACTAAAAAGGGGAGAAATAAAATAAAAGAAATTAAAATAAATAAACATTATTCAAGCAATGAAAAATGACTAAATATCATCATATGAGGGTACAAAAAATTGAACACTCAATCAAATGAATATAAGGAAGAGTGATGGTAGTAACAACCAATTACCTAGAACAAACGTCTGCATTGAGAAGGACAACTTGTTCTGAAACACTACTTGTCCCATGAACACCCACATGTCACAACCATCACTTTTTCTTATGCTCATTAGATTTGTCTAATCTCATTTGATGATATCTAGTTGTTTTGCATTTTTGGATGGTGCTTATATATTTTATTTTATTTTATGTCTTTCCTTTTTCATTCCATCTCACTGATTTACGACTATAACATGTCTAAAATATCACTTGATTATGTTCAAAAGTGATTTTGTATCACAATTAATGTATCTAAATTGTTTTACAATGTTTGAAAGGTGTTAATTTTTATATTTAAAATTAATTTAATTTCTATTTTTTATCATTATTCTAACTTGTCCATATATTCAAATAGTTGATCATAAATCCACGAGTTGGTGAATAATCGACCTCAAAAAATTGATAATCTATCTATCATTTGTAGAAATCAACATTGACGTTAGTATATAATAAATAATTCGCACAGTCTAGTATTTCTTCAATCTTTTCTTACTTAAAATTACAAAAACATTCTTATCCTTGAATGTTTGTCCAACACAAAGATTAGTGTCGTCCGAGAAAGAGTGGCTTCCTTGTGGCCCGAACTGCCCATCCTCACCTCTTCCACACTCCTCTTCTTCATAATTTTACTATTATCCCATTCATCACCAACCATGCAATCGTATTCCATTGACGTATCATCCACCGTCGGCTGTAGGGGTGGGGGTGGGGCTGACGTGGAAGCATCTTCCCGGGACCTTCCAACAACTTTAATCCACAATATAGGTCTGGAGTTATTAGAATCAATGTAAAGTATGTATAATTTCACGTGTCTATCATTCCTTATGAATGTTGGATAGATTCCTCCTCCTCCCGTTCATTAAGTAACTAATTACCACATCGCTTTGATCACAACTTAATTCGCCTCTCTTCATTACTCTTTTAACCATATCAGTGTAAGAACCGTTGCAACGAGGGAGAATGGACAATGTATCCTTAGACACGGTTTTCCAAACCCAAAATTAAGGAGTCTCCTCCCGTTCATCAGAAAATATACCACCAACAATCACGTAATCTATAATAGATATGATATACCTCGATGATAGTATTTAATAGACTTGAATAATGATTTATGAGCCTAGACTTAATAGATTGTAGTCTTCTTCTTCTTAGCTTCTGTTCGTACAGTACACGATCAAGCCTTTTTTGACGACCACCGAAATAATCTGATTACTTACAGCTTACAAACAACCTAAAGAGTGTTGAAATGTTACTATTGAGCCAATAATCAAAATGTGGGACTTATTTTTTAACCTTTTTGTATGAAAAGGGAAGAAAAATTAGGCCTAAAAATATGCAAAAATGACTTAAAACAATGGAGATAATATCACTTTCTGATGGATGCTAGAAAATTCGACGAGAAATGGCAAGAAAATCAAGAAAATGGCAGCAAAATCGGGTGGTTGGTAGTGGATTGATTGAGAAGCTTGATATTTTTTTAAAAATTAATTATCCAATATTTATAGTTTTGGACATGGACTAAAGTGTAGTTTATAAAAAATTGAGGCTGAAATAAGAAAGGAGCTAAAGTGTATATTTTGTAAGTTGAGTGCTAGGGTTGCCTTTTTTTGTGGTCCCATTAGGGTGTCTATATTTCCAATTAAAAAAACCTAGTGTCTAAATGTCAAAAAAAAATTGGAAGTGGACTTTTAGAAAACTCCCCCAAGATAGTAGGCTAACAAAATGATAGATCACTTAATTGGAGAGAGTCCTAATCTCTGGAGTGTCATTCTTGATGGTCCCACTATCCCATAAAAATACTAAAGATGGAATATAACACATCAAGGATATACAATTCGAACAGGAAATATGAAACTGTTTAGACTTAAGGATATTAAGTCTATTCCAGACATGCGGACCAGGTTCCTTACCATAATAATAAAATCTATTCACTAGGAGAACTCATACCTACATGCAAGTGTATTTGCAAACTATTCTACTGCATGAGTAATGGAAAAGCAAAGTGGAGACCATTATCAAAGCCAAAACTTGAATGATATTTCCATGGATGAGATTATTGGAAATATGACCACCTATAAGCTCAAGAAAAATAAAAAAAAAATTGGATCAAAGAAAAAGGACAAGAACCTAGTCCTTAAATCTTTAGAAAAAATAGGATGATAATCTAGCTCTTATGACTAGAACGTTTCTGTGTATGTTCAAAAAGGCAAAAGTTCCAAAAGAATGACTTCTCGAAAAAATATGGAAAAAGAATTACATGAACAATTATATCACATGTGTGGAAGCCCTGATCACTTTATCATGTTTTATCCCTTATGGAATATAGAACACAAAAGAATATTGGGAAAGCAAAAGAAACCAAAAAAGATCTGGTCATCCCCACTCATAGAAGAATGACATAAAAAAAAAGCTAATCTTGCTGTAAATAAAACTTTTACTTGAATGGAAAATTCTTCAAGTGATGAATAAAATGAGAACAAGCCTAAAAACCAATCTCTGCTAGCCATAAAAGAATTTGATGATGAAGATGTACTAACACTAGTAGCATTCTCAATAGCAGATGATGGTGGTGATGATATATAACCTCTAAGTAGGATATTTTGGCACTTATGGTAGGATATGACTCTGATGATTAAGAAAATGAGAAATAGTCTGAGATAAACTTGATTGTTAAGGATAATCTCAAATCTTATTCTAAAAGAAAAGTGGAATTACTATGTTTATTCCTCGTAGATGCATACCATTTAGCATGTTCTGAAAGGGACCAAATTCTAGATGAATATGCTTCAATAAGACTTGAAAGTGAGAAATCTGAAAACATAATGTCCGTTTGAGGGACACTATTAAAAAATTTTAGGAAACAAATTGAGTTTAGTGACCCCTTTGATAAGGGAAAAACTAAGGCTAGTCTTGCTTAATTAGACCTTCAAGAAGATATGGAAATCTGACTTTTAGATTTCAAGAATCCTCTAAATAAAAATCTCTTTAAGAGAACTTAAACAAAGCTAAATTGGATATTAATTACAATTTTCGGTGGGCCAGGTCCTCCAAAATGTTGGCCAAAATCAATGAAAGTTACTTATTAAATAGATTTGACATAGGTTTTAATTAAAATGGAACAACAATCAAGCACTAATGACTAACATAATTCCAAAATATGCACTAATTATAGAACATTTGACCATTAAAGTCACCAACGCAATCTAAACTTTCAAACCCTATATAAAAAAATTTCTTTGTTGAGAGATAAAAGAAAGTATTAGGAAGAAGCTCACTATTAAATCAAAAGGACTTCTTAACTAGGCCAAGAGAAATGTGATTCACCCTTTCAGTCATAAAAAGAACCTGAGTTGATATGTGAGCCCAACACTGACCTTTGATTTCTTAAGGAGGTGAAGATGAAGACAAAACACAAACTATGGTATTTGAATAGTGCATGCTCCAAACACCTGACTAGAGCATGTGAGAATTTTCACTTACTCACACATTTTTAAAAGGGGAGTATAACCTTTAGAAATAGAAAGACAAGAGAAATTGTTGGAATTGAAAATTTTAGTTTGTCACATTCTAAGTTATAGAAAATATGTAATATGTTCTGGGATTGAGGAACAACCTTATGAGGGTATCCCCAAATGTGTGACAAAGAAAATAACATGCTATTTGCATTATCAGAGTATCGAGTGTCAAACTCAAAGAAAGAAAGCTTGGTACTTAGAGAAAAAAAGAAATATACATTTACAAGACCGACATTATGGAATCTCATGAAGAAAAGTTGACATGTCTCAATGTCATAATAAAAAATTCACTTCTCTAACCTAAGAGATTGAGACATAAAAAGTTTTCATTTCTAAACAATTAAGTGACTAAGGACCTGATCTTGGTTTACCCAAAGCCAAGTTTAGTAAAGGCATAGTTTCTGATGCGCGTGTATGAGGTAAGCATGTTAAATCATACTTCAAGCATAAGAAGATGGCAAGCACCTCTAAGTCACTTGAACTTATGCACAGGGATCTATGTGGATCCCATGAGAGTTCTCAACACAGAAGGTAAGAGATATGTTTTGTTATTGTTGATGATTATTTAAGGTTCACATGAATTCTATTTCTCAATACTAAACATAAAATATTTGTTTTTTCACCATTTTGACAAAATTGGTTCAAAATAAATAAAGAACATAATTCATTAGCATAAGCATTGATCATAGTATTGATTTAAAGATGCTTAGTTTTTGGACTGTTGTGATAAATATGGAATAGGTCCCAATTTTGTAATCCTAGAACACCTCAACAAAATGGTGTTGTGAAAAGAAAAAATAGATCTTTAGAAGACATGGCTAGAGCTATGCTATTAGATAACGGTCTTCCAAAGATTTTCTGGACAGAGGTAGTTAATACAACATATTATCTCATTAATATGTGCATTATTCACTCACTCCTTGAGAAAGATCCCGATGAATTACTAAAAGACAGGAAACCAAATCTTACATATTTAAGAGTTTTTGGGTGCAAATGTGTAACAACCTGATATGTGAATTTTTATTTTCATGAGTTTTGACTATTTTGTTCTTTATTATAATTTTTATATATTTATTTTGAGGTGTGGGGATAGTTCCAATGCTTCTCAAGGCTTTTGGGAGTGATTTGAGAGAGTTTAGGACTATTGAGTCTTTAAAAATCATTAGTTTGACCTAGGTCAATATTTTAAGTATTGGGCACCAGATGGTGATTTAAACAGTTCAATCAAATCCAAAACATTAATTTTAGATTAGTAGCATGCGTAGTCCTGATCTAGATCCTTTATTTTGCATTTCGATCATTCGTTAAAAAACTAGTGAAAATTAAATAGGGTCCTAAGGATAATGCGTTGAAAACGACTTCTTTTTGATAATTAAATATTTCCATTGAGTCTAAAATAACAAATTCATCCTAGTAGCATATTTGGTTTGTTTCTATGCTTTCCCAAATGAATCTCAAGGGTCCATTCAGAGACCTTGACATGAAACCTTTAGTTGGTGCAAAATTTGATGTCTAGCGTAGGTTTCCATTACATTGTTTGGACATGTTTCATGATCATGGGACTCAGTTACATCTTTATTCAGTATCACGTGATGGGTGGACCCTGAACTTCGAATGCGTACTTTAGTAGATTGGGTCAGGTTTGACCATTGCATTCTTAAGGCCCTTCTCTCGCGATTGCAATGACCAAACTTAAGCAAGTGAATTTTCACCCTTACAATCACGATGAATGGGTCAGAAATTATGAGGCACTATTTACAAAATAGTATAAATGTTTTTTTTGCGATTTTTATGATTTTTGGACCTCAAACTTTGGAAAAGGTTGATTTTATGGATTTTCTTCATCAGTCATGTTTGGGTAAGTTCCAAACTCTTATCCATGATAATTTCAATTGATATTATCTTCAAACAACTTCAAAACCTTAATTTCAAATTGGATATTTGGGATTTTGCTAGTAAAGCTTTAAAATGAATTTTCTTCAATTGCCTCATTTTGTACTCGTTTGCACATGGATTTCAACTATAGACTCCTATATTCTTGGGAACCATGTTTCTAAAATAAAATTTTAATTTTACCTCTTTTATTTTTGAAATCATTTTTTGAACTAGTTTTGGTCCCGCCTTAAATATAGTTGATATGGATATCATTATTTTTTTAGTGGGTAGATTCTATATTTAAATGATTTATCTCATTTCAAGGTTGTTCAAATGAGGAAGTCTCAATGTTGAAGGCTCTAGGCTAATATTTTCATCACTACGAGGTAGGTTATGGCTTAACTTTCTTCAGACTGGGCTGGATAGTTAATAAATGAGTAAAACATGCTATGGATTGAGAAAATTATCCATAGGAGTATTATTTTAAGATTATAATTTTGTTGTATGCCCTTGTAGGGAATTATATTCTTATTACTATTAACTTGAGAATCATATATTTTGTATTGTCTGTGTAGGGGCTTTATTGACATCTTAGGCCTTATTTGGGTATTTTATGCCATTATTATTAATATGATGATCACACGAGGGCTTGAATAGATATTATAAGACTGTTTAGCTTTATTGTGGCTCTCATGATGAAGATACTTGAGTATGAGGTCAATATAATATTATTGATGTCATACATGCCAATTTATTTTAGTAGTGCAAACCGAGAACTTATATCATGAATTATGGACATAGAGATTACTCATACATGTATTTGAATGGATTTATATATTAGTATTAATTGGTTGTGAGAATTTTATCCTCATTCCATATATATATATATTCATTACACATTGGTACCATTGAGAAGCACTGATTGTCAAAAAATAAGATACTTTTAATAAATAGTTGATCCGTGAACAATACCCGGATAGGTGAATGTGAAACTTTATAAAATTCTTGATTCATGAATACCATTTTGAGAGATGAGTTGATATTTGGGTAGTATACAAGTTGCAACCCCCCGATGGGTCATATCTTGAGAGCATTGAGACTCGATGGGTTATATGGAAATTCATACAATGAATTTCAATTATTCATCGTGATTCCATCATCATTGCATGTCATTGAATATGCATATTCCATGTTTCTTTATGCGCCCTTGATGTTTACTTTATTTCCATATATTTTTTCGTTTTTAGGTGCTTTTGTAGCAATCTTATATTAAAAACTGTTACTGGAGATGGTGTGAGCTATCACTTTGAAACTTTTCTATTTGCAAGTGACATGCTCATAGTATCTTTTACTTGTATTATTTTCTAATTTTCTCAGTCGGCCTATAATACCCACTGAGTACACCTGGACCATACTCACCCTATGGTGCTCTTTTGGTGCAAATTCTAGATTGAGTACGAGATGCGACAGCTGATTCAGGCTGGTTAGATTTAAGTTTTGGGGTCTAGTGTGGTCTAGTGTTTAGAGCTGATTTCAGACCTCCTCTTATCCTTATCTTATCTTTATTCATATTTAGAGAAGGATTTATGTATTTAAATATTGGTTATGTCATAGATGTCCTTTACTTATGACATTAGATTTTGAGAACTTATGTATGTTTTATTTCAGACTTCCATTATATATATGCGTGTGTGTGTGCATGTGTATGTGTGTGTTGTGTTGACCTGACTTCTTTTTAGAAGTCTCTCTATTTTGTTCTTTTAGACTTCATATTTCCTTTTTCTTTTTAGGTAATTGGCTACCGAGGCTAGGTGTCGATAGGTGCCATCATCACCTCAATTTTTGGGTTGTGAAAAAATATTTTGTTCCTAATAATAAAAAAGATATCCTAGGTAAGTTTGACACCAAAAGTGAAGAGGGAACTTTTATTGGTTATTCCTCTCAGCGTAAAGTTTACAAGGTTTTTAATAAAACAATTAAATGCATAGAAGAAAGCATTAATTTCATATTTGATGAAACTAATCACTTGGATGAGGAAATTTGCAGGCTGACCATAAAGGTACTAGTATGGTACCTGATTCTTATGATAAACAAGTGAAGTCTCAAGAACTTGATTCACTAAAAGGCATTACTCCAAAAGCTGACTAAATGAATGAACAAGCCATTATCGGAGAAGTGTTGGGATTGGGGGAACTTCTAAGGAAAGTAGAGAACCAGTTCCTTCAACTAGATGAACCTAACCCATCTGGGTTATTTAGAATGTAGAAGATCCAAAGCAATAACTAGAAACTCAAAGGATCTCATCCAATCCAAAATATTCTCTGCCAAGAGATTCTAGAATGCTCATTAAATCAAAAGTGAGAAATTTGTGTTCCTTCTAAGCTCATCTCTCTATGATAAAGCGTAAACCATTGACACGCAATACAATTATTCAAAACCACCATTAATGCATATAAAAGCATAATTAAAACCATGGGAAACCATAACCGACCATTTAATATCACAACCTCCAAATCATATTTGAAAACCAAAATCACACAATCAATGAAATCATGAAAACATTCATAAAATCATGTCTTTAGATAAAATTAACAATGAGGAAAGAGAACATGCCTTAAGCCAAGATGATTTTGAAAAGAAATCACCAAAACAAGCCCCAAATTGATCCTTTAGTTGAAACCCTAGCTTCTGTTGCCCAAAAGGTCTTAAGAGAATTTTAGAGTGCTTAGAAGAGTTTCTAAGTGTTAATGAATGGAATAATAGGGAAAATAACCTCCCAAGTAGGTAGGAAGTCATGGGACCATATTAGGATAAGTAGGGAAATGTCTAGGGATACGACTGACCCACACGTGGAAAATTTCGTCACAGGGATATGACTGACCCATACGTGTTGTAACCTCCATTACGAGTGGTATCCTCTACACATATCCTGTCCTCAAACCTTAGATGAAATACTGTCCAACATATGACTCATCTAACCAAGTCGTATCCAAAGCATATGATCCATACCCTTCATCCGTATCTTTGGCAAATTTAAACCTAAGGAAGATTCAAACGCTGTCCATCATACAAGTCCTGGGTATGAATGATAACCTAGCTTACAACTCATACCCTAGCTTACAACTCATGGTGATCCACTTGTACTCAGATCTAACCTAAGTAACAAAGTCTAAGATTAAGTTAAGGATCTAAATGATCAGTAACCACCAATACGATTCATACCCCTAAGTCGTACCTATTCTAGTAACAAAAACCCATCCCACCAACCAACACTGGTCAATATATGACTGGACCATACCATCCATACCCCAACATACGAATCGTACCCATGAGTCGTATTGGGTCCAAAGATAAAAATTCTAGGAAATTTTCTAAGGTCCAGCAGCTAGGGGATTTCAGTATCCCCCACTAGGAATATTCATCCCCGAAAGACAGACAAGGTAGGGGTAACCACACACAAGAGTCATTTGCATTATCAAATATATTTCTAATCTCTAACAAAGTTTGAAAACAAAGAGACAAGGACATTAATCTTTCATTTGACAAATTCTTAAAATAAAGATATGTTGAAGACACATACCTTCCGCATAAATCCTAGGAGCATAAAACAAATGAAGATATTTGGACTTCATGTCCTCCTTCGCTTCCCATATAGCGTCTTCCACCTTATGGTTCTGCCAAAGAACCTTAATCAAAACCACATCCTTGGCCCACAACCGATGAACCTGCCTATTAAAGATCTAAATCAGGACTTCTTCATAAGACAGAATTTGTGATACCCAATCCTTCCAAAGAAACAATCAAAGAAGGATCACCAATGCAACTCTTCCACATGGAAACATGAAAGACTAGATAACCAAGCTCAAGCTAGAAGGTAACACTTACTCATACACAACATTACTGATTCTCTGCAAAACCTCATAAGTACCCACATACTAAAGACTGAGCTTTCCCTTCTTGACAAACCGCACCACTCCCTTCATGGGAGATACCTTAAGAAAAAACTTAACCCAGACATCAAACTCCAAGTCTCTGCGCCTAACATCAACATAGTACTTTTTGCAACTTTGGAAAGCCTTAAGCCTATCCAGGATCACCTTCACCTTCTCCATAGCCTGGTAGATCAAATCAGGACCAAACATATCTACCTCACCAAGCTCTAATTAACTAGTAGGAGATTATAACGCCCTGAGTCAGGTACCCCAAATGCTACACGATGCTAATAATCTCAAAGTACCACTAGTTAACCCATGACTGGTACCTGCTGTGAGCTTTACATAATAATAATACTATAATAACAATATAACTGAATAAATGCATAAACCTGGAGAAAATCTGCCATAAAGTTCAAAACTGAATAATATTGAGTAAAATAATGCCTGAACAAGGTATAACAATACCAAAACTAAAAACAACTATTTGAAATACTCTAGTCTGAAAGCCTCTAAAACTGTCTGAACTGCGGAGTTGATGGGTTATGTCCCCAACTAACTCCGATTGCTAAAATTACTAATTATTGAAATAATGAAATAATGAAAAAATTATGTCCTCGAACTATGACGACTCACCACCGACTCTGACTGCTGATATCGAAACTGCTATGTATGATCGGGAACCTGAGCATCTGAACCTATGGTATAAAACACCATAGCATAAGAGAAAAGTATGCATCAGTACATGAGAATGTACTAGTACACAAAGTGAGGTAAGGCTGAATACAAGGGTTCATATGCATGAACTAAAACTGACTGAATAACATAAACATACCTGCGTGAGAATACATGCATGAATACATAAATATGACTGAAGTCATAAGGATTCTGAATACTGAGTTTACTGTTAACGTGGATCACTGATAACTGATGTGACTGATAACTGTTATACTATTTACTGAGTGAGTGTGTCTGACAGTTCTAATTTTTATGGAACAAGCTAAGTTCTGTACTGAGCTGAGTGACTATATCTGTTAGACCTGGAATCTGTAGAACTATCTGAGTTCTTTACTGAAGGTTGTGATTGAATCTAAAACTGAGACTGTCGGAGGTAATCATCTAACTAACATACCCCTTCTCTAACTGATTTGGGGTCCAACCTAAAACCCCAGTTGGAAGGGTGTTAATACCGTACCACGGGTAAGGAAAAACTATGAGTTAACCCTCTGTTGATAGGGAGCTCTTCCGTCAACCCCTCGCTGGTAGGAGAAACTCAAATGAGATATATTAACCCTAGATTCATAGGGCTATATCTCAACCTACGCTGGCTACGTAATTCTAGAATACAAGGATTGCTTCTAAGGATCACACCCTTTACTGGTAAGTGAGTCCCCATCCTTGGGTTTACTTGGTGCTGAATCCTACTCCCAATTGAATAGACAATGGGCTGATTTCCTAGCTTGTACTAGGCTTGACTGAGTTGTTAATAATTGTACTGTTTAACTGAACTGAGCTAAGTGTACTGAGTTTTGTTTACTGATGCAATACTACTGGGTTCTGTTAACTGACTGAGTTTACCGATGACTAAACTGACTACTGAATGGGACTGGACTGATATTGAATTTACTGAGTTTTCCTGAGTTTTGTAACTAAACTATATCACTATTGATTGTGACATGACTGAGATTACTTTGTAACTGAACTGGCTCTAGGCACACAACTAAGTTTTTGGGTATTAAATACCCCCAGGACTCGATAACATGAATAGTAATAAGACATGACAACACTTGCATACTTGACAATAGCCAACAACTCATAATACAATCAATGAGGCATTTTATCAAGCATTTGAAAGTCATGAACTTGTACATGAATATGAATGCACATTAGTGTGTCATAATTCATTGACTAAGACCTTTCATCAAACACTTAGCATGGATTAACTTGTACATGAATGGGGATTTCTTGTCAATATACTATAATGGCACTATTCCATTCACATAGGCATTTTGTCAAACATATAGGGAGCATGCTTTGGTCACACAATAATCAATACATCCTATTACAATGGCTACATCCATAAACTTGCAAATTGAAGGATTTATCATGAACATCATGTAAATCATCACATAACAGAATGAATTCTTGTAATTAATAGTTTATAACATGAATCAAAATCCAACAACAACATAAACATAAAATTAAAATCAAGTAACTCATGAAAACACATAAATATACAATCTTTATATTTTGAAAGAGATTCTTGGGCTTCATGGGTGAAAGGTACCCATGAATAAACACCTAGCATACCTTAGAATGTTAATCCTTGAAGGTTCTTGAGCCTTGTTCTTAAATTTTGAAACTAGGGTTTCTTGCTTTTGAGAGAGGATGATAAAATTGGGGAACAATTGACTGAATAATAATATATTTAGGTTATATGGGATAAATTTCGTCTTTTAGGCTGACCTAGTTCATGGGAAATGTCTAAGATGTCCTTGGGATTTAAAATCCCACAATTGGAATCCAGATTAAAGCCTCACCGCGATACAGTTGAGTGTCCATTGCTATGATCACCGCGACATAGCCCAATCTCAGTGAGCTACTGGATTGTGACATTTTCTGATTTGAGCCTCACCGCGATGCGACCTAATCGTGGTGAGCTACTGGAATTTGCCAAATTCCAAAATAGCTTTCATTGCGACACCATCGCTATACTCACCGCGACGCGATCTAATCGCGGTGATCTACTGTTACTAAAATTTGTATTCAATCTAATCCTCATCCAAAAAATCTGAAACTTACCCTAGACATGTTATTGTCATCCCTGAATATGACCCAACTTAGAAATTAACTTTTTGAGGTCGGGAAAGTCATAAATAAATTCACTGAAGTTCAAAGGGCTTAGAAATGACAAAGTCCTAATAACTAGCTGAAATTTTCTAACTTTGGGACCCCTCAATAAGCTTTAAAGGTTGAGTTAAGATTAGGATTTGCGGGGTCTTACAATATCTCCCCTTTGGGAATATTCGTCCTCGAATGAGACTGACTAAGTTGAGGACATAGATAAACTGAATTTAGTAACTGAGCGTGGACATCTGAAACATGGTTACATGACTGACATTATTGATAAACTAAAATCTCATAATGAGCATGCATATCTGATGCATGATTTCATGACTAAGTTATTTCATGACTGCATGACTGGGATTCCTTCTTAAGAGAGACTGTTCTGAATTTCTAGGCCCTCTTTAGGGACTATGACTGCTGAGTCACCTATGCATTTCTTAAGCAAGGAAACACGAAATATGGGATGGACTGAATCTAGATTTGAAGGCAACTCAAGCTAGTAAGCTACCTTTTTGAATCGGCTAAGAATTTGGTAAGGACCAACATATCGGGGGCTGAGTTTCCCTTTTTTCCTTAACTTTTTCACCTCATTCATAGGAAAGATTCTCAAGAATACTAAGTCACCGACCTATGACTCAGGATTATTTACTGAACACGCATGTGCGGGAACATGAAGACATAAATGAGTCTGGAATATAATACATGGACTGAATATCATGAGCTGAACTAAATCCCTGAATAAATGGGGTTAACCCATGAGTACCCCATTCCATCTGGATTTGTTACTTGAGGAGAAAATAGAGGGTTTAGGACATGATAGCTCAGGGGTTATAGAGCATCACCCCCTTGGGACATTATGTCCCCCGAAGAATACTAACTTGGCTGAGATACTGAGAAAAATTAAAACGATGCATAGGGCACCTACGGACTTAGTCTGGGGTCTGAAACTGAGACATGATTCATTAACTGGTCTAAACACACAACTACTTAGTTTCCCCATACCAAAACAGTTACGTTCATGAGACTTCAATTAGAGAGACTAGGTGGAAAGATAGTATACCAGATAATCTTATCCGCCTGACCACTAAATGACTTACTGGCTTTACAGACCACTCATATCAAAAACTTATTCTCAACTATATTCTCCACCTTAGTATGACACTTCACCTGGGACTACTGAAAAGATTTACATGGGCACTGAGCACAAGTGCACAAATATACTATTTATCTGATAATCTGAATAACTGATAGCTGAATACTGGATATGTAAGGCTGAACTGTATTTAGTTTGAATAGCTAGACTAAAACTAAACATGAATTCATGAAGACTGTGTTATCATAGAATGCAAGACCAAGCGTATAACATAGTTCTGAAATATTCTGTAAACTGAGGTATTGAAATATTAAAAATTTGAGTGACTGATAACTGTATGCTATAGTTGAGAAATCCTAAAACTGAACTGAGTTATGGATCTGATTACTGGACTGAGACTGAGGCTAACACTATACCTGAGAGTGTAACGTTGACTGCAATCGAGATGGTAATGAGGCTGAACAAACTGTAAGTCATAAGAGTAGTAGTCATGAGCTACATGACCTAAGTTTAGAGTTCCTATATTCACAGAACATGATTCGTAACACTGAGTGAACTAGAACTCCTTACGCTGGGAACTGGAAGCGCACATGGTTTTATAAAAAGTGCATGAACATGGTTCGTGACCATAGGGTGGACATGTAAGGCCTGAGTGGGTACCGTGATAGCTGAAGTACAAAACTTTGCACAGAGGTAAAGAAGGGTTGGGAATCATTCCCACCCCTTTGATTTTCTACACATACTTCATAATAGCTGAAGGTAGTGAACTGATGGACATAATCCTTGATAGTCCTCATGTTCCTGTAAGAGAAATCAAAGAAGGAGATATTACTAAATTGGTTATCAAAAGAAAAAGGGAGTTCAATGATTAAGACAGAAAAAGAATTAAGAAAAACTACAAAGCCAAGAAATTGCTTTTCTGTGGCATAGGACTAGATGAATACAATAGGATTTCATCTTGTGAAATAACTAAGGAAATCTGGGACTACTTGAAGACTGCTCATGATGGTACCACTGATGTAAAGGATTCAAAAGTGGACATGCTGACTATACAGTATGAAACTTTCACCATGAAAGAAGGATAAACAATCCAAGAAATACATACAAGGTTTTCTTCCATCACTAATGAGTTGCACTACTTAGGATAAGTAATTCCATTATAAAAACAAGTGAGAAAAATTCTAGGTGTTCTTCCCAAGTCATGGGAAAGTAAAGTGGATTCCATAACCTAGGCAATAAACGTAAAGACCCTTACTATGGATGAACTTATTGGTAATAGGAAAACCCATGAACTCAAAAAGCAACAAGGAGAAGATAAGAAGGAAGTAAAAAGGGAAAAATTGTTGGTACTAAAAGCTTTAAGGTCTGGTCAAATGAAGAAGACACTGATGTTGCCTACTTGGAAAAAAGAATTGTGAGAGCAATGAGGAAAATAGGCTAGTTCCAAAGAAGTGGAAGTAGCAGAAGAAAAGGTGTCACTATGGAGGTGTATGACAAATATGGCAGTCCTGAGCATTTCATAAAAGATTGTCTAATGCACAAAATGGAACATTTTGAGTATCTCAATATTGGAAGTGACAAAGGGAAGAATAGGTACTAGGACACTATAAAATCAAGAAGATAGACTGTAGCTGATTTTGTAGTTAAATAAGCATTAGTTGGCTAGGGTGACTCCTCCAGTGAATCTGATGACACTGAGAAGTCTGTAGATATTTCCATGCATGTAGTGAAGGATGATAAAGTGACCTTTTATTCCTTGTTTTATTTTATGTAAATTACTAAATATGAACAAGAAAATGAGGTAACACTATCTGATCTTAAAGAAAACTCGGATAACTATTCTGCTAGAAAAATAAAAAGTTTTGCAAATATGCTGATTGACTCTATGTGTGAAATGACTGAGAAAAAAATTACTCTAGAAGAAAAAGTGGAAAGTCAAGAGCTTTAGTTAATTTCTCTAACTCTCTAAATATCTAAAACTTAAGGGCAGGTTATTAAGTTAAAATAAAAAAAAATCTGAGTTTAGTGCGTCAACTAGAGAAAATAGATGATGCTTGTGATATGAAAAATAATAATTCTCTACAAAAAAAAAATAAGAGACCAGGAGATTAAATTGATAGCTTTGATTCTCCAAATATTGGAAACTGAGCAACAGGTTGCTAAGCTCAAATTTGAAATCTGAACTTGGTAACTAAAATAAGAAAGAAGATGCCTCTGAGAGTAAAGGGAGGAAAGAAACATCAAAGGTTCAGGTCGATCTTGAAGAAAAATTAGAGGATTTCCAAAAAAATCTTATGAATAAACTCTAGAAGAATGAGGAGTTGGAGAGGGTTCTGGTCCGTCTGAGGGAAAAACTCAAAAAATCCCTTCAATGGACTTTATTCTCACAAATCCTTTCTAACCTGACTGGTCAAGGAGTCAGTAATGGTAAGGTCCTAGGGCATCAGCACAAAACTCCATTATTTGGGTCATAAAAAAAGGTTGCTCAAACTGTTAAAAAAAGCACATAAATCCTTGTGCACTTACTATGGAAGTGATGGACACTTGAAAGAAGACTGGCAATGTTGGCTCAAAGAAAAAATGATAAATGTTAGATATTTTCACCAAGGGAGCATCTATCCCAAATGTGTAAGACCTTGGAAAAACATGAAGAAGTTCACATTACCTAGATAGTCAAAGAAGGATTTGATCACACCTCTGTTCTCTTACTGGAACTCAAACTTAAATGGATTCCCAAGTCTAATAAATGATTGCAAGTGTAGGAGGGAGAAAAGGTTTGCCATTAGAATAATCTTCTGGATATGAAATTTCTCAAGTCTATGAATGGAAGATCTATTTGTATTCTCTTTCCTGAGACACTTCAAGGTGAAGGTGTCTTATGTGAATAAGTAAAAAGGGTCAAAAATTGCATGTAGATGATAGGAATAGTCAAGAGCCTCATAATGCAGAAAAAATTGTTAGATGATGATCCAAGATGTCAATCGTAAACATCAGCTCAAATAAAGGAATTCCAAGAAGTGTCTAGTCAAGATTTCTCATGGACCTGGTCCTAGTGGAATTCATCTTAAAGGATCAAACTAGAAACACATATCCTCTTATCTACCTGGACATTCTAACTACACATCTGGAGGGAAGAGTACAAATAAAAGCCTAAGTCAGAAATCTCATGGATTTTTTAGGATTTCTATCCTAAGAATGAGCTCACAAAGATGTGAAAGAGTCTGACAAGCTCAAAGAAATGCAGAAGGAACTCTGGGAAATTTAAGAATGCCAAGTCTAGGACCTGCTCCTAAGATCTATTTCCAGAACAAGTCATGGTATGATATGGTGTAATAAATAAAACAAGTTGGAGCTGGGATTGATTAAATCAACCTGACATACTAGATAGATCTGCTTTCCTTTAAAAAAATTTCTATGTTTAAGAGGCAGGTATCCTTGGTAAATTAGGTACATATTGGTCTAACTTAGCTCCGTACCTTTCCAGGTATACACCCATGCGAACAACTTTAAAGGTGGATAAATGTGATAAGCACAAAGTTAAAGATTCACACAAACTGGAGAGAGACTGGTCCCATCTCTTAGGTTAGTATCTTGTATGTGAAATTTTTGTTCGTTCTGTCAAAAAAACTCGCATCCTCCCCATCTTTGTATAAGAAAAATTGTCCTATTCTAAAAAGAGAGGTGAGTCGCCTAAAATTTGACATTGATCATATCTTTTCCCCCCACAAAACCCTTTTATGTGCTAATTGTTCCTTTAAATCTAGTTGCACCCACTCCTTGTCTTATCAAAAGGAAAATCCAAAACCCAAATAGCCCTTCTAAGAAAAAGACTTTCCTGATGACTACAGATTTTTTATTGTCATATCCTTTAAAAGATTCTGAGCTTAGCATTGTTTGAAAAATACCTTCGCAAAACTTCCTAAAAAACATCCTTATTCTCCTACTCTTCCAAATATTAACTCCTTTGTAATTCAACCTATTAATGAAGAATCATCCCTGAATCCTTAAAACTATTCTGATGATATTGTGATGGATGAAACCTGGGTTGATTAAAACCTTATATTGTTGTCAAATAGCCCAGTAAAGAGCATAGTTGATCATAAGAAAATCAATGTTAGTAAAACACCAAGAATTTCTAGAAGATGGTCTAGAAGTTTTATTAAGAAGTAGCTGACTCTTGAGGGACCTGGTCCCAAAAATAGAAAAGTAGCTGAAAGGGAATTTTTGATCACTTATACTAGAGGAAAGAATGGGGAGAAATTTAAGGTTGTATCCAAGGAAGTTAGAAACAAGTTCTTAAAGAATCAAAAGGTGTTAACTGGAAGGATTTTTTATTCAGACGTACTAACATAACCTGGTATAGTGGAACTAGTTAAGCTGGTTCAACATCAAGGTTAGATGTATCTCATGGAAGGACCTATTCCCACTATTTTTTATGATATAGTTATTAAATTATACTTCACTTTGGAATTCTTAGAAGATAGGATGAATCTGACTGCACAGGTTTAGGGAAAGGAAATAAACCTGAATGAGGAAATATTGGGAAAAAATGTTGGAAGTTCCTATATATGGGGTAAGAACCGTTCCAAGCAGCTGCCTTTAAAAAAATTCATAGAATACATATCCAAAGGTCAAAGGGAAATCTGTGGCTCTAGTGAATAAGAATTCATTTAAGAGCAAGTTTCAATTGATTTATGACTACAAGGTAATTTCGGCCTATGTCACAAAAGAGAAATATTGCCTCAGCTACTGATTTGTATGTAATGGAATGCCTTAGTAGCTTTGAATCATTAATCTACCTATATTGATGGTAGAACACATTCACAAAGTGGTTCTTGGAAAAAATGTAAATCATGGCATGCCTTATGAATACTGGTTGAACAAGGTATTTGGCCAATTTGGTATTGTCTATAAAAATGGAACCTAAGGATCTGTGGTTCAAATGCTTTGCATGAAAAAAATGGTCAAGACTGAATGTGTCAAATCAAGTAGCATTTATCAAAGGGAGCTTAGTAAAGAAATAGAGGAACTGAAGTTCAACCTAGCTGCCAAGGATAACAAAATCACCAAGCTCCAGGTGACAATTTAGCATCACTCCAAAAGAAGCCCATGTGACATTGACATTCTCAGAACTAAGAATGTTGAACTAAAGAAGAGGGTGTCAAGCTTAACTGATGAGGTCCTTAGCTTGAATGCACAAATAAGGCATCTCAACAACAACCTGACCCTACTCCTTCAAAATCTTTTTCCAGTTCTTCATTTGTTAATTCCTCCTGATTCTAGAGGCTTTTTCCCTAAGAATATTTAATTTATGCACTGTAATAATACTTATCCTCTGCTAATGTATGATTTTTTTCTTTGTGTGTTATATCTGTTACCTTTAAATTGCAAAGTTATTCTTCATGTTAGTGTTTTCCTAGTGGCCATGAGTTAACTAATTTGTACTTAATTTACTCTTGCTTTACTGTTCTCACTTTTCGATGATGCTAAAAAAGGGAATACTGAGTACATATGTAGGAGACCAAGTACCAGGTGAATGTGAATGCATGCCGATAGGGTAAAGAAAGTATGATATGCTGAATAGATGAATGAAGTAAGTCATATTGACAGGAGAAGTATGAAAATGCACTAAATAAAAGGTGCATGGTGATAGGGGGATTCAAACAGGAGTTTTTGCTTCAAATGACAACAAGGTACCAGGTCCCTGTGTTGCATAATAAGGAAGCATGATGATAAGGTGAACATTTATCTTCAGAGTGGTAATCACACTATTTAAATATGATAGATGTGCTAAAAGCTGTATGGTTGGTTTGTCATCATCAAAAAGAGGGAAAATTGCTATATGTAGTTTTGATGGAAAGTAACTAACTGCAAGGGACCAGGTCCCTGGATGTTCATCGTATAGTACAACTAGCACACGTGTCTGCACAGTTTTGTCCTCTTGTGTAACAAACTTGTAGGTGCTGCTTGTACCAATTAGGACACTTGGTCCAATGAGATTTCGGGCCTAATTATCACCCAACAATTAAAGAAAAAAGTGGACTCTTCATAAATTAGTTTTTGGCAAACACAACGAGTGAAGAGAGGCAGCAACAACCCTATTTCACCACTGCTTAAGTTCTTAGTTGTTTATGTGTGCTTAAATATAAATTGCTCTTAAGTGAGTCCTGATTTGTAAATGAATTACTTGTGTTATAAGAGTAATGAACTTTTCTCTTTGATTAGAGAGTGCTTAGGTAGAGTTGCCTATGTTTTGATATTGATTAGAGCTAATCAGTGTAGAGTATCCTTGGCAGAGTTGCCAAGATAAGCTTGTAGTAGAGTTATTACAAGCGAAAGAAACCTAGAGTTAGCTTCAATGAAGACTGTAATCAAGAGGTTGTATTATAATGGATGTTGAGGTGCCTGTGAGGGCAAACCGTGATATTTTCCTTCCTTGAGAAAGGGAGTTTCCATGTAAAAATCTTGTGTTTTTACTCTTCCTGCACTGTCTTTTGATTTTTGGTTACTTTACTGTATTTTGCCTGTGATTGGATTTGAAGGACCTAGTCCGTCACTGTGTGGTGCATCCCCCAAGGGTTCCACACTAACCAAAAACTCATATGCATCCTCCTCAGGTGCACCAATGAACTTGGGAGGACCCAATCTCATAAACTGATCAAACGTTCTTTATTCATCAACTTTTATCTCTGGTCTAGGAATAATTGATGGAGCAATAAGTCTTATTGATAAAGCATAAATATGAAGGCTTATCAGTTGTCTATGCCCAAGAGTCTGAGAACCATGATGTTTTGTCTGAGACCCATCTAGAGTGACAAAGCCCATGTCGTTGCACAACCTCCAAATGACTCAAGAGTCAAATCAACACATCCTAAAGCACTGGTGTGGTTATAAAACCATGTAGATCTTAGGTTGGTTTCATTACCTCTTCCTAACATATTGCCTCATCAATATTAATATTTGTAATAAGAGATGCCATGTTGGCACGTCTCCTAGGTGATGCTCACAACATGCTTTACTTTTTCCATATATGAAGCCTCAACCTCGACTCTAACTAGGGACCCAATTGTGGGTACTAACTCATCACCCTCGATATTAGAAAACCACATCCTTAACATTTGTGTAAAAGAGTAACATACAAAGTTTAGAATTCCAAAAGTGAATAATGTGCATATTATAGCGTTAGATAGTAGAATATTTTTAAAAAAATGACTCATAGCCTCCCAAAGATAAGTATGGACTTCAATATACAAAACCATAAGAGTCTACTAGAGATTTTCTCTTGTACTTATGATATTTGTAAGCGTAGCACTCTGATACTAACTTTTTACGATGCAAAAACTAATGAGTTACGATGACACTTACCCCATCCCATGTATGATAGGTGAGCCAAATCTCTGAAAACATAAGGTAATTGAGATAAATGTAATTAATAAATTATCAAGTCTAATATCCAACAACAACTAATGAATGTAAGAAATCAAAGAAGAGCAAAATAATAGTCTTTGAAAATATCTCGAGACTCAGTGTCTGGAGTACAAAGCACTCTAATGCCAATAGAGATAAATAATGTTTACAATACTGTCTTTGACAGTAAATAAGGGTACGATAAATATAGATGAATTATGGAGGCCACTCCAATCAGGAATCTCAACACAAATATAGAATAACACAAGTATGCATGATCAAGAATAATATAGAGCATTCATACTCCGATCGACATCAAAAAGGTTCAAAAAAGTAAGAGTGAGTACAGTTTATTTACACTTAGCTGCCTAAAAATCCATTTGAGCTTAAGTAGAAAGGGATATTCAACAAAATGCAATAATATATAATGGTGAATGCCTTCAAGTATACACCCCTTGAGAGCATTCTCTCCAAGATAGGACCTATGGGGGACTCATGAGGTCTTTATATAAATCCTCTCTCATTAAGATATATCAATGACCTAGACTCATACCAAGACTAAAATCATTTATTTCTTTCAAATTAATTTTTCATATCATTTCCTTTTCAAAAAAAAATCATTTACCATTTCCATGAACCATTTTATGTAAGAATATGCATGAAAATAAAAATAAATTAAAATCAGATGCAGTAGTTTATCCACAATCTTAGAATCATAATCATTCCATGAATAACAACTTCGACCCTTAATATCAAATTAGGAATCCAAATCCCTTATCACCAAAATAATATAAAACTCTAATCAGACATTACAATTATAATCCATCTCTTTTAGAACTCAAATAAACAAACTCACCCGACCCATACCAACCTTTACACTACAAGCCCCCATCTAAATAAAGTCTGAAGAAAGTTAAAACATAACCTATCTCAAAGATGAACCACAAGTCTTAAAAAACTCACAAACTAAATTTTCCTTTTTGAGAAACCTCAAAATACTTCTAATATATAAAAATAAAGTTCTATGCATAAACACGACTCTAATGATAACCATTTTGCGAAGATTATAATCTGGGACCAAATGTTAGTATGAAAGTCAACCCCAAGAATTGAAAGGAAAAATAAAATTTTTATTAGAAAATCAATTTACATATAACTTGAGTAGTTTAAATCTTAAACTTTATCAAAAATAGAGTTGGAATCGAGTTTGAAATCATCAAAATACCATACTTTAACTATACTAGGGAAATCCCAAAATTTTAAGCTGAAAAACTGAGATTTGAGGATGAAATCATGAATAATTATTGAAAAATGTTGAAATTATTATATAGATTATTACCTATTGAAGAAACCACAAAATCCCTATTTTGAATCTTACAAAGTCATGTTTTAAAGTTCAAAATGTGAGTTATGGTGTTAATGACTAAAAAAGACACTTTAATACTACTAGGTACATCCTTCATCATAAATGTAGGATCTCCATTGTATTTGTGAAGGTTCCCAACCTAGACTAATTACATTTGTCATAGTGAATTGCCATTTCATTAAGTAAAAGATGACTAAAACCCTGACCCAATTTTAACCCTGTACGAGTGCGAGCTATCATGCCTCAAATAATGACAGAAAAAAATCATGTACATTTACTTTACAAGCACTCTATGACATATATGATATTATGGGATAATGTTGAGGAGGGTATCCTAAATAAGTTCTATAATTCACGATGAGTTATATTAATAAAAATTGTACAACAGGATACTACATGATGTCCATGAAGTCTCTCGTCAATCTAACACACTATACTATGAATGAATAGTTGGCATAGGGTAATACATAACCAAATAGAGACCTGTAGATATAATATATACTACTAGATATAGACTCTATCCAAGGGAGATCGAGCTTACCAAAATATTAGCTAAAAATGGCAATAGGTCCTTAGGTGGTTGTCTGCTATCCTAAGGATCTGAGCTTGCATCAGTAAAATATGGTGTTCCCAAGATTTCAATACATAAACAATATATACTAGTATGAAAGTAGACAGAATAACAACTGGGCAAGTACGAAAGCTCATATGAATCAAATAGCAAAGTAAAAAAAGTACGAGCCAATAACTAACACATATACGACATGATATATAACCTATGCATCAATTTTATTAGTTCCTTATATAATATTTAGGAAATTGTTCATTATAATATAGGGACTATAATTTACCTAACTGATGTATTTATCCTATATGTTGTACAAATGATCACAAGATGGCCTATCAAAGGCAATTTTAGGAAAGTATAAAACATATGTTACTCAAATACTCATATGTATAACTATAATCACAGTCTGATACCAGGTACGCCCTTCAAAGGGGCTCTCTATGAGGCTCTACCCATAGTCCATATATGCCATATTTTGGCTTGACTCATAGAAAATTAATGCATGACATTTCATCTAACTCCAAATACAAATGATGACACAAAAGCGGGTACGCCCAAATATTTGGGCTTACCATAATGGTCTGCTCTCGATCATGTGTACATAATCACATTAAGGGCATATACCAACCAAAACCTATGTACCCTTCCGTCATAAATGTTTATCAAATAATGCGTTAAAGGCCTATGACATGTGAATAATAGTAATGATTGCTTAGCTAATACATGCAAGTACAACTATGATATTACTATTTACTTTTATTCATAACTTGTGATATTTACAACATGTATCCTAAGAACTTTTAAGTAAAGAAACATACAATAATACAAAATATTCTAAAGACATGACACAAAGATAGCAAGGTGGATACTGATAAGCTTGATGGTAGAACAATAAAATGATATTTAAGAAAATATAAAGATTCTATCTTCGTATCTTATGTGAATTATATTAACATTGACAAAAAGGAGAACACAATGTAGGGAGGTGCCTTAATGGCTAGGGAAGGCTTATCTTTACATACCTTAGTGCTTTATTAACTACGATTGTATCTTGAGCCCCAAATAATTCAACCCGCGGAAGTGTAGATTTTATCCTTCCAGCCACCAAATCTTGTTATATAATTGGAAATCAATTAGCTACAAAGATATCACGCACGACCATCAATGACCCATAGGAAAATTTAATAATTTATTTCAATAATCTTCACTTATCCCCAAAATTAATTAAATTTCTTAACAAGAATCTGTAATGAATCCTTTAACCTTTCCAACTTATAAAATTCAATATTAAAATTCACCCAATTGATAGAAATCCCTATAAACTCCTCTTTTATCAAAATTTCCCATTTTTCGCCTTTCTCATGAACCCATTTCAAAGAGTAGTGCAAATATTCAAATTAAATAATAATCAGCGACTAATATTACATCCCAACATATATTCTATAATTTGATTCGAGTGTGGAGTTAAAAAAATTACCTTTTTAGAGTTAACCCCAACTTTAATTCTTGATAGAGTTTAAGAAATTCTTAGATGAAAACTAGCTTAGGGTCGTGGTGATATGCCTCTCCTTCGTAGGAATTTCTTCCTAGCCTTTAATCCCTACTTTGATTTTTGTAAATTATTTTTCCTTGGTGTAAACTAAAGAAATAGAGGATTATTACGTATTCTTGTTCCTGGAAACATTTCCAGTAAAGTGTAAATTCTCCCTCCCCTTTAAATACTTGGTATTATTAATGTATTTTGGAGAAAAAATTAATAAAAATAGACCCCACCACTTTCGAATATTAGCAAATATTATAAATAAGGGAGCACACTTTAATTTCCTAACCATCCTGGCAACAGTACACTATATCACACAAAATATAATTTCTTATAAAGTATGTGCACCATGTAATAATCCTTCATAAATCAAAAGTTGAACTTGTTTAAAGTACAAAAAATAATTTATTTTCTGTTGATGTGCTACATGATCCATCCATCGTAATCTCGTAGGTCAGAGAAAATCCTTCTTTGGAAATATGCCGAGAGGCTTACAAACATTAAGAAGGGTGGGAGCACACCAAGTGTTGTGCACTACCAATGATTTTAAATATGAAAATGTTCCAAATGGAACCCTAAAATTTGTTTGTGACTTCATATAAATAAATCAACTATTCTACTAGACTAAATTTGATGTTCATGACTCGATAGAACCATAAAAAATACCAAAAGAGGTTGCTATCATTAACTGTTTATCAAAGTTAAGCATAGTTACACTTTTTAGTATCTCTCCTAAACAGCTAAAATCATATTAAAAGCTTTGATACCAGAGGTTACTATGTTACTAACCCAAAAATGACTTGTTAGAGATAATGAAATTTTCATACAATGTCTAAAACCCCAAATATTGACAAAAAAAATAAACCCGACTAACTAAAGAGCCATTAAAACTAAAAAATTTGTAGAGAAAGACAATAAGGGACGTTACAACTATAAGAAAGGGTAAGACAACAACTGCAAACAGGATAAAACAACCATTACAAAGAGAGCAAAACAATCAAAATATATAATGTTCTAAAATCACTAAAAGGGTTGTAACATACTAATGCACTGATGTTAGAGTAGAAGGGTACCCAATATTTATATCCTAAGAGAGTGATTCCTTTTCTGAAGGCACAATCTTTAGATGATAAGGGGTTTCATTCTTATTTAGTTTATGTTCATGATACTAGCATTGACACGCTTCTTTTGGAGTCAGTAATGGTAGTTAGTGACTTTCACGATGTGTTTCCTACATATCATTGGATGTTTCACCGAATAGATATATTTATTTTTTGGAATTCATTTGGAGCCATGCACTAAGCTTGTATTTATTCCTTCTTATAGGATGAATTTTATAGAGTTTAAGAAAGGGATTCATTATATCTATTATTTCATCTTACGGTTCTATGATGGTGTTGTTTATGAAAAAGAAGGACAGGTTTATGTAGACATGTATTAATTATTGATATTTGTACAAGGTGACCATTAAGAATAAGGGCTTCTTCTAGGAATTCATGATTTGTATGAGAAGCTTCATGGTTCTTCAATGTTTTTGAAGATTAAGTTAAGGTTAGGATACCGTCTGATGAAGATTCAGGCTCTAGATATCCCTAAGATAGATTTGAGGACCCAGTACAATGACTATGAGTTCCTTATTATTCTATTTAAGTTGAAGTGTTCAACATTATCTTGAATACTTTAATATTATTTTCATTGATGATATCTTTGCATTTTCTAAGAGCGAGCAGCAGTATGAGCAATATTTGAGAAATATACTACAGAGATTAATGGATGGATGCTTTTAAACCAAGTTTAAAGAGAGTGGGTTTTTGTCTTTGTTCTCTAGTATTGTTATGATATATAATGGCTAATAAGCGTATTATAGTCAACCCGACTAAGGTTAATGGAGTTTTGGATTTTTCTAGGGCCTCTTTTCCTTTCAAGTTTTGGAGTTTTGTTGGTTTGGTTGGCTATTATAGATGGTTAGTGGAGCGTTTCTACATTATTGCATATCCTTTGAAAAAATTGACTTAGCTGAATATTGCTTTTCAATGTTCTGGTGAAAGTGAGGCAATTTTCAGCTTTCAAAAGCTCAAGAATTTATTGAGTTCAATATCTAATTTAACCTTTACCTATAGAAGGCCAAGGTTTTAAGGACAAGGTTTTACAGGGTATTGTGATTCTTTGAGAGTTTGCCTTTGTGAACTTTTAATATTGAAATGGAAGATAATATATTATGTTTTTAGGTAGTTGAAGATCCATGAGAAGGACTATCCTAATCATGACTTTCAATTAACACTGATTGGTTTTTCTTTGATGTTGTGGAGGTATAACTTTTATAGAGTTTGTGAGTTTTTCACCAACCATTCTAACCTACAATACTTATTTTACTAGAAGGATATCTTTTTAAGACACACAGGTGGTTAGAGTTATTAAAAGACAATAAAATGTGCGATATGTATTAGGCGAATAAGGCTAATATAATGGCAGATGCCTTCAACAGAAAAGGAGCAAGTTTGGGTAGCCTTGCTTGTTCATGGTGGAGGAGCAACATTTAGTTATGGATGTCAGGGTTTAGCCAACATTTTTGTGAGACTTGATATTTCTTAGCCAGGTGGAGTTCTTGGTTGTGTTTAGGCTTGATCATAATTTATGTATCAAATTAAGTATATGTAGTTTGAGGATAGAAAGTTGTGCATTATTTGATATATACAATTTAAGGATGGAAAGTATTTCAATATTTGTAATAAAGTTTTGAATAGTGAAGCTAAGGAAAATATTTTTGACCAGGAGGGTGTTTTGAGGATCTAGGCTCGAATTTGTTTTCCTAGAGTTAGCGATTTGACTAGATTGATGATGGAAGATGTTTATATTTCAAGATATTATATTCATTCAAGTGCAACCAAGATGTGTTGCCAAAGTGTTTGTTGTTTAGATAAAATGTTTTAGTTTTTTCTTGAGTGGATGACAAAAACTTTAGACTTATGTTGCACAATAAGACCCTACCTTTCACCGGTTTCTAGCTACTTTAGGTTGTGAATAGATTTTTATGGCGGAAAGCCATATCTTTTGTTTGATTGTCATAGTACTTCTTTTTCTCGATTGTTGATTGAGCTCCCTCCTTGTCTAGTAGTGTGGGGGTATGGGAAAAAGTTAGTAGATCACTTGGAATTATTAGGAACAGGTATGTTAAGGCAATCCCTTCTTTTAGTCACTGTTCATTAAATCTTAGAGCTTTATTTTAGCATATTTGAGATGGGTTTCTTGTTTCTATTGTTGCTTATATTTTATGCCCCAAGTTGATATATTTATCCTTTATTAGATCTTGTATCCTTTGATAGAGATCCCGTTGTTAGATACTAGTTTCAAAATAGTTGCATAGGTCTTTTATAGTTTAATTGACTTTCGTACTTAGTAAACTTTTTGGTAGTGGCCCCTATTATCTGAGTCACGGCCCAATTTCTCAGAACATGATGACACCTAATATAATTTACTAGTAGTTAAGCCAACCCATAGGCCAAAACTACCAGTAACGGACTATTAAGAGAAATAGATACATATATATATGTATATATATATATATCTATTTCTCTTGACTAACTTCACTAATATATATACATATATATATGTATCTATTTCTCTTGATAGTCCGTTACTGGTAGTTTCGGCCTATGGGTTGGCTTACCTACTATTAAATTATATTAGGTGCCATCATGTTCTGAACACTTGGTGAAGTTAGTCAATAGCTTGTAATACAATATGAGTACAAGATGGAATTCTAAATAATATACATTTACAATCCATAGTTGAATACAACATATACATACATACATACATACATATACATACATACATACATATACATACATACATATATATATGCATATATATATATATATGTTACAGTCCAAAAACTTGGTGAAGTTAGTACAAGAGCTTCTAATACAATACAAGTTCAAGATGAAATACTGAATAATATACATGTACAACCCATCGTTGAATACCGTATAGAGATCAGTCTAGTCCGTAGGAGGAGGGTAGTAATACTCAAAAGACTAGGAGCTCACCCCAAATCTCCGATCCATATATGCTTTGCATGATGCACACAATAAGGACGAGTACTATTATCTGTAGGCTGCAGAAGTGTAATATGAGTACCAAACACATGGTAATCCATAGGTAACTACAGATTGAGCTCCAAAGATAATGCAAATATATATAACATGCAAAGAAGGAATGTAAACTGGAAGCAACTATCCAAAAAGCTAATGACAATTGGCTAGAGAGGCAATAAGGATAAACTATCCTATTCTTTCCATATTCAGGAACTAAAGAACTACATCGTATATCACTGGCCAATATACAAATAAGGGTGGAAGAAGGATATATAGTAGTATAGAAGTCCAAGGAATATGTATACAATATGAATAAAAGAAGGACGAAAGGTATATACGATAATACCATAACACTATAAGACTAACTAAAAAGTACAACCTAAGGTAGTCAAAATAACCTCTTCTGGGAATCCTATCCAAGTATTATATATATATATAAGACTAACTCAAAGGTACAACCTAAGATAGTCAATATAACCTTTTCTGTGAACCCTATCCAAGTATGAAGGTTAATGCTAGCATGTTCAGGGCCTACAATCGAGTAGCTAACCACGAATACACTATCCATAATGTAAAATACCCTAAAAAGGGAAAAAGGATTACAAACATACCTTATATCTTAGGACCGGTCCATAATCATCCTACCACAAAATAGCTGCAATTACAATAATACAATAATCGACTAGTTCGGACAAATAATACCTTATTGAGCCCCATAAATTAGAAGGTTCAATCACAACACAACATACAACAAACAACACTCATAAGATATATCTATGCAACACCATATAAGGCTAATAAATATAGGAAACAAACAACAAATAGGTGATAGGCAATGCACAAGTAGGAATGAATGCAAACTAAAACCATAATACCATAAACTATCTAAGGCCCATAATATACCTAGTGTATACATCTACTCCAGCTCAACGGATCACAAAGGCACGACCCATGGTGACCTCTCTGCTCCAATATGATGGCTCATAGACTAAGGGGCCCCAAGGGAGTTTGGGAGTACCCGTATACACTAATCTAGTCCAGATCTAAGATTTACAATCATCATCATCATCAGTTTACTCCATACAGTACCTGAGCGAAGTATATATAATAAATGCAGGGACTTGGACTATGGATGAATAGTGTAAGTCTATAAATCTATTGCCCGAGTAAACTCTAGGACTAAATCATCATAATGTAGTAGAAATGGTTAAAATCTCTCATAACCAAAGTAAATAGTAGTTAAAACCATGGGCCGTAATCTATCTTGATCAAATTTCTAAAATATTTAGTTTCAAAATCTCATAAATCATTCATTAAGGTGGTACGATTCTCGTTACGAAAGAATCCATTTTAAAGGTGAAAAGTTGTAATAAATCCCTTCTTAGGAAAACAATAGTAAAAACGAAATTTAGTTGGAATCGTACTATTAAGTGAGCACGAATGTACCATAATCTATGAATTCCATCACCAATATCCACAAAATTTAATTATGAGAATCCAAGCGTCCAAAGACTAAACCACATCCTTTATAAAGATAAAATACTAAACTGGAGTCCAACTAGCATCATAATTATGGACTCGGGACTAATAGTACATAACTATCATAATACCAATATTATAAATAGGTAAACTATGATCTAATATACTAAATAAAGTAATAAACCTTACACTAAAGGATATTTAGCATCGACTATGGTTAACATGCTTATAATCTAGGGTGGCAGGCTTCAATCGCTATAACACATATTTCAACTTAAAGGTCGGTTCACCTTCGATACCAAACTCATGAATTAGGCTAAGACATGATATTTATACAAGCAATAATAACCTATTATCCTTACCAAGAATGTAATATATATCATACACTATCTCATGAAGAAGAGTAGATCGAAGCCTACCTCAATGCCGAACCGCAAGTCCTGAGTCATCCATAAATTGTTCGCATTTTCTCCATGATCCTAAAATAATCCCATGCTATAATAATAGTAATCTACACATCATTAGGAGTAAAATGAGACCCATATTTCCATATAAGGGGTTAGATTAGAATTTTGGTCAAGAACGGGCCCACGGAGCCCGCAAATAGAATCCAAAATTAAATCTAGCACGAGGTCCCTCAAAGGACGATGAATGTGTGCTAAAAAGTTGAGCACAAATGTTGCAATAATCAGGACCCAAATCAGACCCTAAAGCCTAGGGATTTAAAGATCAAATTTCTAAGAATTTACCATGAAATGGGTAGAAATTGACAAAAAATGGGAAATGACCAAAAAGTGTTAGACTAACTTACCGTAGCTTCAATAGATCATTCCCCATTCTTTTCGCTCTTTAAGCTCCCAAAATGGTTTTAAAATGAAGGAGAAAATAATGGAAAATTGGGTGAAGAAAGAGGATTTAACATCCATCATGTTCTGCTAAAGCAGTTGTTTTTTCTACTTAAGCAGCTACGAATTAGGAGACCCAAGTATGCTAAAGCGGTCATGCAACAGGTCGTGGGTACTGCTAAAGCGGAGCTCAGCCAAATTGCCAAGGCGGTTAAAGAAGTTCATAGGCATTAAAAAGCTTGATGCTAAAGAGGCAACATTATTGCTAAAGCGGTTATACCGAATATCAGGCACCGTATTTTGCTTAGTCCAAAATGGACTTCGACCGGGTGCTCGGGATTCATTCAAAACCCCATGCATGCATACAAACTATGATACCATACCAAATTTTAGATTTTAGACACAATAGGACCATTAATTCTTTCATCCGAGATTGTTTTGACTTAATGTAGGGCTCGCACCTCTAGTTTTATTTTTTATATAATCCACCTAATATCCTAAAATGATCCTGGAATCATCGAGACATGAACCATGATTTCCTATCCTTAAATCAACATTCTAGAGCTGATAGTGCACTATTGGAATTCTCCTCCGTGGCCTTTTGATAGGAGTTTTGGCCTGATACCAATTCCTTAATAGCGAGATCTCAAAAATAGAGAAATGAGTCTAAAACCCAAACAAAATGTCCAATGAACAAATTGACAGTTCTGACAAGTAAAAAATAACCTCTAGCCACCATGGGAAGGCTCAAAATATTGTAAATGCATGTAAATCGAGAAAAAGGCCTAGATAGTTATTACAATATCCACTACTGAAAGTACTTTTGTAAGTAAAAGTCAATGTATAAGAGGAGTACAAAATATCGAATGGATGAGGTACTGGGCTCGTATTTTCTGAGCAAGACTCCCCAGATAACCTCTAAGAAGAGCAACACTTCCATGGGATTTTGTCATAGTTATTTCTTCTTTATCCTACTTCCTTACTTCACTTTTCAAACAGCCATAACTCAACCTTAACAATTAACTGATCTCCAACTAAACCGAGGAAGACTGATGCTGTCACGACACAAACCAAGGTCTAGTTGTGACGGGTATCTCAAGCCCACCATGGACTGGAGACCAACCTATTAGCCTAATCTCAAGATCACAATGATCATAAAAATAAAGTGGAATCCAATGAAACCAATGATAATAGTAATATGAATAGATGAATGAAATGACAGTTCAAAAAATTCAAATAACAATCCACCCACATTTGTCCAGGAAACTCCGTAAAACCAGAATAACAACTAAATCTGAACATTCCACCGACTATGAACGAAAAAATCCAAAATTACTATAATAATAAGGAAAGAATAATGAAATGACAAGGACTTCCAAAGGATAGAGGCTCACCACTTCACAACAACTCAACAAATGTGCTCAACCAACTAATGTTGTACGGGAGCAACAAAAAACTCTTTGAGCCATACATCTTGAAATGCTGTAGCATCCAAGAACGGTCAGTGGGATAACCATTAGCATATAACTTAGGGAATAAGGATAAAATAATGCAATTGCCAAAATCAAGTCATAAACCATATGCATCAGATTTATATAGGATACCAGGATAGGGACAAGGTTCATGAACATAAGAGTTTAAGGATTTAACCTGAACTATGTCGGTCGATTAATCCTAAAGGTACCCATGGGCTATATAAGTCTAACTCTCCCTGTTGGAAGGGCCACAGTGCATGTTAGCTGCATGAACCAAGGAAAATCCAAGGGAAAACTAAAGACACCAAGGCAATAATTGTTACAACACAAACACACACACACACAAACATATATATATATATATATATCAAGTGTGCACCAAGCACACAGTCATATAGACCTCAAACGCTGGCAAACATGGTTTCCAGTGTTTGTCACCTCAGGACTTACACCTTCACAGTGAGCTACACAATTTTCTTTTAAGCCTAAATTAAAAAAATTTGCACATAAACCAATCCATTGATCTAGGAGTTATTCATTAAGTCATTTACCACTTGGTATCGTCATACCAATATGCTTGCAAAGCTAAATTAATTATGCAAAACTAAATCAACATAAACAAATTAGACTCCCAAGTTCCATTTAAAATCCAAAACCAAGTCCATCCAAAATCATATTCATGTCTATTTATCCTTTAATTCTATGCAATAGGTTCAATACTAGTTAAACTATGCAATTATCCATAGTTAAAACAAAGATTACAATATAGGTTGCAGTTAATGCAAATTCAAAGACAAAATTCATCCTATTTAGGGAACCTATGTCCCCTATTACAATCATATAATCAATGCACTAATTAAGTCCCAAAATTATCAATTTAAATCATCCTTAATCAATTTAAAACATGGGACAAGTAATTTAATCAATAACAATCAAAACCCCTCAACTTAATTTTAAAACCAATAATTTAAATCAAATGAAAATCTATTCAATTAGTGTCACAATGTAAAATTCAAGATTAGGGAAGAGAAACATGCTTGAAATACACAAGAAATTAAAGTCAATTCAAAGTTTGGAGCCCAGATAATGAAGTCTCTATAAAATCCTTGAATATTTTGGGTTTTGAGTTTAAGGGAGAAAGAGGATGATTTGATCTTTGAAAACTGAAGGGAATGGGGTTATTTTATGTTTAAAGGTCGTACAAGGGGTAAAAAGACCGAAATTCCCTTACCCCAAGTGAAAAACATTTAAAAATTGGACAAAATTAAAACAACGATGTGGCGCGCCAATATCACAGAGGTTGTCTCCATGTCACACGAATATAATGAAGGTTAACCTCTGGGACACGACTTTATCATGGAGGCTTACTGCCTCGGGGTCCCAAATTGACCTTGAACCCCTTCCCTAAAATCCAAAACTTTCCTATAACACCCTTTTAATACCCCTAAACAAGATTCAAGTCAAAAATCAACATTGCGCTCGCTGGAGGGTCAAAAAATAAAATGATTGAAATTTTAAGGGGTCTTATAGATGCATGCAAATTCCAACCACAACACATGTTTACCATAATGATACCATCAGAAACAAGCAAAAACACATCCTAGTCAAAGGCAATTAAAGGTGTAAATCATGTAGCCAACTCCAACATCCAAATATAACCTTGTTTTTGCCTTTTCAAACCTGCTATCCACTCCAAACCAAGAAAAATGTCATTTGAGTCCTGTCTGTGCAATCCCATCACACTAAAATCGAAAAACTAAAGATGAATAATAAAAATCCATAATAGAAAGCATAAGGATAACACCATAAGGTGCTACCGCGACACACAAATAGGGATGAAAAATGTCTGTAACCTTCTGCCAATGCCATAACTAGTCTGGATGACCCTTGAAGCAAAGCATAAGGATAAGCCCATCAAGTGCTACCTAGATACACAAATAGGGATAACTAATGTCTATAACCTATTGCCAATGCGATAATTGGTTCGGATAGCCCTCAAAATTAATAGTCAAGAGTTTGAACACAAACACCTATCACCAAACAATCTGCTCCAAGATGTCCTACCAACTGAGGATAAAACAAAGCTGAATCTAACTCGACCACACTGCTCCTGCTTATCAAATACTTAAAATTTTTGACAAAAATTAAAAAATGAGGTTAAGAGTGAAATAAACCATTATCAAATGCCAATGGGCTATCATGAACACCTATCAACCATAATCTCTTCTAGTTGAAGACTAAACCAATAGCTAACAAGTAGGCTCAGCAAGTTTATAGGTGAAACCCCAATTGAGGCAAATCTAAAAATGAAGGTTGCACTCAAGGTCTATAACACCTATTGAAATCTCAATATAAGGGTCGAACCACTGGATCTCAACTATCCAAATCAATCTGGTAAATAGACAAACATCTATACTCCAAATCTATCACAACTGCTAGGACACTATTCCCATGCACCAAATCCTAAATAGAGCCAACAAGTCTAAACTAATGCCAAATACCCAAATTGACCCTACTATCTAAAATTAGGCATATCCCCACTGGATTCTACCATAATCAAAATGGAAACATAGCTGAGGAACAAAATCACAATGTAGGATAAACTATAAGCTAAAAGCACAATAATTAACTCCATATCTACTGAAGGGCATGAATTATCAAAGCATACACAAGAACTCTCCAAGGATACAAATAGTACTAGTAGTAACCAAAACGCTAGCTACTCAGAGAAATGCAACCTTGTATAGAAACTGTTCAATCCAATACACCATCTCAGCAATGAATACTCAATTTGCCAACTTAAGAATTGATCACAAGATACATCACCTACCTCTACCTCTCTAAACTCTACTAGAACAAAAACAACATCATAGCTAAAATGGAGTATCTAACTCCACACCAGTACTTAGATCAAGGCTATCACTATACGATAAACCTAAAAAACCTAAAACCAAGTTCAAAACCTCTCTATATCAACGTCAAGACCACTATCAGGTTATGAACTAGCTAAATTAGGAGAACAAATCCCAAACATGCCAACAATAAGAATAATCTATAGAGAAGGATAAACAATGATGAAACTTAGTAGACTTGTAGGTAAGCCCCATAATCTCAAACCCCAAAATAGATAATGTAACTAAATTTCCAACTCTAGGGAAATAATAGAACCAATAAAATATGACCTACCTCCACCTTCATAAACCACTAAACAATTGATCTAACCTCACCAATAGAAGAGGAAAATTACCAACCTCACCTTACTACAAGAGAGAAATCATCTAACCAAGAAATAGGCCAATAAACAAGAATCATGAGAAAGGACATTCTAGCTAGATAGTGCTAGTCTAGTCATCTATCAAGCAAGGATCGATCAACATCAAACAATGGAAATAACAAAAATAACAAATAGAAATACCAGTATAATAAGTATGTGTTATCATACATGAAAATCAATATCAAGTACCAGTTTACTGCCATAAGAAGGCCAATATGCCAAGGTAAATAGGACTCGAACCCACATGCTACACCCCTAAGGAAAAAATGATATTGATCCTCTCTATCCATTACTACAAGAAATCATCTATGGGGATAGTCATATAATCATTAACTCTACACCAAGGCATAGAACAAGTAATATAAATGTACCAAGGCACAAAATCATCCATGGGTAAAAAATTCCAATGCACTCAAAAGAAGAGGTAAATTTAGGAAACTAAAGGTGGTGTCACAAAAGAATCCAAAGTCACATGCCTAATGTGACCAAAAGAGTATGAAACTGAGAAGGTTCGAGGTCGAACTGAGTGCATGAATCACTAACTGAGGTACTAAGTGAACTACCTCTAATTAAATATGCCACTACACTGTGAGACCGATCTTGATGAACTGAATGACTAATAATCCTATGTCAGGGACAATCTTTAGACCACTGACCGATCTCTCGAGAGTCATAAAAAACCCTTAAAGCTCCAACCTAGAGAGAAACATGGGTCAATCCTAACTGGCTAAACTACCAAATTTAAGGACACTCTTTATTGATAAGACCATTCTCCCTGCAATCATAATATACCTTGGGAACTCTAGGATAGTGAGAAATATATGCTAAATAACCAAATTGTGTATTGATCACACTCTATACTAATGACTAAACTTTCCACAACCATGGTAAGATCCTAAAATACTCTAGGGTACTGCCTCACTGATCTAGAATAACCACTATAACATAAAGATCCATTTCGACTATTCTGCAAGTTTAAAAAAACTCTGCTCACTGTGATTCCTATGAATGATTTGAGATCCACCAAGTGTAATACCCTAACTTATCAAGATCTAAAACCAATAAAAGAGAGGCCACTAAGTTTTCTTTCTAACGCCATATTTCTCCCTTCGATCTAATATCGTGGTAAGAAGCTCTGCAATTTTCCCTTTAAGTGTCAGTCAGCTTCCAGTGGTTACGAAACATGTGATGACTTGTAATCAGATGTTATGGGTTGTTAAAAGTAGTCGTAGTCAAAATAGAAAGAACCTTAAATTTAAGCAAAGTAATCATGACTCAACTCCATGATTCATTAGGAGGGACTCATAGTCACAATAGTGTTCAACCAAGAATCCATTATAGTGGTTACAATTCTAGAACATGACTCATAGTCATCCATTATCAGTCATTGTATGGACCCATAGCCTGACTAGTATAGGATCCAAGAATCAAGACTCAGACTATGATTCAACCTAATGACTCGTAGTTAGTTGCAATGAGTCATAAGAGAAAGGTCATAGTCATAGAATAAAGAACCTCAGACCTTAGGGTTCTAGGTTACAACTCAGACCACTACTCAAGACCATTCATAAAAAATTGTGAGGTAAGTTGTAATGAGTAGGAAAAGAATTTCTACATGATTTTAATAAGGGATGTTTGGTAACTTCCACCATGTTTAACCCTAAACCCACGTTCTTTGGATACCCTAACATTAGTTATTGGTGGATTAAAAATACCCTAATACCTCATAACTTTAAAAATCACTCTTCTTAGCAAAATAAAGTGATCCCCTTCTTCCTCAAGAGCGAACTAGGGTTTTCCAAGAACAAGATCAACTTCAAGGATTTCACCAAGGTATAGGATTTCATTAATTTGAAGCAGGGCAACATGAAAGTGAAAGAGTATTCACTCAAGTTTACCCAATTATGAAGGTATACTCCAACTATGGTGGCTGATTCTAGGGCAAGGATAAGCAAGTTTGTATTTGGTGTTTCTGAGGGTGCAATCAAGGAGTGTAGAATAACTATATTGATTAAGAAGATTGACCTTTCTAGATTGATAGTCCATGCTCAGCAAATTGAGGAGAAGAAGCTCAAGGAAAAGAAAAGAGAGAATAATAGGGCCAAAAATAGTAGCTTCAACTTTTCTTAGCAAAGGTTAGATGGCAGGAATCATTCTTAGTTCCACCAAAAATCTTCAGCCCCAGTCCAATTCTCTGCTAGTGCTCCAATTCCTATGCTTAGATAGGAACATCAAAATAGAGCACCAGGCTCTAAGTCCAGAGGTAGTGTTAATGTTAATAGTGGTTGCATCAACCCAATTTACAAGAGATATAGTAAGAACCATAAGGGTAATTGTATGGCCACCAGCGATGCATGCTTTATGTGTGAAAAGTCAGGCCATAGGATTAGGGAGTACCTAGTGATTGCCCGAAGAGGTAAGGATTTTTGTCAACAAAGTCAGACTAATTTCTCTTCAACTCTAGCAGGCAGCTCGACTCAACAAAGCGTCACCTCCAGTGCCACTAGTAGGCAGTATCAGAATCAAATTTATTCCCTACAGACTCGACATGATTAGGAAGGTTCTCCTAATTTAGTTATTGGTACGTTACAAGTCTTTCACCTTCATGCTTATTCATTATTATATCCCGTAGCCACGTTGTCCTTCATGAGTCTCTATGTAGCTGTAGACTTTGGTATTAGCTCGAAAATTCTTCCAGGGCCCTTCTCAGTGTCTACTCTGGTGGGTAATTCCATTATAGCAAAAAAGGTATATTGAAATTACGCAGTCACAGTGTCTCAGAATGTTACCTCAGTAGACCTTGTAGAGTTAGAGATGACTAATTTTGATGTCATTCTAGGCATGTATTGGCTTCACTCTTTCTATGCCTTTATTGATTATAGAAACAAAATAGTCCAATTCCAGTTCACTAATGATCCAGTCCTTGAAGTGAAAAGGTACTACCTTAGTCTCGATAGGTCAGTTTATCTCTTTCCTTAAGGAAAGAAAAATAATTTCTAAAGGGTGTATCTATCATCTCATTTGAGTCAAGGAATCATGTTCCGAAAATGTGATTCTTGAATAAGTTCTAGTAGTAAATGAGTTTCAAGAAGTGTTCCCTGAAGGTCTGTGATGTTGGGCGTATTTATGCACTCTAGTGCTACTATTCTAGCATATTTAGCCTTGTTTTAAGGATAATTCATGTGATTAATGGGTTGAGAATGATATAAATGAGCATTTATGTGTCCAAGTATGTGTTTACAATGTTTAATGGTGGTTTCACATGATTTTTGATTCAATTTAAGCTTTTAGAATTCAACCGAGAAAACTATTGTAACTAACTTAAGCTAGGAGTTTTTCTAGTCTATTGTGTTAGGTTCTAATGTGTTTTAATGAGTTACTAAGGTTTTTATTATATATTTATATGTCAAAAAAAACTTATTTATAATGTTAAAGGGTCAATTGGATAAAGAAAAGAGTCAAAACAATAAGTTAAAGCTCAATGTGAATTTAGCCTATGCTTAGCTCGTGTTTCTAGTTCATCGTTGAGGATGTTGTGTTGTTTTAGGCTCTAAATTGTTATTTTTAATGCTATAGGATGCTTTTTAATGGACTATAATGATATATGAAGTATATACAAGATTCAAATCAAGTGTAAACAACTCAAAAAGGCTCGCAAATAACCACGGAAGCACAAGACACAAGCTGGATACAATTAGGACCCCTGGAAAATATTGAGTGCATGTGGTCTGTATATTTGGAAAATGGGTGCGTTATTCATACCATTAGATTAAGAAGGGGCCAAAAATGGTAAAACACTATGTCTCGGAGCCTTGTCAATTCGCAATTGTCTAAACACAGTGGCTCAACACGATAACACTGCTTCACGTTAAGGACAAAAATCAGGAGGAAAGTGCCTAGTTGTGACAAGTGATGCCATTTGACACTATGGAATGACGTGGTGACCACAAAAATTGGGAATATTTTTCCTTGAATTATGTGGAAACCTAATACAAGTGGGGTTATGACTTATATACTATAAATATAACATCTTAGAACACGTTTTGGGACATATTGTAATCCCTAGATCGCTTGGAACAACTTTGGAGGTTACCACAACTTATTTTTAGGTTTTTATTTCTTTAAATTTTCTTTATTTTATGGTTTTAATCATTCATACAATTAATTGGATGTTGATTATGACTATGAGTGGCTAAAAAACTGCCTTTCCAGGGTTGAATCCAAGAACATGAGTACGATTGTTTTGAATTAAGTTCTTTTGATTTTCTTATCATTAGTGGTTATTTGTTTATTCTTTTTTTTTAACTATTTTAAGGATTCTTGACCCTTAGAATACATTAATTGGTAACCTTGTGAACTCGAGAGAGGGAATAGGGAGATAAAACATGGGAGTAAACAAAGTATGGGTTTTTATTCTTTTATGAAATAAAGAATTGAACTTAGCAACTAGGACAGGGATGTACTTAGATGCCTTACTTGATTTGAACGTAGGATGATAGCTTTAATACACTTAATTGTATTATTACATCCCCGCTAAACGATGTAGTTGTAATATCCAAATTAGGTAAAGGATTAGAGGTCGGAAGACCATGATCATGCAATTAACCTTACGAATCAACAACCAAGATAAGCAAGTTAACGAATGAAATTCAATAGAGTAGTATGATTGTTCAAGGTGATTCAACCCTGGTTTTTCTTCTATTGATTATTTCAAGAATTTTATTTACGCATTATTTACATTAATTTCAAGTTAAAATTTCCAAACTCTCATCTTGGTTACTCTTGTATCAAATTAATCTTAAAAGTTAAACTAGAATTGAATAGTTGTCAGATAAAGTCTCTGTGGAATTGATACTTGGCTTTCATTTGACCACTTTACTACTTGATAAAACCACATACACTTGTGTATGCGCTTGGGCGCTGTCAAGATTTTGGTGCTATTGTCGGGGACTTGTTATTTGGTAAGTGTTTATTTTAGGTTTACTTTTAACTTTATTTGGTGTTTATATGCTTGGTCTTGGTTTTGTCATTGTAGGAAACAGGTTGTAGGATAATAAGCTGGAAAGGGCTCAGGATTTGGTTAAACCAATCCCAAAACTTTAAAAACTATTCCATCAACACAAAAGATACGCAATCTTTCTCCCCCATATTCCTCATATCTAAGAAGGCAAAGAGAATACTGTTCCAATGGATGAACAATAAGCAGCCTGATGGACAATTAGGGAAGTGGCAGTCCCACTTCTGATTAACTTGACTTGCCCAATTCAAAGATCGACAGCTAGGGGGATTTTGAGTTAAAGCACAATATGGTGCAACTTTTTATTAGCAGTAGAAAGTTTACAGGGTTTTCACACAAGGATCCATAAGTCCACTTGCAGAATTTCATTGAGCTTACATACATATTCATTCTAATTGGGGTGAGTACAGATTATATGAGGTTGACACTTATTCCCCATTCACTGTTGGGGGAAGCAAAAAGATGATTGAATGCGGAGTCGACCAATTCAATCACATCATGGGATGACTTATCTAGAAAGTTCCTCATTAGATTCTTACCATCTGGAAAGACTGCGAGTCTTTGCAGTGAGATAGTGAGCTTTAAACAATGGCCAGACGAGAACCTTTATAATGCTTGGGAATGATTCAAGGCACTTCTTTGGGAATATCCACATCACCAATAGTCTAATGAGGTACTTTCTCATACTTTTGTAGAAGTATTTGATCATAATACGAAGATTTTTCTAGATTCAACCACAGGTGGTCAAGCATTGGAATTGACATATGATGAGCTGTACACATTATTGAACCATATAGTGCAAGGAAATCTGGAATGGCATTTTGATGCTAGAAGTTCTACGAAAAGAATTACAGGTGTATTGGAGGTAGATCAGTTCACAACCTTATCATCTTAGGTTTTTGCATTACAAAATTTGATAAATACTCAGTTCAGTAACCTAAAAGTTAGAGCTCCACAGGCTATTGCAGCAATCAATGCAGTTCAGCAAACTAGTGGTTGGTGTGAGGTATGTAGAAATAGTGGTCATTTTGTGGATATGTGTGCTTCAAATCTGAAATCTGTGATGTATGGAGGAAATGCACAAAGGCCATATTATGGTAATGCCTACAACATGAAGTGGTAGACTTAGCCACTAAATCAGCCATGGAACGCCCCACAGCCACAGACCCAACCAAATCAGCCAACTAGTAACATGAAAAAGATGTTGAAACAGCTTCTTGTTGGTAAATCACAAATAGCTGCGAATATGAAAAATCAACAAGAATAATTAACAAATTATAAAGCATCTCAGAGAAGCTTAGAGATTCAAGTGGACCAGTTACAACATGCATTAAATACTAGGCCAGAAGGTGGTTTGCCAGCAGATACAGAAATTCTAAAATAAGTCATAAAAATCACCTTGATGAGTGTTAAAGAGATTCAAGAAGAACCTCCCAAGGCAACAAAGGAGGTAAATACAAGTAAGTCTGAGTACTTGAAAGAAAAAGTTGTTGCAGAAGAAGTAAATAAGATGTCGCCACTAACCTTTTCTCAAAACCACATAAAATCAAAGGAGGATGCAATGCTTAATAATTTCTTTGACACGTTCAGAGGGCTTCATATTAACCTACCTTTGTTAGATGTTTTGCAGGGTATGCCTAAATATGCAAAGTACTTGAGGGATGTATTGGTGAATAAGGTAAAATTGTAGGATGTGGGAGAAATAACACTCACTGAAGAGTGTAGCACTGTAATGACATAGAAAATCCCTAAAAAATTAGGAGATCCAGGGAAGTTTACTCTCTCGATCCAAATTGGGAGTAAAGTGGTCCACGCACTGAGTGGACCTAGGGGCAAGCATAAATCTGATGCTCTTATATTTGTTTGATACATTGGGCTTGGGAAAGACTAAATCGACCAAGATAGTTTCACAGCTAGCAGACGGGTCAATGGTTTATATAGAAGGAATTATTTAGGATGTCCTCATAAAGGTTGGTAAATTTGTTATTCCTGCTGACTTTATTGTTTTTTATTTTGAGGCAGACAAATAGGTATCAATCATCTTGGGGTATCCATTTTTAGGAACTGGAGAAACATTGATTGATGTTAGATAAAGCATGCTTAAAATGAGGGTAAATGATGCAGAGGTGGTATTTGATGTTTACAAACCACCCAATGTAACGTCCCAATATAAAGATTTATGTATAATTGATGTTGTTGAAAGGGATGAGTATGGGGTGGTTAGTCTACAAAAGACCTCTTTGGATTACCTGATTGAGTTTCCTAAGCCAAAATTACTACTTCCCAATATGAGAAAATATGAAAAAGATATTGACCTTGAAAGTGAAAACTCAAGAGGTCAGAAACAAATGAGAAAATGGATCCCAAAAGGGAGTAAAAAGATGAAGGAATACGGTTGAGTTGAGTTGGGTCGTGCCGCAATACTAAATTAGGAGCTTCTTGGGAGGCAACACAAGATAAGGTATGTTTTCTTTTTAGTTTTTAGTTTTTACTTCACGTAGTTTTTGTTTTTTATTGAGTCGCAGGTTCCTGGGAAGTCTGACTCCCATAAACTTGAGCTAAGGAGCACGGTAGAGACTGAGTGTGGGGTCCCACAAACATCCTTTATGTGTAAATATGCCACTTTCTAGGCCTAGAGGCCTCAGGGAGTATTTCTATCTCTTACTTTAAGTTCACTTTGGGGACAAAGTAGATTTTTAAGTGTGGGGTGGGGAATTTCCCAAGTTTGGGCTCAATTTAAAAAATTTTAAGTTAAAAATAAGTGAGATACTCTTGTTGGTGCTATTTTTTATTGCATGATTCAAATAGGTTTGTTTGTAAAAGCATGTTGATTGACATGAATTTCTACTTTTGAGACTCTTAGGCTCATGTTTGTGACTCTTGTATTTGTTGGCTTAAATTTGAATTCATGCTATTATTTGGTTGAAAGTCTATGATGATCCTATTGAGTTGAGCATGTGCCAAATACGTGTGAGATTTTTGTATATTTCTTGTTGCATGTGATGTCTAGAACTTTTCCTGAGTGTGTGTGTGAAGCGAAATAAAGAATGTGGGTTTAGGGAATGATATAGGCATTTCTTTGATAGCCTTGTGTTATACCTTTTATTTGTCCTACCCTTTGTGCTTAATCCTAGTTAACCCACATTGAGCCTTTATCTTTTTCTTTGGCAACCTCAGAAGTAGCCTAATCCTTTTTTTGATAGACCATAATTTTATCCAAAAAGCTCTTAAGCGCCTTAATAAAAAAATTAATTGAGTAAGGAGTTTGAGAAATAAGAGGGGAAAGGTGAATTTGATGCCCCAAGGTAATAGTTATTGGTGTTGATAATTGATATGTGGTGGATGAGTGTAATGTAATTTATGCTAGAAATATTCCCATGATTGTAGAAAATGAGAAAAATTGAATTTTGAAGGAATAGACAATACTCCCACCATGTGTTTGTGAGAATGCTTAAAAGAGATAGGGCAAAAACAAAAGATATGGGAGGGTGAAAAAGTGTAATTTGGTTGTTGAATACTGGTTTTAAATGTATAATGTAGTGTATTAAAGCACTTAGAGAGGTTAGTCACTATTTCCAAATAGTTCCTACCCGTCCCTTAGCCTACATTACAACCCGAAAAAGACCTAATTTATCCTAAGTTCATCATTCTAATATTAGTGGAGCACTACACTAAGTTTAAGCCTATGGTTCATTATGTGTAACTTGTGAATTCTTAGTGAGAGTGAGCGTAACTTGATTTGTATACCCATTGTCATAATTTGCATTATTGTGAGTGATTATGGGTAACTCGCATGTGGTGAGGGGCACATGTTTGATGAATATGGGTGATTTTTGTGATGTCTTTGATTGAGAAATTAGCATGAGTTTCCCACTTTTGGAGTCCATTCTTGAGGAGAGGATGTTTTGGAAGTAGGATTCTTGAGCTTTCAATTGTGTATAACATGCTTAGTATTGTAAACTTGAATTTCGTGTAGTCATTGTAGTTCTAGTTTGAATCTCTTGGATGTAGTAAAAGTGTGGAGTCTCTTCATCTCATGGTTTTTATAGTTAAGAGTTGTTCGAGAATGAACAAGTCTTTAAGTGTGGGGTAGTGATGTTGGGTGTATTTATGCAATCTAGCGCTACTATTTTAGCCTATTTAGCCTTGTTTTGAGGATGATTCATGTGATTAATGGGTTAAGAATGATATAAATGAGCATTTATGTGTCCAATTATGTGTTTACAATGTTTAATGGTGGTTTCACATGAGTTTTGATTCAATTTGAGCATTTAGAGTTCAACCGAGAAAACTAGTGTAACTAGCTTAAACTAGGCATTTTCTAGTCTATTGTGTTGGGTTATCATATGTTTTAATGAGTTACTAAGGTTGTTATTATGATTTATATGTGAAACAGCTTATTTATAATTTTTAAGGGTCAATTGGATCAAGAAAAGAGTCAAAACAATAAGTTAAAGCTCAATGTGAATTTAGCCTATGCTTAGCTCGTGTTTCTAGTTCATCGTTGAGGATGTTGTGTTTTAGAACTCTAAACTATTGTGTTTAATGATATATAATGCTTGGTGAATGTAAAATTATTATATATTAAGGATATAAAAGCTTCAAATCAAGTGGAAATAACTCAAAAAGGCTCAGAAATGACCACGGAAGCACAAGACACAAGCTGGATGCAATTTGGACCCTTGGAAAGTATTGAGCGCATGAAGGCTGTGTATTTCTCCAATGAGTGTTTTATTCATACCATTGTATTCCTAAGCTTCCCAAAATGGTAAAACACCATGCCGCGGAGCCGTGTTAATTCGCAATTGTCCAAAAATAGTGGCTCAACGCGATAACACTGCTTCGCGTTAAGGACCAAAATCGGGAGAAAAGTGCCCAGTGATTCCATTTGACACTATGGTATGATGCGGTGAACAACATATTTGGGATAATTTTGACTTGAACGACGTGGAAACCTAATCCAAGTGGGGTTATGACTTATATACTATAAATATAACATCTTAGAACACATTGTGGGACATCTTGGAATCCCTAGATTGCTTGTAACAACTTTGGAGGATACCATAACTTCTTTTTAGATTTTTATTTCTTTCATTTAGCTTTCTTTTATAGTTTTAATCATTCATACAATTAATTAGATGTTGATTATGACTAAAAGTAGTTAAAAAACTCTCTTTCCGGGGTTGAAGCCAAGAACATGAGTACGATTGTTTTGAATTAAGTTTGTTTGATTTGCTTATCATTAGTGGTTTTTTTTATTATTTTTTTAATATTTTAAGGATTCGCAACCCTTAGAATACATCAATTGTCAACCTTGTGAACTCGGAAGAAGGAATAGGGAGATAGGATATGGGAATAAACAAAGTATGAGTTTTAATTCTTTTATGAAATAAAGAATCAAACTTAGCAACTAGGACAGGAATATACTTAGATGCCTTACTTGATTTGAACGTAGAATGATAGATTTAATATACTTAATTGTATTTTTATATCCCCTCTCAATGATGTAGTTGTAATATCCAAATTAGGTAAACGATTAGAGGTTAGGATACCATGATCATGCAATTAAGCCTATGAATCAACAACCAAGATAAGCAAGTTAACGAATGAAATTCAATAGCGTAGTATGATTGTTCAAGGTTCTTCAACCCTGGTTTTTCTTCTATTGATTATTTCAAGAATTTTATTTATGCATTATTTACTTTAATTTCAAGTTACAACTTCAAACTCTCTTCTTGGTTACTCTTGCATCAAATTAATCTTAAAAGTTAAACTACAATTGAATAGTTTTTAGATCAAGTCTCTGTGGGATCGATACTTGGCTTTTGTTAGGACACTTTACTACTTGATAATACCACGTACACTTGTGTGTGAGCTTGGGCACTGTCAAAATGCTTGAAGTTCATCCCGAGAGGGAAATCGACTTCAGAATAAATCTTCTTCAAGATATCTAGACTATCTCAATTCCACCTTGCATAATTGCTTGAGTAGAGCTTAGGGAATTTAAAGAATAGCTGAAAGATCTAATAGAAAAAGGTTTCATTGGGCCTAGTGTCTCTCCATAGAGTGTTCCAGTCTACTTCATGCATAAGAAAGACGGTTTTCTCAGAATGTTTATCAAGTACCGTTAGCTGAACAAAGTCACAATCAAGAATAAACATCCTCTCCCCAATATTGATGACTTGTTCGACCAACTTTAGGGTGCAAATTATTTCTATATATTAGACATCAGATTCGGCTATCATCAGCTTAGAGTTAGAGAATGTGAAATTTTTAAGACAACCTTCAGAACTCGGTATGGTCACTTCAAATTTATGGCTATGTATTTTTGACTATTGAATGGTCCTGTATCTTTTATAGGCTTAATGAACAAGGTGTTCAAGATGTACTTAGACATGTTTATGATAGTCTTCATAGATGATATCCTCTTTTATTCTCATAGTGAAGTTAAGCATGTAGACCATTTGAGGATTGTCTTGCAAACCCTTAAGAATCATCAACTATTAACCAAGTGTTAATTCTGGTTGAAATTTGTATCTTTCCTCGGTCACATCATTTAAGGTAATCGTATTACAGTTGATTTCAAAAGAGCAAAATAGTTAGGAACTGGCTGGGGCTCATCTCTCCCTCAGATATAAGGAGTTTCTTGGGCTTAGACGGTTGCTACAGATGATTTGTTGAGGGATTTTCTTCTATTTCTTCTCCTATGTCCAGACTAACTCAGAAGAAAGTTAATTTTAGTGGTTCAATTCTTGCAAAAAAAGTTTTTAGGTATTAAAGACTCGACTTACTTTCACCCTAGTATTGACTCTACCAGAGGGTTCAGATGGTTTCTGATTTATTATGATGCTTCTAAAGTTCATCTTGGTTGTGTTTTGATGCAGCTAGGCAATGTGATAGCCTATTCCTCTAGACAACTTAAACTCCATGAGAAGAATTACCCAACTCATGATCTTGAGTTAGCAGTAGTTATTTTTTCCTTAAAGATATGGAGGAAGTACTGATATAGGGTTCATGTTGATGTGTTCACTGACCAAAAAAGTTTATAGTATGTATTCACCCAGAAAGACCTAAATCTTCATCAAACAAGGTGGCTCAAATTGATAAAAAAATTATGATATAAGTGTGTTGTATCACCCAGGTAAGGCCAATGTTGTGGATGATGCACTTAGTAGGTTGTCTATAGGAAGTGTTACTCATGTTGAGGATAATAACAAGGAGTTAGTTTTTGACTTCCATTAGCTGGATAGATTGTGTTCGATTGGTCGATTCAGCTGAAGGTAGTATTTGGGTTTAGAATAGTTCTAAATCTTTCTTGGTTTCTGAGGTAAAAAAAAAAAAGCAAGACAAAGATCCTTTTTTGTATAAGTTGAAAAAGACAGTTCGGGATCAACAAGTTGAGGTTCTCTCCTAAGGAAGAGATGGTGTGCTTCATTGTCAGGGTAGGTTATGTGCCCGAAATTTGGATGACTTGAGGCAGAAAATATTAGTAGAAGTGCATGATTTGAAATATTCTATTCATCCAATATCCACTAAGATGTACCGCAATTAGCAGTAAGTTTAATGGTGGAATGGTGCGAAAAAAGATATTATAGATTTGTGGCTTAGTGTCGAAATTATCATCAGGTTAAGTTTGAGAACCAGAGACCTAGTGTACGCTTCAGGAGTTCTGCATCCCCACTTGGAAGTAGGAAGTGGTGAATATGGACTTTGTTACATGGTTACCTCATACACTTTGTCAGCATGATTTGATTTGGGTCATCATGGATAGGATGACCAAGTCAACCTAATTCTTGCCAGTTCATAATTTATATTTAGCCAAAGATTATGCTAGACTCTATCTTAAGGAGTTGGTATGGTTTATGGGATTCTATTGACCAATATTTAGATAGAGGTACTCAGTTTACCTCTCATTTTTGGAAGGCTTTTTAAAATGGTCTCGGTATCCAAGTTCATCTCAATATGCCTTTCCACCCATTCAAAAATTAAAGGAAATAATGAAGGCTTGTCTTATCGATTTCAATGAAAGTTGGAATAATCACTTACCTTTTAATAAGTTTTCCTACAATAATAGTTATCACTCCAGTATTCATACGGCTCTGTTTGAGGATCTATATGGTAGGAGGTATAGATCTCCTAATGGCTTATTTAAAGTGGGTGAGGTTGCTTTGATAGGGCCAGATTCAGTACATGAGGCAATTGATAAAGTTCAGTTGATTCGAGAAAGGCTGAAGGCATCTCAAAGTCGTCAAAATCCTATGCAAATGTGAGGAGAAGAGAGTTTGAATTTGATGTTGGAGATTTTATGTATCTAAAAAATTTTCCCATGAAAGGGGTGAAGCGGTTAATAATAAGGGGAAACTCAGTCCCCTCTATGTCGACCCGTATAGGATTTTAATCTATTTTGAGAAGGTAGATTATGAGTTAAAGTTTCCTGCAGAGTTAGCATTAGTGCATCCATTGTTTCGTGTCTCCCTGCTAAAGAAATGCAATGGTGACCCAGCTTCAGTCGTTCCTTTGGAGAGTGTTGGTGTAGAAGATAGTCTGTCCTATGAAGAAGTTCTAGTTGACATCCTTGACTATTACATTCGTAGGTTGATGAACAAAGAAGTCACCCTAGTAAAAGTTTTGTGGAGAAATCAGTCCGTTGAGGGAGCAACTTAGGAAGCAGGAGCTGATATGCAAGCCAAGTACTGCTATCTCTTCTTTACTACTTCAGATTCATCTTGAGGTAATGGTTTTATTTGAGTAATACTCTCATTTTCACTCTTAAATATCTAACTATCCTCATGTCTTAACATGCATTCACGAATTCAATTCACTCCATGCATCCCGTTTTAGGTTTTATATATTTAGTCCTGATTTAGCTTCTAAATGTTCCGTGCATGATCTTAGTCTTCTTAGTGTCCCAACTTAGTTAGATTCATTCGAGAACAAATTATCCCAACAGGAAGATATTGTAATACCCCAAATTTTCAAGATCTAGTCCCCTTAAAAGATAGGCCACTAAGTTAGCTTTCCAACACATCAAGTCTAGGCTTAATCCAATGTCATGGCAAAGAGTTGTGGAAAGTTTCCCCTAAGGACCTGATACACTGCTATGACTACGACTCAGGAAATAAGTCATAACAACTCGTGACGAGTCATTATGAGTGAGTCATAGTCATAGCAGTATGTGGCCAAGAATCCCTTTCCTTGGTTACGAGTGCAGCATACAACTCATACTATGACCTTCTGAGATATTGTGTGGACCCATAGCCAGACTATTAAAAGATCAAAGAATTAAGCATTAGACTACAACTTCACCAAATAAATCATTGTTATTCATAACGATTCATTAGGTGGCAAGTTGTAGTCATAATAGAATGTATCCACAAATCGAAGATCCAAAGTTACGACTCTGAGCACGACTTGTAACCAGTCGTAATGAGTAATAAGGTGAGTCATAACGACTGGGAGCGTGTTTTCCTGCATGTTTTTCCAAGGACTTTTATGTCTTATCCCACTCATTTTAAATCCTAACCCACATCATTTAGGCATCCCAAAAGTGGGTATAAATATCCCAAAACCCCCAATTCCATCATTAATCACAATTTAACTCAAAGAAAACAACAAGGAACAGTTTTCTTCTTCCTTAAGAGCAAATTAGTGTCTCCCAAGAATAATATCAATTGCAAAGGTTTCACCAAAGATTTTAATTCAGGTATGTGAGGTATTCATCGATGGGCTCCGTACACCCATTGAGTCCCAAAGCTCTCCAAATTTTTAGGTTTAATCCCCTTTTGTCTAGGGTTCTATGAGAAGTATAATTTCATAATTTATTGAATTAAACTCTAAAGTTTATCAATGAAAAATGCATTCCCTCATGATAATTATGTTTCCATATGTTTGATAATGCAATTTTCTACATCATTATTAGTTATTGGTTTGGGTGTTATTCATGATTTTCCTATACCATGGGTTGCTCAATATTTGTCAAGATCAGTCTGCATTAGATAGTGCTGGTAGGTTTTGAACACCCGATACCTAGATATTCATATATGTCATAGATGTCAAGTTCCAAGTCATTCGAATATAATTGTACCATTAAATTCAGAATACTACCATGTTGAGTATATATCAGTATCAACCATGTTACGACTTTCATCAATATGAGTGTCAGCTCAGTTGGAAGTAGGACTTAGCCCCGAGCGAACCTATGTATGAAGGCTCACCCCATAGTTGAAGACTGAGACCTTTAGTATAAGTCCCTGAGTTCTAGATCTATGTAGCCAGCGTAGGTCATGAGAGGTCACCCTCCAGTTGAGAAGTGACACTCTTTTGGGGTCATTTATTAGTAGAGTACTGACACCCTGGTCCTTTAGGACATTATATTAGTAGATCCACACAGCCAGTGTTGGTAGCTATAGAAAGGTATCGATACCCTTCCAACTAGGTTTATAGGTTGGACCCCGATTAGCTCAGATTGAGGCATGTTAGTTATGTGATGTCTCCTACAATCATAGTTCAGTATCTAGGATATATTAATTAAGGTTTCCATGACCAAGTGTCCAGTCTATCAGTCATTCATTTAATCAGTTTTATAGATTATTTTAGTACATGCTCAACTTGGTATTGCATTTGATTTACATATTCACACATTCATGTTCAGTACCACCACATATATATATCAAATAATACTTATCTATCATACCAATACATTCAAAGTACTGACCGCATACTTTTTTTTGTGCTATATTGATTTCACAATATAGGTTTAGACGCTCAGTTCCCAGATTGCATGTAGTCCGTTCCTATATTACTCAGTTGCAACATTGGTGAGTCCTCATCTATTGAGGACTAGTCATATTATTTATCATGCTTTCTATTATTTTAGTTAATGTTTATTTTAGTGGTCGGAGTTAGTTGGGGACCTTTCCCAACAACTCATCATGTTTAGAGGATTTCATTCAGTCAGATATTTAGTTATGTTTTCAATGATGTATTTCAGACTCCTTTGACATTAATTTCTCTATTTAAACATTTATTAAATAACTTCTGCATAGTATTTTTGTTATATTTCTTTGGTATTTACATCTTGTTCCATATTATGGATTATCTTGGGTTCCCTTGGGGCATTAAGCACTATGTTACGACTTGGGGGTAGTCTCGGATCATGGAACTGTCCTTGAGTATTTGAGGAGTTGAGAGGAGCATGAGTAGCATTTAAGGATTTTTCTCTAGACCTTACAAGATTATGTAAATTTTGCCAAGTTTTCTAAGTGTCAGTTTTGGCTTGAGTCAGTGACATTCCTTGGACATATGATGTCTAAGAATAGTTTAATGGTAGACCCACTTAGATTAAGGCAATTTGTGATGGGTATAAACCTACATCTCTGACTGAGGTTCGTTGTTTCATTGGTTTGGTTGGGTATTATAGATGATTCATCGAGGGTTTTGCTATAATTTCAGTGCCTATGACCAGATTCACCAAAAAAAAGGTTTTTTTTATGGTCCGAGGAGCATGATTCGACCTTTGGAAAGCACAAGGATTTCCTAACTTCAGCTTTTATTCTAGCTCTTTCTATTAAGGGTGAGGGATTCAATATCTATTCAGGTCATGTTATTACTTATGCTTCAACGAAGCTTAAGGTACATGCGCTCAACTACCCCACTAATGGTTTTGGAGTTGGCAATGGTAGTTTTTTCCCTTAAGATTTGGAGGCATTATCATTATGTTATGCATTATGATATTTTGACCGATCATCACAATCTTCAGGCTCATGATCCAGAGAGAGATTAATTCTAGGCAGCATAGATGGATGGAGTTGCTTAATGATTATAATATGCCCATCTTGTATCATCCAGGAAAGGCTAATATGGTAGCATATGCCTTGAGTTGGTGATACGCCCAAATTACAACTCTCGTTAGAAAGTGTAAGCGGTCGCTGTCAAATATAGAACCCAACTGGGTTGGGTATCGAATCCCACAGGGAATACTCTGGTCACTAAGTGTTGCAATTATTAGTAGACTGTTGGTCGAAAATTCCAAGGAAAAAAGGGGGGTTTGGTTTAGGCGTGAACTAATATTATCAAAGTAACAATGGAACGATTTACGTAGTAAGATTTAATCACAGAGATTGATAATTTAGGGTTATGTCCAACTTATAAGTTCTACTTCTCTTTTAACTATGAGTAACGCAGAATTTAGATATGCATGCACTTATAGAGAATCGTATTCTAATTCTAAATCCAAGTGTTTCTCAACCATCAGGGAATTATTTCTCTTTAGCTCTCTCGAGCCTAAAGTGTATAACAAATGGTACAAATTCTCCAAGAAGTTAATTCGGTTAAGGCATTAACGTGTAAATAGAGGTTGGAAACCCTATTTCCTTGTCACACTCTCTTTTCCAAACATGTAACTTTTCTCTCGAACAAGTTAATGCTATAATGGCGTATTCTCTATGTTTGCAACCATAAGAATTGAATCAAAACGAAGAGAGTAATGATATAAGTAGCATAACACATCAAGAATTCACAAACTCATAGTAATAGATAGTAACTTACAAGGTTTCCATAACCCTAACAGATAAGTTTAGCTACTCATGAATACAACAGAAATAAAAGTAGACATCATCATCATACCAAAACTTAGAGAAATCTCGGCTATGGAGATGAAACGTATTTTCTTTCTCCGTTGCTCAAGTGAGCCATTTTCTGTTCTCAAAACTCGTACCAAATCCTCAACGTCAATTGTCAATAATAATCGAATGATAATAATGCTGAAAAATTTAGCAATAAGGTTTTTAATAGCATCCTTGTCTAATAAGTTGCTACTGCATCCTTAAGTATTTAAAAATACTGGGTTTTCCCGAAAAAAAGTTCCCATGCATCACTTTCAGTCCAAAAGTTGCCTTCCCTCTTATGTGAAGTTTTCCTTTGCTGCCTACAGGTCCACAAAGTGCTGAAATCTTCATCATTAGTACCTGAAAACATGCTAATCACATAGGTCAGCTCACTTAAAGGAAAATGGACTAAAAGTGAAAGAATTATATATTTTATCCTCAAAACTTAGCCAAAACATGGGTAAATTATGGTGCTTAGACGTATAAATACGCCCAACATCAGTTGGAAGGATATGGGTTTGGGTAACTTGGCTTGTATTTCACTTTCTCATAGGTCGTTGGCACTTGACATTTTGTCCTTAGCCAACTTGACGTTTTGCCTTGATATTTTAGATACTGGGAGGATTCTTGCTAGTGTTGACGCAAGATCTTCATTATTTGAGAAGATTCGGGATCGTCATCTTTAGGATAGTAGGCTTCGGTTCCTTCGTGATCAGTTGTTGAGTGGTAAGTCCAAGAGGAAAACCATACATTCTAAGGGTGTTTTGTGATTTGATGGACGCATTTGTGGTAAAAGGATTGATGACTTAATTAAGTTGATTTTGTGTAAGGCCCACAACTCAAAGTAGAGAAGAGAATAAATATGTGCTTGTTATTGTAGATGACTACTCCAGGTTCACCTGGACAAGTTTATAAGAACCAACGATGAAACATATAAGGTTCTTGTGGCTTTTTCCAACAAATTCAAATGAAGCTAAATTGCAAAATTGCTGAATTCAGATCTGATCATGGAACTAAAGTTGAAAATTTTCAAGTTGCTGAATTTTATGTTGAGCATGGAATAAGTCACAACTTTTCTTCTCCATAAATTCCATAGAAAAATGGAGTTGTTGAAAGGAAGAATAGAACACTCATAGAGATTGCTAGGACTATGCTAATTGATAGTGGTCTTCCAAAGAGTTTCTGGGCTGAAGCTATAAATACTGCTTGTTTTTTTACTAATAGGTTCTTGATTAGGTCACTCCTAAATAAGACTCCATATGAGTTGGTGTTCAATAGAAAGCCTAAGATAGACTACTTCAGACTATTTGGGTGCAAATGCTTTGTGTTTAGTAATTGCAAGAGAGAATTGGGAAAGTTTGACTCCAAAAGTGATAAATCAGTGTTTGTAGGATATTCCTCAACAAAAAAGGCTTACAGAGTCTTCAATAAAAGAGCTCTATATTGAATAAAGTATTCATGTGATCTTTGATGAGTTTGGAAATCAAATGAACCCAGGTGATGGTGAAGATTCAGAAGTTGAAGAACTCATTCATGTTCAAAGAGATAATATTGCTGAAGATGATGATCAAAGGATAAATGATACATATGAGAATGATGAAAGTGATCGTTATCAAGAACTCAAGAACAGATCCTAACTTCAGTATAAGAACAACAAGAAGGGACTAGTCAAGATATGCAGGGACCTGGTCCTAGTGTAATCAATCTCAGAAGGAAAAATTAGAGGCACAAATCCTGTCATCCCCTTGAGAATCTAACTACACCCTTGGAAACAGGAGTCCAAACAACAGCCCAAGATAGAAATGCTCTACCACTTTAAGCCTTATTATCCCTAGTTGAGCCTAATAATATTAAAGAATCCTTGAAAGATTCTGATTGGATTAATGCAATGCAAGAAAAACTTTAGCAATTTGAAAGAAGCAAAGTCTTGAATTTGTTGATAGAATAATTATTGGAACCAAGTGGGTGTACAGAAATAAGCAAGATTGAAATGGAACTATTAATAGAAATAAATCAAGGCTTGTTTTTCAATTTTATAACTAGGAAGAAGGGATTAACTATGATGAGAATTTTACCCCTATAGCAACAATAGAAGCAATCAGGATTCTTGTTGCATTTACTAAATATATGGGATTCAAATTATTTCAAATTGATGTCAAAAGTGCCTTTTTGAATGGAAAACTAAAGGAAAAAGTTTATGTCAAACAACCTCAAGGTTTTAAAGATTTAGATTTTCCTCATCATGTATTTAAATTAGACAACACTCTTTATGGGTTTAAGCAAGCACCAAGGGACTATGAGAGAATCTTAAAGTTTCTCCTGGAAAATGGCTTAAAAAAAGTAAAAATAGATAATACACTATTCTTAAAGACCAGAGGTAGTAGCCTATTGATTGTTCAGGTATATGCTGATGACATAATCTTTGGAGTTACTTATGAATCCTTATGTGAAGAGTTTTTGAAGCTAATGGGGAGTGAATTTCAAATGAGTATGATGCGTGAGTTGAGCTTCTTCCTAGGCCTACAAATTAAACAAACTTCTCAAGGGATAATGATTTGTCAAGAGAAGTACATCAAAGAGTTACTGAAGAATTGTAACATGGGATATGATAAGCTAATTGATACCCCAATTGGAACCAACTCAAAAGTGGATAATGATGAACTTTTTCTTCAGTAAGTGAGACAATGTATAGATGGATTATTAGATCTTTGTTGTACCTGATTACAAGCAGGCCTGACAATGTATTCAGTGTAGAAATGTGTTCCAGATTTTAAGCTTATCCAAAATAGTCTCCTTTGAAATCTATAAAAAATATTTATGGGTATCAGAAGGGGACAAGTGGTCAAGTCTTATACTATCCATCAGGAGACAATTTTGACTTCGTGGGCTATACTAATGCTGACTGTGCTGGATATTTGGTAGATAGAAAAAACACTTCAAGAATACCATATTTTCTTAGCTCATTCTTAATTTCCTGGGGATCTAAGAAGCAAAACATAGTTGTTCTATCTACTGCTAAAGCTTAATATGTTCCTGCAGCATTTTATTGTGCTCAATCACTATGGATCAAGCAGCAATTGAAAGATTTTGGTATTATATTAGACAATATGACTCTAATGTGTGACAACACAAGTGCTGTAAACATGGACAAGAATTTAATGCAACACAAGAGAACTAAGCATATTGATGTGAGGCATCACTTCCTGAGAGACAATATTGAGAAAGGGGCCATATGTGTTAAGTTTTATAAGACTGAGGATCAGATAGTAGATATATTTACTAAGAAACTTCACAAGAAACAATTTGTGAAGAATATGTTGAATCTAGGACTAACCAAAATGACCTGAACCACCATATGAATCAATAGTTCTCCAAAAAATTAGTTATGATTAGGAGACAAGTATCTTTGATAAAGTATGTATTTTTTAGTCTAACTCAGTGCCATACCTTTGAAGGTATACACTCATGGGAACAACTTTGGAAGTAAATAGAGGAAGTCTGCAGAAACTTGATAATTCACTCAAAGAAAGAGAGGGACCTAGTCCCATCTCTCAGGTTAGTATCATGAATGAGTATGTTTTTTCTTTTTGTTCTGATAGAAAAGGTTGCATCTTCTCTCCCCTTGTCAGAAAATTTGTCTTAAACAATATTGAAATTAAACTCATCTTTGCATTAACTCCATAGACCCTACCCAACTCAGCTAACCTAACCATTCAAAGCCAAACCCTTTATTCACTTACCTTTTGGATGAAGATTTATCCCTAAAAATACATTAGTCCTCTGATAGTATGATGACTGGTGATCCATTGGTTGCAAAAAATCTTATTATTCTCTCACATAACCCAAAAAGAAGTTTGGATGGTCCCAAGAAACCAAATGACAACTTGAAAACAAAAGTCTGCAAAGTTAAATCTAGGAATCCTCTTCAAAAGAACCAGACATCCAAGGGACCTAGTCCTATATGAAGAGAATGGCTAATGATGAACTTAGTAGAGCTTCTAAAAAAATAAAAAATAAAAGGAAATTGCTAAAGATACAGAAATTAGGAGATTACATGTACAAATTCAGCCATTTGTAAGGGAAGGTCTAAAGGTCTTTGTAGAACTTAGGAGTGAGAATGGTGAACTCCAGAAGAAGGTTACAATTCTAACCAATGAGGTTCTGATCTTGAATACAGATATCAAGATGTTAAGAAAATAGTTGTTACACTGTCTTGAGATGGCCTTACTTCTCCAAACCTTCTCTCCAAATCCTCCACCTTTTTAATTCCTCCAATTTTTGTGACTTTTTCTATGGAACAGGAAATGTAAATATTGCACTGCAGTTATGCCTAAACTATAAAATATGAAGGATTTCATATTTTTGTTTTCTTTATCTGTCTCTACTTTATTTTAAAGTTGTTCTTCATGTTATTGTTTCCCAGTGTCCATGAGTTAACTAACTTGTGCTTATCTATACTCTTGGTTTACTGTTTTCATTTTTCAATGATGCCAAAATGAGAAATACTAACTTTATTTTTTAAGGACCATGTGTATATTTTTAATGTATGTAATGATGATGTTAGAGACTAGGTACCAAGTGTAGCACATGTGTGAAGATGCGTTTGAGTCTACAGGCATAGTAATAGGAGGAAGTATACAAATGCACTAAATGACCAGTGGTGCATGATAATAGAGTGAAGTAATTGAAACTTTATAGAAATTGACCACAAGGGACTAGGTCCCTATATTGTATGATAGTGGAAGAATAATGATTAAATGATAGGGGGAACATTCATCTTCAGAAGTGGCAATCACATTGATTAAATTTGATGAATGTGTATTGATTCTCAACACTCTGTGGATAGTTTGACATCATCAAAGAGGGGGAAATTATTGTGTCCTTTTTTATAATGAGAAGCCCTGGATATTCAAGGCAATAGTACAGTGGCATGCGTCTGCAAAATTTTGTCCTCTTGAATAACAAACTGCACAGGTGTTTCTTGTACTATTGAGTACACATGGTCCAATAAAATTTCAACCCTAATTATCACTCATATATAAAAGTAAAAGGATTCTTCTCTATCAAGTGGTTTTGGCAAATTCAAAAGAGTGAAAAGAGAAAAAGGCAAAAACTCAATTTTCTCTCAAGTTCTTAGTCTTTGTATGTTGATAGTGAAAATGTTAGTGAGTTAGATATTGGTTTATAATTGAATTACTCATACTATAAGAGTAATGCTTTACTTTTGCTTTGAGAGTGCTTAGGTAGAGATGCCTAAGCTTGGTACTGATTAGAGTTAATCAGTGTTGAAGAGTCTTGGTAGAGTTGTTAAGTTTAGATTGTAGTAAATTTATTACAAGTAAGAGGAACCTAGAGTTAGGTTCAAGTCAAGTCTACAATAAAGAAGTTGATTATAGTTCATTTTGGAGAGCTTTTGATGGAAAGCCATGGTTTTTCCTCCCGAAGTAAGGGTTTTTCATATTAAATCAGTGTGTTTCTTTATTTTCAGCAAAGTTTTACGTTCCCTAGTGATTTACTACTTCATTGCATGTGATTGATATTGAGGGACCTAGTCCCTCACTGTATGGTGCAATCTCCAAGGTTTTAATAGTATCCAAATGACATGATAGTGGTCTCAGTGATTAATGTTATTGATGATGAGATGTCACTATTACTTATTGAGAGAAAACTTAGAGTTAAAGCTCTAGTAGTGGTGATTATGCATTTCGATGATTATGATATAGTCGACTATGGTGAGACGGATGATGAACTCACTGATATGGGATCATATAGGTATAATACAATAAAGATTTAGATCTTAACTTGAAGAATCAGGACACTGCATCGGCCAACCAAGTCTTCTATTAAGGAACCTACTATTTTAGATCTCAAGGATCTCGTATCCCTCCTTTGATATGTCTTTTAAGAGTTAACAACTGTTTTCTAGTTATTATTATAGTTGACTTAGTTGAATGAAAATTGAAAGCTCTAGTATCTATGTTGAATAAGTTTAAAATGGCCATCAGTTGGTCCATGACTGATATCATTGGTATTTCACCAGGTATTTGTATGCATGAAATTTAGCTCCAAGTAGATTGTATTTCTAGCATTGAGAATCAGCATAGGATGAACCTAGATATACTAGAGGTTGCCAAAAAGAAAACCATCAAGTTGTTGGATGCATGGTGGTTTATCTCATTATAGATAGTTAATAAGAAAGCTTCATGTAATATATGCCAAAGAAGGATGAAATCATTGTGGTTCCTAATGCAAAGAATGAGATTATTTAAATGAGGGCAGTCAAATGCTGGTGAGTGTGCATGGACTATAGGAATTTGAATATTTAAATTGAAAAAGACCACTTTTTGATAACGTACATGGATCATATGTTAGATTGTCTTACTGGTAATAGTGGTATTATTTTCTCAATGGTTGTTTAAAATATAATTTGATATTGATTACTCTTGAAGACCAAGAGAATATCACTTTAACTTGTCCACATGAAGCATTTTTATTTAAGAGGATGCCTTTGGGTTATGTAATACATCAATGGCCTTTTAGTTTTTTTATTTTATCTATCTTCTCCAGCATAGTGGAGGACTCTATTAGGATGTTCAAGGATGTATTTTCTTTGGTAGGTGACTCTTTTGAGGATTATTTAGTCCATTTATGAGTGTATTAAAGAGGTATGAATATTATAATTTGGTCCATAATTAGGAAAATTGTCATTTTATGGTTAAGGAAGGTATAGTTCTTGGTAACAAGATGTCTAAGAAGGGGATCAAGGATGATAAGGTGAAATTTGAAGTGATTAAAAAACTCCCTTCACTAGTTTCCATGAAAGGTATTCGAAGCTTTTCAGGACATACTGGATTTTATCATAGGTTCATCAAGGATTTCACTAAAATTTCACATCCTTTATGCAAGTTGTTGAAGTAAAGGTGTAGTTTGTGTTTAATGATGTGTGTCTTTGTAATACCCCACAAACTCCTAGCTAAGTTTCTAACTATTTTTCATATGTTTAAAGGCCCAAAAAAGATTATATTAAACCGTAGATAAGTGTCATGATCACTCACTTGTGTGTAAAGTGTTTTCAATGCAAATCATGGTCATAGGAAGCACTTAGATCAAAGTTAAGTTGACAACATTTCCTATCGATTGAGTTTTAGTATTTGAAGCTACAAGGGTACGCTTTAAATGTGTATAACTTCTATAATATATAGAGTTTTGGAGCTCAAGATCCACTAAATGAAAGATCTTGAGTCTTCTTTCCAACAAACCTAATTTTACTTTAATCCGACATCAGAGTAGAAAGTTATTCTCATTTTACTTGAGAGTATTAGCCAGCCAAAAACTGACGATCTGAGTTGAAGAGTTATAAACTAGTTGACAAGCCGTCAATTCCATCTCCAACCTTAACAGCACAAATTTAAATCATCTATATATGATGACTATAGGATGATGAGCCCTCAACTAGTTGTCGGGCTGTCAACTCTGTTGTCAACTAAGAATTTCTGTAATTTATTTTTAGTTTCCTTAGGGGTAGTTTGGTCTTTTCCACACCCCAAACTCCTCCCACATAACTTAAATCACCACATAAATGATATTTTCACATCATTAGTCAGTTTTTAATAGTCATTATCCTCTCCACTATTAAGAGAAACAAAATTAGAGTTTCTTCCCAAAGTTCAACTTCTAAGGCTCTGATTTATGTTTTTCTCAAGAAAGTTCATGCAATTTAGGTATGTGGTATTTGAACAAAGGATAATTTTTCATCCTTGTGCCCAAAAGCTTTGATTTATTAATTCAATTCATGAGATTTTAGTTAGGGTTCATACCCATTTTTCATGCTTTTGAGATTATGTCATTATCATGTGATTTAAACTTCAGTTTACATTACTTATGTTTTTACTTACATGATTGATATTATGAGATAATTTCAGTATTTTGACATGAAGTTTTATGAGTTGATAAAAGATTTTAATTTGAGCATTGAGTATTCAGTTTACGAAAATTTCAAGTTTACAAGTTTGAGTTTCAAAAGCATTTTAGCATAATTACAGTTTTAGTATTATATGAGATTTCAGAGAAGTTAAGAAGTCCACATAAGAAACCCAAAATTTGAGATAGAAAGTGTGACATATTATGTTTTTAGACTTATCAACTTATATGCCTATTTTAAGGTGAACTTTATAGATACTGTATGAGCAAGAGAGTAGTATCTAGCATTGAGAAGGGAATGTGGGTTTAGCGCATCCAATTTCCTAGAAACTATGCACCGCCATAGGTGATTTTAGTTATATTATTTAGCTTGCCTAATCGTACATGTTAGGGTGATCACCCGAGATTTCTGTTATACCCTAGAAAGGTATATTGGACCATTTCAATAAGGGTTTTAGTCATCGTTCCATTCTCGATGAGGTCTTGAGTTATCAAAATCCATGTTGCTCATATGGTTATGTCAATTACAAGAGTCTCTCACAGAAAAATAGTATGTAAAAAAACTAAGTGTAAATACTTATAGTTTTGTTCAGATATTGTTGTATGAGTTATTATCCATGAGATTTTAACTTTAAATTTTACTTATAATCAAGGTGAGTCTATTTAAACTTAACCTATATGATTTGAAGGTATATTCAACTTCAGTTTTACTTATTTTGTAGAAAAGACAGTTTTAGAAACTATGTATTGTGACTCACCTAGTTTATCAGATCATGCTTTTTTATTCATGGTCTATGATATTCATCTTTAAATTTATTTCAGTCTCTTGGTGAATCTACTTACACTTAGCATGCATGTTTTAAGAATATGCATTGTCAGTTTTACTTATTGCATTCACCCCCACTTACACAGTACATTTTGGGAGTACTGACCACATATATGCTTGTGTGGCTATTATTTCGTAATGTAGGTACCATTTGTAGCCATAATATCATGGTCAGAAAAATCACAGTTTCCAGCCAACAGGTGATAAGTTTTCCATATTTGAGGACTCTAGTCATTTTGTGCATTTAGTAATTCATATTTTATCGGGTTGTATTTATTTAGGGTAGCTAGGGGTCATATCCCAGCTACCTTTTTTCATTACTAGTAGAGGCTTCATAGACAGTCATTCAGAGTTAATATATTTAGTTTCAAATTTCTTTTGTATAACTAGTTTGTAAGTTTTCAGACAGTTTTGCATTGAATAAGTTTAGGTAAGGAAATTTCTTTTGCATATTATTTCTAGTTATATATATATATATACGTACATATATATATATATATTTCAGTTTCTTATTAGTTATGCCAGTATTATGGATAATCTTGGGATCACTTGGGTTCTAAGCATTGTGTGACGTCCAGAGGATAGTCTCAAGGCATTACAAACTTGTTCTCAGAGGATTGAATTCAAGTTTCCCAGTGTACTACTCGTCTCTAAAAGTTTTTTGACCATCATATGACTTATTCCTTGAGTCGTATGCACAACATACGAGTGGTATGTTGAAATTGTATCCAAAGTGGTATGGCATGGTGAGCAATCTATTAAAGGTATGACTTGACCCTAGGAGTCATCAAGAAGGGTACAAGTAATATGAGGCCAAGTTGTGTGAACATAAATAAAGACTCCTTGAGAATTTGACAAAGATACGAGTGGAGGGATAAGAGTCAAGTGAGCATAATATGAGTCGTAGATTGAGCTCTCAGGTTGATGAATATGTGACTTCCTAGAGACTGCCAAGATTACGAGTCATGAAGTCTAGTTGTACCATTGTATATGTGTTGTATGGTAGACTCGTAAATACTGGCGAGTAAATTCAGAGAATTTAAGTTAAGGGGCTTTTTAGTATTTTCCCCTTATAACTCCCAATCCATGACCCTATACTAAAGAGAGGCATTACTTTTCCCCTCTTTTCCACTAATTAAACCACACAAAATCTCTTATTCCTTTATCGAGAACAAGATTAGGGTTTTTGTCAAGATCATCTCCCAAGATTCAAAGGTCAAGTTTACTTCACCAATCCAAGAACTTTGAGGTATGTGGGGTTTATGAACAAGTATATTCATTCATGCTTGTTCCCAAAACTTGTTCTAAAGTTAAAGTTACATGATTTTCAATTAGGGTTTGTACCCAAATTATTTTGTCTTGAATTTATGAACTTATCATGTGGTTGAAGTTTTAAAGTACATACATATTCTCATCTATTTATGATTCGACTTGAAGATTCTCTATTATGATTTGAATATCATGAGTTTGATTTGAAACACTTGTTAGCCTCCGAAGTCTATGTTTTAATAATGACAAACTACCAGGTGGATATTTGCAGTACATTGAAGATTACTGATAAAGGATGTCGACTCCAGGAATGGAAGGACATTAACATATGATCCATGACATCAAAGAAAATAGATTAGAATGAGGACAAGCAAAAGAAGAATCTCAGTCCCATAAGTCTCGACAAATAAAATTAATCACGGAGAATCTTTGTCCCAAAAGTCTCAACAAATCAGATCAATAATGACTAAATAAAAATAACAAATGAACACAAGCATATTTGGAAAAGCATAAATATATACAAGACCAAAAGAGAAATTAGATCACGGACATATCTGAAATGGAAGTGATCCAAAGCCGTATATGGACATATCTTATATGGACATATCAAACGGCTACATTCCTCAATCAAGAAATTAATTTAAATCCTTGATTGAGAAGAAATCTCTTGGGTTTCCTAATGAAGAGTAGCAGCCAAAGACTATAAAAGATGAAGACTGAAGGCAGACACGGGTACGCAACTTCAAGGAGAAAATTCAAAGTGTCTCGATCTTAATCTCACAAGTCTTTGTAACTTTTAGTTTACAATTGTTATATAAAGAGTAGGATCAATTCAACTTTGTAATATCAAATGAAGTTGTGTCACAAGATCTAAAGAGCAAATACGTCTTCAAAACTTGTTTCCTATCATTGTACTCGAGCCCGACATTGAACGATCTGAGGAAACTTTGAAACCCAAGGAGACTGGAAGTAGTCGCCACATTGTTGTTCTGAAATAGGAAATATCTCTTTGTTATTACTTTACATTATGTTATTAATTTGCTTAATTGTTTTAAATCTTATCTATTTTGTGAAGTGCACTGATCTGCAGGAGAGTCTACTGTGAAGAGTCAGTAGTTGATTCACAAAAAAAATTCAATTCACCCCCCTCTTAAATTTTAGTTGGTATTAGAGTAGGTCTCACCGTCAATATTTTTTAACCAAAACTGAGAAATGATCAAATGGAAAGTTATCAAATCCCTGGTTCTCTTCTTCAGGATGGTCATTCCTCCATAAGACTATCATACTTTGATGGACAACATTACTTCTATTAGAAAAATAGGTTCAAAATCTTTGTCCAATAAAATGACTTCCAAGCATGGATTGATATCAAGAAGGGTCCAAATACAATTCCAAGACTTAAATAGAAGTCAAAGGACAAAGGCAAAGAATCTAGAAGTTCCGACATAGAAGATCTTGAAATCTTTGAGGTCACCAAAGATCAACAAGAGGTTAATCAAATTAATGCACATGATATAAGTTTGCTTCTTTGTGTAGTTAATAAAGAAGAATACGATAAGATATCAACCTGTAAGACTACAAAAAAAGTGTGGGAAAAATTTAAGGTAACCTATTGAAGAACCACCAAAGTCAATAAGTCAAAAATTGTTGCCCTGGTCAATGAATATGAGTTGTTTAAAATTGAAGAGAATAAAGACATTGAAACAATGTTTTCCAGATTCAGTAAGATCATATACAAACTGAAATCACTAGGGATGATCTATCCATACAACCTGCATGTCCAGAAGTTGGTCCAAGTCTTCTAAAGATTTGGGAAACCAAGGAGGCCATTCTGGACGATGGAGATCTTCATTAAATGACATAAGATGAACTACGAGGTAAACTTATTACATATGAGAAATTATATTAACAGGTACCACAAGGCGGAAAAAAATAAGCCAGTAGCCTTTAATACTGCTCTGACCAAAGAAGTGGAAATTTGCAAAGATGCTAATAGCAAAGGGATGGCCCTTATTCACCGTGGAGTAAGGAGACCATGAGATAGAGATAACTAAATCCTAAGGGGAAAAAATAATGAATTCACTAAAAATGATGATCATTGTTATCATTGTGGAAGGCCTGGAACCTTCAAACAAAATTGTCTAGAATTAAGAAGAAAAACATCTAGGAAGAATCAAAATTTTAGAGCCTAGAATGATAGGATAAAATCAAAGAAGAAATAGAAGCTGCCAGTATATACTTCATAGAAACAAGTGAATCTAGTGAGGTTAGACAACACGACTATCGTAACTGTAATATTCTTGAATCCAACTTGGATATGATAACTGATGTGCTTCAAAAACTCATATATGAATATATTAAAATAGCTCAAGAGAAGAAAAGTTGTGAAGAGGGACTTAAACAAAAACTTGAAGAGGAACGATGAAACTGGAAAATAGAAATTGAAGCATGTCAAATTGAAATTCACCTACTACATGAAGAGCTTGATAATGCAAAAGTAAAACTAAATAATTTTAAGACATCCCCAAGCCATAGTTTCATGAGATCAAATTCATTCAAAAACTACTCCAGTTCCACATCAGGGTCGTTTAAATCAAATAAGACCTCTTTCTCCCCTCAAGGACATATCTATTTTATTTGTGGATAGAGAGGGTACAAATCCTACAGTTGCAGGCATACGCCTAAAAATGTGTGGGTTTTAAAGCCCAAAGGAAGCACATCTAACCCGCAAGGACCCAGACTACTTGGGTACCTAAGAAAAATTAATCTTCTCATTTTGAAGGACGCATGTCCACGAAAACCATAAAAAGAAAATATGGGCTCCTAATGGCGGATGTTCCAATTACATGACTGGAATGAAAGAAATATCCTCTGCTTTGAAAAATGCAGATGAAGGGTCAATCAAATGCAGTGACAATGCCTGAGGCAGTGTCACCAGAGTCGACTCACTGTGTGATGACTGGTTTGAAATCTCCCTCAAATAAAAAAAATGGTTCATCAAATATGACAACATTGATTTTTATCTCCTTAGTGAATGCCAAAAATCAAAAAGAGAATATGCAACATGTCACAACATCAACAGATGTTTCACCCATAATAATGCAGTGATGAATAACAAAAGACTGATTTATAATTCGGAGATAATGCTTGCACAATCTCTGAGCCTTCACAAGATGAGTCGACTATACCCCCTCTAGAGTCAACTTCTACATCTTAAATAATAAGATTGAAATATAGACAGATATATAGCTCAAGGTTATTCCCTCCAAGAAGGTACTGACTCCAATAAACTCTTTTTTCCCTATGTTAAGGTCAGAATCAATACGAATTATCATTATTAGTTTCTTCCCTCAAATAATTTTAAAACATCTAAAACAATCCACCGTCTCAAGAGAGCTCGAAAGTCTTGGCATGAGAAATTGAGTACTTCCCTATTTTTTTTAAAAAGGGGGGGTAATTTTGATACAATTCTAAGTCCTCAAAAATAAAAGATAAAGTTTTTTAGACTTCTTACTGTACTTGTTTTAATATTATTCCTGATTATTCTAACATCTTCGTATGAGAATTTTGCTTTTCTTATGAAAGTTTTTGTCACATGAGTGATGCCCCAAGTTCATAACTCAACAAGGAGCAAACTTTAGTTGACTCGACAACAATTGGTGCAGTATACACAACCTTTTGGAATTGATGTACTTAAATTCAATGAATCATGTGTCAACTACTTACTTTTATTTTATCTTTTGAGTCTGTTCCCAGAATATGTGATAATATGGGTACTTTTAGTCTATCTAAAAGTTTTGTACATCTAGGGCAAAACATATCTGCATTAAGCATTATTTTATTTATAATCATGGAGATAGTGGGATTTTTTTGTTGACTCCATAAATCTGTTGATATTTTAAAAAAACTCATTGCTAAAAGAAATATCTTGTTTTCCTATAAAAAGATTTGGCATTAATGATTTATAAGTCATATTTTTTGACACAAATGTTTTTACTTAGTCCAATTTTATTTTTACCCTTGCTAGAAGAAAGAACTTATTTTCTTAGAAAAAGATTTGGCACTGATGTTTTATGATTCATATTTTTGGACACAAATCTTTTTACTTTATCTAATTTTAACTATTTTACCAAAAAGGAGTCTTTTCAAAAGGGAAGTCATTATCAACTTCATCGTTTCCCATGTCGCCTCTTCCGTCTTTTTATCTTCCCCATTTATTGTCATCTCTATCAGTCTCCTTTCACTTCACGCCCCTTCACCTTCCTCCTCACTATCCCTTCTGAACAGCTGACTCTCTCTATTTTGCTTCTAAGTTCTCTTAACTATTTTTTCCCTTTCTCTCTTATCCTTTAAATCTAATCTCTTCTTTCTCCCATGACAAAGACTCACTTTATGGACAACGTATCTAGAATATCTTTCAATGATCCCATTCTTCTCTTTGATTCATCCGATAAATCCTTGTCTCAATCCACTGTCCTCAAGAGATGATGATTCCTTTCTAGCCCCATCTCCTTCATAAAAAAACCTCGTCCAAATCCTTTTAAATCCCTCCCTCAAGAAGAGATGCACCAATTCTGGACAAACTCTGACAAATAAAAATTCCACTCTATAAAAAATGCTCCATCATACCCGGTCGTATCGTTAATATCAGTCTATTGAAAGATACCTCTTGCAATGTTAGTCACTTTTTAAATTTTCAAGATCTGTACTTGTTTTTTGCCTCTACAGACTTCTAGTTTATGAAGACCTTATCCATATGTTTTATGCTAATCTCTGACTTTCCCCAGACAGGGTGAATTCGAGACTCTTGTGCTAGTCATAAGAATTATCTTGAACAACTTCCTATTTGAAAATGTTTTTGATACTAAGTTTTTTAGTGTGGTCCCTTTTATGAATAATAACTTGCCCGAAGAAGCAAAGAAATTTCTATCTGACTCTGACTCCGTGTTAACCAACTTTGGTTCCTTTTCTTTATGTTTCAAATTTCGCATAATGGCCCATATGATTGCCACCACCCTGATTCCACAAAAAGGATCCCTAAGCAATATCACTTGTTGTGATGTCTTTGTGTTGTACCATCTGGTCAAAAAGATCAAATTCAATTGGGAAACTTAGATACAAGAGTGCATGCTTGAGAGTACAAGGAAAGTCTATGTCTCTATAAGTTTTCCATACAGGATGCTCATCACCCAAATCCTTCTGTTCTACTCCATTGATCTCTCTACTTATCCTCCTATAGAAGTCACTGCAACTTATGACTCAAGAACGTTTAGCGGCATAGGATATGTCCTGGTAGAAGATGAATGGTGCAAGAAGGAATCTGCCCATGCAAAGGCTGAACCTCCAAAGGTAAGTAAATCTGCTTCTAACCTCTCTACCTCTTTGTTTAAAGCCATTGAGAAAGGTTTCATGCAACTCCAGGAGTCGACTACTAAACTCCTGAACTTGGGTTAAGTACAAGCTCTGACATAAGTGTGGTCTGGCTGGCACTCCATGGGCTCAAATTAGAAGGAGTCAAGTTGTTCTCTCGAGTTCTCACTTACATGGACTCTTTCAAATCCTAAGTCTCTTCCCTGAATAATAATCTAGTTGTGTCTGTTCAAACTGGCTACTCCTCCTTTGTCAAAAATGTTGAAAAATCCTATGACAAATTCTATTATAATATGCATAATACCCTAACATACTTCCTAGCAAAATGGTGAATTATGAACTTTTATTCAAAAGGGGGTTCCTGTCCCTTATAGTGATGGGTTGTAAGATAATCTTTATCACACTGCCTGACACTTTTTTTATCTGCCTAGTTAATAGATTATGATTATCCATATTTGTCTATCATATTTCGTGTGTTGTTCTGTCTATATGCCTTGTTTTTCCCTAATATTCTTTTTTTACTATGACAAAAGGGGGAGAAAGATAGGAACATCAAGAAATCAGGAAGTACCAATCAGTCAAGAGGAACAAGAACAAGTCGACAGTCGACTTTTGATACATAAAGGTCGACTGTTGCCCAAGAAACTTGGGACAACAAAAATGCTATCATGGGGAGAAATTCAACTTTTGGTACATAAAGGTCAACTGATGCCATGATATCTGGGACAACAAAGATTCTTACAAGTCAGGGGAAGTATGTTGACAGAAAGGGAAGCCATCTTATGTTCACTCTTGATTGTCATTATCAAAAAAAGGAAGATTGTTATCCTCCAAAGTCTATGTTTTAATAATGACATGCAAACAAGTTGATCTTTATAGGACATTGAAGATTACTAATAAAGAAAGCAAGCTCCAGGAATTGAAGGACATTAGCATAAGATCTGCAGTATCAAAGAAAATAGATTTAAATAAGGGCAAACGAAAGGAGAATCTCAGTCCCACAAGTCTATACAAATAAAATCAATCATGGAGAATCTCTGGGCCAAAAGTATAAGCAAATCAGATCAATAATGATTAAAGAAAAGAAAGAAAATATCACCAACACATTTGTAAAAGCATCAATCTATGCAAGACCTAAAGGGAAATTAGATCACGGATATATCTAATATGGACGTGATCCAAAGTTGTATATGGGCATATCAAAAAACTACATTCCTCAATCAAGGAATCAAATTCAATCCTTGATTAAGAAGAAATCTCTTAGGTTTACTTATAAAGAGTAGCAGGCAAAGACTATAAAAGATGAAGACTGAAGACAGACACGGGTTAAGCAACTTCAAGGAGAAAATTCAAAGTATCTCAATCTTAGTCTCACAAGTCTTTGTAAATTTTAGTTTACAATTGTTATATAAAGAGTAGTATAAAGTAAACTTTGTAACTATAATGCCTCGAAAATGGTCCTGAGATATCACACAGTGCTTAGGACCACAAGGGATCCCAAGATAACCCTTCTACTAGCATAACTCATAAGCAACTGAATAAAATACATAATTCTGATCGAAATAAGTGCAACCTGACTTTATTTTTAATCTGATCAATACAGAACTAAATTAAAATGATTACAACTCTGTTCTTACAAAACAACACTGGAATCAATACATTAACTCTACTAACTGTCTATGAAGGGTCTACTAGTATTGACTATAGGTAGTCGGGACATGACCCCCAAATATACCAAATAAATATGAATGAATAAATAAAAATAAAATACTTCACAAACTATGTGACTGACTCGAGCCCTTGAATCAAGAGGACTCATCACATGCAGACTGAAAGATGCAAACTATCTGAATATGGTATGTGTGTTGCAACTAAACTGATATGATACCTATATTATGAGAAAATGTAGCTTATAGACATATATGTGGATCAGTACTTTGAGGATGTATGACTATATGGGGGTAAATGCATTAGTAAAAACATTATCTCATCATCATAATTTTTAAAACAATGTATGCTAAATGTAAATGACTCACATAAGCTGGAATATATGAAATACTGAAATCATGAATGGAAAATCATACTTTGTAAATCTAGTGAGTCATAACATTTAGTTCTAAAAGTTGTACTTGTATTCTCTCTTTAAATCATATTTTCTAAGTGTAGAACGGACTAACTCTTAAATCTGAAATATAAAAGCTAATATCTATAGCTAATATCTTTCTATAAAGCATAATCTAAATAAAGTGGTGATCCTTTACACTTAGTTTTTAAAAGCTTTTTGTTATTCTTTTTTGAGAAACTATTCTAAAAATCTTTACCATTAAGCTATAAGGAAATTACTTTATCTTAAGGAAATCTTCCAAAGATTTTCTTTACTAGTAGGGAGGTTCTCTTAACCGACATAAACAATGCGAGCTACAAGGAGTCCAATGTCTCATCCTCCTAAGAAAAAAATCTCATATTTGGGAGAGGTGCCATACTCTTGCCAGGGCATATAAACTCATCTTAAGTGATCACTGTCTCTATAACGCCCCAATTCTGGTACCCCGGATGCTACACGGTGCTAATAATCCTGAAGGACCACTAGCTAACCCATGACTGGTACCTGCTGTGAGCACTGCATAATAGTAATACTATAATTACAATATAACTGAAATAAATGCGAAAAACTTGCCATAATGTTAAAAACTAAAATAAGCAATGTCTGATAAAGGTATAATAATACCAAAAATAAAATAGCTATAACTGCGTGAAATACTCTGGTCTGAAAAGCCTCTAAACTATCTGAACTATGGAGATGATGGGATAATTCCCCAACTAACTCAGACTGCTGAAATAACTAAGTACTAAAATAATAAAAATAATGAATTATTCATGTCCTTGAACTATGAGGACTCACCATTGACTCTGACTGCTGAACTCTGAATTGCTATGTGCGATCGGGAACCTGAGCGTCCGAACCTATGGTATAAAACACCATAGCACAAGAGAAAAGTATGCATCAGTATGTGGGAATGTATTGGTATGCAAAGTGGGGTGGGATGAATGCATAGGTTCATATGCATGAACAATAATAACTGAGTAACATGAGTATGACTGAATAAGAGTAGATGTATAAATACGTAAACTGTAACTAAGGTCGTACTACCATTGGATACTAAGTTTTGAATACTGATGGACTAATGTTTTAGTTTACTAGTACTGGAATACTGAATAACTGAGCCTACTGATATTGATATCTGAGTATACTGATAACTGTAAAATTAATAACCGATAACTGAGTGACTGTTCCTAACAATCCTAAAACTATAGAACTATCTGAGTTCTATACTGAACTGGATAACTGTATCTGACAGTCCTGATTCTGAAGAACTACCTGAGTTCTTTACTGAGCTAAGTGACTGTATTTAATAGTCTTAAATCAGTAGAACTGGACTAAGTTCTACTACTGAGACTGAATCTAAAACTGAGACTGTGGGGGATAATCATCAAACCGACATGCCCTAAATCTAAACTGGTGGGGTCCAACAAGTAACCCCTGCTGGAAGGGTGTCAGTACTATGCCACGTGTAAAAACAAGTTGTGAGTTAACCCTCTGCTGATAGGTATCTCATCCATCAACCCCTTAATGGTAGGAAAACTTGAATGAGATGTATTAACCTAGACTCATAGGAGTATATCTCAACCTACGTTGTCTACGTAGTTTCGGAATGCAATGATTTCTTCTAAGGATCACACCCTCTGCTAGCGGGTGAGCCGCCATCCTTGGGATCACTCGGTGCTGAATCATACTCCCAACTGAATAGACACTAAAATAATTTCCTAGTCATACTAGGCTAGACTGAACTGATACTGATAATACTGTTTAACTAAACTGGACTGAGTTCACTGAGTTCCGTTGATTGAGGAATACTACTGAGTTCTGTTAACTGATTGAGTTTAATGAGGATTTATATGATTATTGAATAGGACTGTACCAATATCAAATTTATTGAGTTTTCCTGAGTCATGTAACTAAATGAATTCTACTGATCATGGCTTGATTGAGAGTATCTTGAAAACTGACACTGGCTCTAGGCACACAGCTAAATTGTCGGGTATTAAATACCCCTAGGACTCGATAATAAGGATATTAATATGACATGACACTTCTTGATCATATGACCATAGTCAATAATTCATAATTCGATCATTGAGGGATTTGATGTAGCACTTGATAATCATAATCTTTTACATGAATAGGAATGCATTCTAACATATCACAATTTCACCAATCTAATCTTATGAGCATACCATCAAACAATTACAAGGCATAACTTTAGCATGGGAGTCTTTTTTAACATGAGGGTAAAGAATGAGTTCATCATTTAGATCACTAATAAGTCATAATGCACAATTTGGCTCACTTAGGCATTTTAACAAACACATAGGATGCATAACTTTAGGCTTAGGCATGAACATTAAACCAATACATCATAATCACATAAATCAGCTCAATTTCATAAATTTCAACCACAAACTAACATAATATCATGAAATACATTAAATAATCCTACTTGGAAATCATATCAAAACATCAACATGGTTATGATTAACCCACTATATGAAAATCACAATTCATGATTTTAAAATTGGTTTGTTGAGATCAAAGGATGAAAGTGATCCTTGGATGAACACTTTACATACCTGAGCTGATAATTTCTTGAAGGTTGATGGTGAAATCTCTTGGAAATTGATTCTCGAATTGATAGCCCTAGGGTTTTTTTCTTGAGGATTTTGTGAATAATTTATATGTTTAGCCAATAGAGGGCTAAATTTTGTGTTATGGAGGCTAAAGGGCGTAGGAAAAAGACTGAAATAACCCTGAGGATGCGGTTTTTAATGACTAAAAACTACCCAGTGACACCGTAGCCAATGCATCGCGGCGGTGTCGTCGATTCTATAGGTGATGCATCGCGTTCTGTTCGCGTTGGCTCACTGGAATTTAACTTGAGCTAAGGAAAGATTTATCTGTTGACGCGATTGGCGATGTGGTGTGCCAACATCGCATCGACTCACTATTTTGGTCGATAGAACATGGAATAAACGAGGTCCAAAAAATCTGAAACTCATTCGGGAACCCCTATCGACATTCCTGATCATGAATTAACTTAGGTATCAAAATTTAACGGATGTGAAGTTCGCGAAATAGGATTTCCAACTTATGAATGCCTAAATTACACTAAGTATAAATACTTAGCTAAAATATTATAAGTCTGGGACCTCTATAACAAGCATTAAGGGATGAATTTTGACTAGGACTTTTACGGGGTCTTAAAATATCTCCCCCTTGGGAACATTCATCCTCGAATGAGACTGACTGAGATGAGAGAAATGATAAACTTAAGTACATACTGGACATGCACAACTTAAACAAGATTTCATGACTGACATAACTGATAAGCTAAATTTATCATTTTGAACATGCATATCTGATGCATGAATAACTGACTCATGAATGCATGACTGGAATTACTGATAAGCTAAGTTTTATTATACTGAACATGCATATCTGATGGATGAATACATCACTAAACTGACTCATGAATGCATGACTGAATATGCAATGTTAATTGATACCAAGTTTGTAATAAAAATCTGGACATGGAATTGAGTAGGTTCAAGGAAAACTGTAACCTTAAACTTAAAATATTGATAAACCTAAGATCATTTACTAGATATACATGAGCAGAAACATGAAAACATATTTGTGACCGATACACGGTACATGAACTGAATATCATGAATTGAAATGAGCCCCTTGAATATATGGCTTACGACTGAGATTGGAATTTGAGGGTCAACTTATGAGTACCCCTTACTCCTAAATGGATTCATTTCTTAAAGAGAGAATGGCATATTTAGGTCATAATAGTTTGGGGGATTATAGTGCATCTCTCTCTTGGGATACTATATCCCTCGGAGAATGCTGATTTTGCTGAGATATTGAGGAAAACTAAGGTGATGTACAAGGAAGCTACGAACTAAATCGTGACTGAATATCTTGGATCTGAAACTAAGACATGATACATGAACTGAGATGAACACGACATTACCTAGTTGGTCCATCTTAGAATAGTTACATTCATTCATGAGATTTTGACTAGTGTGAATAGATGGAAAGATAGGAAGCCACACCATACAAACTTGTCCGTCTGACTGCTAAACTGAATCGCTGGGTTTGCGGACTAACTCATGCTGAAAACTTATACTCGATTGAAGAATTTATATGACACTCTTTCTATAGAGTTCTAGTGACTATAGGGAGAAAGGAAATCTTGGCCTGGTATGAGCAGGACATCTGAATAGGAGATCGTCACATGGCTGGGAATCTTCTATTACGAGGAAAGGCCTAAGAAATATCATCTAAGATAGGGTGACCAAGCCTTATGCACTATAACTACAAATTTTCAAGCTTAGACATATTCCTCAAATACTCTCTCAACTACAATCTCTACCTTATTATGACACTTTACCTGAGACTACTGAAAATATTTACATAGGCATTAAGCATAAATGCATAACTTATCTGATTAACTAGATTGCTGATAGCTGAATACTAGGCATGTAAGACTAATCTGTACTTAGTCTGAATAACTGGACTGAAACTGTAGAGTATCATGCATAGAAGGTATTGACTGACTAGGTAACATAAGGTACTGAATACAAGACCATGCATATAACATGGTTCTAAAATATTCTTCAAGCTGAGGTACTGAAATACTAATAACTAGGTAATTGATGGCTATATGCTATGGTTGGGAAATCCTGAAACTGAAATAAGTTTTTGATCTAACTACTGGACTAGGATAGGGACTGAGATTGTAGCTAAGATGGTAAATGAGACTGTAACTATAACTAAGACTATAACTGAGACTGAATGATGGTTTCTAATAATTGGGGTTTAGAATATTACTGAAGTACTAAATTCTAATGGCTAAGTAACTGATAACTAAAAGACATGGTCCTATAGGACTATCTGAGTCCTTTACTGAATATTGATTACTAAACTGACACTGTAACCGAGGCCTAAGGGATAGAACATCAACACCATGAATTTACCAAGGGATCTAAACTGAAGGTATACATGACATAATCTGAGTTTTATTGATCACTAGGAGTGGAGCATGAGTCATAGGTTGCATGACCTAAGTTAGAGTTTTGTATTCATGGGATATGATTTGTATCACTCAGTAAACTGGGACTCCTCGTACTAGGAACTAGAAACACACATAATCCTGTGGAAGGTGTGTGAATATAAGTTGTGTTCATGGAATTGGGATGTGTAGCATACGTAAGTATCGTGATGGTTGAAGTACAAAACTTTGCACTGAGGTAAGAATGGTTCAGGAATCGTCTTCCCTTATTAATTTTTCCTACACATGTTGGCACTACTTACTAATATTTAGAAGGCATGACTTTCTGAGATGTCATAATTGGACAGTCCCTGTATACCCGTTGGGCTATGATAGGCTGACTCACTAGGGTGGAGACTGAGAAAGGTCCTATTAATATTTGGTCTAACCTTACGATTGACTGTTATGCAAAGAGTTACAAAATAAAAGAGGCTCATGGATCTGAAAAGGCATAAACATGTAAATAGGATATTCATAACATACCAGTGACTGCATCAAAAAGATTTTCCTGATCCTGTTGGGACTGAAGTGCATAGAGTTTGTTTGGGCATTGCCCACTAGTGTCACTGGTAGTGGCACCCCGCTGATTTGGGTGATTAGACTGAGCTAAAGGACGACTATGTTACCTTCGTAGACCAGGATTAGGATAGTCCCAGACTCTATGACCTGACTCGCCACATCCAAAATATACATCACTGTCGGCCCTACACATACCCTTATTATTCTTACCATATTCTTCGCAAAGAAGATTTGTGTAAACACCATTTTTACTACTCTGGGTTTTAGATCCTGGTGCCCCATTATTATTGTCTTTCCTAAACCTTGGGAATGGTGTACTAGCTGAAGAGGGAACTGGGGCTAAAAACTTCTGACTAAAATGAGAACGGTTACCACCTCCTGATCTTGGCTGGGTAAACTTAAAGCTACCTATTCTGGCTCTCTTATTTTCTCTCTCTTTTTTCTTAAGTTTCTATTCCTCAATCTGCAGAGCATGGACCATAATATTAAATATGTCCATCTCTTTAATCAACATCGCAGTCCTGCACTCCTTAACAACTCTACCCGATACCCCAGACATAAACTTACTCATTCTGGATCTACTATATTTTATTACATGGGGAGCATACCTGGCTAACTGAGTAAACTTGAGGGAGTACTCTTTCACACTCATACTGCCTTGCCTGAGATTGATGAACTCTAACACTTTTGCCTCTTTCTGTTCTAAGGGAAAGAATCTATCTACGAAGGTCGTAGCAAACTCTTCCTATTCTATGGGTTCTGCATCTGTCCCCCTATCTACCTTCCACTACTTAAACCACATATGGGCTACATTTTGTAGCTGATAGCCGGCTAACTCAGCACTCTCACTAGAAGTCACTCCCAAAATATCTATGACTTTCTGGACCTGGTCGAGGAACTCCTGTGGATCCTCTTTAGACTTAGAACCTGAGAATAGGGGAGGATTCATTCGGGTGAAGTCTCGAATCCTAACTGCAGCAGTATTGTCCACTGGGTTAGTTTGAACGACAGTTGGCTGCTCATTCAGAGATGTGACTAAATTGGCTAGAGTAGTGAATGTCGTCCAAATTTTGGCATGGGAGAAATGCTCATCTAGAGGATCTGCCTAGACGGGCTGAGGTGCTGACTGATTTCCAGTTCTCCTTTCATTAGTCCTTTTGGAGGCATGTTTTGTAAACTAAAGGAAGAAGCGGATTAGACTGAGATTTTAACTGGAGTTCATGATCGGTCGCATGACATGAATACTAAAAGAAGGGAAACTATTCCTATAACATCTCATAGCCTCTTGTACATAAATGTGGCGCGCTATACACCCATGCACAAGACTCTACTAGATGTGGCTTTTCAGACTTACTAGGACACTATTAAACCTTAGGCTCTGATACCAAGTTTGTAATGCCCCGAGTATGGTACCTTGAATGCTACACGGTGCTAACAATCCCGAAGAACCACAAGCTAACCCATTACTAATACCTATTGTGTGCACTTCATAATAGTAATACTGTAATAACAATATAACTAAAATAAATGCAGAAATCTGGTAGAAAACATGCAATAAGGTTCAAAACTGTAATAAACAATGTCTGGTCAAGGTATAATAATACCAAAACTGAAATAACTACGACTATCTGAAGTACTCTAGTCTGAAAAGCCTCTAAGCTGTCTAAACTGTGGAGATTATAGGGCAATTCCCTAACTAACTCTGACTTCTGAAATAACTAAGTACTGAAATAATAAAAATAATGAATTAATCATGTCCTCAAACTATGAGGACTCACCACTAACTCTAACTGCTGAATTGCTATGTGCGATCGAGAACCTGAGCATCCGAACCTATGGTATAAAACACCATAGCGCAAGAGAAAAGTATGTGTCAGTACGTGGAAATGTACTGGTATGCAAAGTGGTGTAGGATGAATGCATGGGTTCATATGCACGAACAATAATAACTGAGTAACTTGAGTATGACTGAATGAGAGTACATGCAAGAATACGTAAACTATAACTGAGGTCATACTACCACTGGATTTTGAGTTTTGAATACTGATGTACTAACGTCTAAGTTTACTAGTACTGGAATACTAAATAACTGAGCCTACTGATGTTGATATCTAAGTTTACTAATAACTGTAATATTGATAACCGATAACTTAGTGACTGTTTTCGATAGTCCTAAAACTGTAGAACTATCTAAGTTTTATACTGAACTAGATGATTGTATGTGACAGTCCTGATTCTGAAGAACTACCTGAGTTCTTTACTAAGCTAAGTGATTGTTTCTAATAGTCCTGAATCTGTAAAACTGAACTAAGTTCTACTACTAAGACTGAAACTAAAATTGAGACTATGGGAGGTAATCATCTAACCTACATGCCTCGAATCTGAACTGGTGGGGTCCAACCTATAACCCCAGCTAGAAGGGTATCAGTACTATGCCATGGGTAAAGACAAGTTGTGAGTTAACCCTCTGCTAATAGGGAGATCTTCCATCAACCCCTCGCTGGTAGGAGAACTCGAATGAGATGTATTAACCCTAGGCTCGTAGGGATATATCTCAACCTACGCTGGCTACGTAGTTTCGGAATGCTAGGATTGCTTCTAAGGATCACACCCTCTGATAGCGGGTGAGCCCCCATCCTTGGGTTCACTCGGTGCTGAATTATACCCCCAACTAAATAGACAATGAACTAATTTCTTAGTTATACTAGGTTTGACTGATACTGATCGTACTGTTTAACTGAACTGGACTAAGTTCACTGAGTTTCATTGACTGATGGAATACTACTAAGTTCTATTAACTGACTGAGTTTAATAAGGATTTATCTGATTACTGAATAGGACTGTACTGTTACCGAATTTACAAACTTTCTATGAGTCATGTAACTGACTGAATTCTACTGATCATGGCCTGACAGAGAGTATCTTGAAAACTGACACTGTCTCTAGGCACACAGCTAAATCATCGGGTATTAAATACCCCCAGGACTCGATAACATGAATATTAATAGGACATAATACTTCTTGATTAGATGACCATAGTCAACAATTCATAATTTGATCATTGAGGGATTTCATGTAGCACTTGATAATCATAATCTTGTACATGATTAGGAATGCATTATAACATATTACAATGTCACCAATCTAATCTGATGAGCATTCCATCAAAAAATTACAAGGCATAACTTTAGCAAGGGGGTCATTTTGAAAATGAGGGTAAAGCATGAGTTCATCATTTAGATCACCAATGAGTCATAATGCACAATTTGGCTCACTTAGGCATTTTAACAAACATATAGGATGCATAACTTTAGGCTTAGGCATGAAAATTAAACCAATACATCATAATCACATAAATCAACTCAATTTCATAGATTTCAATCCACATACTAACATAATATTATGAAATACGTTAAAGATTCCAACTTGGAAAACATATCAAAACATCAACATCGTCATAATCAATCCACTACATGGAAATCACAATTCATGATTTTAAAATTGGTTTCTTGAGCTCCAAGGATGAAAGGGATCCTTGGATGAACACTTTACATACCTGAGTTGATAATTTCTTAAAGGTTGATGGTGAAATCTCGTAGAAATTGATTCTTGAATCGATAGCCCTAGGGTTTTGTTCTTGAGGATTTTGTGAATAATTAATACATTTATCCAATAGAGGGATAAATTTCATGTTATGGGGGATGAAGGCATGGGAAAAAAACTAAAATAACCCTGAGGATACAGCTTTTAATGAGTGAAAACTATCCAGCGATGCTATAGTCGACTCGTCACATCGGTGTCGTCGATGGTATAGCCGACGCATCGCGTTGAGTTCACATTGGCTCACTAGAATTTGACTTGAGCTGAGAAAGCTTTATCTGTTGATGCGATTGGTGATACGGCGCACCAACATCGTGTTGACTCACTATTTTGGTCGATAGAACATGGTCTAAACGAGGTCCAAAAAATTTGAAACTCGTCTGGAAACTCCTATTGACATTTCTGATCATGAATTAACTTAGATATAGACATTTAATGGACATAAAGGTCGTGAAAAAGTATTTCCAACTAATGAATGCCTAAATAACACTAAGTATAAATACTTAGCTAAAATATTATAAGTCTGGGACCCCTTTAACAAGCATTAAGGGCTGAATTTTGATTTGAACTTTTATGGGGTCTTACAATCTCAACCCACTATGGGTACTTTAATCTCAATCCTTTGGTAGCGCATAGTTTTGGGGTATGATACCTTGGAATCATACCCAACTCAGTTCTAAATACTACTACCTTTAATTTGCTGCGCTCATCTTATTGGAAATCCACTTTAATTCTAGCATAAGGATTTATTATGAAACCAGTTATGCACTTATCAGAATCAATCTTTAAATGAAGCTATTTTACTTTATGTAATCTGTAATAAATTTGTAAAGTGGATTCCAAAACTTATCTGAGGATCCAAAGATTAAAACTTTATCGTAAATCAAAAATAACCAGCTCATAGGATGCTTAAAGCCTCATTTTTCTTAAAATATCAACATATAAACTTGGGGATTAATAACCCATGCATCAAACTCACATACAAACATCATAATAATCATTCTTGATAGTGAAATCAATGATAATAAAACTAAAAATCTGGAAATTACTACCATAAGCATGAAAACATGAAAATAGACATGCTATTTATCTTCGAATTCTCTCAAAATTCATAATCTTGCAAATAGCAATAATGGGTATGAACCCCAATTCAAATATCATATATAATCATTCAAAATCATATGAATTTTAAATAAAAGCTTGGTTTTGGGAACAAGGATGGAAGAAGATCCTTGTTCATAAACCCCACATACCTTGATTGATGATTGGATGAAGAAACTTGAATTATTGATTCCTATTTGAGTTCTTGAAGATGAGTTTTTGATTATCTTGTCTTGGGAATCTTCAATTTAGAGCTTTCTTGGAGAAGCAATGGTGGAATTTGATTTCTTGGAGAGAAAGCTTTGAGCTCTATTTTTTTTTAGATAGAATTGATGAATAATGAGCATAATAGGACTAGAATGGGTTTAATCTCATGTTATTCACGAATTGGGGGCTTGATAATTGACCAAAATACCCCTTTTAAACTTCTAAACGGAACTGGAAAAGAAATATTTTCTGAACTTACAGGCCACCGCGACGCGCCAATATCCTGATAGCTTACTGTAAATAGGACAATTGGGAACTGGGCATTCTCCGCGATGTGCCACCATCGCGGTGCCCCTTTGGAATGCCATTTTTGCCATTGGCGCGATGCATCAATATCGTTTTGGGCTACTGGATTTTGACAATTGGTAAATTCGACCTCTCTACGACACGGTACAATCGCGGAGGTCCACTTAAATTGAAAATTATGAAATTATCCTTCACCGCGATGCAGTGACTGCCCAATTGGCACACTGCTTTACTAAAAATGCCCTAACTTCTCAACCGAGTATCTAATTTGGGCGTATTTGGTATCGATGGAAATCTTATCAAGTTCTCTACATAATAGAGGGTCCAAATCTGATAAATTATATGTGAAATAAAAAGGTATTCATTTTACAAGCTAATACTTAAAATTATAGGGATGAAATTAAGCTAGGAAAAGTATGGGGTATTACAATATCTCCCGCTTGAAAACATTCGTCCTCAAATATGGCTAGTTAAGTTGATAATACTGAGGAATCTGAGGCTATAAGATATCATGCATAACTAAAATATACTATATGACCGAATCTCGATATAGTGAGCTATTGAACTGATATGTGAGTGCATGAACTTACATAAAAATAGTTATATGGATGAATCTGAGACTAGAAAAGCACTAAATGAAGGAAGACTACTACCTTCGACGAAATCTGAGTTTGTGGAGAAGAGATTAGGACACTTGGTATGCATGTCTGCTTCTTCTTCCCAAGTAGCACCCTCAACGGACTGGTTGGAATGAGAGTTTTGAACTAAGGCAACTGAGATTACATATTGAACATGCTTGGAAAACTAAGATCATTCACTGAATACTTATGAACTGAATCATGAATAGAAATCTGAATTTGAAACTGATGCCTAATGCATATACTTATCTTAATTCGCAATTTACCTAGATGCCAACAAACTACCTCTTAAAATGGCCATACTCATGAAATTTCAGGTAGTAAGACTAGACTAAATCGAAAGATGGAAACTATTGAAATTTGTCTGTCTAACTGTTAAATTGGATTGCTGGCTATACGGACTGAATAGTACTAAATGATCATACCCAGATGGAGTATTTCTCCAACACATTTCTAAGAAATTCTAATGATATTAGGGAGCAAGGAACTTTGGGCATGATCTAAACAAAACATCTGAATAAGAAATCACAACATTGCTACCACTCTATAGCATGGAACATAGACCCATAAATCATAAGCTAGGATAGAATTTCTAGGCCATAAGAAATGCAACTTCTTACTTTCAATCTTAGCAACACTTCTCAAACACTTCCTCAAATATACTATTCCCCTTTAAATACCATATTCACTTGATTCAACTTAAAATTTTCACATGGGCATTGATAAATCTGTCTACTAAAGTCTAAACTGAACCAATTCCTCTCATCATGGTCAAGCCTCACTCAGAATTATGAGGTACTACACATAACACCATAATACTAGTCTGAACCATGGATTTAATGCCCCAAGAATTGTCATAACTACTCTTCTCTAAGATTATTCTTCTTATCACTTCTATAACAAAATTCAACCTCTTACTAGGAAATCTTTAGCGCACAACACACCCATCTACTTATATACCAACATAACGTTCAAGCCTACCTTCATAACCACATATGCACTTATAAACCAATACCCATAAGAGCATCTTTCTCATATTCTTTAATACCTCTATCAATAACAACTTCCATGCACTATTTAATTCTTAGGAAGACACATATAAAATATTCTCAACTAACCAAGTCATACACAAAAAACTTCATCTTAATATTTCTTCGCTTATAGACTTACATAAAACTAGCATACAACCATCTTTCCCAATATAACATATTTACTCTCTCCCATCTACGCAACTGTTCATCATCACTATCTTGACCTAAGGAAAGGTCACTGAAAGGTTGGAATACCAAGGCATAATGTAAATCTGAATTTTGTTGATCACTAAGAGTGTTGCCTGAGTACTAGATCTGAACATACTGTAAAGCATGAGTGCGTGAGTCATGAGCTGCATGACCTGAATTTTGGAGTTCATAACTTAATGGAATATGATTCCAACAGCTGAATGAACTGGAACTCATTGCACTAGGAACTGAGAGAGTACATAATTCTCTATTATATGCATGAGCATAAACTATGATCATGGAACTGAAATGTAAGGTATGAGTAGATGTCGGAGTAACTAAAGTACACCACTAAAATAAGAATGGATTGGGCATCATCCTCCCTTTGTAATGTTCTATAACATACTGGCATCACTACTAGAATCTGAGAGTTGAGAGCTTGACTTGGTTACTCGTTATATCATCTCCTTCTTAGCTTTAAGCCATCATTCTAAGTCTAAGGAACCCTTCACTAAACTCTAAATTGGACTACCCTCACTGTACTTTAGAGTCTGGAACAAAACAATATGCGTAAATAACAAACTTACTCTAAAAGACTACACCTGGAAGTGTAAAACCCATTTGTAATACTTCCTTTCAAGGTACAACTCTATCTTTCTATAGCCCTACTAATCATCATATAATATCTTGAACACTTACTAACTTAGAATCTTTATGAGTTTCACCACATCCTAAGTTCACACCTTCTAGAGCTTCAACTCTCATTTCTATTCGCTCAATCTTCCAAGTTTCAAGCTTAGATTCTCACACTTAACACGAATATCTTCAACCTTTAATAAACTACACTACTTCCATCATAGACTACTAATATTGCATCTCTAAACTTATATTTCTAAATCATGAGAATCAAGATCATACAAAAAGGCTCAACATTATCTATCCATAACTCAGCTCCTTAACTTAGCTATTAAGAACATCATATACTATATATAACTAGTCTCCTTCTTCTTAGCAACTCAACGATACTACTAACCACACACAACACATAATAACGGTAGAAAATAATGCAACCCCATATCACCTTGGGTATACTTATTCATCATACATACAACATCATACTTAATTACGAATTAAAATGGACTCAAACTCTTGCGCATACTATTCAAGCCTACTAGATCACTTCCATATAACTAGCACCACTAACTAAGAAATCATTACATCCACCTGGATGACCATCAATTGTTCAAAATTAATGTCTAGTTCTAAACATGATTTAACAACCCACTTTACAACAATTCTCACTTAGAAGCTATAAAATGAAACATCAAGAAACACTAGTCCACTAGAACTTCATAACAATAGTAATCGATCGAAATCATATGACCTATCTCATTATAATCCATTAACACATACTACTTCTACACATTTCTACTATTTACCCTTCTATATACCTAAATTAATGGTACTCAATCACCAAATACTTCATTAATATCCTATACTTTTTAATCACCATAAATACCATCAATAACTCCTTCCATACTTCAAGCAAACAATAATTCTCCTTAACTAATAACTCCTTCTCTATCTTCCACTAAACTAGCAAGGACATATTACCTTAACAAAATAAGACAACATTCCTAAGTTTATCCCTATACTTTCTATCAATCGTCATTCCTACTTTCTTGCGACTACTCTTCTATGCCCATACTTCCAAGTATAATAAGGTTCTACTATTTGCAAATCATAACACTGAAGTTCATAATAACCCTCAAATGCACACTTCATTTAACTGTCTAGGTTCATACTATCTTCTCTCATGAGCACATCTGTATTGAATGAATAATAAGGAATATGAATACATATCTAATTCAATCTCGACATAATTTTCAACTTGAGGGAATTATGAAACACTAGAGAGCTCCTCTCAAGCCCTTGGTGTGACTTCTGAGATTACTGATGGTAAATCTGAGAGCATTATTTAAAGAGGAAATAGAACTTGCTGATCATATTATCTCAAAAATAAGTCATAGATGAGGAATTTTGGGGTAACACACAAATATACAGAAGATTCTGAGAGAATAACTTTACTGCACGATCAAGAGTAGGAAAGAGGGGAAACTTTTTTCTTAAATACCCTATAGCCTCTCAAAAAAAAGTATCCATACCATTCTACAAAACTCTACGAGACACGCTTCATATACACCTTAGGACACTTAAAACTTGTGCTCTGATACCAAGTTTATAACACCTCGAAAATGGTCTCGAGATGTAACAAGGTGCTTAGGACCACAAGGGATATCAAGCTAACCCTTCTACTGGCATAACTCATAAGCAACTGAATAAAATACATAATTCTAAATTGAATAAGTGGAAGATGGATTTTTATGAATCTGATCAATACAAAATAAAATTAAAATGATTACAACTCTGCTTTTACAAAACAAAACTAGAATCAATACATTAACTCTACTAATTGTCTATGAAGCCTATACTAGTATTGACTATAGGTAGTCAGGATATGACCCCTAAATATCTCAAATAAACATGAATGAATAAATAAAAATAAAATAATTCACAAACTATGTGACTGACTCGAGCCCTTGAATCAAGAGGACTCATCACATGCAAACTGAAAGTTGCAAACTGTCTTAATATGGTATGTGTACTGCTACTAAACTAATACAATACCTATATTATGAGACAATATAGTAGATAGACATATATGTGGATCAGTACTTTGAGGATGTATGACTATATGGGGGTGAATGCATTAGTATAAACATCATCTCATCATCATAATTTGTAAAACAATCCATGTTAAATGTAAATGACTCGCATAAGCTAGAATATATGAAATACTAAAATCATGAATAGCAAATCATACTTTGTAAATCTATTGATTCATAACATTTAGTTCTAAAATTTGTACTTATATTCTGTATTTAAATCATATTGTCTAAGTGTAGAAAGGACTCACTCGTAAATCTGAAATCTGAAAGCTGAAATCTGTAGCTAATATCTTTCTGTAAAGCATAATATGAATAAAGTTGTTATCCTTTATACTTAGTTTTCTAAAAGATTTCTATTATTCTTTTTGAGAAACTATTCTGAAAATCTTTACCATTAAGTTGTAAGGAAAACACTTTATCTTAAGGAAATCATACAAAGATTTTCTTTACTAGTAGGGAGGTTCTCTTAACTGACATAAACCATGTGATCTACATGGAGTAAAACATCTCGTCCTCCTAAGGAAGAAACCTCACGTTGGAGAAAGGTGGCTTACTCTTACCAGGAAGTATAAACCTCAGCTTAAGTGATCACTACCTCAGCCCACTATGGGAACTTTAATCTTAATCATATAGTGGCGTGTAGTTTTGGGGTATGAAACCTTGGAATCATACCCAACACGGTGCTAAATACTACTCCCTTTAATTTGTTATGATCATCTTGTTGGAAATCCACTTTAAAACTATCATAAGGGTTTATTATGAAACCAGTTATGTACTTATCCAAATCAATCTTTAAATGAAGCTATTTTGATTTTTATAATCTGTAATAAATCTGTAAAGTGGATTTCAAAACTTATATGAGGATCAAAAGATCAAAACTTTATCGTAAATTTGAAATAATCAGCTCATAGGATGCTTAAAGCATCATCTTTCTTGAAATATCAACATATAAACTTGGATCTTAGTAACCCATACATCAAACTCATGTCAAAACATCATAATAATCATGCTTGATAGTGAAATCAATGATAATAAAACTTAAAATCTGGAAATTACTGCCATAATCATGAAAACATGAAAATAGACATGTTATTTATCTTCGAATTCTCTCAAAACTCATAATCATGCAAATAGCAATAATGGGTATGAACCCTAATTCAATTTTAATGTATAATCATTCAAAATCATATCAATTTTAAATAAAAACTTGGTTTTGGGCACAAAGATGGTAGAAGGTCCTTGTTCATAAATCCTACATACATTGATTGATGATTGGATGAAAAAACTTGAATTATTGATTCCTATTTGAGTTATTGAAGATGAGTTCTTGATTATATTGTCTTGGAAATCCTTAATTTAGAGCTTTCTTGGAGAAACAATGATGGAATTTGATTTCTTAGAGAGAAAGCTTTGAGCTCTAGTTTATTTTTAGAGAGAATTGATGAATAATGAGCATAATAGGCTTAGAATGGGTTTAATCTCATGTTATTCACTAATTAGGGGCTTGAGAATTAACCAAAATACCCCTTTTAAACTTCTAAATAAAACTGGAAAAGAAATATTTTTTAAACTGGCAGCCCACCGCGATGCATCACTATTGCAGTGGCTCACTGTAAATAGGACAATTGGGAACTGGGCATTCTTCGCAATGTGCCACCATCACGATGCCCCTTTGGAATGTCATTTTGGCCAATAAAGCAACGCGCCACCATCGCGTTAGGCTACTGGATTTTAACAATTGGGAAATCGGACCTCTCTATAATGTGGTACAATTGTGGAGGTCCACTGGAATTGACCATTATGAAATTTTCCTTCACTGTGATGCGGTGACTGCCTAGTTGGCACAGTGCTTTACTAAAGATTCCCTAACTTCTCAACCGAGTATCGGATTTGGGAAAATTTGGTATTGATGAAAAGTTTATCAAATTCTCTACATAATAGAGGGTCCAAATCTGAAAAATTCTACATGAAATAAAAATGTATTCATTTTAGAAGATAATGGTTGACATTCTAGGGATGAAGTTAAGCTAGAAAAAGTATGGGGTACTACAGTAACATTAACTGAAGCTGTTTCATAAGATTTGAAGAGAAAAATAAGTGATCAGAACTTGTTTCCTATCATTGTACTCGAGCCCAACATTGAATGATATAAGGAAGCTTTGAAACCCAGGGGGACTGGAAGTAGGAACCACATTGGTGTTCCGAACCAGGATAAATCTTTGTGTTATTACTTTACATTCTGTTATTAATTTGCATAATTTTTTTATTTTTAATCTATTTTGAGAAGTGCACTAATTTAAGGTGAGTCGACTGTGAGGAGTCAGTAGTCGACTCACAGAAAAATTCAATTCACCCTCCTTGAATTTCAACATTGATTAAATATTTCCAAATAATTTTTAAGCATGATATTGTATTACTATTTATATGAAAGAAAGTATGAGATTTAAGACATAAGTATAAGCATTAAGTTACAAGATAGTTTGATCTTTTAATTCAATGACAATACTTGAAATCCATAATTGATTATCTTGAATATGATTTAAATTCAAGTGATGTATAATTGGTTTCAAGTATACAAACCCTTATGCTAATTTACGGCGGATTTCTTATGTATAAGCACATATATATATATATATACACTTTGGGTTACTATTTAGCACCAATAAGGGAATGCGGTTGAGCACAACCTAAATTCCCTAAAACTACAAGCCAATGTAGGTTACACTTTTTCCCAATATAGATTAAGTTAAGAATAGTAATCACTAATTTAAGGTTCTATTATGATGGCAAGGGTAGAATAGCTCTCCCTAATTTGGGTAAGACGTTGGACTCCATGGTAGTTCACACGGTTTATGTCGATTAAAAGAATCTCCCATAAGAAGGATTAAAAGTAAAGATTTTGAGAAACTAAGCGTTATGGCTCACTAAATTATTCAAATACTTCATGATTTAAGAATTATGATTTTGCAGTTTTTTTAAGTTTTACTCAAGTCCTAGGTGAGTCATTTACATTTAGCTTGCATCATTTGAGAGTTTGTAAACTTATTCAGTTATTGAATTACTTTTTCATTCATCCCCATATGCTCAGTATATTCCATAGGTACTAATCCACATATATGTTTGTCTGATAAATTATCTTATAATGTAGATTTTGGTTCCCGTTTACTGCGGCACGATTGACTTCAGAATCATTACTTTCATTCCTCCTTGTGGTAAGTCCTCATATTTCAAGGGCCTAGATTATCATATTTTTTGTATGGATAATAGTACTTAACCATTTGATTTCAGTTTTATGTTCGGGTCAGATGGGGTCTGTCCTGGTGGCTCTCTAGTCATTAGTAGAGGCTTGTCTGACAGTGAACATTTAAGTTTAAGTTCAAAAAGTTTGTGCAATGATTTACAAGTTAAATATTCACTTTAAGTTATTAGATTTCTTATTTTTAGTATTCTTAATATAATATCCATCCTAATTATATGAGTTTCGAATTGAAAATATATCATGGGTAAGCTTGGGAAAATTCGTAAACCTGAGCACCATATGACGTACAGGGGGGTTTTCAGGGTGCTACAAAATTTGTATTAGAGTCTAAGGTTTTGAAGAGTCCTAAGGAGTCAGGAAAGCCACTTTACGTAAATTCCTGATCATGGATGCAAACCGCACCATATTATGAGCAAGGGGATACGGGATGAATTAGGAATCATTAGTTCTTTCATGATCTATTGTTCTTACAGTTGTATCTATTTGTCTTAACTCATTCTTTTACATGACAAACTATGCCTCCTCGCTAAGCCAATGCACGTAGAAATGGTGATCAACTACCCCTGCATGCTGCCCCCCTAAATAAGAATGTATCTAATGTTGTGCTTCCAGCTGCTTTTCAAGCGTTGGACATAGATGTGACCGCCAATTTTAAAGGGAGCCAGTAGGCAGCGGTCCTATTTTAAGAGAATGGTAATTTAGCTGCAGCCCAGATTTAAGACTTTCTGAGGATGAATCCGCCTGAGTTCCATGGGTCAAAGGTGGATGAGAACCCACAGCTTTTTATAAATAAGGTGAGAAAGATAACTTAGCTTATGCATGTTACTGAACAGGAGAGTATAGAGTTAGCATCCTATAGGTTGAAGGATGTTTCTTATGATTGGGTTACGATGTGGAAGGATGGTTGGGATGAGAATGTAGCTCCTGTAAGTTGGTAGGTGTTCCAGAATACTTTCCTGAAAAAGTTCTTTCTACATGATATGAGAGAGGATAATGTCAAGGAGTTCATGAACCTAAGGCAGGGCTCTATGATGGTGAAATAGTACTACCTTAAGTTTACTTAGTTTTTTATGTATGCTCCTTAGCTGTTAACTGATTCTATAGCTCGTATAAGTAAGTTTGTTACTGGGGTGTCTAATTTGGTGGTCAAGGAGTGTAGGGAACCCATGATGATTAGAGATGTGGAAATTGCTAGATTAATGAGTCATGCTCAATAGATTAAGGTAAAAAAGTTGAAGGAAAGAGAGAAGAGGAATAAGAGAGCTAGGACTGGATAGTTTAAGTTTAGTCAGTTAAGGTCAGAAGGAGGAAACTGTTCACAGTTTCAGGATCATTCATTAGTGTTTGTGCCATCTTCGACTACTGACCCTGCTCTCAAAACCAGGCTGGAGCAATGGGGAAGGACTTTGAATTTCAGATCATAGAATAATGTAATTGGGAGGCCCAATTTCCCAACATGTGCCAAGTGTGATAGAACCCATCTTGGTGAGTGTTTGATGGGAAAATGGGGTTGTTATGGTTTTGCTAAGATGGTCCATAGAATCAAGGTGTGCCTATATGCTAAACAAGGAAGCAGAGATACTTATCCCTAGACTCAGGATATAAGTGCAGCACCTCAACCAGGTCGTCCTGCTCCACCCTAGGGTGTGTCTTCCAATACTAGTGGCGATCAATACCAGAATTGGTTTTATGTTTTTCTATCCCATCAAGAACAGGAGAGTTCACCAGGTGTAGTCACTGGTATTCTTCGTGCCTTTTACCTTGATGTTTATATATAATTAGACCTGGGATTAAATTTCTCTTATGTAACTCCTTTGGTTTATGTAAATTTTGGGGTAGGTCCTGAAAATGTCTCTAAGCTATTCTGAGTTTCCACCTTAGTGGGTGAGTCAGTTGTTGCCATATGAGTCTATAGGTAGTTTCTTATTACCGTCCTTTATAAGATCACACTGGCATACCTAATAGAGTTAGATATTGTATATTTCAATGTTATTCTGGGCTTGGATTGTCTCCATTCATGCTATGCATCAAAAGATTGTCACACCTGTAAAGTGAAGTTCTAGTTTCCTAATGAAATAGTTTTTGAGTGAGAGGGTAGTTATGTATCTCCCAAAGGTAATTTTATCTTTACCTTAAGGCCCAAAAGTTAATATCAAAAGGGAGTATTTACCATTTAGTTTGAGTCATAGATACTAAGTCTGAAGTCCCGACAGTTCTGTCAGTTTGGGTAGTAAATGAGTTTCTGGAAGTTTTTCCCGAAGATCTTCTAGGGGTACCTCCAAATAGAAAAATAAAGTTCTATATTAGTGTTTTTATTGATACTCATCCATCTCTATTCCTCCTGACTGTATGGCACCGGCTAAACTTAAAGAGTTAAAAAAACAGCTTAGAGATCTCTTAAATAAGGGTTTATTAAGACCCAGTCTTTCTCCATGAGGTGCTTCATTCCTATTCGTATAAAAGAAATATGGAACTCTCAGAATATGTATAGATTATAGACAGCTAAACAAGGTCACTATCAAGAATAAGTATCCCATTACTAGGATTGCCGATTTGTTCAATCAGCTTTAGGATGCCCGATGGTTCTCCAAGATTAACCTTAGATCGGGATATCATTAGTTGATTTTTAAGGAGCAAGACATTTTGAAGACAACTTTCCAAACTAGGTATGGCCATTTTGAATTTGTGGTTATTACTTTATACTAACAAATGCTCCTGCGGCCTTTATGGATTTGATGAATAGGGTCTTCAAGTAGTATTTGGATATGTTTGTTATTGTCTTTATAGATTACATATTGGTGCATTCTAGGAGTTAGGAAGAGCATATAGATCACTTGAGGATAGTACTGCAGACCCTCAAGGATGGTCAATTGTATACGAAGTTTGGTAAATGTGAATTTTTGTTGGAATCGATTACCTTCTTGGGCATGTTATTTCAATGGATAGTATTTATGTAGATCCTTAAAGATTAATGCAGTAAAGCACTGGTTTAGACCCATCATTCCATCCGATATTAAGAGCTTTTTGGGTTTGGCTGGGCACTACAGAAGATTTGTTGAATGTCTCTCCTCTATAGCCACTCTATTTACTAAGTTGATCCAAAACAAAGTAAAGTTTATGTGGTCAGATAAGTCTGGAAAGAGTTTCTAAGAGTTGAAAGATATTTTGACTTCAGCTCTGGTGTTAGCCTTGCCAGAAATGTTAGATGGATTTGTGGTATATTGTGATGCTTCTAGAGTTGGTCTAGGTTGTGTATTGATGCATAATGGGAAAGTGATAGTCTATGCTTCAAGAAAACCTAAGGATCATAAAAAACACTACCCAACTCATTAATTAGAATTAGTTGTTGTAGTATTTTCTTTGAAAATTTGGAGGCACTACCTCTATGGTGTGGATGTTGATATTTTCACTCACCATAAGAGCCTTCAATATGTATTTACTCTGCGGGAGTTGAATTTTAGTCAAATAAGGTGGTTGGAGTTATTGAAAGATTATGACATGAGTATTGTCTAACATCCGGGTAAGGCCAATATGGTGGCTGATGCACTGAGTAGGTTTTCCATGGGTAGTGTGGACCATGTGAAGAAGGAAGAATGATAATTTGGCAAAGATGTGCATAAATTAGCCTATTTGGGAGTTTGTTTGCTCGATACTGATGATGGGGGAGCAGTAGTTCAAAATGGTTCAGAATCATCATTGGTAGTAAAAGTGAAAGAGAAGAAGCTTAATGATCCCATCCTTAACCAGACATTGGAAGCAGTCCAACAGCCGAAGGTTGAGTTTTTCTCCCAAGGGAGAGATGGTGTATTTTGATATCAGGGTAGACTTTGTGTTCCAAATATTGACAGGTTGCCGCAAAAGATATTAGTCAAGGCTCATGGTTGTAGGTATTCCATTAATCTGGATGCTACTAAGATGTATTGAGACCTACGAGAAATTTATTGGTGGACTGTTATTAAGAGAGACATACCAAAGTTTATGGAAAAATGTCTAAATTTTCAACAAGTAAGGGTTAAAACACCAGAGACCGGGAGGTATGACGCAATAGATTAGTATCCCTACTTGGAAGTGGGAAGTAGTGAATATGGACTTCATCATAGGGTTTCCTCCTACAAATTGTCAGCATGATTCAATTTGGGTTATAGTAGATCAAATGACTAAGTCAGCTCATTTCCTACCTATCAAGACTTCAGACACGACCGAGGATTATGCCTGAATATATATCTGTGAGTTAGTAAGGCTCCATGGGATACCTTTATCCATCATTTCAGATAGAGGCACGCAGTTCACTTTGTAGTTTTGAAAATCTTTTTAGTCAAGCCTTGGTACAAAGGTTAAGCCTAGCACTATTTTTCATCCGCAGACCGATGGTCAGTCCGAACACACAATTCAGATATTAGAAGACATTTTCAGGGCATGTGTTTTAGATTTCAAAGAAAGTTTGTATGACCACTTACCATTGATTGAAATCTCTTATAATAACAATTATCATGATAACATTCAGATATCTCCATTTGAAGCACTGTACGGGCGTAGGCGTAGATCACCTATAGGATGGTTTGAGGTTGGAGAAGTGGCATTGATTGTGCTAGATTCTATTCTTGAAGCTATCACAAAGGTTCATTAAATTTGTGAAAGGGTGAAGACTGTTCAGAGTCATCAGAATTCGTATGCTAATGTGAGAAGAGGGGAACTTGAGTTTGAAGTAGGCGATTGGGTATTCCTAAAGGTGTCGCCTATAAAAGAAATAATGAAATTTAGAAAAAAATGGAAGTTGAGTCTGCAATTTATTGGTTCGTATGAGATAGTGAAGTGTATTAGAAAGGTGACTTATGAATTGAATCTTCCATCAGAGTTAGCTACAGTTCATCCAGTGTTTTATGTTTCAATGCTCAAGAAGTGCATTGGAAATCTATCCTTAATAGTTCCCCTAGAGAGTATTGGGGTCAAGGATAACTTATCGCATGAGGAGATTCTGATTGAGATACTTTATAGGCACATCCACATGAAAAAGGAATAGGGAGGTAGCATCTGTGAAGGCTCTCTGGAAAAGCTAGTAAGTTAAATGGCCACTTGGAAAGATGAAGCAAACATAATGGCGAAGTATCCTCGCCTTTTTTTTTTCAACCCAGTTCCTACCGAAGGTAAATATTTATTTTCAGCCAAGACTTTCTCTTCTTAAGTCTGTTAAAGTATTCTTTAGTTATATCATATGTGGTGTATGGTTGGATCCTTATGACAGATGTAACCATGTTTATAAGTTTGTGTTGGTGTAAATGATCCTTTTTCCTAGTCTTAAATTATGTCACATTCGAGGATTAATGTTTCCAAGGGGAAGATATTAATACCCATCTATAAAAGTTTTTTGTCCATCATATGATTCATCCCTTAGTCATATGCACAACATACGACTGGTATGTTGAAATCTTATCCAAAGTGGTGTGGCATGGTGAGTTATCTATTAAAGTTATGACTTGACCCTAGGAGTTATCAAGAAGGGTACGAGTCGTATGAGGCCAAGTCATGAGAACATCAGTGAAAACTCCTTTAAATCTGTCTATGATACGAGTTAAGGGTTAAGAGTCATGTGAGCATGATACGAGTCATAGGTTGAACTTATAGTTTGATCAGTGTGTTCCCTCCTATATAATGCCAAGCTTACGAGTCATGGAGGGTAGTCGTACCATTGTATACGAGTGGTATTGTAGACTCAAAAAGACTGGCGAGTAAATTTTGAAAAGTTAAGGGGCTTTTTAGTCTTTTTCCCTTTATAACTCCCAACCCACGACCCTATACTAAGGAGAGGCATTATATTTCCCCTCTTTTCCATCGATTAAACCACACAAAATCTCTCATTCTATTCCCAAGAAAAATATTAGGGTTTTTCTTATGATCATCTCCCAAGTCTCAAAGGTCAAGTTTACTTCACTTAGCCAAGAACTTAGAGGTATGTGGGGTTTATTAACAAGGATATTCTTTCATCTTTGTACCCAAAACTTGTTTTAAAGTTAAATTTATATGATTTGCAATTAGGGTTCATACCCAAATTATCTTGTCTTGATTTTATGAAATTATGATCTGATTTAAGTATTAAAGTGCATACATGTTCTCATCTATTTATGTTTTGACTTGAAGATTCTCTATTATAATCTAAATATCATAAGTTTGATTTAAAACATTGATAAATGATTTTCAATTGAGTTTTAAGCATGATATTGTATTACAAGTTATATGAATGAAAGTATGAGATCCAAGGCTTAAGTATAAGCACTAAGTTTAAAAGAAATTTTGATCTTTTGATTTAATTACAAGACTTGAAATCCATAATTGTTCATCATGATTATGATTTAAAGTAAAGAGAAACATAATTGGTTTCTAGTATACAAACACTTATGCTATTTTAAGGTAGATTTCTTAAGTATGAGCACATATATGTATATACTTTGGGAGTAGTATTTAGCACAGAGAAAGGAATGTGGATGAGTGTATCCTAAATTCCTGAAAGGTTAGAACTGCTCTCCCCAATGTGGGTAAGACGTTTGACCTCATGATATCTCTCATGGCTTATGTCGGTTAGAAGAATCTCCCATAAGAAGGATTAAAAGTAAAGATTTTTGAGAAACTAAGTGCTATAGCTCACTAAGTTATTCATATGCTTTATGATTTAAGATTTATGATCTTGAAGTTTTTTTAAAGTTTTACTCAAATCGAAGGTGAGTCATTTACGTTTAGCTTGCATCATTTGAATGTTTGTAAACTTATTCAGTTATTATCTTACTTATTTATTCATCCCCACATGCTCATTACATGCCAGATGTATTGATCCACATATATGTTTATGTGCTACATTGTTTTATAATATAGGTTTTGGTGCCCATTTGTAGCTGCATGATTGACTTCAGCATCATTACTTGCATTTCTTCTTGTGGTGAGTCATAGTCTGAGGGCCCAAATTATTATATTTCCTTTATGGATGATAGTACTTAACCATTTAATTTTTCTCTTATGTTTGGGTCAGTTGGGGTCTGTCCCAGTAGTTCTCTAGTCATTAGTAGAGGCTTGTCTGATAATGAATGTTTAAGTTTAAGTTCAAGAAGTTTGTACAATTATTTCCAAGTTTAAGATTCACTTTAAGTTATAAGATTTCTTAATTTTAGTTTCTTTATATAATAGCCATCTTAATTATGTGAGTTTTGAACTAAAAATATATCATGGGTTATCTTGGGGCTATTCATAGACTTGAGCACCATGTGACATCCGGAGGGTGTTCTCGGGGCGTTACACCCAGGGTGTCTGTGAAGTCGTATCTAGTAGAGTCTTGCAGAATGGTACAAAGACGTTTTCACTTTTCTTCGAGAGGCCATTGGGTATTTAAGAAATGTTTTCTTTCTTTCATATTATAGGTCGTGCAGTAAAGTTGTCCTCTTAGAAAATTACTCTGAATCGTGTATTACCCCAAAATCCTCCAACTATGACTTATCCTTCAGTTGAAATAAGTAGTAATTTCAAATTCCTATTAAGATGATTCTTTTAGATTTACTGTTATTAACCTCAGAAATCAGACAAAGGGCGTTAAAGGAGCCCGTTAGTATGTTTAAGGTTCTTTACATTGAAAGCTCATGTCCTCATCCAAATGAGTTATGCAATTAAGATAGAATATGATATATGTTCAGATTTCTCTTTAGCCCTTCATTGTAGATATCACTCATGAGAGGAGAGAGTATATTCCTAAATTTTTAATAGAGATATCATTGAGAAATCTAGTAACATAGAGTGTTATGATCCTTAAATGGTAGAATGAACTCAGAGTTGGGAGTATAGATTCAGAAGTTTAGTGGAAAGAAAAGTGGGGATAGTGATTAGTTAAGAGAATATTGATGAATCTATGTATGTTATTAAGATATGATTGAGGTGACATGTCCTTGGGTGTTAACTATAAGGGATACTTATAAAGTAATGAATTTAATTTAGACGTATGGATGGACAAGTAGTAGTGATATGTGAAAACAGGATGCGCTAATGCATTATAATAACATAGACCATAAGATTATGATCAATTATTGATATTATGAGGTTCTAGTGGACTAGTGTTTCTTGATGTTTTTCCAAGAAAAAATAGTGTGTAATGTTGTGGTTAATTATGTCTAGTGATAAACACTAAGTTTGAATAGTGAATGATCATCAAGGTTGAAATAATAATTCTCTTAGGGAGTTAATTTTTTGTTGGTCAAGTATGGGTCTTTTCCAATTATTAGCAAGATATGGACATAGATCATGTTCCTCTCTTGACGTTGCCCTAACGGGGGAACTATCAATAGCGATTATTGCTCCTTATTCCTAGTTTTTCCTCGAAGTACCTCCATACGACAGCTCTGTGGAGATTTTTGGATTAAAAACGTGTTCGACATTAGAACTAATCTCAAAACCATAATATCACCACTTTTAAAAAAAGTAAAAGTTGGGATGAGGTATAGAGTTGTAAGCACGGTGGGGGGTGCTTGGGTTAGTTATACTAGTAATATGGAAGTGAACTACTAGGCTTGAAATAATGCATGCAAGAATTTAACATCATTTATTTGCAATTAAATATGATAGTGTAGGTGGGATGTAGGGGTGTACCCAAGGTAATATGTGGCTACATGATTTTCTAAGATTGTTAAGTATCATATTTGCTTAGATAGTATTCTTGATTTGGTAAGTATGAATAGGTCTAGTTACATGGTATATGGTGTTCTTAATAGCTAAGTTAGGATTTATAGGTTGTAAATGTTGGGTCTTTTGGTGTAATAATAATTCTCATGGTTTAGGGAAAAATATAAGCTTAGAGGTGTGATATTAGAAAGGTAAGAAGAAAAGGGAAGATTATGTGTTTAGAGAGGCATGTATGTTTGTGGAGAAGTATGTAAGTATATGCCTATAATTATTGAAGCTAGAGAAAGTTAAGGGTGGTATATTAGAAAGGAGAGTCCAAGAATAAAGTTAGTATTTTCTCGAATATAGTTTATCTGTGTGAATGAGCATTCATGTGTAGAAAGTTAGAGTGAAGAAATTATGGCTCAGTATTAAGTACATGGAATAGGACCATATTCTTAGAATGTCAGCGTTGATCTAAGAGGTAGATGATAGGTGAAGAACCAAATCAAGTTTTGAGAATTAAATTGCAATGCATGTCAATAAGAGTTGTGATGAAATAGTGATCCATTCTTACTCTAGTGTATTCTTTTCCTTGGATTTCAATCATTATGCCATCCTATCTATGTCTTGCGTGATAGATCCACGTCTGTGACCAACGTTTATAAACTTTATCCATACTCAAGTTCAGTCTCAGCTCTTAGTAAGGAAGTAACAACTTTACTCTGTGATCTGAGTCATCCCCAATGAATATATGATCTCCAATATTATGTCAAGCAACTTTGTATAAATATGAAACCATGTTTCAACGTATGCTCTATTACTAGAATTCATGGTACACCCTTAATGGCTAGTAAAATTTGCATTATGTCATGTATTTCCTAAGTGTAGATCTACTTATCAAATCCATTCTTATGATACTATATTCTTTAGGCCAAAATCTAGAGACAAAGTTATGTATAGTACTCTTTTATTAGTTAGGTCCTCATGCTCTAGCCCTTCAGTGATGTCTACTTATGCTAAGATAGTGGTAATGAAAATAGAGGAACAATGGTCTAGATGAGAGAGAGTAGATGTTCCTCATTAGAGAAGATTGTTGTATGCTTGTTTTATCTAAGGTTATAAGTTTGAAGGAAGATTGAGGAAAAACTTTGGTATATGTCATAGTTAGTTGAATATTCTAGGTGTGTCTTCTTGGGGATAGTTCATGCTATTGTTATTGATGAGGTGTTAGAGAATATAGGAGATATTTCTAGCTGGGTTAATTTCCTAAGAGTTGATATGTGGATATATGATTGGTTTGAATTTTATGTATGTATATAAGTCGATGAATGCATAGTGCGCTAGTGAATTCCTAATTAAAGCTTGGAGTTGGATGTTGAAGGGGTAAGTTATTCTTAATATGAGAGGTCTAAATAGACATGGGATATTGAATCCCATATTTTAGACTAGTATTACGGTGTTATAGTAGAACCTTGTGACTTTGAATTAGGCTTTAAAATTGTGAGAGTATGTAGTTTAACTCAGACTTTAGTTGGATAGCCACATATACCCATATGAAGATTGTAAGTTACATCAAATGAATTGCAGTATCTAAGAGAAAAAGCATAGTTGGTGAGAGAGTTTGAGAAATTTTGTTAATCTTGAAAGTTAACGATTGCATTGCGTAAGGCATTGTAATCCTATACTAGCTTCTGTTCTACATGCCTATATTCTATGTTATAGAGTTGTATCCATGTTGTGATTCCTTATTTGAATTCCATAGTCAAATCATGCCTAAAATTCTTTCCCTCCATCGTTATTAGAAGTTATGCTAAGGAGAGTATGAGGAAACTTATTTTCAATTAATAATAGCTCTTAGAAATTTCATAACATTAGCCATCACTTTGTAGTTCTATATGTATGATCATTTCGTGAATATTTCATTTAAGTTATAAACTCTCAGCATGAATCGGCTCCTTAAAGTCAACCAAGTGAACTCATAAATTAGTTTTATGGTAAGAAGTTTATATTTTTAGCTTAGTTATATCCTTAGTAAACATGATGGCCTAGTATCAATATTTTAATCACTCCTAACAACTATTCAGCTGGAATAGTAGATTTCCCTCCTAGCATTGCATGCTACTAATATCATGTCTACCTCATTCAATATGATTCCTATGTATCTATAAATATTCCCATATGTATCCGCTAAGTCAGTACCCTGTCAAGAGGTGATTCCAGTTAAAAGACATGATCAACTTTAGAAATTCAGTTTCAAGATAGTAACTACATTCTTTTCATCCCAATATCAGTCTTCATTTGAGGATGAATGATCCCAAGAGAGAGATATTGTAATACCCCACAAACTCTCATCGAAGTTTCTAACCATTTTTCATATGTTTAAAGGACCAAAAATGGTTATGCTATACCATAAATAAGTGTCATGACCATTTACCTTGTGTGTAAAGTATTTTTGATGTGAATCATGGTCATAGGAAGCACTAGGAGCAAAGTTGACATGAGAACATTTGCAATCGATTTACTTTTAGTATTTGGTCATTTAAGGGTGATAGTTAAATGAGTATACCATTTATAATTTATATAGTTTTGTAGTTCAAGACCCACGAAATGAAAAATCTTCGTGTCTTCTTTCCAACATACCTGATTTTACCTTAATTTGATATCAGAGCATAAGGTTATGCTCATTTTACCTGAGAGTGTCTTCCTTCCAAAGATTGATGACCTAAGTTGACGAGTTGTCAACTAGTTGATGGGCTATCAACTCCATCGTCAACCGTAATTAGCAAAGACCTTAAGTTATCTAGAGATTGATGACCTGATTTGATGAGCTTTTAACTAGTTGACTGGCTATCAACTCTGTCTTCAACTTAACCAGTAAAGATATATATCATCTTGAGATTGACGAACTTGAGTTGACGAGTCGTCTACTAGTTGATGGGATGTCAACCCCCATCGTCAACTGAGAATTTCTATGATTTATTTTTAGTTTCTTTAGGCATAGTTTGGTATTTTGCTCACCCCAAACTCCTTCCCCGCGACTTAAATCACCCTATAAATGATATTTTTACATCATTGGTGAGTTTTTAATGCTAATTCTCCTCTCCACTCTCAAGAGAAAAAAAATTAGGGTTTCTTCTCAAAGTTCAACTTCCAAGGATCCAATTAAAGTTTCTCCTAAGAAAGTTCATCAAATTTAGGTATATGGGATTTGAACAAGGATAACATTTAATACTTGTGCCCAAAAGCTTTGATTTTATAATTGACTTTATGAGATTTTAGTTAGGATTCATACACATTTTCATATTATATAGATTTTAGCATTATCAAGTGATTTAAAATTCAGTTTGCACATGAATTTACCTTTTCTCATGTTCTTACTTACATGATTTCTATTATGAGAACAATTTCGTTGTTTTGACATGAAGTTTTATGAGTTGATAAAAGAATTCAATTTGACCATTGAATATTAGTTTATGAGAAGTTCAAGTTTACTAGTTTGAGTTTCAAAAGCATTGCCGTATAATCATAGTTTTAGTTTTATATGAGATTCAGACAAGCTATGAAGTTCACATAAGAAACCAAGAATTTGAGATAGAAATAGTGGCATATTATATTTTTAGACTTATGAGTGTATATGCCCTTTGAGGTGAACTTCATAGATACAGTATGAGGAAGGGAGTAGTATCTAGCATCGAGAAAGGAATGTGGGTTTAACGAATCATATTTCCCAGAAACTACGTACCACCTTAGGTGATTTTACTTATATTATTCAACTTATCAAATAGGACATGATAGAGTGATCACCATAGAATTCCTTTATACCATGGCAAGGTATAATGGACTGTTACGATGAGGGTTTGAGTCATCATGCCATTCTCAATGAGGTCTTGAGACATCGAACTATATGTTGCTCGCATGGTTTATGTTTGTTAAGAGAATTTCTCACATAAAAAGAGTATTTAAAAAATACTTAGTGTAAAGACTCACAATATTGTTCATGTAATGCCCCGCATTTTCGAGCTAGAAATTCAATCATCGTCCCAACGTATGTACGCTCTAATTCCATGGTTTATGTTTAGATTCATGTGTCATCATCTTTCGCCTAGTATATGAAGTGATTATGAGGTGAAAAATATTCATAGAAATAGATTAGAGTATAGTTAAGCAAAAAACCTTTCATTCATTCAAAATTAGATATTCGATTCTACAAGGGTCTACTTTAAATGTGTATAACTTTTAATCGACATAGAATTTTGTAGGTCAAGACCAAATAAATTGTATATAATTGAATTAACTTTCCAAATATACCAATTTTGCCAAAATCCAATAACTGATCAAAAATTTATGGCATTTTCCATGTGAGGAGGTAAGCCAATGCAATCTTGAAGCGTCACGTCGACTATGCCCCGATACAAAACCTGACGCAAATTTAAAGCTTTTTATGCATTATTTCAGTTCTTAATGGGTCTAGGGGAATTTTGATCACTTTTCCTCACCCAAAATCTGTCCATAACATATAATTCCAACCCCAAGAAGCATCAATCTCCTCTTCTATTCAATTTTCTCTCAAAAAATAAGATCAACCTAAGGTTCCTCTAAGAACAAGAAAGCAAGGAAAAATCAATCCTTAAGTCCAAGATTTCCAAGGAACAAATCAAGATTCAAATTCTACTCTTCAAACCTTGTAATCTAAGGTACGTTGGGTTTCCTAAAACTACATGGGCTTAGTAAATCCTTCTTAATTATATTAAAGGTTTTGAAATCATGAACTTACAAAAAGGGTTTTGGATTTACAATTTATAATCATGGTTTTGAAGCCTTTGATGATATTGTTTTGGTCTTTAGGTCTTCCCTTGAAAGTGATTTAACTAGTATTTATGTACGTTTGTGTTGAATGCCTTGAAACATGAATTGAGAGCATGATTTAACAAATCTTTTCCCTCTCTCATTGTGTGACTACTTGATTTAAGTGTTATGAAATCCTAAATTGCATGAATTAAAGAATGAGTCAAGAGCCTCGTTATTATACATGAATTTTATGATGATTAAGAATTGAAGAGAGGAATATTATTATGATTTAAATGTTGAAAATGATATACGGAGGAATTTTAGGAAGGTTTTGAGAAATTAGCCACCACTTATTGAAATTGTTGAATGAATGGAAAAGCTTTGCATGATTTTTACTTATGATGTGAAATATGAATTTTCTTATACTATATGCATGTTCAAGTGGCCTGGACATTGTTTAGAATGAAATAATCAAACCTAACACTTTATGGCATAGATATACGACTTGCAAGTCTTGGTGTGACGACACTAATACAGATAATGCCATGGTAATTCAGAACAGAACAAAATGCAGATGTTCATTTAGATTTTTAGATTTTGAACTTAGAACTATGCATGTTCAGAAAAACTTTAAAATAGGCATAAAGAGATGTTAGGTGGTTACCCGAAGAAGGCACGAGTTCAGAAAACTCATTGCTAAAAATTGTGTTTTGCCGATACGGGTTATTATTTCCCTAAGAGGGATTATACGCTAGCCTAGTGCCCTGTGGCGTATCAGAATCAGAATCAGAAACTCTAACCCTTACGACAAACTTGGGTTGGGGCTTGGCCGCCAAGTTAAGAGAGGACTCCATATAGCCCGTGGGGTCGTAGAATTGTAGGGTGTACCACCTAACTCAGAAGTAATACAAAGAATAGAACTGCATTGACAAGAATGTTTTAAGATTATTAGAGATTGCCCATGTATTTTTAAACTATATCATGCATGATGTTTTCATGATTAGATCTCATCTATTTTATATATATAAATTCATTATTTTGGATTTCTCTGCATACCGGTACATCTGTATTGACCCCCTATATTTTAGGATTTTGAGTCACAGTCCTGGGGTCCCGTTAAGCAGTAGATTGACTTGTCGGGAGTTTGCAGTTGGTGAGCCTCCCTTACTTTGAAAAGCCTGGTTATGAAACTTTTATTGTTATTTTATTTAGATTTATGATCTTACTGGGGGTCTTGTCCCAGATTTGTCTCAGAAGTATGATGGTTAATGTAATGTTACAGATTTCGCAAACAGTTGTCATATGTTTAGAATATTCTGAATTTCTCTTTTTAAATTGGTCAAGTTTATGAGATTGACCATGGTTCCATCATGTATTATTTTCTGTGAATTTTCTTATACTATATGAATATTGTGCATATGAATATTGTGCATGATTACTAGATTTAGAAGAGCGCTCGGGCCTTCATGGTTTTGGATGCTCGTTACGGTTAGGACCTCGGCTCGAGTCATGAAAAACTTGGTATTAGAGAACGGTTTATGGTACCAGGATGTCTGAAAAATTGTGTCTAGTAGAGTCTTGCTTATGAATATGTTGTGCACCACACTTATAATCAGGAGGCTACCGGGAATTTAGGATTTGTTTCTTATTATTTCATACTCTAGATCGTGCTATAGAGTTGTCCATAAGAAAGTTATCCAAAAGTCATTCCTTGTTTTAATTTTATCGGTCATGCCTCACTGTCGAGTCGATATAAGTCTAAGAGTCTAGCTCCCTCAATGATGTGTTTCTCTCTGATTGAGTTATCCATAAAGTTATGAGATAGCACAAAGACTTGAGAGGAGTCCATTAGTTCTTCAAAGTGTATTGATTTAACTGTATGCCTTTATTCTAATGAAATTGTGCTTTCCATTTTGAGGTGCAGAGTCTATTTAGTCCCCTTTCAAAATTCTTATTGCAAATGTCTTTCATAAGGGTAATGATGTGTAGAAGAATGTTGGAACTGTATTTCCACCTGAGTAGTAGTGTATGTTAAAGTTTCATTCCCTATAGGTAGCGAGATTGGCCAAGAAGTTTGTGATATGAAATCATAATGTTAGAAGTCAAAGTGAGGGTGACTTTTGCGTAAATAAATAGTTTTAGTTATATAATTGGGGATTGTGGAGTGGGTTGCCATTGTATAGTGATAGACTAATATGGTATAGTGATAGACTAATGTGTAACAATATTTGTAGATTGTATGGTAGTCTATGAAGGAAAATACAGGATATAATTATTATTTATTCAGAATAGGGAAGGATCTCAGAATGGATGGTTATGGTAGTTGTATAAATCATTTATAGGCTATGAATGGAAAAGTGTAGATTAGTTAATAAGTTGTTGGTAGAGGCTCATTAGAGTTTATTGAATTTTGAAGACCATTGTGATGTATGATTAGGTAATTAAGTAAGATGTGAGAAATTAGAATATGTTGATAAGATTGAAATGGGTTATATTATAAGATTAAGATTGACTAATCCTATCATGTGAATTTACTCCTTTGATGGTCATTTCTTTAGAAGTAGTAAGCTAGTACTTTCGGTGAGAAGGTGTGTAGTGGATTTTAAGTTGTAATAATGAGATTATGGAGGGGTTGTGATTGTAGATAGTAGCTAAGTGAAGTGAAGTACTTGGGTTGATTTCCCAATTTGAAGGACTAGTATAGTATATGGCATGCTTTACTGGTGGTATATAATTAAAGATAGACAACAGGCTTGAACTTTAGATGTGGAGTTTAGGTGTGGAGTGTAGTGGTGAGAATAATAGCTTAAGATTAATGATGCATGTTTTATGGAGTAATTAGCAGGCTTGATGTGATGTACGAATGGCCTTGGTTGATGATTTATAAAAAGTTTAAGTGGTAATCGCGAGCTATATGGGTACATAAGGACTAGTGTTAAAACGATGAATTGTGGTTGAATCATTAAATGGATAAGAACATGAGTATATAGGAATAAGTTTTACCCCTGGTAGTAGGTTTCTAAATAAAGTTTTATGTGTATAAGTGTTTTGTGTACCTAGATTTAATTCTTGAATTTTGTAGTACGGAGAAGTCTGGGGAGTTATTGTATACTGTTCATTAAAGTTGAATTCAGGAAAGGTAGGTAGGTAATATATGCCTTTGGTATTGTTTTACAAATTTTGTTAAGTTGTAGGTTATGTGATTAGAGGTGTAATGATAGTATTCTAAGGAATTGAAGATGGAGTGTTAAATGTTTAGAAGCGTAGGTGTCTATGCCCATGAAAATATTAGTCGTAAGTTGCTGACTTTGAGAGTTAGAAGATATTGCGATTAGTCCCCTTGAAAAGGGTTGTCCTAGAAAATAATTTAGTGTCTTTGTATTAGAGATTAAATAGAGGAGCTTGTGTTCATATATATACTGATACCCCTTTTGTGATAAGGAATGTGGAAGCGTGCGCTTATGAGAGTGGGAGTTATAGAGTGATGGCTATAGAGGCTAGCGAAGTTCTTTAGGGAGAGTTTAGAGTTTAAGTATGTGGTGATGTCTCTTTTATTTTGAGAGTTGTGGCTATAGATTTGATAAGGGGATATGTCTGTAAGTCTAGGATTGTGACTTTGATCTAAGGGGGAGATGGGAAATTAAGTTAGTTCTCGATTCTTTTTTCTTTTTTCTCAATGCGGCAAGTTGCGGGGAGGAGTCATGATAAATCTATTCCCACTCAAGCATACTCCTCTGTAATGCCCCAAAATCTAATTCTCGGGATGCCACACGGTGCTCTGAACTACAAGTAGTCCTGAGCTAACCCTGGTTGCTTTCTACTAAGTCTGGATCTCAACATAGGGGAAATATGAATATGAAAACATAATAATTGCATAAATCTTATCTAAAACATAGAAATCTCACAAATCCTGGTAAGACAATATTGAGAATCTGAATACTGAATTAAAATTCTAACACTGAATCTAGTAGTCCGACAAGCCTCTACTATATGAATCTAGAGAGATACTGGGATAGGTCCCAGCTGACTTAAACTGTCTAAAATGAATAAAGAAATATCTACTAATAAACTGAAATTATGAATAACTAAGTCCCCGAACTGTGAAGACTCAACAACTGTAGGGATGTAGATGAGATGCTCGGGAATCACTAGCGCTGCTAAGACTGAGCACCTGAACCTACATTATAAGACAATGTAGCACATAGACATATATGTGGATCAGTACTTTAAGGATGTACTGAGTAAATGGGGGTGCGTGCAATAAGTAAACAATATCATCATGGTTTATAAAATCATGCATGCTAAATATAAATGACTCACTTGGGCTTGGGTAATCTAAAATCTGTAAGTAAAATCATGAATAATAAAACATGTAATCTAAATATTTTGAGTCATCACAATTAGTTTTGAAATCGGTATTTCTGTTCTATTTCTCAAATCACATAGGCTAAGTGGAGTTTGAAACCTTATTCTGTGTATCTTAAGGCTTCAAATCATTAAGCTGTTTTAAGAGTGGGGGACATCTTTTGGGAGGTTTTTCTAACTGACATACACCATATGAGCATCATGGAGTCCCACCACAGTCCCCCGTTACGTAGGGTTGTTCTACCCTTTCCATCGGAATAGAACTTCTATCTAATGTGATCACATTCTGAGTCATCCATGTAGAAGTGGAAATAATCTTAATCTTACGTTGGCTCGTAGTTATAAGGTATGAAACCGTAGTAACTTACCTATCTCAGTGCTAAATACTACTCCCATTCTTATGCTCAAAATCTTAAGAAATCCATTTCAAAATAGCACTTGGTTAAATCTCAAGTTATATGAACAAAGTGGATTCTTTATCTTAGCTTAGGTCTAAAAGGTCAAATCCTTATCAATAATCTGAGAATAATCTTATCTGAGGGTGCTTATAGAATAAATAATCTTGAAATTGAAATCTTAATTAGGGCATAATGACCCATGCAGCAATCTCATGTTAAAATATCTAAAAATTCATGCTTGGTAATGTAAACACTTATAATACATCATAAAATCTAGAAATTTCACCAATATCATAAGAAGATGGAGTGGTTGTGAAGCTAGACTCTCTGGCCATCCAGAAAAGGGAGATTTTCAAGTATTTGGGGTCGATAATTCAGGGTAATGGTGAGATTGACGAGGATGTCATGCATTGTATTGGGGAAGGGTGGTTGAAGTAGAATCTCTCTTTGGGAGCCCTTTGTGATAAGAAGGTGCCCCCGAAGCTTAAAGGTAAGTTCTACAGAGTGGTATTCCGGACGGTTATGTTGTATGGAGTGGAGTGTTGGCCAGTTAAGAACTCCCACATCCAAAAGGTGAAGGTGGCGGAGATGCGAATATTACGATGGATGTGTGTATATACCAGGAAAGATAGGGTAAGGAATAAGATTATTCGGGATAAGGTGAGAGTTGCCTGGGTGGAGGATAAATTGCAAGAAGTGAGGCTACATTGGTTCGGGCATGTGATGAGGAGGGGACCTGATGCTCCAGTGCGGAGGTGTGAGACTCTGGCTAGGGATGGTTTTAGGCGAGCTAGAGATACACCAAAGAAATATTGGAGGGAGGTAATTAGGCATGATATGGAGCAATTACAGGTTACAGAGGACATGACCCTTGATAGGAAGGTGTGGAGAACGCGAATTAGGGTAGAGGGTTAAGGGGTGGGAGCGCGGAGGTAGTAATAGGGGAGTGATCCTTTGGGTCTGGAGTTTCTGGTTCGTAGTGTTGTGTCTGTAGTTTGGGGCTAGTGGTGTTGGATTTTTTGCATCCCGTACTAGTTTATTATGCACTTATCTTTTGTGTTTGTTATACGGTTAGTTTGTTTTGTGTACCATACTAGTTTATATGCGCCTACTTTTTGTATTTGTTATACTGTTATTGGTACTAAGCTGAGGGTCTATCAGAAATATCCTCTCTACTTCTCTTGAGGTAGTGGTATGGTTTGCGTATACTCTACCCTCCCCAGACCCCACTAGGTGGGAATACACTGGGTATGTTGTTGTTGTTGTTGTTGTATTCTTGGAAATATAAATATAATTATGTAATTCAACTTCTAAATCATGGGAAATCTCATAATCTTGCAAATAATGATAATGGGTATAAACCCTAACTTGAATTTCATGGAAAATCATATAAGTTGTAGTAAATTTGTAATTAAAATAAAGTTTTGGGCACAAGGATGAAAGAATTATCCTTGTTCAAACCCCACACTCCTTAAATTGATGATCTTTGATGAGAAACTCGAATCTTGGATTCCTATTTATGTTTTAGAGAAGGCTTCTTTGAGTTCTTGAATGGGAAATTCTCAATCTTGAAGAGTCTTGGAGAATTAATGGAGAAATTTTGGATTTCTTGGGGAGGAAGTATGAGCCTTTGGATTTTGTTTAAGAGAGAATGATGAATAAAGCATGAAGTTCTCTCAAATATGATTAATCTATTATTTTTGGATGGATTGGGGGTTGGAGATTTACCAAAATACCCCCCATAAATGTTTATACAAAATTGGAAAACGTATATTTTCACGATCTGGGTGGCCACCGCGATGCATCACTATCATGGTGGCTCACTGGAAATCGATGAATGGAAAATAGGTAGACTCCACGACGCGGAAACATCGCGGTGCCCCTTTGGAATGCCATTTTGGCACATGGAGTGACGCGTCATTATCGCGCTGGACCTTTGGAAATTGACAAACGGGAAATTGACCTTCTCCTCAATGTTCCGTTATCACGAAGGGCCACTGGAAATTGAAAATCATCATTTAAACCTGCTACGCGATGCGCTATTGACCGAAATGACGGTGTTTTACGACTGGGGCTTAAAATAGCCATTACTTCTTACCCAGTTATCGGATTTATACAAATCTTATATCATTAGAAAGTTAATTCAATTTCCTATGCAATGGAAAGTCGAAATATAAGGAATTCCACATGAAATAAATAGTAATTTTTTTTAAGCTATCCCTTAACATTCTAGAGACGAATTTAGGCTAGGAAAATTACGAGGTATTGCAATATCTCCTTTTGGAAATATTCATCCTCAAATGTGGCTAGTTAAGCTAAAATTTCTAAGGAATCTGAGAATGTAAGGTAGTATGCACAACTAAATATACTGCAAGTCTGAATCTAAATTATCCTGAGCTTCTGAGTAATCTATGAGTGCATGAACTTACATAAGGACAACTACATAGCTGAATATATTAGTAGAAAAGAATTGAATCAAGGAAGAATGTTACCTTCGGCTACATTTGAGTTTGCGAAGAATAGGTGATGGTACTTGGCTCGCATATCTGCTTCTGCTTCCCAAGTAGCGCCCTTAATAGACTGATTCTGCCAAAGAACTTTAACCAAGGAAACTTCTTTGTTCCTTAGTCTACGGATCTGATGATCTAAGATCTCAACTTGAATCTCTTCGTAAGAAAGGTTGTTTTGAACATCTGAGCTTTCTAAAGGAACTAAAACAGTGAAGTCATCGATTACTCTTCTTAAGCATAGAGACGTGAAACACAGGATGAACGGCTGACAAGTCTGTGGGCAACTCAAGCTCATAAGCTACTTTCCCAACACGACTAAAAATGTTGAAAGGGCCAACATACTGGGGACTAAGCTTCCCCTTTTTGCCAAATCTCTTTACCCTTTTCATGGGTGAAATTTCTAGATACACTGAATCACCGACCTCAAACTCAAGGTCTCTTCTTCTCACATTTACGTAGGATTTTTGATGACTCTGGGCTATTTTCAATATTTCTCTAATCAACCTAATTTTCTCCATATCTTCAAACACTGCGTCGAGCCCAAGCAAAGCAGCCTCACCCACTTCAAACCAACCTATGGATGATTTACATATCCTCCCATAAAGAGCCTCAAACGGGGCCATCTGAATGCTAGAATGATAACTATTATTATAAGTAAACTCAGTAAAAGGCAAATGCTTATCCCAACTACCCTTGAATCAAGAGTGCATGCCCTCAACATATCTTTTAAAGTTTAGATAGTCCTCTCTACTTAACCATCTATCTGAGGGTGGAAATATGAACTAAGATGGACTTAGTTACCAAGACCCTTCTGAAAAGCTCTCCAAAATTGGGAAGTAAACTGAGTACCCCTAGCTAAGATGATAGACAAGGGAACTCCATGCAATCTGACTAACTCTCGAATATACAATTTAGCATAATCCTCAGCTGTATATGATGTATGAATTGGAAAGACATGAGCTGACTTAGTTAATCTGTCTACAATGGGGTAAACCAGTCAAAAAATCAATGTTCACCTCCTCCCACTTCTAAGTCAGGATACAAAACTCTTGCAACATACCACCAAGTCTGTGGTGTTCTACCTTAACCTACTGATAAGTTGTACACTTTGCTACGAACTCTGTTATAGTTATCTATCTCAACTCATCCACACAAGGCACACACAATCTATTCTAGTATCTTAACACACCATCACCCCCCGGGAGAAAACCTCTACATTTTGGTTTTTAACTGACTTCTTCAGTTTGACCAAACTAGAATCCTTATCTTGCTTCTTCTTTACTTCCGAAACTGGAAAAGATTCGAAACTACTCTAAACCCAAAAATTCCCTTCGCCTGAATACACCAACCTAACACCTAATCTAGCCAAACGATGAACTTCTTAATCTAATTCTTTCTTATCTTTCTCCACATGAGCAACACTGCCCATAGATAACCTACTAAGGTCGTCTGCCACTACATTGGCCTTGCCTGGATGATACAACACACTCATATCGTAGTCCTTCAACAACTCCAAACACCTTCTCTAATGGAGATTCAACTCCCTCTGAGTAAACACATACTGCAAACTTTTATGTTCCGTGAACACATCCACATGCACACCATACAAATAATGTCTCCAGATTTTCAAAGCAAACACAACAGCAGCTAATTCAAGATCATGGGTTGGGTAATTCTTTTCATGAGGCTTCAACTGTCTAGAGGCATAGGCTATGACCTTACCTCTCTGCATCAACACACAACCCAAAAAAACTCTAGAGGTATTACAGTAAACAATAAAGTCATTTGTACCATCAGGTAATGCTAGAACTTGTGCTGAAGTGAGTCGAGTCTTTAACTCCTGAAAACTCTTCTCGCAGGAATCTGGCCACAGGAACTTAACTTTTTTTCGGGTCAATCTAGGCATAGGATACGTGATAGAAGAGAACTCTTCAACAAAATGGTGGTAATAACCATCTAGACCCAAGAAACTCCTAATATCTGACGGAAAGATAGGTCTAGGCCAATTCCTTATAGCTTCTGTCTTTTGGTGATCGACTCTAATGCCATCGGTGGAGACAATATGACCAAGAAAGTCTACTGATCTTAGCCAAAATTTACACTTGCTAAATTTGGTTAACAATCGATGATCTCAAAGAGTTTGTAAGACAACTTTAATATGAACTACATGTTCATCCTCAATACGGGAGTACACAAGGATGTCATCTATGAATACTACCACAAACATGTCTAGATACTATTTGAACACTTGATTCATGAGGTCCATGAAAGCTGTTGGGGCATTGGTTAGCCCGAAAGACATGACTAGAAACTTAAAATGACAATAACAGGTTCTGAAAGTTGTCTTTGGATTATCACATTCTGTTACTTTCAGCTGATGATAGCCGGATCTAAGGTCTATATTTGAGAAATTACTTGTACCTTAGAGTTGATAAAATAAGTCATTAATTCTAGGAAGAGGATATTTGTTCTTGACTGTGACCTTATTTAGCTGACGATAGTCAATGCACATATGCAAAGAACCATCTTTCTTTCGCACAAATAGGACGGTAGTGCCCCATGGGGAAACACTAGGCCTTATGAATCCTTTATCTAGAAGATCTTTGAGTTGGTCCTTCAAATCCTTAAGCTCTGCGAGAGCCATACGATAAGGAGGTATAGAAAGAAGTTGAGTAGCTGAGAAAACATCAATACCGAATTCTATTTCCCTATCGGGAGGTACCCCTAGGAGATCTTCTGGAAGAATATCAGTAAACTCATTGACCACTTGGACCGACTGGATTGTAGGAGTCTCAGACTTAGTGCCTTTAACTCGAACTAAATGGTAAATGCAACCTTTGGATATCAACTTTCTGGCCTTAAGGTAAGATATGAAATGATTCTTGGGAGAGACTGAATTACCTGACCACTCAAAGACTGGCTCATCTAGGAATTAAAACTTCACAACTCGGGTGCGACAATTTATAGAAGCATAATAGGAATGAAGCATATCCATACCCAGAATAAGATCAAAATCAACCATATCTAACTCTATCAGGTCTGCGAACATGACTTTATGAAGGAAAGTGATAGGACACTTTTTATAAATCTATTTGGCAACAACTGACTCACCTACTAGAGTATACACCAAGAAAGGATCAAGGATCTTTTCAGAACTTATCCCAAAATTTACAGCAACTAATGAGGTCACATAAGAGAAACTCGACCCCGGGTATAACAACACATAAACATCAAAATTAAAGACACGAAGCATACCAGTCACAACATCAGGTGAATCCTCCTGCTCCTGAAGGGATGGAAAAGCATAAAACCAATTCTAGCACTGATCGCCACCAGTACTAGATGATGCACCCTAAGGAGGAGCTGGGTGACCTGGAGAAGCTGGTGCACTATTAGCCTGAGTTTGAGGATGAATATCTCTATTCCCCCATCTTGTATGTGGGCACTCTTTGATTTCATAACCCACATGGCCACAACCATAACATCCTTTCTGACACCGCAAATATTCACCTCCATGATTCTTACCACACTTAGCACATGGAGGATGATTAGGCTTCCTACTCATACTATTCTAAGATCTGGACATAGAAGAATTACCCCAGTATTCTTGCTTATTTATGGGTGTAGGAGAACTGGATGAAGAAGGTACAGGTATAGATAAATGATTCTTAAACTGCGAACGATTTTCTCCTCCAGACCTATTCTGACCTTAATCAAACTGCCCTATTCTAGTCCTTTTATTTGCTCTCTCTCTTTCTCATTCCTCTTTTATACCTCAATCTGTTGAGCGTGCATCATCAATATAGGAAGATCCATGTCTTCGATAAGCATAGAAGTCCTACATAACTTAACTACCAACCTAGACACACCAGTCACAAACTTACTCATGCTTTACCTAGGGTCAACCATCTGATCAGGGTCATACTTAGACAACTGGTTGAACTTGAGTCAATACTCCTTCACTTTCATTGAACCTTACCTCAGGTTCATGAACTCTTCTATCTTATCTTCCCTTGTATCACGTGGGAAGAACTTGTATAAGAACGCATTCTGAAATATATGCCAAGTCATGGGAGCTGCATTCCCCCTCTACATCACCACCCAATCATACGCAATATCCTTCAACATATGGGATGCCAATTCTACACTTTCTTTTTCAAAAACATGCATAATTCAGGTGATCTTTTTCACCTCATCAAGATACAACGGTGGGTCCTCTCATACCTTTGACCCATAGAATTTTGGTGGATTCATCCTCATAAAATCTTGAATTCTAGCTGCGGCTATGTACCCATCCTGCTGAGGTGGTACTGTAGCTTGACGGTTTCTCTGAACATTATCTATCACAATTTAGGCTAGCGCCTGAAAGGTAGCTCAAAACTTTGAATATGACACATTATCATTCAAAGGATCTGTGGACTAAGGTGGTGGTTATCATTTTTGTGGGTGTTAGATCGATGAGGAGGAATTTTCTATCATGTTAAAGCATGAGTTAGATGTAGTTAGAGATAATGAATACACAATAGATCATGAAAGAAGAGATGATTTCCTAAAATACTCTATAGCCTCTTGCTCGTAGATATAGTGCGCTTCACACCAATGATCAAGACTCTGAGTAACGCAGCTTGTCTGACTCCCTATGATTCTCTAAACCTTAGGCTCTGATTCCAAGTTTGTAACGCCTCAAAATCTAGTTCTCGGGATGCCACACGGTGCTCCAAACTACAAGTAGTCCTGAGCTAACCCTGGTTGCTTTCTACTAAGTTTGGATCTCAACATAGGGGTAATATGAATATGAAAACATAATAATTGCAAAAATCTTATCTAAAGCATAGAAATCTCACAAATCCTGGTAAGACAAAATTGAGAATCTGAATACTGAATTAAAAGTCTAACACTGAATCTAGTAGTCCAACAAGCCTCTACTATCTGAATCTTGAGAGTCACTAGGATAGGCCCCAACTGACTTAAACTGTCTGAAATAAATAAAGAAATATCTACTAATAAACTGAAAGTATGAAAAACTAAGTCCCCGAACTATGAGGACTCACCAACTGCAAGGTTATAGATGAGATGCTCGAGAATCACTCACGCTATTGAGACTGAGCACCTGAACCTACATTATGAGACAATGTAGCACATAGACATATATGTGGATCAATACTTTGAGGATGTACTGAATAAATAAGGGTGCATGCAATAAGTATACAATATCATCACAGTTTATAAAATCATCCATGCTAAATATAAATAACTCACTTGGGCTTGGGTAATCTGAAATCCAAATGTAAAATCATGAATAATAAAACATGTAATCTAAATATTATGAGTCATCACACTTAGTTCAGAAATTTGTATTTTTGTTCTATTTCTCAAATCACATAGGCTAAGTGAAGTTTGAAAACTTATTTTGTATATCTTAAGGCTTCAAATCATTAAGATATTTTAAAAGTAGGGGCATCTTTTGGGAGGTTCTTCTAACCGGCATACACCCTGTGAGAATCCATGGAGTCCCACGACTGGACCCCATTAGGTAGGGTTATTCTACCCTTGCCATCGTAATAGAACTTCTATCTAATATGATCACAACCTGAGTCATCCACGTAGAAGTGGAAATAATGTAAATCCTACATTGGCTCGTAGTTCTAGGGTATGAAACCATAGTAACTTACCCATCTCGGTGCTAAATACTACTCCCATTATTATGCTCAAAATCTTAAGAAATCCACTTCAAAATAGCACATGGTTAAATCTCAAGTTATATGAATAAAGTGAATTTTTTATCTTAGCTTAGGACCAAAAGGTCAAATCCTTATCAATAGTCTGAGAATAATCTTATCTGAGGGTTCTTATAGCACAAATAATCTTGAAATAGAAATCTTAATTAGGGAATAATGACCCATACAGCAATCTCTCATGTTAAACTATCTAAAAATTCATGCTTGGTAATGTAAACACTTACAATTCATCATAAAATCTGGAAATTTCAACAATATGCATGGAAATTTAAATATAATCATGTAATTCAACTTCTAAATCATGAGAAATCTCATAATCTTGCAAATAATAATAATGGGTATAAATCCTAACTTGAATTTCATGGAAAATCATATAAGTTGCAGTAAATTTGTAATAAAAATAAAGTTTTGGGCATAAGAATGAAAGAATTATCCTTGTTCAAACTCCACATACCTTAAATTGATGATCTTTGATGAGAAACTCAAATCTTGGATTCCTATTGATGTTTTGGAGATGGCTTCTTGGAGTTCTTAAATGGGAAATTCTTAATCTATAAAAGTCTTGGAGAATTAATGGAGAAATTTTGGATTTCTTGGGGAGGAAGTATGAGCCTTAGGATTTTGTATAAGAGAGAATGATGAATAAAGCATAAAGTGCTCTCAAATATGATTAATTTATTCTTTTTGGACGGATTGGGGGTTGGATATTTACCAAAATACCTCCTTTAAATGTTTATACGAAACTGCAAAACGTACATTTTCTCGATTTAGGTGTCCACCGCGATGCACCACTATTGAAGTGGCTCGTTGAAAATTGATGAATGGAAAATGGGCAAACTCCACGATGCGGAGACATCGCAGTGCCCCTTTGGAATGCCATTTTGGCACATGGCGCGATGCGCCATTATCGCGCTAGACCTTTGGAAATTTACAAACGGGAAATTGACCCTCTCTGCGATCGGCCATTATTATTAAGGGCAACTGGAAATTGACAATCGTCACTTAAACCTGCTACGCGTTGCACTATTGACCTAAATAACAGTATTTTATGACTGGGACTTAAAATAGCCATAACTTCTTACCCGGTTATCGGATTTATGCGAATATTATATCGTTGGAAAGATAATTTAATTTCCTATGTAATGGAAAGTCAAAATATAAGGAATTCCACATAAAATAAATAGTATTTGTTTTGAAAGCTATCCTTTAACATTCTAGGGACGAATTTAAGCTAGAAAAATCATGGGGTATTACATCCTCCTACTTCTATTTTAGAGATTATTCTACTAATGTCCTACGTCATGTGTTCAAGTCATGACTATTCCTATGGTTCGAGTTCCATAGACTTATGTTTATGATCTGACTTACAAACTAGAAGCAATTATGTCTTTCTGTAATCCAGTCCTTCATGTATTCAAGTCATATGTTATGTTGTTCGTGATCCATGAAAATCTATGTCTCTCAGCATACTTGGTCCTAAGAAAATGTGTTTCTATATGTCACCGATTCATTCTATTCTAGTTTTATCCAAAGTGATAAAGGTTATGCAAATTCATGGCAAATCTTAGTTCCTTAAATGAGGTGAGGAGCAATCGCTTCAAGCAAAAATCATTGTTTTAGGTTTAATGTAGAACCCCATAGCATTCTCGACTCAATACCACTCTTGGTTACATGTATGAGATCTTGACTTCCATGATCTTTATGTTGATCTTCCCGACCCCGAGATGTAGATTTTTGAGTTGATTCATGATCAGGGGCGTAAAGGGGGTGTCTCAGGAAATTTTTTGATTTTTCAAATAATGTTTGAGGTATGTTTGGGTGATCAAAATAGTGGGCCAATGCGATGTTAAAGCGTCGCACCAGGAATCGCGTCGGTAGGGACCGACGCAATGGTGCGCTTAACGCGTTGGGTCCCCAGTTCGTCTTAGTGATTTTTGGGTTCAGGATGGTAATTCAGTATTTTTCCCTTATTTTATCTTGATATGTGCACCGATAATTTCTCACTTGATATATGAAGAACTTCGTGTCTATTCTATTATTTCTTCATTTCATGTCCCTCCTTGAGTAGTGCAATAAGTATAAGTTGTGGTATAATAGTGTTACTTCCATTCATGACGTTATTCTCAGGTCTGCAATGACCCTCCGTATGTTAGTAAAATGGTTGTGGTGGAAGCATAGTAATGCATTAGATAGGAGAGTAGATGTTGTTGAAAATGAAAAAAAATTAATGTGATCCTCGATCAAAGATTATAGGTGAAAAGGGAAAAGAAGGAGATGAACTTTTATTGTGTGAAATACTAAGAAGGAGGAATATGGAAAAAATATTTGTGAAAGTGATTGAAATTGTTGGTCTTAGTGGGGAGAACCATTTAGTGGGTATCGTAAGGATCAGGCTTGAATATTGTGGTTGCTGAAAACACAAACCTATATGCTATGTGGTTAGTACTCTCTAAATAAAACCCCAAAGGTGTTTGATAATAGTGATAAGCTAAGGTAATATTCTTAGTGGAATATAGAGAACAGGTACTATAGCTTAAGTTATCACCTTGTTACGCTGAGTTAGGCTTCAACATAAAAGCATTTTGCATTGGGACTCAAACTCTTGTGGTTAGATATGTGATGGAGAATTGTAAGTTGGAAAGTGTGAAGTATGCTATTTCTTTTTTGGGGTGTATACGATTAGTGCCTCTAAGTTTAAGTCTATTCGTTGTACCTTGCAAGATGGAGAATGCTTCTAAATCCTATGTCCCATGAAAACCTTATTTCATGATTAGTACAACTATAAATCAGGTCTATGATCATCAAATAAACCCTTTCCTTATGTTGTAATGCTTAGGACTCATAGAACTCATGTGCAAGATCATCCCTATGTAAAGTCTCATTATCCCATGTTTTGTGCTTATATATTTTACTTGGGGTTATTGTGAAACTCGTTTGATGCCTTTGTATGTTTTTTTGAGGAAAATTATTCAATGCGAGACTACGTTCCTTATTCTACCCTTTTATATCCTCAAAAGTCCCTACCTATAATTCGGGGATGGATGATTCCAAGGGGGAGATAATGTAACGCCCCACATTTTTGAGCTAGAAATTAAATCGTCGTCCCTACGTGTGTAAGCTCTAATTCCATGGTTTATGTTTAGAATCATGTGTCATGATCTTTTGCCTAGTATATGAAGTGAATATGAGGATAACAATATTCATAAGAATGGCCTAGAGCAAAGTTAAGCGAAGAACCTTTCATTTATCAAAAATTGAATATTCGATTCTAAACGTGTCTACTTTGAATGTGTATAACTTTTAATATTCATAGAATTTTACATCCCAAGAACCCCCAAGTTTTATATAATTGAATTAGCTTTCCAACGATACCAATTTTGCCAAAATTCGATAACCGAGCGAAAAGTTATGGCATTTTCCGTGAGAGGCAGTATGCCGATGCGATCTTGACGTGTCACGTCAACTGCGCCACAACACGAAACCTGACATGAATTTAATGTTTTACACATTATTTCAGTTCTTAATGGGTCTAGGGGAATTTTGGTCACTTCCCCTCACCCAAAATTTGTCCATAACATATAATTCCAGCCTCAAGAAGCATCAATTGCCTCTTTTATTCAATTTTCTGTCCAAAAAATAAGATCAACCTAGGGTTCCTCTAAGAACAAGAAAGCAAGGAAAAATCAATCCTTAATTCCAAGATTTCCAAGGAACAAATCAAGATTCGAGTTCTACTCTTCAAACCTTGTAATCTAAGGTACGTGGGATTTTCTAAAACTACATGGGCTTAGTAAATCCTTCTTAATTATGTTAAAGGTTTAGAAATCATGAACTTACAAAAAGGGTTTTGGATTTACAATTTATAATCATGCTTTTGAAGACCTTGATGATATTATTTTGGTCTTTAGGCATTCCCTTGAAAGTGATTTAACTAGTATATACATACATTTGTGTTGAATGCCTTGAAACATGAATTGAGAGCATGATTTATCAAATCTTTTCCCTCTTCCATTGTGTTACTACTTGATTTACAAGTTATGAAATCCTAAATTGGATGATTTAAAGAATGAGTCAAGAGCCTCATTATCTTACATGAATTTTATGATGATTAAGAATTGGAGAGAGGAATATTATTATGATTTAAATCCTGAAAATGATATATGAAGGAATTTTAGGAAGGTTTTGAGAAATTGGCCACCACTTATTGAAATTGTTGAATGAATGGAAAGTCTTTGCATTATTTTGACTTATGATGTGAAATATAAATTTTCTTATACTATATGCATGTTCAAGTGGCCAGAATATTGTTTAGAGTGAAATAATCATACCTGGCACTTTATGGCATAGATATACGACTTACAAGTCTTGGTGTGACGACACTAATACAAATAATGCCATAGTAATTCAGAATAGAATAGAATGTAGATTTTCATTCAGTTTTTTAGATTTTGAACTTAGAACTATGCATGTTCAGAAAAGGTTAAAATAGGCAAAAAGCGATGTTAGGTGGTTACCCGAAGAAGGAACGAATTCTGACAACTCATTGTCCAAAACCGTGTTTTGCCGATACGGGTTATTATGTCCCCAAGAGGGATTATACGCTGGCCTAGTGCCCTATGGCATATCAAAATCAGAATCAGAAACTCCAACCCTTGCAGCAAACTTGGGTTTGGGGCTTGGCCTCCGAGTTAAGGGAAGACTTCATATAGCCCATGGGGTCGTAGAATTGTAGGGTGTACCACCTAACTCAGAAGTAATACAAAGAATAGAACTGCATTTACAAGAATGTTTTAAGATTATTAGAGATTGCCCATGTATTTTAAACTATATCATGCATGTTGTTTTCATGATTTCCTCTCATCTATTTTATTTATATAAATTCATTATTTTGGATTGCTCTACAAACCAGTATATCTGTATTGACCCCCTATATTTAAGAATTTTGAGACACAGTCCTGGGGTCCCGTTAAGCAGTAGATTGACTTGTCAGAAGTTTGCAGTTGGTGAGCCTCCCTTACTTCAGAAGGCCTAGTTATGAAATTTTTATTGTTATTTTATTTTGACTCATGGTTCAACTGGGGGCTTTGTCCCATATTTGTCTCAGACATATGATGGTCAATGTAATGTTAGAGATTTCGCAGACGGTTGTCACATGTTTAGAATATTCAGAATTTTCCTTTTTAAATTAATCAAGTTTATGAGATTGACCATGGTTCCGTCATGTATTATTTTTTTGTGAATTTTCTTATACTATATGAATATTATGCATAATTACCAGATTTAGAAGAGGCCCGGGCCTTCATGGTTCGGGATGCTCATTACGGCTAGGGCCTCGGCTCGGGTCGTGACAGTTCAGATATTGTTTTATGAGTTATTCTCCATGAGATTTCATCTTTCTATTTTACTTATAATCAGGATGAGTGCTTTTACACTTAGCCTGTGTTGCATCCAAACACACACGCAAGAGTATGTGGTCTCACCAAGTAATACATTGGCCTTATATAAAGCCGAATATCGATCCCTCAGAGACATGTGTTAAGCAACTATGCAATTCTAGTTTAACAATTAAGATTAACTAATGTAATGTAACCAAAAGAGTTTTGAAAGTTATAATTAAAATTAAACTAAAATAATGCGGAAAAATAAAGACTTTGGACAATCAATGGATGAAAGCCCGGGGTTAAAGAACTACAAATAATCATACTACATTGTTGAGCTTTATTAATTAGATTGCTTATCCTTGTTGTTGATTCACGGGGTTGATATTATAATCATGGTCTCTTACGCCTCTAATCACCTTTCTAACTTAGACCCACAACTACATCATTGAGTTGGGATGTAAGAGCTAAGCTAAATGCATTTATATTTCATCCGGTAGTGAACCAAATAAGGCTTCTAAGTATATCTTTATCCTAGTCGTTAATTCAAATCCCTTATTTTATAAAAGAATAACAACTTTGCTCTATTCATCCCCATATTCTATCTTCTTCTTCCCCCTCTCAAGCTCACAAAGTTTACAATTGATATATCTTAGGGTTGAAAATCCTTAAAATAGTGATAAAAAGGATAAATAAACAACCAAACATGATAAGCAACCAAAACAAACTCAATTCAAAGCTATAGAAATCATGTTCTTGGCCCTAACCCAGAAAGGAGGCATTTATCCGCTAATGGACAGAACCGTAATCAAGATCAATGAATACATGATATAATCAATAAATAAACTAAATTAAAATAATAAAAACCCTATTTGAAGTGTTTTACATACCCTCTCAAATCCTCTAAGACATCCAAGGTGTTTAACAATGCGTACAAGTGTTCTATTTATAGGAGGTCGATTTGGCTAGTGTGGGAATGAGGTCCGTTGCGTGTTGCTTTCTGACATGGAGTATGGTACATGAATAATTTATTCATCCCATGGAATAAGGTGTGTTTTAAATTGCTTTTTCCCAGGGAATAGGGGGTGTGTCGCCCCTCAATCACGAAGGCACACTCGAAATTGCATTTTTGGCTTCTTTACTCGTCTTATGCCTTTGTCCTTCCATCCCATGCCTTGTTGTGTTATTTCCCCTTTATTTCCATATTTTTATCCTCCATATATCATCATAATAAAATCATCCTATATCTTTAAACACCACGGCTTAGAGCTCAAAGAAACACAACGTTCAAAACAATGAACTAGAAAATCAAGCTAAGACTAGTGTTATCCTTTAAATCTTTAGCTTAGTGTTTTGACTCTTGGTTTGATTGAATTGAACTTTAAACATTATAAACAAGTTTTTCCAAACATAATTACACAATAAAAACATTAGAAACTCATTACACATTAGAATCCATCGAGATCAACTAGGAAAACACATAGCTCAAGCTAGTAAAACTAGTTTTCTCGTTTTCACTCTAAGTGACCAATTTAAGTACAAACTTTTTACTTAAACATTGTAATCACATACTTAAACACTTATATGATCAATTATATCATCCTTAACACATTAATAACATGAGAAGTCCTCAAAACAAGGCTCAATAAGCTAGGATAGCAACACTGAGGTGCATAAATCTACCTCAAATCAACACCCCAAACTTAAAGCCTTGTTCGTCCTCGACCAATCCTTACTCTAAGAATTGGAAGAAGAGGAGACTATACACTTATACTACAAGAAATACACTTAATCTAGTACGACAATGACTACACAAAATGTAAGTTTCTATACTAAGCATGTTATGTACATAATTAAAAGTTAAAGAATACTACTCCAAAACATCCTAGCCTCATATGATAATTTTGACAGTGAGATTAGATTTGAAACATTGAATTTTGGCTAGGGGTACCCATGGATCAGGTCTCAAAGATTTGAGGCTCATTTTGGGCTATTTGTAGATTCTATGAAAAATGAAAGTATCACTGTGGGCCCCATATTTAGTCAAAATAATCTCTGATGAAAGTTTTTATGGAACCATTGAGTTTGAAATATTAAATTTAATAGCAACAGACAAATGAGAATGTGAACACCCGTCAAACAAAGGATGACTAGCCGCATGCAGTTGTTCATAAAAATGGCCCGCTTCTCTATTGGGAACACCTTCGACATTTTCCCTAAAGTCGCCCCCGTGTTGCATCCCAAAAGCATTGTGCGCCATTTCTGTCATCCTAGTATCTTGATATTCATTATGCCCTGCAGACCTACTACTTTCACCAACAACAAAGTTATTTTATTCAACATCACCATGAATAGTACGCAATCTTAAAAAGTCCTCATGAAATCCCTTTCTATAAAGATGTTCCTTCACAGCTTGTTCTTTTAAAAGATTTGTACTATCACATCTAACACAAAGACGACGAATAGCCCAAAAATGTGACCAAGCATCAAGTGTCTTAGCATGTTCAAAAAATCGTCTGACACTTTCAACAAATTCCACCCTAAAACCCATTCTATTATCATTGTTCTATTGATATATCCAGCTATAATCAGGTTCCATCTACACAATCAATCAGTTTCAAGTAATTAGTACAATTCACAAAAGTTCACATTTCAAGTACGAAAATTCAAAATAAAAAAGTCACATTTCAAATGCCTACACTTAATCAATTTCAAGTGACTAAGTCACCTCACATGCTACCAAACTAAACCACATTAAAAACAAAAATTCAAAATTCAAGTACCTACACTTATTCAATCTCAAGTCACTAAGTCACCTAACATGCTACCAAACAAAACCACATACAAAACAAAAATTCACCATTCAACTACCTACACTTAATCAATTTCAAGTGACTAAGTTACCTCACATGGTACCAAACTAAACCACATTCAAAATAAAAATTCACCTTTTAAGTACCTACACTTAATCAATTTCAAGTCACTAAGTCACCTCACATGCTACCAAACTTAACCACATTCAAAACAAAAATTCACCTTTCAACTACCTAAAATTAATCAATTTCAAGTGACTATGTCACCTCACATGCGACCAAACTAAACCATATTCAAAAAAAATTCAAAATTCAAGTTCCTACACTTAATCAATTTCAAGTGACTAAGTCGCCTCACATGGTACCAAACTAAACCACATTCAAAATAAAAATTCACCTTTCAAATACCTACACTTAATCAATTTCAAGTCGCTAAGTCACCTAACATGCTACCAAACAAAACCACATTCAAAACAAAAATTTACCTTTCAACTACCTACACTTAATCAATTTCAAGTGACTAAGTCACTTCACATGCTACCAAACTAAACCACATTCAAAACAAAAATTCACTTTTCAAGTACCTACACTTAATCAATTTCAAATGACTAAGTCACCTCACATACTACCAAACTAAACCACATTCAAAACAAAAAATCATCTTTCAAGTACCTACACCTAATCTGTTTCAAGTGACTATGTCACCTCACATGCTACCAAACTAGACCTCATTCAAAACAAAAATTCAACTTTCAACTACCTACACTTAATCAATTTCAAGTGACTAAGTCACCTCACATGCTACCAAACTAAACCACATTAAAAATAAAAATTCACCTTTCAACTACCTACACTTAATAAATTTCAAGTGACTAAGTTACCTCACATGGTACCAAACTAAACCACATTCAAAATAAAAATTCACCTTTCAAGTACCTACACTTAATCAATTTCAATTCATCTAACATGCTACCAAACAAAACTACATTCAAAACAAAAGCTCGCCTTTCAACTACCTACACTTAATCAATTTCAAGTGACTAATTCACCTCACATGCTACCAAACTAAACCCCATTCAAAATAAAATTCACCTTTCAAGTACCTACACTTAATCAATTTCAAGTCACTAAGTCACCTCACATGCTACCAAACTAAACCACATTCAAAGAAAAAAATCACCTTTCAACTACGTACACTTAATCAATTTCAAGTGACTAAGTCACCTCACATGCTACCAAACTAAACCACATTCAAAACAAAAATTCACCTTTCAACTACTTACACTTAATCAATTTACCAGGCATAGCAAAATTCAAACTAAAAAGTTCACATTTCAAGTACCTACACTTCAACAAAACTTATAATAAAAGTTCAGCTTCAAGTAACTACACTTAATCACTTTCAAGTAACATATTCATTTATAGTATAAGTCAAACAATTGAGCAAGTGTAACAAAGCAAATAAGTAGAGGCGTCGCATGTCCCTCTCACACCATATAATCATCACAAAATTCCTATGGCTTTCAAAGTCTTCTACCGCGAACAACCCCAAACTAAACTACATTTAAAGACTTTATTATAAGAAAATAGAGAGAAATCAACTTACCTTATCTTGGTCTAAATTAAAGATAAAGAGATAAGCGGCTACCGAAAAATAGCAAAGCAATCCTTTTTCTGAATTTGGATTTTGTCAAATAGTAACATCAAATTCCAAGAAACCCATTAGACAACAAGAAGAAAAAAATCTTGACCATTAGGCAAAATAAGAAAAAACTTTACCATAAAAAAATCACCAAAATACTAAAACTATTATGGAGTTTCAGGAAAAGTAAACCCTAATTTACTTGCAACAACAAGGAATGTTAACTTCTTATCCTTCTAATATTGAAAACTTCTCTCAATAGTATAGTTTCATGTCCTAGTTATTTTTGGAAAAAAAATATTCGTTAGTCCTTTTCCTAGAAAACTTGAACATTGTACACTAATTTTGACTATGCCATGAATTTTCAAAGTATTCCTCCCATTCAAAGAACAAAGTTGTTCTTTTTCTTTTGTTCCTAAGGAAAATTAAAGTTTGAACTTATATAATTTAGTCAACGAATATAATTAAAAGCAAAATCATTTTAAACTATTATTTTAACACTTCTTGAAAATTCAACAAAAGAATTTACTTTCCAAATAATACCTATGACAGTCGGCGGTGAAAGCTCGGCAGGTCAGTGACGGTTGTCTCATCGGTGGTGGCAGTGGAAGCTCGGTAGTGTGTGTGTGTGTTGTGATGTTTGTGTGTTGCGTTGTGTGTGTTTTAGGAATTTAGGAATTGGGTGCGATTGAATTTTAGGAATTGTGTTTATTTTGTTGGTTCGAGTCGGGCCGGGTGGGGTAGGGTAGGATTTAATTTATTTAATAAATTATCTTTTAATTAAATTCCATAAAACCGACCACATGTGGTCGGTATTTAAAAAAATACCGACCGCATGTGGTCGGTTTTTACAAAATTATTGACAAAATAAAATAAAAGTGTTCGATTTACTTTTAAAAAAGTTACTATCGAGAAACAATCACATGTGGTCAATTTTTTAAAAAAAAGTTAAATCATATAATTAGTTATTTTATCATCATATTAACACGAGTAGTATATTTTCTCAATCGTATAATAATCTCGATGCATTTTGCAAATTAGGATGAATTTTTGATTAATTAGCTTTTAAATATGATAAATACGATATTTATTAAAAATTAATTTTTATAACAACATCCAAATAATTTAATTCAATGTGTATATATATAAATCAGATAATTAGTTATTTTATCATCATATTAACACGAGTAGTATATTTTTTCTCAATCGTATAATAATATCAATGAATTTTGCAAATTATGATAAATTTATGATTAATTAGCTTTTAAATACGATAATTAATATATATACCTCGTAATACAGCGTGTTAATCAGATAAATTATTGATTAATTGTCTTACGTTATTATAACTTCAACAACGTATGCGTGTCTACATTGACACAAAATAGTATATCTATTTCCTCAATAGTATGATATCAACATATTATTCAAAATACTTTGATATATAGATTAAGTTATTTATCTTTCGATTACTGCATACGCTACTACACGAGATATAGGTATATATACATATATTCAATTGTGTATCAGCTTTCAAATACGTACTATATACATCACATACACGATTTTACTACCTCATAATAATATACAACTTATTTCACATATACTCAGATGAATAATCGGTTAGTTTATCTTATGTCGTTACTATACCTTCACTATATAATATGTATATACTATATATATACCTATACATACACACACATATACACACTATCGACTATATCAAGTTCTAAATACGTACTATATACATCACATACGTACACGAGTATATTATCTAATAATATAATGCGATGTATTTCATATACATACTCTGATGAGTAGTTATCGATTAATTTGATTAGCTTACATTAATATAACTTCAACGAACAGTATATTATTACTTCTATCGTTTCAAACCAAGGTATTCAATATGTTTGGATACATTCTACTAGGTTTTGACTACATCGTTCATCAATCGATCACTACATCTTATATATATATATATATATATATATATATATATATAAAGATATTTATATATATGAACTCTTGAATACGTACTATAGACATCACATCCACAAATATATTACCTCATAATAGAATACATTCATTATATTCTGATGAATTATCGGTTATATATTACATTATTATGACTGCAATAGTAGCATAATATCATTATGTCAACGGTATGATATATATATACACATATTCATTATACAAAGATTATGCATGGTTAACGTCATTTAACGTATATACAAAGGAAAATATTTATTTTATATATTGAAACATAAGTAAAGGATAAATATTATGTTTAACGTAATTTGTTTATTTTATTTGATATAATTTCTAGCATAATTTTTTTTACAAAATCCAAGATTGATTGATTTTTATTGTTATTATATTGGTTATCGACTACGTGTGATCAATGTATTTTCAAAAAATAATATATTAGATTATACATATAATTATTTTCTAATAAAAATCGACCACAGGTGGTCAATTTTCTAAATAATTTTCTTATATTTTTTTAATACCAAAAGCGACCACAAGTGGTCGGTTTAATAAAATTATTTATTTTTTAATTATTTTAATTTCAAAATTGACCAATCGGTTTTTAAAAAAAAAATCAATTATATTTTTTAAAATAAAACCGACCACAAGTGGTCGATTTTTTAAAATTATTTTCTTTTGTTTTTTTGAAATTAAAAATTGACCACTTGTGGTCAGTTTTATTTAAAAATATAGTTAAAAACTATTTTTAAAAATCGAACACATTTGGTCGATTTTTAAAAATACAGCAGTTTTTAATTATATTTTTTAAATAAAACCGACCACAAGTGATTGATTTTTTTTATTTATAAAAGAAATAATAATTAATATAAAAATTATTGAAATGATTATTTTGAAATTTTAAAATATAAATGTGGTCGCTTTTTTAAAAAAAAATATTTTTTAAAAAAAAAAAAAAAAAAAACCACATGTGGTCGGTTTTTTCCGACCACAAGCTATGGTCGGTTTTTCTGTTTTTTCAGTAGTGCTACATGGGTTACTACAATCCTGGTGGAGTTTGTAGGATAACGAAGTCCGTAAGGTGCCGTTTGGTTTGCGGTTTGGATGTAAATAATTTCGGGATAAAATAATAATCCCGGGATAAAAATTTATTTCACTTGTTTGGTTGTCAATATCTGGGATAAATTATCTCGGGACTAATAATTAGTCCCGGAATAAGTTATCCATAGATATGGTGGGATTATTATCCCATGTTAAGTTATCCTTGGGATAAAATTAGAATAAGACACAATTTTCCTCCAAATTCTTTTCAGATTTTATATATATATGTGTGTGTGTGTGTGTGTGTGTGTGTGTATTACTTTATTTTTTAAAATAAAATATAAGATATTTTTATAAAATTATGGACAAGTTACTAAAGTATGTTGACATTCGCTTTCTAACTTAATACATGCTTAATTATTAAATAAAAAAATATTTTTATATTTAGCTAAAAATATTTAAAAATTTAATTTTTTAAAAAATAAAATTTGACTCTCCAAATATTAATGATACTAAATAATAAAAAATGAGAGTAATTCTTTTTCACATTTTTTGATGATGAATTTTTTTAACAAAAAATGAGATTATCAATATTTTATGGAATTTAGAACAAAATAAGTAATTTAACAAGAAATATTAGAGATTCATACACATTTAAGAAGTATTTTATTTATGAATATATTATATGTTAAATTTATTTGAATAATTATTATGTTTATTTATATATTTTAATTTCTCTAAAAAATAATAAAAATGTTGACTCCATTGTTGAATTACATATTTTAAATTAAATATTTTTTTAATCACTTAAAAATTGATTTTTTATATATCAATTAAAATCAATTTTAATATTCTATATTATATGAGTGATATGTATTTAAATGAAGTGACATAAACAACAAATCATCCTTTACTTTAATAAACTTAAGTTGAAATTTTTTATTTCAAACTAAATAAGATGTAGTAAGATTTTTTTTAAGCACACACGGCATAATCATGGGAAGGCACACGCAAAAAAAATTAAAACTAAATAAGATGAAAGTTTTATTTTAAAATACACACGGTATAATTATGGAAATGCACACACACAAAAAAATTAAGCTAAATAAGATGAAATTTTATTTTTAAGAATAAATATTTAAAGCTTGAAAAGAAATATATATATATATATATATATATATATATTTATTAAATAAGTTGGAGGGCATTTGGGTAATCAATTAATTTATTTCTAGAAATTATACCATGCATATTACTTCGAATACAACAAACCAAACATTAAATAAAAAAAATTCCAGCATAACTAATCTCAGTATAACTTATTTCATCACAACTTATCTCAGCATAACTAATCCCCGTATAACTTGCTTTCAAACCAAACGATCCGTGAGAGTGGTATAGAAGTGGGTACACACAATCCTTACAGCAAAACCACCCCCTTCAATAGAAAGTCTTCACTAATCGCTCAATGTCTGAATCAAGATTTGATAATTAGATGGAGTAAAAACTTCCCAATTGATGAACATTAGTATGAATTCTAGATCTCGTGAAAGATACAAATTAGTGGAGTATAATTATATTCTGAATAAAGCAGTTATTAGAAGGTGGTCCAGACTCCACATTGACGAGATTCGGATAAATTATGGTCTATGGAGTAAAGGATAAAAGAAATGAAAGGATTTTGGGGTGAGGGTGTGTGTGAAATGGTCGGGTTAATTCAGGTCACAGGACCACATTTCACGAGAAGGAATTAAGGATGTTATATTTTTTTCCTTTCAAGTTGAGACCATCTTGCTAAGCAAAAGAGATATGAATTTCCAAAAGCACTACAAGAAACCAGAAAAACAAATTTCTGGCCTATAAAATTTAAAAGCCACGAATCTTGCAATAACTTTGTTTCTCCCCTTGTTAATACTAGGTCACATACATTGCATACTAGATTTCACTTTTTTGTCTTTCTTTTGATGTACTAATTACCTGTAGGTGGCTATTATCATTAACGTAGAAATTGCTCATCTTATTTCAAGAAATAAGGTGGGATGATGGAGGGTGTCCTCTCAACTTTGATTAGGGATTTGGGCCCAAGACTTAAAGAATGAATGACTCTTTGCAAGGGATCCATTGTTTTCCAAATGTATCTGCATATCAAATTAATCGAGTTAGTGAACTTCAGTTATCGGATGACTAAATTAGAAAAAGAGTCCTTTACTATATTTATACGGAATATGAAACTAGTTTCTTTAAGATCGAAATATTGATGGTTAGACAAGAATGGGGGAAACAAAAGTAGGGAAGACCTAAGGTAGAGTGACATAAGTCCCTGATACTTAGGCTAGAAGCCTAGAAGAATGGAAAGGAAAAAGGATAGAAAGATGGTGCACATAATGGTATAATACTCATGCATGTTTTAGTTAATTCCTTTTCATTCTTCGAATTTAATTCTAATTTATCGGCTCTAAAATATAATTATAGCTACTAATAAATCATACCGACCATAAAGATGTATCCGCGGTCGATTTTGATCTCCTTAGCATGAAATATTCTCTTGGATGTTTAAAAAAAACAATATGAGATTCAGTAATATGATAATACAAAAAGAGGGTTCAGCCAAATCATATGTTGATTTTGTTAACCTTTACTGGCACAATACATGAAACTAAAACCAGTCTGTATTTGATAAGAATTACGACATATCTAGTACAGGTGATTCTTTTTCTTTTTTTTTTTTTATTTTAAAAAAAAAAAAAAAGATAAACTAGCTAACAGATCATTTCAATGGTAAACGTATGTAACTATATTTCTCAGTCAAAATTGGTTTGATCATCGTTGTACATCTTTTTGACCCCTTTCAATTATTGCTTCCTTGTGATTATATATATACTAGTTTAGTATACGTGCTTTGCACGTGTATGAGTATCCGACGTTAATATATTTGAGTCACAAAGTCACAAAATAAATATCAACAAAAAACTTTAAGCTACTAAAGTAGTTCAATTTTATGAAGTTTAATTACACATCTCTTTTTAAGAAATTATAGACAACTTATTGCTTAAAACTTCAAAATAAATTGAGAATTTATTATTTTAACTTTCAAGTTCCTATTCAATATTTAGGTCAAAATATAAAAACTAATATTAACAATTAAATATCTTATAAAACTGAAATTTCAAGGTTTAATATCTCACCTAAATCACTTAAGAAAAATATTGTAACTTCCCAATTTTTCGTGACAAAACGAACAACACTATTAATTCTTTTAAAAGTCAAGCTAGAAGAGAAATATTGAAGTTAAAATAAATTTAAATGATGATTTTGACCTTACTTGTTTGCTTTTAGTCCAAAAAATTTATACATTAATTCATTAAGTACTTCTATTTTTTCACTCAATAATCTCATAATGAAGACAATAAAATTTAAGTAATAATACTTAGAAATAAATTGAGAACTTGCCATTTTAATTTTTAAGTTCCTACCCAATATTCAGGCCCAAATATAAAAACTTATATTATTATTATTTTATTTTATTTATTTTTACTTATATTAATATTAATACTTTCTAAAATTCAAATTTCAAGGTTTTAATATCATACCTAAATCCCCTATGAAAAATATTATAAACTTATCAGCTTTTTTTGACGAAAAGAACTACTACTATTAATTCTTCTAAAAGTCAACCTAAAAGAAAAATCAGGATTTATACATTAATTCATTAAGTACGTCTATTTTTTCACTCAAAAATCTCGTAATGAAGACAATAAAATTTAAGTAATAATACTTAGAAATAAATTGAGAACTTGCTATTTTAATTTTTAAGTTTCTACCCAATATTCAGGCCCAAATATAAAAGTTTATATTAATATTAATACTTTCTAAAATCTAAATTTCAATATTTTAATATCTTACCTAAATCCCCTATGAAAAATATTGTAAACTTTTCAACGTTTTTTTTATGAAAAAAACTACTACTATTAATTCTTCTAAAAGTCAAGCTAAAAGAGAAATCGAGGTTAATTCCAGAAATATATCCTAGAAAAATATTTTTTTTCATACAAAAATTTTTTGGACTGAAATTTATCAACTGCAAAGACTTTCATGTTTTCCAATTCACTATTTAGATGCTTCATGAATGACAACAAATTCAATATAATCTCATAAGTGGAGTATGAGAAGGATAGTATGTATCAAGACCTTATCTCTACCTTGAGAAGACCGAACATCCAAAGCCAGTACTAAGAGGCAATGGCGCAGCTACATCGACCCATAGGTGGTCACTAAATTACTCTTCGTCAAAAAATTATATTGTCCATATCGGAAAAAAAAATTATGCATATAAGTCGAAAAGAAAACTTTTTAGTTATATATACTAAAGCTTTAAACACCCTTAGTAAATTTCTACCTTCCAATTGATAATAAATGTAAAAATCAATTGACAACATTATTTAAAAGAAATAATTCATCCCTAATTAGGGTTGTTTAAGAATATAATAGCAAACATAAAAATAAGAATTCATGAAATTATACAAACTTAATGGTGGCTAATCAACCATCTTAGTAACACAGAACCTACTGACCTTCTATCGCCTTTCATTTTTTCCTATTCATGATCATGTCGTGATCAACTACAGATGTGTCAAGTCTTATCTAATCACATCACTTTAAGATTTTTTTGTCCTAGCTCAACCTTTCATAATATTCATTATATTTAACCTCTTACACCTTCTCACTGAGACATCCGTGCATCTTCTCTTCTCATGTCTGAATCATCTGTTGCATAAAAGTACGAGCTAGAATAGCACCAAGATAAAATTAAGTACAGTCGTTCTAATAAGCTAATTAGAAGTTATCTAAATTTTTTTGATACCTGATATGTGATTAGGCCGTTACATTGCCTTAATACCCTAATATGAAGTGCTTGAAAAAAACCCTTTCAACTTCTAACACTAAACAAAATTCATCCCTAATTAGGGATTGTTTTGCAATATAATAGCAGACATAAAAATATGAATTCATGAAAAATTATACAAACTTAATGATGGCTCAAAATTCAACTACCTCAGCAACATACCACCTAATCTTCTCCTACCTTTTATATCTTCATATCTATGATCATGTCAGTGGTTGTATTCTACCTCTCAAAGAGATATTGAATTAATCAATATAAAAGTGCAACTTATATTACTTTTCATATTATTCTTGAATATCTAAATTTTAGCTCTGAAAATTAGTCAAATTAATTTAGTAATTCGAAACCCTAAGGACTGAAATTTATGAAAATCGAAAGCACTAATTAATATTCCTAAATTACAATTTCATCCCCCAAAATAACTTAAGCTCCAAATATTGAAACATGTGTGAAGTTGTTTTCCAAGTCAAAACACCACCTTTAATATAGAACTGCATGGTATTAGCTCTCAAAGTCAAAACAACCAAACTATACAATCATTATTTCTTGATATCCCCCAAATTATATGTACATAATTTACCTGTGAAGAAAGCATATACACAAAAATATATGAAGATGATGGAAAGAAAAGGTGTGTTAAACCTCATGAACTAAGGGGTTTAGATAGAGAAGGAGATATACATATAAAGAATAAAACTACAACCTACATCCAGTGCAACAAAAAACCTCAGTTTTAACCATAAATCAATATTGATTCTTCAACCTCAATCTATCATAGAAGTTTCTTCCTTGATACATAGGCTTCGATTAAACAAAACACAACCTCTAAAATTAACTTGCCTTCAATGTTTTGTTCATCAATTATGTCTTATTATAATCGTTCATCCATCTTCAAGATACCTACAAAATCAATGCAAAACAAATCAAATATTATCAATATAACCCGCTTCCATCATCTTGTCCACCGCAAGACGACCACTCTTACCTTATCTTGAATAAGGTCATTCCTCATTCCTAATTCTATCATACCTAGATCAACTTGTTCCGATACTTGATAGAAAACTTCATCGAAGTTAAAATCAAGCATCCACCAATCTAGACATACAATTGAATCAAGTTAGATGAGCATTAATCATATTTTCCCAATAGGCAAATCGGTTTGTTCTCTAGTTTACATACATCTCAATATTTATAGAAGTATTGCCTTAATAGAATCCTATTTTAGGAGTATTTTTCTAATTGAACATTAGAAAGGAAAATATTAATTAATTCTCCTACTATATATTTTAGGAGTGCCATATATTTTAGAAAATCTAGTAGAAAGAAAAATATTAATTATTCTTCTACCATATATTTTAGGAGTCCCATATATTTTAGGAAGTCTAGTTAATATAATAAAAATAATTAAATAATAACTTAAAAAATAGTGAAAAGACAGTTTTGTCTAAAGGAGGTGTACGTGCTTTGCACGTGTGCTTTATGTCAAGTCATATGTGAAGTATTAATATCTTGATTGTCTTCTATGATGTGAACTATCACATCACGGATAATAACCAAAACAACAGATAGTAATAAATCAGAAACTACAACAAAATAAATTGATTAAATCTAACCTTAAAATAAAAATTTCTCAAAGCCTGACCGAACATTCATCTACAATTATAAACTCAATAAAATACTATGATAATCGAGATATGATAATAGTGTGATTAAATACTAACCTTAAGAAAAATTCTCAAAGCCCGATCAAACGTTAATTTATCACTTAAAAAAAATAATAAATAATAACAGAACAAAAACTACTGTATTCAGGAATATTACAACAATATCATCAAACATATCCTTAAGGCAAAATTTTCACGATCAAACGTTGATCTATCACTTGAAAAAACAACAAACAATAACAAAACAAAAACTACTGTATTCGAGAATACTACAACAATATCATCAAACATAATCTTAACGCAAACTTTTCAAAGTTCGATCAAACATTCATCCCACATAGACTTGAACATAACAAAAACTACAACAAAACAATACGTTAATCGAAATATTATAACAATACAATTAAACCTAACCTTTTTGTGATTGTAGCTGACGCCTTTTGAGCTCATTAAAAAAAAGTAGTTATTAGAATATCTCCGCCAATAAAGTTTACATTGTGGATGTTATTATATTATTGTAGAAAAAAAGAATTCACCAATACCTTTCCTACCAAAACAAAAAACTAAATATGGAAGATTTTTATTTTTATGTTGCGAAAAGAAAAAATTAATTATGGTATCAAATAAAAATATGGAAGATCTTTATTTTTATATTGCGGAAAGGAAAATATTAATTATGGTATCAAATTAATTTAAAAAAAAATTCCCCAATCTCCAATTTTCTAAAAACGTGTCAATTGTTTTTCCTTAAAAAGTTAAAATAACTTGTTTTCTTTTTTCTTTTTTTGGAAACTTTAGGGTAATAGTTGGTTTTGATGTTTTTTAAGGAAAAATTTTCAAAGGATATTTTTCTTTTATCATGTATTATAGAAATTTTTAATTTAAATATTGTAATACAATAATATAATAATTGAAGAAAATAGTAAAAAGACGATTTTGTCTAAAGTGTAGACTTTTAATGAAGGGCAAAAAGTTCAAATCACTTTTCTAAGGGTATTCACATTTTTAATATATTATAGATATAGATATAGATATAGATATAGATATAGATATAGATATAGATATAGATATAGATATAGATATAGATATAGATATAGATATAGAATTATAGATTATAGATATAGATTATAGATTCCAACATTGTTGGACTAGCGAGTTGTGAAGGTAAATTAGTTGAGGATTAAACGATGAAATCTAATCGTGCTTAATGGTAGCATGGCTAAAGTATAAGAAAGAACCTACAAAGAAAATAAATGCATCCTTTGTGTAATTCATTCAACGTAGGGCAAAGTTAGACCCATACCATAAGAGTAAAATTAGGTCTTTATGCAAATTAGAAGAGCAATTATCGATCTTCTCCTTGGGTAATACGATATGTTAATGACTTAGAGCAATTTTAAGTGAAAATTATAATGGAAAGGACGTGCATAAGCAAAGCTTTTAATAAGTAGCATATATACTTTGTGCAAATTACAAAGATAAATTTGAATAGAGTAATAGTCAGCAGAGTTTAGAGTTAGCCAAACATCAATTGGATGAAACTTAAATAATGCTCTAGCTTTTTTTTTTGTTACTAGTTTAATTGCACGTGTCTCATACGTGTAACGTTTGATTATTTAAAATTAAATGATAATTATTTAAAATTAAATGATATTATCTATTGCGGAGATTGTTAATGGAATGCAAAAAGTTCAAATCACTTTTCAAAGATCATTAACACTTTAATATAATAATGTAAACATAAACATATATTTTAGTGTAAGCACATATATATTTTATCATCAAAAGTTTTAAGTGGTTGATTGATCGTCACTTTTGTGTTTGTCATACAGTACCTCTTTCCCTTGCTGCTAGAGGCTAAAAAGAGACGCATCAATTTGAACCATATTTGTATTACAATTATTTTTCTCTTTTTTATTTCTATATTTAAAATCTTTACTAAATCAAACATTGTACTTAAAACTTTTAAAAATTTGGCACTTCTTAAATTTTTCTTATTCTAACATTTTTTTATTTATTTCTAGATTTTTCGAATCTTCTTAAAATTAAATTTAGTTGATTTAGAATTCTTAAACTAATGAAAAAAGTATTTAGTTGTCGTTAATTCGGATGACTTCTAATAAGGAAATATTTTACCATTAATATATTTAATTAATTTTCAACTTTTAAATATTAGAAAAATAGAGGAAAGATGATTTTGTTTAAAGCAAAGACTTTTAATGAAGGACAAAAAGTATAAACAACATTTCTAAGGTACTTAACACTTTTAATATAGTATAGATATAGATATCGATATAGATAGATATGTATGTGTTGAACTTGTGTCATGTTAGTATATAATATTACAATTAGTGTTATAATGTGTGCAATATTATATTCACGAAAAAGAATTATATTGACCCTATACTCTTAGAAAAAGATTATATTTGCTACTATCATACTTTTTCGATAAAATTATCCTTGTCATACAATTTATGGTTCGACCCTCTAGAAGAAATATGACTTTTTTTTTAACATCTTCATAGGAACTCTGATGACTTTTTTACTTCCTTGATGATATCCATATGTGATTTATGAAGCTTTCCATATCGCAGACTTGTTTACAAGAAAGTTTAAGGCAAACGATAGAAAGAATGTTTTTGATAAATCCTCGGCACAAGAAGATATTCTCATATAAGAAAGTTAATCATAAGACTTTACAAGAAAGTGATTAAAAAATATATTTCAAGGCACAAGAGCTATACATATTTAAAAGTTAATGATTTATCAAACCTACCATCAAATATTTATAAAAATGTGATGATTCCAATGAAAATTTAATTTCTATATTTGTAACTGAAACAGTAAAAATAACAACAAAAGTGAGCAACTATCAATGTTTGAAGTTATAAAGGATTCATAAATCAAAATGGATTTAGCAGGGTTTAACATAATCCAACTTGATGCCAAACTGAAGATAAAAACCTACAAGACAAATTCATGTGGTGTATCACACATCTAATCATAATGTAAGATTAACTTGCAAAATATTTTCGAATAAAGCGGTTAACAGAAACTCAATGCTTACCACATTACGTATGGTAATTGAGACAATATAAATTTGTATGTTGGGAGTGGCAATTCATTAGATGAAGTAATAACAAACTTACAAAATAAGGCAAAGATATTTGTAACACTCAAATTCCAATTGAAATTTAAAAGAACGACTATAAAATTTCTATGTTTTGTACCAAAAGAATCAATAATTTTAAATAAAAGTGTATGAACTATAGGTCATGATCTATAATTTTGAAAAAATAAACAAATAATAATAATAAAAAATCTAAAATAATGATAAAAAAATATTATGCACCTGTCCAAATCGCTAGAGAAGGCATTTGTTCACCATCGTTCATCATCTGCAAAATTAACCAAATAACGATTAAAAGTTAAATTTGTTAAATAATGATAAGAACTTTCAAAAGTGGAACAAGTAAAATTTGTAAGAAAATTACTACCCAGGAATAGTTAAGCTCCAGACATTTAGTCGTATTTTTTGTAACTTGGAGCCTCAGCAAATTCTTATATATATAGAGAGAGATAAAACATTACCTTTTAAAATCCTAATAGAAGAATTCCTATATTAGGTTAATTAATTATTTAATGTTATTCTAACCCAAGTATGTAATTAGTAGCTACCGATCCCTATTTAGTCACAAACTTCCCCCAAAAAAATTTTCGCCACTTTATTTTTTTTTTAATTTAAATTTATTTATTATAGTTTTTCATATTTGTGTATTATTTAAGAAGTAAAATTTAAGTCCCTCTCATATATTTTAAAACTAAATATTATAGTCAATATTATATATATAATTAAATAATAATTATAGTAAAAAAATGAAAAGACGATTTTATTTAAAACAGAATGTTTTAATGAAGGGTAAAAAGTTCAAATAATATTTCTAAGAACTTTCACACTTTTAATATACTAGTTTAGGTGTATGCGTTTTGCGCGTGTACCTCACTTTAATGAGTTCAAACACTACACTAAATTGGATATTTGTTTAAATAATAAAGATAAATATAATAATTAAATTCAATATCTTGTGAGTATGTAAAGATGGAGAGTTTATTTATTAAACCTAACCTTTACCAAAAATATTTTTAAAAGTCGATCGACATTTATCTACCATCTATAAATTGCAACAAAACAATACAATGATCGAGACATTAAAATAATACAATTAAATCTAATCTTTACACACAAAATATTTCTCAAAGTCGTCCGGCACTCATTTACTACCTGTAAACAATAACAAAATAATATGATAATAGAGATATCAAAATAAAATAACTAAACCGAACCTTTACATAAAAAAATTCCTCAAAGCCGACCAACATTTATCTATCACCTGCAAACTACAACAAAATAATATGATAAAAGTGATATCAAAACAATACAATTAAACTTAAATTTTACACACAAAAATTTCTCAAAGTCGATCGAGATTCATCTACGAACTGTAAACTACCACAAAATAATAAACTAATAGAGATATTACTATAATATAAAAACCTAACCTTTACGTAATAAAATTTTCATAGTCGATCTACATTCATCTAGCATCTGTAAATTAAAATAAAATAATAAGATAATAAAGATATCAAAAAAATACAATTAAACCTAACCTTTACACAAGAAATTCTTCAAAGCCAACCGACATTAATCTACGACCTGTAAAAAATAAAAAAATAATATAATAGTGATCACAAAGCTTCGATTTTGATTAAACTAATTTTTGTCTCAGCGAAAATTTTGACCCTAAAGAATGATTTTGAATGAAAACAAAGAAGAAATATATATATATATATATACACACACACACATACACACAAGTTGAATTCTATTATGCTGACAAAAATAGTGAAGAAGTTGAGGGTTAGAACATCAAGCATCCACCAATCTAGACATGCAATCGAATCAAGTTAGATGAACATCAATCATATTCGTCCAATAGGCAAACCGGTTATGTAAAGCCTACAAAAGAACTACTACAACTAGAAAAAAAACATAAATCATTCACTTCACATAAATAAATGATCTTAAGCAAAAAAAAAAAAAAAACTAAACCTAAATAAAGCACACACGAATTTTTTTTTATAAAAAAAAAAAACTTAAAATCTTTACTTTGTCGTTTAACTTCAATATAAACGCGAACATCTGCTCACAATACAACACCCGAATTACAGAAGGAACTACAACAATATTAATTAAAAAATAATAAACTAATTGAAAGATAAAAAAATAATTAACATACTAACCTTTGGATAGTAAAATCTTTTCTATATGATCATTCAAGAAAAAAAAAACAAGAAACATTATTCAAAGACAATTAGCAAATTAATAGGAAAAAAAAAAGAGAACGAATTAACATATTAAACTAATGTTGTTATTGCCCATATTCCAAAAATATTAATTTTCATTAGACTATCATCTTTCCTTGGCCGAAAAGGGAGATGTTTCATAGAAAATGTCTGTGTGTTTGTGTGTAGACGTACATCTCAATATTTATAGAAGTATTTCTTTAATAGAGTCTTATTTTAGGAGTATTTTTCTAATTGAACAGTAGAAAGAAAAATATTAATTAATTTTCCAACCATATATTTTAGGAGTCCCATATATTTTAGAAAGTCTAGAAAGAAAAATATTAATTAATTTCCCTACCATATATTTTAGGAGTCCCATATATTTTAGGAAGTCTAATTAATATAATAAAAAATAATTAAATAATAAATTAAAAATAGTGAAAAGACAATTTTGTCTAAAGAAGAGCCTTTTAATGAAAGACAAAAAATTTAAATCACTTTTTTAAGGGTCTTCACACTTTTAATATATTATCTATATATAGATTATAGATATAGATTATAGATTATAATATTTTGTTTATTTACTTTTTTTTCTTTTAAATTGAACACCACCTCAAAACAATATTTTCAAAGATATTAGGGAAATATAAGTTTTCATATTATACACACACACTTCGTTTATTTTAGAATAAGATATCACCTCAAAATAAATTTTCTAAGTGTATTATGAAAATAGAAAAAATGATAATTATTATTATCGATTATCATCATGGTTCATTGTAATTTGCATTCACCAGGGGCAGAGCTACACTTATGAACCCCCTTCGACGATAAAAATATACTATTTATACATAGTTAAAATTATTTTTTATGTATATACAATAGATGTTGAACCCCCTTTGATTAGTTCGTAAGCTTACTTTTGAACCTCCTTAACGAAAATTCTGACTTCATCACTAACATCCACGTGAACAAAATTTTGGATCTGTCACTGTTCACAGGATCGAGGCCGGGAACCTAGTAATTTACTTATATTTTAGCATTTTTTTAAAAAAAATCTAAATATTTGACTATCAACGACATTATTCTTGAAATTATTATCAAAACTCATAAAATAAAAATCTTAAATCTGCTTCTAGATACTACAAAGTCATTATAAACAGAAATAATTTTATCAGTCGGATTTTCAGTCTACCGTATGCATATAGAGATGCATGGATCTTATCAAAGAAGACCACATTTATTGATTAAGGGACTTTGTATATCATTAATAGCCCACGCTAAATTACTTTCATGAAATAGGAATTTTTTTTACAATTTTTTTTTTTTAAATCCTTACTTTGTCGTTTAACTTCAATATAAACACGAACATCTATTCATAATATAACATCGAATTACAGAAGGAACTACAACAATATTAATTAAAAAATAATAAACTATTTGAAAGATAAAAACATAATTAATATACTAATCTTTGGATAATAAAATCTTTTCTATATGATCATTCAAGAAAAAAAAACACGAAACATTATTCAAAGACAATTAGCAAATTAGTAGAAAAAAAAAGAACGAATTAACATATTAAACTAATGTTGTTATTGCCCATATTCCAAAAATATTAACTTTCATTAGACTATCATTATATCATATTTCCTTGGCCGAAAAGGGAGATGTTTCATAGAAAACGTCTGTGTTTGTGTGTAGACGCACATCTCAGTATTTATAAAAGTATTTTCTTAATAGAGTTTTATTTTAAGAGTATTTTTTTAATTGAACGGTAGAAAGGAAAATATTAATTAATTCTCCAACCATATATTTTAGGAGTCCCATATATTTTAGGAAGTCTAGTAGAAAGGTAAATATTAATTAATTTCTTTACCATATATTTTAGGAGTCCCATATATTTTAAAAAGTCTAATTAATATAATAAAAAATAATTAAATAATAAATTAAAAATAGTAAAAAGACAATTTTGTCTAAAGAAGAGTTTTTTAATGAAGGACAAAAAATTCAAATCACTTTTATAAGGGTTTTCACACTTTTAATATATTATAGATATAAATTATAGATTATAGATTATAGATTATAGATATAGATATAGATATAGATATAGATATAGATATAGATATAGATATAGATATAGATATAGATATAGATATAGATATAGATATAGATCATAGAGATTAGAGATTTCTTACTTTTATTTATTTATTTATTTATTTATTTATTTATTTATTTATTTATTTATTTATTTTATTTAAGTCTCCTTTGCCCTCTCCTTTTCTAGTCTACCCCAACTATACAAAATCTGGAAACTCTAGTCTTGTTTACACAAAACCAAGAAGAGTATATTGAAGATTCCAAGTAATTTCTATATAATTAGCCTTATGTATTTTAAGTACTGGTATATTATTTTACGTTTAAATTAAAATTAATACTGAAAGTGCAAGTATACATTATTCATTAACTTCTTTTTCTACTTCTTTTTTTCTTTTCTTTCCCTTTTTTTTTTTGTGTGTGCGCGTCTTTCAAACTTGCAAATCTTTATACCATCAATCAAATTATGTTGCTTGTTATAACAGGTATGTATCTTTTTTATTAATGATTTCACACATTTTAAGAAGACAATTGATTGTATTAAAACAAATTTAGATGAATAGTATAAAAACTTTAACTCAAATTCAGATGGGTAATTACTAATTAGTAATGGCCTTTGATACGAATATAGCCTTTAAACCCGTGCATTGCGTATAAATCATTAGCTTTTTTTCTAGTGAGCACTGAAAAATATGGAGTATTATTTGATCTAAGCAAAAAGATTCCCTTTGTGGGGTTAAAGATTTGGATGGATAAGGTAAAAATGGATTCTCTTCAATCCTATTATTCCACTGCAAGCTCCTTTTCTGTCTTTGGTTCATGTAATTAGAAGTATAGACACAATTCGAAGAACTCAAAATGTTCTCAAAACATTTGTCCATTTTTCTAGCTACTTGCATCATTGTGATGGCATTATGAATACTTTTACTCCAATCATCTTCTTTCTTTTGATAGTAAGTTCTAAATATTTAACTTCATGAACCACAAACAGATTTTTTCACTTATATATGCAAACAAAGGTCCTATTCGCTCATTTTAATAATAAGAACAGGACATTATATTCTTAAACGAGTACAAGAATACGTTTCTCCTACAATCTTCTCATACATTAGTTGTAATGTTCCTCAATCCATTTCACCTTGAAACACAATTTGATATATATATATGTCAAAAATGTAAAACTTTATTACTATTAACAAATTTACAACAACAATAACAAACCCAGTATATTCCCACATAGTGAGGTCGGGAAAGAATATAGTGTATGCAGTCCATACCACTACCTCAAAAGAGGCAGAGAGGCTACTATTAACAAATTTAACTGGCAAAATTTAGTTACTCTATGTATCTCAATTCCTGTGGAAAAATTTATTATTCATAAGTTGAACTTTTGATTTTGATACGTATTTGGTCTTGCAATCTTTAATTTTGAGATAAAATTTATATATTTAAAAACTATATAAAATATACTATAAGACACAATAAATAAAAGATCAAAAATCATGCAAATAAAACTCATTTGAATATTGAAATTCAAAAAATGCGACATAAATTGAGATAAAGTGACTACTGATTTCCTTATTTTTAACGTTATCATATTAAACTAGATATAATAATATAGATTCTTAATTTGATGTGTATGAATTCTTTTACCTTGTGAGAATATAATATGAACTCATCAAGGCCTACCCCACCCATCAAACACACACGAGCGGCCTGTCAAATATAATTATAAGCAACCAAATCTCTCTATATAAACCCCCTCACACCATTCCCCTTCAAGCCATCTCAAAACTGCACACTGAGAGAAATATTCTCATTCACCTTTCATCCACAAATATAATTTCTTCTATCTAATTACCTCCATCAAATTACTAATATGTCTGGAGTTTGGGTATTCAAGAATGGCGTGGTCCGTCTAGTGGAGAACGGCGATTGCCAAGGGGTAAACGGTTGCCGGAAAGTGCTTGTACATCTTGCTAGTGGTGAAGTCATCACATCATATGCAGTACTTGAAAGGAAGTTGTACTCTCTTGGATGGGAGAGGTACTATGATGAACCTGAGCTCCTTCAGTATCACAAAAGATCCACTGTTCATCTCATTTCTCTCCCAAAGGACTTCAACAGGTTCAAGTCCATGCACATGTTTGATATTGTTGTCAAGAATCGCAATGAGTTTGAGGTTAGAGACATGTAAAAAAAAAATAAGGCTGTTGGAGGTTGATTTGAAGTCACTTTTCCAGTGTATTTCTTTGGGTTATTTTCAGTTCTACCTTAGGGGTGAATGTCCACTGTGTTGTAATTAAGTTTTTATTTTTGATTTGTAATTTGTTTCACAATGCTGCAAAGGTTGGGAAGTAGTATGGAGACAATGTTGTATATTAGAAGGTTGTTTGAATGTTTTTCTTTTTGTAAGTTGCAATCAGATGTTTGGTCATGAAAATTAAAAAAAATTAGAGTTAAAATTAATGTTGTGTATTAAAAGGCATCTATAACTACGAAAATGAAGCTATGAATTTAGAAACCGTAGCTATTAACTAATAATAACTATAGAATTTTGAATTTTGTAGCAATTTTAAAAATTCTAAAACTTTTTTAGCCATGAAAATGAAACTGACAAAGCTAATTCCTCATTTTTGCTACAATTACTAGCAATCGTGACAGTAATTATCTAAATAGCTACAACTTTATTGCTACGGTGAAATTTTATAGCTAATAATAAGTTTTTTCTACGTGATATAAGTTATTGTAGCAATAGTAACCTTTTAGCCACAAAAAATATTTAAAATAAAATATTGTAGCTAAACAATTTTTTTGCTTCAAGTTATAAATGATATAGCCACGTCTTTTTTTCCTATAACATACTTTCATAGCTAATTTTTAATTTTTTCCACGAGTTGAAATTTATTGTAGTAATAGTAACCTCTTAACCATAATAAATTATTCGAAATAAAATATTATGGCTAAATAAATATTTTTGCTTCAAGTTATAAAAAGTTAGTGCAATAAGTAAAATGATATAGCCATAGAGTGTTTTGTCTACAATAAAATTCTATAGCTTACTATTAATGGTTGAAATATGTTTAAATTTGTTGTAGCAATAGTGATCGTTTAACCATGAAAAAGGTTGTCTAAAATAAAATGCCAAAGCTAATAAATATTTTGACGTCGACTGTCAAAAAATCGTAAAAATAGTTAGCTTAATAATAGTAGCTATGCTCCTCCGTTTCTAAATAAGTGGTGTTTTTAGTTTGAGTGTGCCCCTTATGAAAGTACTCGTTGTTAAAAAATAAAAAGTATTTTTATTAACTTATCCTTGACAAATATCTTGAAGAGGATTGTAATACCCCGATCATTTCTTAAGCCTAAATTCGTCTTTTGAGTAGATATATATGACTTTTAAAGTGATTGATGTTAAACCATGTTGTATATCTCTAATTTCTACTTTTTGTCGTGTAGAGCATTGAATAAGCTTTCCATCGATACCAATTTCATTGAAATCCGACATCGGACGAGGGAGTTATGGCCGTTTTACTGAACATGTATGGGATCGCCCAGGTTTGACGGTCGACCTGGCGGACCGTCAGGTCCCTGGTGGACTGTCAAGTGACCCTTCAAGCCAAGGCAGTGACTCATTTTTTAGGCCATCGTGCGACGACCAAGTTGGTGGACCGTCAAAGAGTTGACGGACCGTCAAGGGGTCCGTCAGGCCGTGATAGAATGTCTCGTTTCTGGCCCTCGAGTGACGGACGACTTGGTGGTCCGTCAGTTTCCTGATGGACCGTCACTTCGACCTTCACGTCGAGGTAGAACGTTCCAGTTTTGGCACTCAAGTGACGGACGATCTGGTGGACCGTCAGGAGACTTGACAGACCGTCAGATCGACCGTCACAGGCCCTGATCAGCGAATTTCACCTTTTTCCCAAAGGGAATTTTGGTCATTTCCGCCCCATAAGGTCTTATATATATATCCTAGTAGAGAATAGCCCTTCATTTTCTCCTTTCCTCTACCAAGAAACATCTAGAAAATTAGGGTTTCTTCCAAAACCCAAAAATTCAATCGTCTTCCAAGAAAATTCAAGAATATTCCATAGAGATTCAAAGTGATCAAAGAATCAAGCTTTCCTAATTAAAGGCATCAAGAAATTTATCTCAAGAATGCTATAAAGAAGTTTATATCAAGTTTCTACATCTCCAAAATCATAATCCAAGGTATGTGGGGTTTGAACAAGAACACTCCTTTCGTTCTTGTGCCTAAAGATTTAATTTCTATTACTGATTTACATGATTTTGCAAGTGGGTTTACACCCAAATTTCTTTATTTATGATTTATGAGATTTGAGTTGAATAAGTTTGATATTTATGATTATTTCACCATCATGTTTCTTAAATTGAGAATTTATTCCATGAGTTGTATATTGTCATTACGTATTGATGATTTCTAAGCAATTTAAGACAAGTGTCATGAGTTATGCCTTTCCATGAGAAATTTGACTATTGGATATATATCAATATTTGAGATTGAAAGTCAAGAATGAGTCCTATGATGTTTCCTTGAAGCTTTTGATATTTGAAAATGATTCGAAAAGCAAATGTACTTGATGTTGAGAAAAATTATTTTGATTTTGAGTCGAGTTAGGAATCCACAGTTGCTCATGATTTATAGATGAAATATATTTATGTTTTGGTCTCTATGATAGACCCATGAGATGATATTAATTAAGGTGGATTTCCTAACACGTTTTGAGCTGAGTCTGGAAGGAGTATTTAGCACCGAGCGGGAAATGTGGTATTTCTCCGAAACTATGTACCATCGTAGGATTGATGTTGATAATTTTGGGCCAAAGGCCGAGTATTGGATTGTGATAATGAGATTGAGGTTTTACTCCCTGGAAAGAGTACAACACCCCCACCAGTGTGGGGTTCTCTTCTTAGGAGGGCAAAAAGTTGGACTCCATGCGGCTCATATGGTGTAGTTATATTAGTTATAAGAAACTCTCACGTCCATAATGATCTAAGTACCATGAGATACCGAGTCACTCTAAGTCATGATTCATAGAGTTTGAGTTAAGTTAAATGATTTATGAGATTTATGAAACATATGTTATTACTGATGACTTACAGAAATGATGTTTTAGATAATTCAAGCGAAGAGAGTTATTATTGTCAGCATGCATGATTTTCTTATACATTTATGATATTATTTAAAATGTTGCATCCACCCCCACATACTCAGTACATTCCCAAGTACTGACTCTCATACTCTTTTGTATTCTATATTTCCTCATGATATAGGTTCAGGTGCTCAGTCTCAGCAGCGACAGTGATCTTTGAGTACCTTCATCTACATTTCTGCGGTTGATGAGTCCTCATGGTTCAAGGACCTGTGTCTCCAATTTTGTCTTGATAATAGATGGTTGTTTACTTTCAGTTCAGTACGAGTCAGTTGGGGATCTATCCCAATGGCTCCTCAGTCCTATGAAGTAGAGGCTTTGTCAGACTAGTGTGCCTGCATGTACAAAGATTTCAGTATTTTATTTGTACAGAACCGTATTACTTCGTATCTCAGTATGTTTATGTCATGATGATTTTTCCCTACTTTATGATGATTCGTGTCGTAGAGAGTTCTGAAGGTGATGACAGGCTTAGAGGGTTAGCTTGAGGCCACGTGTGGCCTTGAGCACCATGTGATGTCTCGGGATAGATTCTCGGGGCGTTACAAGCTTGGTATCAGAGCGCCTAAGGTTTAAGGAGTCCTAGGGAGTCTTACAAGCCACGTTACGTAGAGTCTTGATCATCGATATGTAGCGCACCATATCTATGAGCAAGAGGCTACAAGACGTATTAGGAAAAGTTATTTCTTTCTTTCAATAGTCTATCGTTCCTATGACTGTTTCTCTCTGCTGTTAATTCGTTCTTTCTTATGATAGAAAATACCTCCTCGTAGAGCTCGCAGAAATAACGAATGACCTCAACCCTTTGATCCTTTAGGTGAGACGGTGTCGCATGCTGAATTTCGGGTAGCTTTCCAAGCGCTAGCCCAAGCTGTCACCGCCAATGCTCAAGCCAACACCCAGGCTACTGTTCCACTCCGCAAGGGAATAATTCTGCTGCAGCCCGGGTTCGTGACTTTATGCGAATGAATCCACCTTAGTTCTATGGGTCGAAAGTAGGTGAGGACCCACAAATATATTTAGATAAAGTGAGAAAGATTACTCAGATTATGCACGTGACTGAGGAGGAGAGTGTTGAATTGGCTGCCTATCGAATAAAAGATGTTGCTTATGATTGGGTGGAGATGTGACGGAAGAGTAGAGGGAAGAATGATACTCCTGTGACTTGGCAATTATTCTAAGATGCCTTCTTAAATAGATTCTCTACCCCGGAGCTGAGGGAAGCAAAATTAGAAGAATTTATGAACTTGAGATAGGGCCCCATGACAGTTAAGAAGTATTGCCATAAGTTTAATCAGTTATCAAAGTATGCTCCCGGTATGATGGCTGATTCTAGAACTAGTATGAGTAAGTTCTTGGCCGGTGTATCTGGTTATGTTGTGAAAGAGTGTAGATCCGCTATGCTTAATAGGGACATGGACCTTTTAAGACTAATGGTTCATTCTCAGCAGATTGAAGCAGACAAAGTGAAGAAGAGAGAGAGACTGAGAGGGAATAAGAGAGTTAGATCAAATAAGTAGGGGTATAGTCAGGCTAGTTTTCTGGAGGGATCCGCCCTTAGTTCTAGAGCCATTCACTTGTGCCAGCGCCTTCATCAATCAGTACTCCTGCATTCAGAATTAGGCCAGAGCATGGTAATAGGCCTACTATGTCCAGGTCCCAGGACAGTGTAAGTAACAGACCTCGTCCTCCCCCATGTCCGAAGTACGGTAAAGACCATCTCGGTGAGTGCTTAGTCGGTCAAAGAGGTTGTTTTGGTTGCGGTAAGTTGGGCCACAAGTTCAGGGATTTCCCTTATACTAGACAGGGGAGTTGCGATGTTCATCCTCAGAGTCAGATTATTAGTGCTTCAGCCCCTGTAGTTCGTCCTACTCCTCTTGAGGGTGCCTCATCTAGTACTGCAGGTGGTCAGCGCCAGAATCGCTTTTATGCTATACCACCCCACTAGGAGAAGGAGGATTCACCAGATGTTATTACTGGTACGCTCCGTGTATTTTATTTTGATGTGTATGTGTTGCTGGACCCTGGGTTAAGTATTTCTTATGTGACTCTGTTGGTGGCTGTGAATTTTGAAATCAATGCTGAAAAGATTTCTGAGCCTTTTCTAGTCTCTACACCAGTGGGTGAATCTGTTGTTGCTAAGAAAGTATATAAGAAGTGTCTTATCACTGTCCTTCACAGAGTCATGTTTGCAGATTTGATTGAGCTAGACATGGTTGATTTTGATATTATTCTGGGTATGGATTGGGTTCACTCGTATTATGCGTCTATAGACTGCCATACCCATGTAGTTAATTTTTAGTTTCCCAATGAGCCAGCCTTTGAGTGGTCCGAAAATTCTGTATCGCCTAAAAGTCATTTCATATCCTATCTTAAAGCTAGGAAATTGATATCCAAGGGTTGTATCTATCATTTAGTTCTAGTTAAGGACACTAAGTCTGAGACTCCGACTATTCAATCTATTAGTATTGTCAATGAGTTTCCTGATGTTTTCCTGGAAGATCTCCCAAGGGTACCTCCCGATAGAGAGATAAAATTTAGAATTGATCTTCTCCCTGATACACAGCCTATTTCTATTCCTCCGTATCATATGCCCCCCGCAAAACTTAAGGAGTTGAAAGATCAACTCAAAGATCTTCTTGATAAGGGTTTTATAAGGCCCAGTGTGTCTCCATGGGGTGCACCCATTCTATTCATACGAAAGAAAGATGGTTCATTGCGCTTGTGCATTGACTATCGTCATCTTGACAAGGTCACAATCAAGAAAAAGTACTCTCTTCCTAGAATTGATGACCGGTTTGATCAGCTGCATGGTGCCAGTTATTTTTCAAAAATAGATTTGAGATCTGGTTATCACCAACTTAAAGTCAGAGAGTGTATGGTCATTTTGAATTCTTGGTCATGTTCTTTGGGCTAACGAATGCCCCGGCAGGTTTTATGGACCTCATGAATCGGGTGTTTAGACCGTACCTAGATATGTTCGTTATTGTGTTTATAGATGATATCCTTGTATATTCCCAGAGTGAAAATGATCATGCAGATCATTTTCGAATTGTTTTACAGACCCTTAGGGATCAGCAGTTGTTTGGCAAATTTAGCAAGTGTGAATTCTGGCTAAGGTCAGTTGCTTTTCTGGGTCATATTGTTTCTTTTGATGGTATTCGAGTTGATCCTCAAAAGGTAGAAGCTGTAAGGAATTTTCCTAGACCTATTTCTCCATCTGATATTAGGAGTTTCTTGGGTCTAGCTGGCTACTACCGTCGTTTTGTCGAAGTTTTCTCTTCTATTGCTGCTCCTTTGACCCGGTTGACCCAAAAGAAGGTTAAATTCCAGTGGTTAGATTCTTGCGAGAAGAGTTTTCAGGAGTTGAAGACTCGACTCACTTCATCCCCTATGATGACCCTGCCTAATGGTGTAGATAGTTTTGTGGTATATTGTGATGCTTCCAGAATTGGTTTGGGTTGTGTGTTGATGCAGAAGGGTAAGGTTATAGCCTATGCCTCCCGACAGTTGAAACCTCATGAGAAGAATTATCCGACCCATGACCTCGAGTTAGCTGCAGTGGTTTTTTCTTTGATAATCTGGAGACACTATTTGTACGGTGTTCATATTGATGTCTTTATGGATCACAAGAGTTTACAGTATGTGTTCAGTCAGAGAGAGTTGAATCTTTGGCAGAGGCGATGGTTAGAATTACTGAAGGACTATGATATGAGTGTGTTGTATCACCCGGGCAAGGCCAATGTAATGACGGATGCCCTTAGCAGATCGTCCATGGGTAGTGTAGCACATGTAAAAGAAAATAAGAAAGAGTTAGCTCGTGAAGTGCACCGTTTAGCTAGGTTGGCTGGTAGATTGCTCGACTTAACTGAGGGTAATGTTTGGGTCCAAAGTAGTTCCAAATCTTCCCTAGTTTCTGAAGTGAAGGAGAAGCAGGATACATATTCTTGTTTGGTCAAACTGAAATAATCAGTTAAAGACCAAAATATGGAGGTTTTCTCCCAAGGGGGAGATGGTGTATTGAGATTTCAGAATAGATTGTGTGTGCCTGATGTTGATGATCTGAGGTAGAGAATTGTGGCTGAGGCGCATGGCGCGCGGTATTTTATTCATCCCGGTGGTGCTACCAAGATGTACCGCAATTTGTGGGAAATTTATTGGTGGAATGGTATGAAAAAAGATATAGCGAAGTTCGTAGAAAAGTGTGCAACTTGGCAGCAGGTAAAGATAGAGCACCAGAGACCCGGTGGTGTGATGCAAGAATTTAGCATTCCTACTTGGAAGTGAGAAGTGGCGAACATGGATTTCGTGAATGGTTTACCTCTATCTCGTCATCATCATGATTCTATTTGGATCGTTGTAGACAGGTTGACTAAGTCAATACATTTTCTGCCAGTTCATACATCTTTCACCGCGGAGGACTATGCTAAGTTATATATTCGAGAGTTAGTCAGGTTGCATGGAGTTCCGTTGTCTATCATCTCCGATAGAGGTACTCAGTTTACTTCTCAGTTTTGGAGAGCCTTTCAGAAGGGTCTTGGCACCCAAGTTTATCTTAGCTCCATTTTTCATCCGTAGACAGATGGTCAGGCTGAGAGGACTATCCATACTTTGGAGGATATATTGCGGGCTTGTGTTCTTGATTTCAAAGGAAGTTGGGATAAACATTTGTCGTTGATTGAATTTGCTTACAACAATAGTTTTCATGCTAGCATTAGAATGGCTCCTTTTGAAGCTTTGTATGAGAGAAGATGTAGATCGCCCATAGGTTGGTTCGAAGTGGGTGAAACTGTTGTGATTGGACCTGATGTTGTATTTGAGGCTATGGAGAAAGTTAAGTTAATTCAGGAGAGGTTAAAGACAACCCAGAGTCGTCAAAAGTCGTATACAGATGTGAGAAGAAGAGCTCTTGAGTTTGAAGTCGATGATTTGGTGTATTTGAAAATTTCACCCATGAAAAGGGTGAAAAGATTTGGAAAGAAAGGGAAGCTGAGTCCCAGATATGTTGGCCCTTATAGAGTTTTGAATCGTGTTGGGAAAACAACTTATGAGGTTTAGTTGCTTGCAGAATCATCATCTGTCCATCCTGTGTTTCATATTTCTATGCTCAAGAAGCACATTGGAGACTCTGTTGTTGTTGATCTGTCGGAAGGTTGTGATGTTCATGATAGCCTTTCGTATGATGAAATCCTGGTGGAAATCCTAGATTATCAAGTCCGTAGACTGAGGAACAAGGAAGTTCCCTTGGTTAAAATTCTGTGGCAAAATCAATCAGTAGAGGGTGCCACTTGGGAAGCAAAAGCGGATATGCGAACCAGTTACCCTCATCTTTTCTCTACGAGTTTGAATCAAGATGAAGGTACTATTCCCTTAATTCAGTTTCCTCCTAATCTAATGTATTCAGCTATATGGTTATTTCCTCTATAATTCGTGTATATGGTGAAGTACTCAAAAGTTTAGAGTATAGTGAGCCCTTTAATGTGAGTCGTTCCAGATGGGCGTCCTCATTTTCTCTTGTTCTTGGCCTATTTGGCAACATTCGAGGATGAATGTGTCCAAAGGGGAGATATTGTAATACCTCGATCATTTCTTAAGCCTAAATTCATCTTTTGAGTAGATATGTATGACTTCCAAAGTGATTGATGTTAAACCATGTTGTATTTCTCTAATTTCTAATTTTTGTCATGTAGAGCATTGAATAAGCTTTCCATCGATACCAATTTTATTAAAATCCGACATCGGACGAGGAAGTTATGGCCGTTTTACTGAACGGTATGGGATCGCCCAGGTTTGACGGTCGACCTGGCGGACCGTCAGATCCCTGGTGGACCGTCAACTGCCCCGTCAAGCCAAGGCAGTGACTCCTTTTTCAGTCCATCGTGCGACGGCCAGGTTGGTGGACCGTCAAAGAGTTGACGGACCGTTAAGGGGTCCGTCAGGCCAAGACAGAATGTCTCGTTTCTGGCCCTCAAGTGATGGACGACTTGGTGGTCAGTCAGTTTCCTGAAGGACAGTCACTTCGACCGTCATGTCGAGGCAGAACGTTCTAGTTTTGGCACTCGAGTGACGGACGATCTGGTGGACCATCAAGAAACTTGACGGACCATCAGATCGACCGTCACAGGCCCCAATCAGCGAATTCCAGCTTTTTTCAAAAGGGCATTTTCATCATTTTCGCTCTATAAGGTATTATATATATATCCTAGTAGAGAATAGCCCTTCATTTTCTCCTTTCCTCTACCAAGAAACATCTAGAAAATTAGGGTTTCTTCCAAAACCCAAAAGTTTAATCTTCTTGTAAGAAAATTCAAGAATCTTCCATAGAGATTCAAAGTGATCCAAGAATCAAGCTTTCCTAATTAAAGGCATCAAGAAATGTAGCTTAAGAATTCTATAAAGAAGTTTATATCAAGTTTCTACATCTCCAAAATCATAATCCAAGGTATGTGGGGTTTGAACAAGAACACTCCTTTCGTTCTTGTGCCTAAAGATTTAATTTCCATTACTGATTTACACGATTTTGCAAGTGGATTTACACCCAAATTTCTTTATTTATGATTTATGAGATTTGAGTTGAATAAGTTTGATATTTATGATTATTTCACCATCATGTTTCTTAAATTGAGAATTTATTCCATGAGTTGTATATTGTCATTACGTATTGATGATTTCTAAGCGATTTAAGACAAGTGTCATGAGTTATGCCTTTCCATGAGAAATTTAACTATTGAATATATATCGATATTTGAGATTGAAAGTCAAGAATGAGTCCTATGATGTTTCCTTGAAGCTTTTGATATTTGAAAATGATTCGAAAAGCAAATGTACTTGATGTTGAGAAAAATTATTTTGATTTTGAGTCGAGTTAGGAATCCACAGTTGTTCATGATTTACAGATGAAATATATTTATGTTTAGGTCTCTATGATAGACCCATGAGCTGATATTGATTAAGGTGGATTTCCTAACGCGTTTTGAGCTGAGTCTGGAAGGAGTATTTAGCACCAAGCAAAAAATGTGGTATTTTCTCGAAACTACGTGCCACCGTAGGATTGATGTTGATAATTGTGGGCTAGAGACCGAGTATGAGATTGTGATAATGAGATTGAGGTTGTACTCCCTGGCAAGAGTACAACACCCCCACCAGTGTAGGGTTCTCTTCTTAGGAGGGCAAAAAGTTGGACTCCATGCGGCTCATATGGTGTAGTTATGTTAGTTATAAGAAACTCTCATGTCCATAATGATCTAAGTACCATGAGATACCGAGTCACTCTAAGTCATGATTCATAGAGTTTGAGTTAAGTTAAATGATTTATGAGATTTATGAAACATATGTTATTACTGATGACTTACGGAAATGATGTTTTAGATAATTTAAGCGAAGAGAGTTATTATTGTCAGCATGCATGATTTTCTTATACATTTATGATATTATTTAAAATGTTGCATCCACCCCCACATACTCAGTACATTCCCAAGTACTGACTCTCATACTCTTTTGTATTCTATATTTCCTCATGATATAGGTTCAGGTGCTCAGTCTCAGCAGCGACAATGATCTTTGAGTACCTTCATCTATATTTCTGCGGTTGGTGAGTCCTCATGGTTCAAGGACCTGTGTCTCCAATTTTGTCTTGTTAATAGATGGTTGTTTATTTCAGTTCAGTACGAGTCAGTTGGGGATCTATCTCAATGGCTCCTCAGTCCTATAAAGTAGAGGCTTTGTCAAACTAGTGTGCCAGCATGTACAGAGATTTCAGTATTTTGTTTGTACAGAACCATATTACTTCGTATCTCAGTATGTTCATGTCATGATGATTCTTTCCTACTTTATGATGATTCGTGTCGTAGAGAGTTCTGAAGGTGATGACAGGCTTAGAGGGTTAGTTTGAGGCCACGTGTGGCCTTGAGCACCATGTGATGTCTCGGGTTAGGTTCTCGGGGCGTTACAAGGATACAACTCGATCTTGATAACTTTTTAGTCATGTAAAATTATATTTACTTAAAGAAGTGTAAAATTGGTAGAACATCATCAATGTTTTTTTGATTATCTAAAACGCTACTAATGTAGGAACAAAATTAAAAATGTAAAACACTTATTTGAAACGGGGAAAGTAATAATTTAGCATGACAGAATGATTAAGCCACAATTTAATAGTATTATAAATTTTTGTAGCTAGTAATTAATTTTTATCATGAGCTAAAATTTGTTATTGCAATACTAATTTAGTGTAACTTGATGTGTTAATAGTTCGATTCGATTCAATATTACATGTCTGCATGTGAATTTTAAATATAATTTCAATAAACAGGACTTCTAATTAATTTTGATTAACTAATTATGTTGAACTTAAATATAAAATCACTAATAGCCTGTTTGAGATTTTTTTTTTTTTTAAAATGGTGTTTGGTAAACTGCAAAAGTGCTTTTAAAAAGAAGCAGAAATAATTTTTCTGCTTCTTGAAAGAAGCAGAAAATTTTTTCTTTTAAAAAAAGACAGATGCAGAAAATTATTTTTTTATGACAAAAATGTATCCCTTATTGATTAATTAGCATATCTTATAATCTCGATTAAAGTTTGAATTTAAAATTTTATACTACAGATTTACATCATAATTATTTATTTTATTTTATTATTTTATTTTTCACTTATTTTTATTAAATAAAATTAAAAATATCATTGATGATGATGATCGGAGAATATATCTCTTTATTTTTAATTATTATTGATATAAATGACAGATGTATCACATTGCAAGATCAAATGATATTTTGGAAGCTCTTATAACTTTTTTCTCGATTATTTAGTTTTAAATAAATAATTCATGTAAAGTGACATATTTGTTACCATCTGGTGATTTTTTTATATGTAGTGTTTTAATTTGTGGAATAATTTTTAAATTCATTTTTGTTAAATGTTCTTAAGTAATATTTAAATTATTTAAGTAATATATTATTTTTTAATAATTTTTAATGTAAATATGTATATAATATTCATTGAAAATTGTATAGTAAGTGCTTTTTAATTAAATAAAAATAGAATTTTAGTTAAAAATATTATAATAGATATACAAAATAATTTTTCTGTATAAAAATGATTTTAGTAGAAAAGTCTTTTGAAACATGTCTTTTTTGGTCATTTATCTCTCAAAAGCACTTCTTGACAAAAATTATTCAGACACGGTTTATTCATCAAAAACACTTTTCAAATGAATTTACCAAACACAAATTTCTTTTTTCTAAAGTACTTTTCTTAAAAGGTATTTTATAAAATTAAAGTACTTCTCAAATAAGCAGTTTTTTGACAGCAATCCCAAACGGATTCTAAGTTTTATTGAAAATTAATCCTGATCAAGTGTTTCCAGAATTGTTACTTGACTCAAACTTGTTTCACCAAAATAATATATTTATGACTCTAATGTGATTGAATGCATTAATTTCACAATTTAATTTAATTTTATAGATTGTAAAACTTAAATGTAACTTAAATAAATATTTAATTATGTTAATTTCAATTAACTAATCTTGCCAAAATTCAGAATAACTTCAATAAATATTATTCAAACTTCATCTCAATCAAATATTTTTAGTTATTCATTGATTTGAATATAGTGTATTGAGACAGTACTTTAAAATTTTAGTGTATTTAGAGCTGTTCATCATTCAACCTGATTCAATTTTATATGATCTTACTTCTAATTTTCAAATATAATTTAAATAATTTAACTTTATATATATATATAGATATATATATATAATTATTTATTTATTTATTTATTTATTTATTTATTTATTTATTTATACATATAACAATAATAATAACAACAACAAAACTAATCTGTGTAAATCAATTTAAATTGTGTAATTTAAATTTATCGAATGTTATGAAAGTATAAAATCATCATATAAATTGAAATGATTGAATGTTGTGAAACTATTGACTTGACATTCTAATCTATATAAATTATTTTAAATTTATATACAATAATAAAAATAACATTACAAAGTGGAGTTTGGAGAGAGAATAGAGTGTATACAAATCTTACCTTACTTCAAAGATGGAAAAATTTATTCTAAATTATGTATATTTTGTATGTATAATTCAAGTTAAAAATTAAAATTCAAAATAATCATAAGTTTAATCAAACACTATTATATTAAGAATTTATTGAAATAGGAGAGTACATAACAAAAATAACAATATCATAGCAACAAAAAAATTGAAAAGAAATAATAAATTTTAGAATAATATTTATTTCATATAAATAATTGACTTTCTCTAAAGTAAAGTTTATTCTTATTAATATTTTCATTAGATAGTTTTTTTTGTCATATTAATTTGTTTTGGTACAATTATTACCATTGTTAATTACATAATACTATGGTGGCATTTGTAAAAAGGAAAACAAAAATATGCAATTTGGTATATTAGCCTTTCGGTAAAGGAAAGATAGAGTCCTATTGGCCAAATTAAAAAAAAAATTGCCACCACACTCTTTTCCATTTATATCAAGCCCAACTCTCCCCCCAAAATGAAAAATTGCAAATAAGCAAAATTTCCCTCAAATTTTTTAAAACTCAATTAAAATAACCTAATACCTTCCCACTTAACAAACATACATATCTCTTTCCTCTAACCCTCCCCCCCCCTACGCCCTTCACCATTTGTCTTCTCAAATTTTTATGATGTATTGTTGATTAATATATATATATATTTGCTAGGTTTTATAACATGAAATTCTTCAAGTAGATGAAATAAGTTATACAATATGAGAGAATTGCATCGGATTGATAATTTAAAGGTAATATTCTGTCAGCATAAGTTTTAAATTGATATTGAGATTTGAGATCTACCCTTTATGAAATTATATTGAATATGTTTTTTGTTGTTGTATTAAAATTTAAACTCTATTATAGGTTTTGAGAAGTTTAAAAAGTTTACAAGTTTGTTTACTTTTTTGATTGCTTTGCATTTCTACTTATGCACACACTTGCATATATAATTAGCTGATCTTAATTCTCTTGATGTTATAATATTTTATCATTATTGATAGGCATATTACTGGAATAAGAGAATATAAATGGCGAATTAGGATGGATTTTGATCAAGTTGAGGTGCAACTGAAAATTACAAAAGAAGAGAGAGAAGAAGACTATGCTGCTTTGGACTCAAACAAGATAGTATCTCGACAGAATTATATATTGTAATAATTCTCAAAATTATAAAATGCAATATACGTATTTGAAAATTATTTTAGAATCTCGAAAATAAATTGTAGCTACCTTATGTAACTTTTTTTATTTACAAATCTTGTAAAAAGATTCTTTAATTTGTAATAATGATTTTCTTTTAATTTTAGCAACATTATACAAATTCTTCTCATTAATAATATTTATTAAAATATTCTTCAATATGTAGTAATGAATTTTTACAGTTACGGTTAAACCTCCATATAATTGTAAAAAATATGATTGTATATTTTCACTTTTCATAGCAAATTAAAAAATAATTATAATTTATATATTTCCTAAGAAAATAAAAAATTTGTAGCCATGTACAAAATTTTTTGTGGTAAATACTTCATTTTATAGCTATAGATTTTCTAACTCATAGCTAAATACAAGTATTTAATATCACGAGACTAAAATATAAAATAGCCATAAATTTTGAATTTTCAAAGCAAAGATATCAAATCTTTTGCCACGATAGAGTATATTGTGGCTACACTATAAAAAAATGCTACAGATTCTATTTGTCGTGGCAAAAAGTGAATTTATTTGTAATAACTATATATTTCGTAGCAAGATTTTTTAACCATCACAGCTACAAAATAAATTTTTATAGTTGTAAGTATTTGTCTTTAGCTACAGATCATGTAAAGCTTATAGCTAACTTTTAGTTACGCCACTTGCTACGAATGCTACGGAAAAAAAAAATATGGCTAAAAATTTTAGTTACTAAACTTTTCATATTTAGCTACAACATATTATGTAGCTATAGATGCACTTTGTTGTAGCGATGTCATGAATTTAAATAGAAATTATTTTTGACTTTTTGTGAGAAAATTAAAATGACTTGTTTTGTTTTAATTTGTTATGGCCAAACACTACAATTTTCGTTAGAATAAAATAATTTTTTGAAAAAATATATAAAATTTCATGACCAAACACCCTCATATTTTCTGTCGGAGGCTTGGAGCGCTTGCCATTTCACAATGACAAATATTTTATGATAAGAGAGTTTTATTCCTGAAAACATTTTTTCCTCTCTACTTTAAGTGGATTAAAGCGAAACATCCATTATAATCTATAATAAATGATGAGAAACATTTTATAACATGCTTAATGACTCTAATTAATACTACTGTAGAAGTTAATTACTTATGACTTAAATGATAAATCCTTTTATGTACCGCGACTTCTTTTAAGAAAGATTATAAAATGACGATGATATTTCTTTGTTCTTCATCTTTGCCTTTAATGGGAAAAATGGTTTGATGGACCCTTGTACTATGTCGGTTTTGTAAGTTAGACACTTCTACTTACATGTTTGTCATCTGGACCCCCGAACCCACTAAAAAACAATATTTCAAACCCTTTGACCGTTAACCAGGCCTATGTGGCATTAAAAGGGCTGACTAGGACGAGGCGCGTGCAGGCACGTGCCTAGGGTGCGAGTGGGGGTAAATTTTATATTAAAATAATTAAAAAAATTAAAAAATAAGTCCCGCAACTATAAATATATTTTTAAAAATTAAAAATAATAAATTTTTTAAAAAATAAATTAAAAAAGGCCTTTCCCCAAACCCCTCCTCCGTCCAGAACCTCCTATACCCCACCTTACTACCGTCTACCAGTCCTCCACCCCCACCGCCGTCCACCAGTCCCCCACCCCCTCCCCACCCCCCACCAGCCCCCCTCAACAATAGCTATGGCCACCAACATTTTAAATCCCTCAACAATAGCCATGGCCATCAACTTCCAAAATTCCAATCTTAAACCAAGAACAACCGTAAACAGCCATGGCCATCAACTTCCAAAATTCCAATCTTAAACAAAGAACAACCTTAAACAAAGTGTATAAAAAAATCAAAATTTTAATTTTTTTCACAATCCAACTTCAAAATTGTCAAAAACAAGATATGGGTATCAAAGAACAACCTTAAACAAAGTGTAGAAAAACATCAAAATTTTAATCTTTTCACAGCCCAACTTTGGGCACAAAGGGTAACAAGTAATGAAATTATATCTTGTTAATTGGCTCTCCAATCCAAGATGTTACCGTCTTAAATTTAAACAGAACTACGAGTAAACACTACTAAAGTTACATTACTTTTGCTATGTTTATGAGAACGGAGAAGCAGGAACATATCAAAAACAATACAAGCCAGCAAAGGTTTTTGAGCAATTTTTTCTTCACTTGTCATTACTGGGAAGATTATACACAAACCGGCGATGCATTCCCAGCATATCAGCAGCCAAATTGGATATCGAACAACTGGTAGTTCCATTAATACTCTAAGATTGACACCTCTTTGGTAGAAGGAGATGCTGTACATGAGCTTCTGCCGGTGTTGTTTCTCAAAATTATTGATGATATCATCAATTGTTTCCTCCCAATTTTCAGTCGCCTCAAGCTGCAAGTGAGAACTTGTATTGTTATTGAGAAACCAAGCAAAATTAATGGAGAAGAGAGAGTGAAGAGATGGAGAAGAGAGAAAAGGAACAAGATTGACCTTTTTTTTTTTTTTAATTTTTAATTTCAATTTTTTATTTTATAAATTTTTAAGTGGCATTTTAAAAATAATGTGGAATTTAATATAATATTTAAAATGACGTGGAAGCTGACGTAGGGCGAGTGTGTTACACTCACCAAAAAAATGTTTAAAATATTACTTTTTAGTGGATTCTGGTATCTAGATGACAAACATGTAAGTAGAAGTGTTCAACTTACAAAACCGACATAGTACAAGGGTCACTGAACCATTTTTCCCCTTTAATGACTTCTAAAGTGCACGCATCCCAATACTTGCTCATCTTCGTCTTTTTTTCTTTTCTTTTCATTTTTTCCAAATTTATTTCTCTGTATCTCCTTTTAATATTGTAGCTTATGATATAAATTGTTATTTCTTAAACCGCAACACATGCTTCCTTTACAATCTTCATAGACAAAAATAACATATCACACAATTCTTTTAAGCTATAATTAGGTCGATACATTACTAAAAATACAATTATAACACAAATTTTTTTAGCCCGGAACATAAATAAAGATTAGATTATATACTTGTCAATTGTCATACTAAGTTCTTATCGTGAAAACTGAAACGAAAAGGTAGGAATGATTGAAGTTACTTTGTGCAATTTCTTTCTAAGTGTTGAATTAGAGGGGTAAATTTCACTTGATTTTGATTCTAATGTATGAATTGAAAATGGGTACTCATAGGTTTGAGGTGTTGAAGATAAAGATCAACATGCAGAATCAAAGGAATGTTATGTGAGTGTTGGACTCAATTGTCGGCTCATTTTTATGTAATTGTAGTAGTATTGAACAACTATTTGTACTTAGCCTAGTTTGAGTGTAACTCTAAGTTTAGAATGCATACCTAGGACTCTTGTATTTATCTAGGATTCTACTCTATTCATCTCCTATAAATTAGGAGCATGTACTCTATTCTGCATTTATCAATATATACACTGATTTCTCTTCATTTAGCTTGTGAATTCTACATGATATCAGAGCAGTAAAACTCTTCTCTTTGCTTATTATTGAATCTCTTTCCATCTTTTTGCATCATGAAATATAACTCCAGTAGCATCCTTCATCAGTACTTTTTTAACCTCAGCACTGCATTACCTTATTGCCTAATATTCTATCAAAATTAATCCATCAAATTGTCTAATGTTGAGAAAGGTGTTGGATGCAGTATAAAAAGATTTGAAGGAAAAAGATGTGTTGCTAAGGAGTAGGATTTCAAGCACACTGATTGAAGAAAGCATGTATCTATAGTAGCTTGATCAATTTTCAGGGAGTATTATAGGAATGTAAAAAAGAAGCCTATCTTCAAGCAACAAAAGACAAGAAGTTTTAGATCAAACAACAATTGCAGAGTGTTAGGTTGGAAAATAAAAACATTGTTGAATATATCAAGGAGTTCAAATGTATCTGTGATGGTCTTGTAGTCATAGACAAGCCTGTTGATGAAGACAATAAGGTTATCAACTTTACTTGGGGACTAGGTATCAAGTACAAGACATTCAGGATTGTCATATTAGTAAGGAGGATTGTCATATTAATAAGGAGGCCATCATACTCTAAGTAAGTTTGACAATACACTTAGTGGCTTTGACATTAGGGAGGATAAAGAAGAAGTACCCCATTGGAACTTCAAAATAGACTTCTCTGATGTCTCTGGCCAAATAGACAAAGGGATAGGAAAATACTCTCAAAGAAGAGGAGATAACAATTTTAATTCCCGAGGAAGATGTTCTTGACCTTCTGAAAAGAAACAAACAATCCGAATAACCAAAGTTTTCAAGGTGAAAATTGAAAAAAATTCAATCAAGTCATGTCAGATTTCTGGTAGGAATAACATACTACTACTCTTATGTATTGTTACAAGTAGGATTACTTTTATGAAGTTACAAAAAAACTAACACAAGCATTAGCTGTTGTAAACCTATATAAAATATCAACTGAAGATGACACTATAGATGTATTTTCAGGAGCCAGTAGTGACATGAAAAAAATAATTCAGGTAATATCTCTGATCTCAAAGATTATAATGAATGTGACAAGATCATTATTGGAAATGAATCTTAGTTAGACATTACACATGTTGTCAATACAACTACATTAAGTTTGAGATTGACTGCATACAAAATTTTTTGTAGTATCTAAGATTGCTAAGAACCTGCTCTCAGTTAGTAAAATTGCAAAAGATAATTTTTACATTCTTGAATTTAATGAATTTTGTTGTAAAGAAAAAGAAGATAAGGAAACTATTGATCAAAGGATCTAAGAAAGATGGACTCTATATCTTGGAAGACACAATCTGTATGCTTTGACTGTCATACTAGAACTAGAAGAACTCATAAAATATTTGAAATGGTAGGTTAGGACATTCTAATTTGAAGGTTTTAAAAATTTTGAAAATTAATATATGTGCTGAAATTAGTAGTTGGAATAACGTGCCTGTTGTTTCCTCTATAGTCAGTTACGCAAAGGTTGTAAACTATCATTTGTCTTGACACATAAAATTAAAGAACGGACCATTATTAAAAGTCCACTATGGTGTATGGAGTTCTGCTCTTATTGAATCTTCTCAATATATGAGATGTTTGTAGTTTTCGTAGATGATAGCACAAGATATACATGATTCTACCCACTGAAAAAAGAAATTATTTTTTTAAAGTATAATTAAATTCTAGAAAATAATAGAGAGACCATTTTCTAACATTATTAAGCTATTTCATTGTGATGGAAGTGGTGATTTCATCAAAATACTATTCATTAAGAACCTAAGAAGATGTGAAATTATCGAGCACATCTTTTGTCCTAATATAACTAAATATATTAGAGTCTCTTAAAGAAAATATAAGCATATAGCTGAGACTTGACTAATACTACTACTTCATGTGAATCTACCTCTCTCTTAATGGGTAGAAGCTTTTCTGAGAGCTATGTTTCTTATTAACAGATTGTCTTTCTTAGTATTAAATATGGTAACTCTTTTTGTTAAGATATATGGTGCACAACTTAATTATAATAGCTTGAAGGTGTTTGGTTGTAGATGTTTTTCATGCATAAAATATAGCATAAAGTTTAGTCCAAAAACTTATTGATGTGAGAACAAATAGTTATATATTTTGTCATCATTCATCTCAAATTTAATACTTATACTGTCACTTTGAATATTAATTTTATGATTGTGATTACATTGATTGTTTTTGATGTGTAGGATGAAAATAAGAAAACTTAAGCCCAAAACATAAATTATTAGTGTTTTAAGTAGAAGTCACAAAAGCCAATTCAAATTTAGTTCAAAGGTGCAATACCAAGCTAAGTATGAGGATTAAAGTAGAGAAAAATGAAGCAAAAATATTGTGAATCTATTGCAATGTGCCAAGCTACGCAACCCATGAAATGGCACTAGAAAGCTTGGTGGAAACAAGAAATAATTCCACCAGTGAAGAGGCTGCTGCATCACGTCATGGTATACATGTTGTGATGTGGTAGGAAGAATAATGGTCTGTAAAAATTTTTCAGCCCATTTAATAAAGGGTATTTTCATCTTGAAATTCTTAGGAATTTTTTATATGTTTCAAACATGATGTTTTGAGGGTTATCACACCTAATATGCAGAGAAGGAATGAAGATATTATTTTTGTAGGTTTTCTTTATATTATTTTCTTCTTTTCCATTGGATATATGTTGTTCATGAATTCTTTAATTTATAATAGGATCATTAGAGCCTAATATTTTAATTCTAGAATTATGATGTTACATGAAGGTAATAGCTTGACAAGCTTAAGATGATAAAAAAATCATTATTTAGTTATTTACTTTTTCTGGTGCTTAATAATTACTTAATATTTTGGCCAACTATCAAGGGAATAATTGGCAAAGAAGGAACCCTCCAAAACTAATTTGCTAAATACCTACTTAATTTTTTTTTGATTTATTTTTTAGGTTTAGGGTGTAAAAAGTGGTAAAAAGTGAAAAGGTGGGGCCCACACGTGGGTCAAGGGACCAATTTATCGTTTTTACAACTTTACAACTTTAATATAATACACCTAACACCCTCCACTTATTCCAATATTAAAAAAAAATCTACCCTCTCTCCCCTCTTCAATTTTCAACTCCCGTTTTTGAAACTACTTCTCCCAAAAATGCCATTTTCATTTCATCTTCTTCTCCAGCTACTAAGGGGTCGTTGTTGCTTCGCAAGATTAGTTAAAATCAAGTTTCGATCATTTCTAGATCCATTTAAATGGTTTTTTTTACTAATTGATTCGTAGTGATGTAGGATTTTTTTTTTTTTGAATTTGGTGTTTTGGTTTAGTCGTGGTTTTTTTAGCAACGAAGTGTTGAATGGTGGGATAATAGCTGTTTGAAGAGTTATTTTGGCATTTTGATTTGAACAACGACCTGTTTCTTTCCGTAGACCCGCGGTCTATCCGTAGACCTGTGGTCTATGAAATGAGAATGCCCTAGATTGAAATCAATTTTAAGACGTATGGAATTCTTTTAAAACATGATTGCTGAAATAGTGAAAATTAAAATATTAATAGCTAATTAGTTTGATTAGGTGCACTAATTTGATTTTTAGCAATTGTTGTGTTTTGATATTGCATTTTGAATTTTAGTTTAGTTATTGTATGTTTGTGTAGTGAACTGTTTAATGATGGGGTGTTTGTTAATTTTTTTGTGGGGTTTTTATTTGAGCATTGAGTTATTTTTGTTGATAGACTTGTGGTCTATGAACTGAAAATGGGAGATTTGTTCTTCAGGTGTAGATTGTGTTGAAAATGGATAAAAAAAATATCATTCCTAAACGGAAAGTCGGTACCGCTGGTAGCAGTAGAAAAAGAAGAGCTAAGACAGTTGGAAATATCTCAAAAAGGAAGAAAATTTAAGAGTCGGTGTCCGAATCAGATTCGAAGTTAAAAGAAATAAGCAACTACGTTGATTCTAGTGAAAATGTTTCCAAGAGGAGTGTCAGTGGTGACAGTGAAGAGAGTAATAATGATGATGGGGATAATGATTTCTTGTCCGTGCCATATCTTTCAAGGTGCATTTTCGTGGAGCGGTATGACCTTCGAACGATAATTGACGAGGTCGGATCTTTCCCGACAAAGATATCGGTCAGATCAAGAATGGCTGCTTATCGAGAATTTAAGCAAGTTCGTGTCGACCAAGAATTGAAGAAAAGATTCAAGCGGTCCTGTTTTGGACACCTGAGAAATCTGCTGGAACATCTCAAGTTCAATAGGCAGTTGGTCCATTATTTGTTGTTACGACGCATCATGAACGATAAGATGCGTCATGAGATGAGGTTCTGCGTTAACAACAAGCCTGCCTATTTTGGCTTGAAAGAGTTTTGTTTGATCACGGGGCTGAACTACTCATCATACCCCAGTGAATAAAAAATGAAGAAGGTGTTAGTAAAGGGGGACAATTTTTGTTTTAAGGTGACCAAAAACAAAAGTATCACGGCGACCAACTTGTTACACCTGATCAGAGGGAATAAGCTGAACGAGGACCAAAAGTTCAAGTGCTTTCTACTATGGTTCTTGCACACCATGTTACTTGCAAAAGATTCGACGAAGGTTGTCGACACAAAAATGATTCGAATGGTCGATTCGTTGAGTTTCTTCAAGAAGTATCCGAGGGGGAAAGAGACATTTCAACTGACCATGGAGTATCTAAAGAAGAAAAGTAACTTGAAGAAGCAGAAGAAAGTGTTTAATGAGAAGCAAAAGGTATCCTATGCTCTATTCGGATTTTCTTGGGCATTCATGGTATCTACCATAAACCCTTCAGTGAGTTTATCGTAGATTCTCATTTTATTTATACTCTTTCATAGACTCTGAGTTATTTTTTTCACTGCTGTATTGCTTATAGATTTGGATCTATGAAGCCTTTCCTCATCTTGAAGAATTTGCTGGAAAATTAATGGATGAGCTCTTTCTCATTCCCCACATCCTCAGATGGCACACTACAAAAAGTGACAAGATAATCGAACGCGACCCATTCAAATATAAAGAAAAAGTTACCGAGGTATGAACTTATTTTCTAATAAGTAATAATACTATCATTGTATCGAATGTTATGTAATTGTTAATTGATATTTTGTAGAATGTGCACCCGTACATCATCCCTACTGTTCGTGAGACAAAAATAGATTACATGATTACGTTTGAGCCATATATGGACGAGGTGAAAAATAACATCCTCGATGACTTGAAGAAAGAGTCAGAAGGGGTGACTGTCCTTACTTCAAATGAGGACAGTGATGATGACAGGGATTTGGATGGTAACCCCATTGGAGTACGCATTGGTGATGATGATTCTCTGAGCACCTCCAAAGATGCAGGAGGAACCTCATCCCCCGGGGATCTTTATAAACGTGTTGCTGCGCTCAAGAAAGCGGTGTTGGATATTGTTGCCTATATCAGAGAGAAAAGAATGAAGAAAAAGAAAAAGAATGAACGACAACACGAGCGAGGTAACTTCATTCAATAATTGATGTTGTTAATGAATTTTCAGCTTTAAATATTAGTAAAACTTTGTAATATGATGATACAGTGCATGTGGACCTTCGTGAATCGGGAGAAATGAAGAAGGAGAAAAAAAGAGCAAAATGGATGAGTTGGCCTCTGTTGCGGCAAAAGAGGAAAAGAAGAAGAAAAGAAGGACACAGAAGAATAAATGGAAGAAGATAAGAGGCAAGAAGAAGGTGGAAAAGTAGCAGTTGTAGAAGCAGAAAAAGAAACAGCAGCAGATGAACAAGAAATCGAGAAAAAAAACTGATGAAGAAGAAGATGACAAAGAAGAAGTTGAGAAAGGAGCAGCAGGTGAACGAAATAAAGAAGCTGAGAAAGAAACAACTGCTGCAGAAGAAGAAAGAGAAGAAAGTGTGGAAGAAAAGGAAACTGAAGAAGCACCAGCTGCTGCAGATACTGATAAAGAAGGAGAAGAAGGTGAGAATGAAGAAACAACTGTAACTGTTGAGAAAAAAAGAGCTGAAGATGACCAAAAAGATGTGGCCATGGACATTGTTGATGGAATCAACAGTAACACTTGTGTTGATGAGGAACTTAGGGAAAAAGTCATTTGAATCCTAAGCCATTTAATGTGTTGTTAAATGATGAGTTGTTAGGATATAATAATTTTTTTTAAGTTCACAAATATTTGGTGGTAGGATATGACAATTATTCTTTTATTTTATGAAACTTGTTTTGATTTTGCACTGAATCTGTTGCTATCAAACTGATTTGTGGCATGGAATTTGAATATGTAGGGTGTGGTCATAGTTGGTACAGCGTATGGTTGATATCATAGAAGGCATACTTAATATTTCATAGATCGTATGCATAGTCTATTATTACCCTGCTGGTCGAATTGAAGTTGAGGTGTTGTTTAATCGACTATGATTCTATCAAAAATAGTATTAACATTATAGAAAAATAGAACTATTATTATTTATTCAATATCACTACATCCATGTTACACTTTTTCAAAGAACGAATACTAGCATTATAACACATAACATCATTTTTAGGACATTTTTCCTTTCTTCGGCCAAAATTAATTTTTTTTTAGTTGATTCCTCTCTATTTGGGTGTTATGTAGCAATATTTTAAAGTGACCCCTCCGTTCTTCGGCTTCTTTGAACAAAGTCATGAGAAAATCTTTATTTTCTTTGTATTATTGGAGCCTTTGTAGTAGATTAAATTTTGCCAAGCCTTGACAATTTGATGTCTCGAGTCCCGGACTTAACGTTGATGGACTAGTTGGAGGTGATAGCTCATCAAGCCATTTAAAAAATGAGCATGCACCATTATTCTAGGAAAAAATAATAATTACATAACGATTAACTTAACTTTTTAAAAAAGACACACACCTCACCTTCGCAATTGCACAATTATAAAATTTGCGACTTGGATTTGAATCCGTGCGTGATGTCCTCAAGATAGCCGCATTCCCACAATGAAAAATTAGAGTACTTTTAGAATTGAATGTTTTAGATGCTTGCGACATTGTAGATTTTTTTTTTTACAAAAAATAAGTGAATGAAATAAAATAATGAGGAATGGAGACCTTATATATGAAGTAAAAACAAAATGTTAACACTGATGGCTTACAAAAGTAGCCATTTATTACCGTTGGAAAAGTAATTTTTCTATTTTGAACTGGTGGTGACACTTAATAGACCATCATAGATGATGACCTATGTTAGCCATCGATTTGTCTGGTCTACCGTAGACTTACACCTTTAGTAGTGCATCGATTGATATTCTGATTATGTGTAGACTACGGTGATCTGTGTACACTTATATAGATCATCACTTGGATGTAGTTAAAAAATAAATAAATAAATTAAAAATAATTTAAATAGAAAATCACATGTTTTGTGGCTGGTGGAAGAAAATAATTAAATTAAAAATGATTTAAATAGATAATGACATGTTTTGGGGCTGGTGGACGAAAGTAATTTAATTAAAAAAGATTTAAATAGATAATCTTGGAGTGGTGGTGACACTTAATAGACCATCGTAGATCATGACCTATGTCAGCCATCGATTAGTCTGGTCTGTCGTAGACTTACACCTTTAGTAGTGCATCGATTGATATCATGATTATGCGTAGACCACAGTGATCTATGTACACTGTTATAGACCATCACTTGGATGTAGTTAAAAAATTAATAAATAAATTAAAAATAAATATAGTGTGGATTTCTACACATGTAAAGGAGTGTAAGCAAGTCACATAATCATATTAGAGGTTAAACAAATTAGGGAGAGGTGAATTAAGGAGTGTGTGGATGGGAAGTGGTTGAATGTTCAATATTCTAAGAGTAATGTTTGTCAAAGCACAAGTATGTATTGAGGATATGATTGTTCTAACACTATCAATTCCACTCACTCTTTTGATTTAGGGATGGTGATGGAAGAAGTATGTGGAATGTGTAGTCATCAAATACAATACATATTCTTAAAACATACTTGTGCTTTGACAAATATTACTCTTAGAATATTGAAAATTCAACCACTACCCATCCATACACTACTTAATTCACCCCTCCCTAATTTTTTTAACCTCTAATATGATTATGTGACTTGCTTACACTCCTTCACATCTGTAGAAATTCACACTACATTTATTTTTAATTTATTTATTAATTTTTTAACTACATCCAAGTGATGGTCTATAACAGTGAACATAGATCACCCTGGTCTACGCATAATCACAATATCAATCGATGCACTACTAAAGGTATAAGTCTACGGTAGACCAGACTAATCGATGGCTGACATAGGTCATGATCTAGGACGGTCTATTAAGTGTCGCCACCACTCCAAGATTATTTATTTAAATCTTTTTTAATTAAATTATTTTTTTCTACCAACCCCAAAACATGTCATTATCTATTTAAATTATTTTTAATTTAATTATTTTCTTCCACCAGCCACAAAACATGTGATTATCTATTTAAAAAATATGTGATTATCTATTTAAAAAATATGTGATTATCTATTTAAATCATTTTTAATTTAATTATTTTCTTTCACCAGTCTCAAAATATGTGACTATCTATTTAAATCATTTTTATTTTTATTAGTTTCTTCCACCAGCCCCAAAATATATTTTTATCTATTTTAATTTAATCGATGACCCATCGATTCACATAGTCTACGATCAACTAATATGAACAATCGAGGAAATACTGAGTATACAATCGACAATAGACTATATATTACTTTTTCCTCTTCAGGAAATTAGTCAAGCTAAGCTACAATACTGTAATTTGAACAAGGCATACATACTTGATTTGAGTTTTTGTCAGTACAGAGAATAACCGCCACATAAAAAAATAAAGGATCACAACAAAGATGGTAAACACAATGTTAAAAAAAACTGAAACATACTTATATTAAACTTGTTCAGTGCATTACATAATAATATTTACAGCAAAAAAAGAAAAATTGAAGAAGCTTTCTTCTAACAAGATCCTACAAGAAAGCTTCTTCAGCAATGAATAAATAAAAAAAACTTAAAAACATAAACTAAACTAACAAAGTAAACTAAATTATGGGGATGAGGGGAGGGGGTAATGTAGTCGATGACGTTCATTCCAAGATGCTCCAGAATTGCTCGGAGGAAACGAGCAATTCGGCGGAGCTCACGCTCCAAGTACTGTCGATCTTCTCCCAGGCCATGGAAAAGACGATCAAAGTCATTTCGAAGAAGCAACAAATCATAGTGACTAGGGAGGCTCGTTTGATTGGGCGAAGGGCAATTCTACGACCAGGCATGATTTCAATTTTAGGTGAAGAAGAAGAAGAAGAGGGTTGCTGATATTTTGGGTTTAGGGACAAGTGAAGGGTTACGTAGAAATAGCCCCTGTACTTATAGAACTATAGATGGCATCCTTTTATATGTCCACCCAATGGTCAGTCGACGTGTTTGAAAAGAGAAAACGCTTGGTTGCATATACCAACAGTTTTTCTCTTGAACAAATATTTTTTTTTTATAGTTTTTTATTAAATGGGAATGGGAAACAAGGGAAATAATGATTCATTGCATCGATTGGAGAGATAAGGCGGTAAAATGACAAAGATAGCGTGTTAGATGAGGAATAATATAAGCAATACATAATATTTTGTAAACCTTGGGAAATATACACCATAGACGTAACGTAGTATACCGTAGACAACGATTTAGTTCTATTACAACTGAAGGTTAAAATCTACAAAAATACATATTTAGCCACCAAAACAGTAGCTTTACAACTGAAGCTAAAAAGAAGCCTATTTATGATTTGATGGCCAGTCTACACGTGGTTCTTTTGTGCCTGAATTTCTTGCATATTGAACACCTAATCCTCCTTTTGGACTTGAGTGTCTCACCAACGTCCTTAGTGCGTTTGAATTTCTTCCTTCCGAGTTTGGGATCGTTGAGGGGTGGAGAAATTTTAGTGTCTAGCAATTCCTGTGGCACAGTCCCTTCGGCCTCCGGAGGGACAACGTTAATTGCTTCTGAGTATGCGAGGAAGTAACTTTCATCTTTGTAAATTGGCAAAGAGTAGTCATAGATGAAGTTACCATAACCTTCGCCATACTTTGCTCGCAAAACTACCGTTGCATGTTCGCACAATATTTTTACCAAGTCAAATTTCCGACAAGAATACCTCCTCTTCAAGAGATTAACCTTGGCAGTGACACCATTTCCGAACACCGTGTACTGGTCGATAACTCCGTTTGGATTACTCACATACAAGGAATCGCTCGCGCTCTTATTATCCCTTAGGATCCTTTCCGCATAAGGCACAAATATGTTCTCTTTACCATCGACAAAGGTATGCCGCTCCCTAAACTTTTCACCAAATTTTCTAGCAATTGAATTGAATATGTACGACACGGGGTACTCCCGTTCATCCATCAAAATCGAGTTGAGCGACTAGCGATGTTTGTGGTCATCACATCGTACCTATTGCCCGAAAAGTGTGCTCTACTCTATTTTTCAAAACCAAGCATATTTTCAAGGACATGTGTTGCCTCAGGGAACTTACTCTTCAATTCCGTAAAATTATCGCTAAACTCATCAAAGGAATAAGCCTTTGCCGCGGCATAGAATAGATAAAGATGTTCTCTGCAGTGTTGATTTACGCGAAGATTCTCAGCGAGGTACCTCATGCAAAGTCGGTGATGTGCACTACTGTATACACAGGAGAAGACATTGGCGATGCTAATGTGCCTGTCGGAGATAAAACATAGATCTGGTTTATTTTCTACGATAGACTTCAATTTCTAGAAGAAGAAGGTCCAATAAGCATCGTTCTCTTTATCGACGACACAAAAAACAATCAGAAAGATATGATTTTCAGTGTCCTGTGCAACGACACTCAACAGAATGCCCCCGTATTTTCCATATAAATGTGTGCCATCGACGATAATTACCTTTCTCATGTGGGCATATCCCCGTATGCAAGCTCCGAATGCTAAAAAGTAGTAAACGAATGATTCATCCATCCGATTTACCATGATAGAGTAAGAAGACCCAGGATTTAATAACTCTACCATGTGGGAAAAAGTCGGCAAGCAAGCATATCCGTGCTCCAGTGTCTCAGAATGACGTTCTTCAAAATTATACTTCCTTTCCAATACATCTAATAGCTTGCGTTGCAACACAACTCCTTAAACACAATCCTTTGAATTTCTCTTATGCTTGGACCCTTACCATCCCAAACATGATTTACGCATACTGAAACAATCAATTCGGATGATACTTTTCGTGCCTGCGAGTGGCGTGTTCAACACCGCACGTATGCAACCCAACATACTTGTATATGCAAAATCTGTCTGAGGTCTCATACTTTTTTGCCCGCAACAACCAGCCACAACCACGAGATAAGCATTTTGTCTTAATCAATTTCGTGTAGCTCTTCTCCATATAATAATCAAAAGATTACCTCGCCGTTACTGCGTCTAGTAGCATTTTTAGCTCTTTCTTATCGGCGAATGTTTGACCACAACAAAAATTGATTCCGTCGGAGAAGGAGTGTTCTGGTTGTGATGCCGTTCCGCAGTCTTCTTCATCATCTTGCGAGTCTGATGAAAAATCTTCCATATGCATAAAATCATCTTTCATATTAATTGGATGATCGCCATCATTTTCGTAATCATTCAAATCATCGTCGATCAAATCATCGTCGATTGTCGGGCGTCGCGGTGGGGGTGCTGATGAGTTCAGTGATCCTTCAAAGGACTTCTTAACCACATTTATCCTCAAAATAGGCCTAAATCTATTTGCATCAGCATCCATTATGTACGTTAGCACACGTACATCGCTATTTATGATTATAGGATTCACCTTTTCCCTCGAATGCATTAGATAACTAATAACCACATCTCCCAACGCGCAATCTAGATCCCTGCTCTGCATTACACTTGCAATGAATTTGTCGTACAAACTGTTGCAGCGAACAGGAATGGGAATTATCACCTTGGTAAATGATCTCTATTTCCAATATTTGGGAGTCTCCACTCATTCTCTCATGAAATCATCAGAAACTAGAACAAATTCTGCAATAGACATCCTAGAATTAAGGTTTGATCGACGGGAGATTATGCTTATGGTCTATATCGGGTTATATACACGGTCTATGACTGACGATGACGGGTCGATGGCTGCACAGATATCCGTACAAAAACTTGAAATTACAAATATTGCTTCTAATCAATGATTGTTGGTTTTATGGAATAGAAAAATAAATTTGGAGTCTCCTGAGATGCTGTAATGCACTTTCTAAAGTGGTTTTGAGTAATGTGAGTGATTTAAAACTTTTTAACAATGGTGGAAAGTGTGTTTGAGAAGATATGAAACAAATGGGGTAACAATGGATGCAATGGACAAGCTTATGATGTTTGTGGACTGATTTGTAGCTGATTGCCGAAAAATAACGCCGAAAAAGTGTTTGAAATCGGAGCTCTTTGGAGGAAAAATAACCACCTTCTATTTTTAGCTTTTGGAATTTTTTTTGTAATATTTTTGGAAAACCTAGATATTTTTGCATATATAATGGTGGATGATGGAGTGAGTTGAAGTGTATTATTAAAAACTTGTGGGTGAATTTATTAAGTTGGAAGTATTGGGTTAAAGTGATTTATTATAAAAGTTGGGGTTGAAATTGGTAAGTTGAAAAAGTTGATGGTGAGGTGGAATTATGTGGGTATTTGACCAAGGTTTTAAAACTTTTTGGGTATTTGACAAAATAATTTTGATAAAGAGTTGTTTTGGCATACTTGCTCAACTATGGGAAAAGGCATCATTTCCACCCCATACTATACAAGAAAAGTCTAAGCCACACCTAAATTATATAAGTGACCTATTACACACCTTAACTATATAAAAATGATATTATTACCTCCCCACGACCCCCATTCTAACGCGCGTGTATTACACTTATTTTAGGCGCGTCCAGCCTATTAAATAACAAAAGTAAACGACTAAAAACATTAAGGGAAAAGGCATCGTTTCCACCCTAAACTATAGTCGAAAAGTCGAATCCACACCTAAACTATATAAGTGACCTATTACACACCTAAACTATAAAAAAATGATAGTTTTTACTGATGTGGTGCTGACGTGGCAGCGCGTGTAAAACACTACACCACATGCAAGTGGTGGTAGCCTGACAGGATGTAAATAATTTCACTTTTTTATAGTTTAGGTGTGTAATAGGTCACTAGTATAGTTTAGGTGTGGCTTCGACTTTTCGGGTATAGTTTGGGGTGGAAACGATGCTTTTTCCCGCCCAACTATCAAATACTCTTTGTGGCTCGTTAAGAGAGAGAGTATGTGTGTCAGAAGAACAGGTGGAGTCGGATTGTGAATCTTAAAGGATCATGGGATCAATTCACTAATGTTGATAAGAATGTATCTTTTAGCCTTGATTAGTTAGAATGTATCTTTTAGCCTTGATTAGTTGACCAACGATCATTAGAATATAAGCATAAGAAATAGTGGAGTAGTCTTAGAGTTATCGACATGATAATCAATATGTAGCATCAACCTATAACTAGCAACTTAGGAAAATAATTAAGCGTATAATTGGATAACTTAATCAGATATTAAATTAGCATGACCCTGGACTTTTTCTCATCTAATTTGCACTAAATAATCTTCAATTTGCTTATTTTTAGTTAATTTAGGATTGTGAAACATAATTCTCAAAAAATATTTGTTACTCATTGAATATTTCAAATAATAATCTAAATTAGATAATCAATTCGAAAAGTCTTTGTTAATAAGCTATAGACTTAACCTCATATATTACTTGTAGGACTACATATTATTGACATCGTTGTTTGGGACTTGAAAAAAATTGATAGACTAATTTGAATTAATAAATGATACTCATATTTTATTTATTTTATTATTTCTGTGCATCCTAGGTCTCAGGCCTAGTGCATGCCATTTACAGGGGTTGAGGCAATCCCTTGACACCTTCTGATCCAAAATTTAAAAAGGCTTTTAGCGTCAAACAACATATGACAGAGGAATAACATAAGCTCAACCAGTTGTAACAAAGTTGTCTTGTGAGCTGATGTAAAGGTAGAGGTTTTCTCCAAAGGGGAGATAGTGTGTTGAGATTGCATGGTAGGTTGTGTGTCCCATGTGTTGATGACTTGCGGCAGAGAATTATGCTAAGCACAACCTACAAAATGCTTCTAAAGTAATCATAAAGCAGACCATCCTAGGAAACTTTGAATTTAAAAAGAGAATAGTGCAAATAGTACTAAATTTGTATTAATATAAGGTAAACCTTATGAAGACCTATATAAGCACTTGATGGTATTCATCGAGTTGAGTGAGAAATTTCACTATCAAAATTTCTCAGATGAGTATGTGAAGATGATATTATTTTCATCCCCATTGATGGTTAAAGCTAAGGAGTAGCTGCAGAATGAACCTGCTAGATCCATCACTTTGAGACATTCTATTAAGGAAATTTCTTAATATATTCTTCTTTTCTAAGAGTACAAAAGAGTTGCGAAAGAAGATATTCAATTTTGTTTAATGGGATGGTAAATCATTGTCGCAAGCATGGGAGAGATATAAAGTCGATCTGCATGATTGCTCATAACGTAAGCAACCTAAGCAGAGGGATTGAGACCAGACTCTAAGGAACTTCTATTTCTAATTTCTCAAGGGAAAAAATGTTGTCTAAGAGCTACGATGATATTGAGGCCTTGATTAATTTGATGTCATTGAGAGTCGAAATTAACAGGAGCTAAGCCGAGTCTTTCCCGTGAGAAAGCCCACAGAATATTAGAATTTTTTGGTGTCATAACTATACGGTCTGACATTAGTCAATTGTATGATGACTAAATAGTGGGTAACCTCTCAAAATATAGGCTATTTTTTGCAGGTTCAACAAGTGAAGCTACGTGAGATATGTGGGGAGAACATATTTAGGATACCTTTTGAATCCCAATCCATATAATATGTTAAGTAGCCAAATTGTGGTCATGGATGTAAAGTGAATAGTTATAATAAGAATTACAAAAACCACCTAAATTTCTCTTAGGATAGGAACCAAAATGCTTCACGACTATAGTACAATCAATAGACATTGCAACCTCTGCAAGTGATTAGTTCTTGTAAAACATCCTAAAGTAGTAGATGAGATAACAACAACAAAAATAATACTCGTAGATTAATAATGAGACAAAAAAAATAATTTATGACTTGCAATGTTAGCTAGGACAATTAACGACTGCACAACATGCTAGACCGCTAGAAGTGTTGTCAAGTATTCTACAAAAACTAAAAGGAGATCATCAAAATAATCACATTAATTAATGATAGATATCTTGAAGAGGTACCTTAGAAAAATAGGATACACAATGCTAAACTGAGACCAACACAAAGGTCAAAACTAGAAAAGAGAGTATGGAGTAGACTGAAAGACAACCAAAAGTTTGTTATTTTCCACAATACGGGTACGTAGAATCTGTATAACAGAACAACAACTTCAACTCGAGTTCAAGTATGAACAAGAACACAATGAAGTATTAAATACCCTCAACACAAGATCAAAAAGACCTTCCAAGAGGTGTATTTATTTTTCAGAAAATAAAGATGAAATGGAAATGATTAAGGCCAAGTCGTCCGAATTCACGGACTTTCCTTAAGGAATAATTCCCCTCACTGTACCCGAGGTTATGGAATCTTCATCCCAGGATAAAATGGCCTTCAATCCGACTATAGCGGTACCTCAAATAGGCGGATTCTTCGAACACACTCACGGTTTGAATGATCACACTTAGAGTATTTTTAAGACAAGAAGAAGTTTTTGTAATCTTAAAACTTCTGTACCAAAACCTGTGAATGAAAGCAGGTTTTTATATCCAAATGATGCCTCTTCTGAAAAGAGACAAAAGTTCATCTAAAAGGTACTACCTTTTTCTGAAAATTCATGTCCATTCGGCCAAACAGTGTGACTGTTCTTGAACAAATATGTCATTTCGTGAATAAGTGTGTCAGTTCAATGAAGTGTTGCAGCAATTCGTGAAGCATTGCAACTGTTCACGTAAAACAGTGCTACTGTTCACGTAACAGTGCTACTGTTCACATTCCTGCTAATTACTGAATTATTGTATATATATTTAAATGGAGTTTCAAACACTTTTCGGATTTTATTTCTGTCAAATAAAATTTGTCCAAAAAGAAAGATCTCATCGATCGATCATTTGACCAAATCCGAATCTGAATCTGAGGTCGAGCCGAGCGAGCGACGACGACGACGGCGCGAGGCATCACCTAGTTCTTGCCTCACTATCCATGTGGAGTTAGTGTTCATTAATATAAACACTACAAAGTTCTCTTCTCCCACCAATGTGGGAGAATTAGTGAGCTTTCTAATTTTGGAAGTACTTTTTCCAAATTGGTATCTCCTCTTCTCCACCATTTTTCTCTCCATTTTTCCATTCACACTTCATTCATATACTATGAACCCAACAACCCCCCACATGAATGGGGAATGGACATTTTTTCGTAAAAGTTTTACGAACAAGTATGTGATCATCAAGCAAAGACTGATTGCATCTGGATAAGTGAGTTTCCCTTTGAACTTTCCGTAGTGAATATGCATCGGATGCACTCGGTCAATCGGTAGATTTGATATCTTTGAACCTTCGAGCTTTAATGTACACCTAGACAACACATGTCACACAATCAGCCTTTTACCATTTATGGTTCTTATGGTTTTGTTCTTTTCAGCCATGAACACGTCCCGGTTTTCATGAGAGCTTAGAGAATAGGCCTTTATTAACATTCTCTTTGAAGCGGCTTCCACTTCGCCCACACATAGGTAATTTCTAAATGTTCAATCTTATAGATTAAACTATTTGGTCAAATCTTCCAAATTTAGATAATCATTAAAAGACTTTTCACCTTAAGTATTATCCTTGTTTACTATACATTGTCTACATCGTGAGAATGGGCTGGGTAATTGACAATGTTGAACCTGTCAGACACAACTTTGTTTGATCTCCTTGAACCTAGCTCTTGGGATCTCCAGTCTGCTAGGTAGAGTTACCGCCATGCTGACTTGTCCTAAGCCTTAAACCCATTCCCTTGGATGTCCTTTCTACTCCTTCTCTAGATAGGCCTTTTGTAAGTGGATCTGACACATTATCCTTTGACTTTACATAGTCTGCAGTGATAATTCCACTAGAGAGAAGTGTTCTAACAGTATTATGTCTTCATCTTATATAACGAGATTTACCGTTATACATCATGCTCCCTGCCCTACCTATTGCCGCTTGGCTATCACAGTGTATACATACTGTTGACACTGGATTAGGCCAATACAGAATATCTTCCAAGAAATTTTGGAGCAATTTTTCTTCTTCACCGGCTTTATCTAATGCGATAAATTCAGATTCCATTATAGAGCGAGCGATACAAGTCTGTTTGGATAATTTCCAAGAAACTGCTCTTCCACCGATAGTAAATACATATCCACTTATGGATTTTACTTCGTTCGATCTGGTGATCCAATTTGCGTCACTATATCCTTCAAGTACCGCAGGATATTTCTTATAATGCAAAGCATAATTTTGAGTGTATTTAAGATACCCCAAAACTCTTTTCATTGCCATCCAGTGAGTTTTGTTGGGATTACTCGTGTACCGACTCAACTTACTGATAGCGCATGCTATGTCTGGTCGTGTACAGTTTATTATATACATTAAACATCCCAATACTCTTGCGTACTGCAATTGCGAGTCACTTTCACCTTCATTCTTTTGAAGTGCAAAGCTCGCATCCAATAGAGTCTTGGCAATACCGAATTCCATATACTTGAACTTGTCAAGTACTTTTTCGATATAATGAGACTGTGACAATGCTAACCCTTGTGGAGTTCGATGGATTCTTATACCTAAGATAACATCTGCAACTCCAAGGTCTTTCATATTAAACTTGCTTTCGAGCATTCGTTTGGTTGCATTTATGTCACAAATATATCGACTGATGATCAACATATCATCCATATATAAGCAAACAATGACTTGGTGATTTGGTGTGTCTTTAATATATACACATTTATCAAATTTATTTATCTTGAATCCGTTTGCCAACATGGTTTGGTCAAACTTCGCATGCTATTGCTTAGGTGCTTGTTTTAGTCCATAAAGTGACTTAACAAGTTTACACACCTTATTTTCTTTTCCTAAAACCACAAAACCCTTAGGTTGTTCCATATAAATTTCTTCCTCCAAATCTCCATTTAGGAATGCGGTTTTCACATCTATTTGATGGATTTGAAGATCATCTACCGCCGCCAAGGCAATTAACATTTGAATCGAGGTTATCCTTGTTACTGGCGAGTATGTATCAAAGTAATTAAGGCCTTCCTTCTGTTTGAAGCCTTTTACTACAAGCCTTGCCTTGTATTTGTCAATAGTACCATCCGCCTTTATTTTCCTTTTAAAGATCCATTTAGAACCTAAAGGTTTATTTCCGGGAGAAAGATCAACCAATTCCCATGTATGGTTTCTTAAGATTGAATCTATCTCACTATTGACTGCCTCTTTCCAAAAGGATGAGTCTGACGACGACATCGCTTCTTTAAATGTTTGAGGCTCATTTTCTAAGAGAAATGTTACAAAATCCGATACAAACGAAGTTGACGTTCTTTGACGTGTACTACGTCTTGGTTTTATTTATTATGTACATTCTTACTTGGTTCATCTCTAGGTCGTTTAGATCCTCTATTAGACTATTCATGTCTAATTTTATACGAGTAAATGTTTTCAAAGAATTCAGCATTATCTAATTCAATTACCGTATTTTCATTTATATCCGGCTGTTCAGATTTATGAACCAAAAATTGACATGCTTTACTACTTTTAGCATATCCTATGAACACACAGTCCACCGTTTTAGGTCCTATCTTAACCCTTTTAGGTATAGGAACTTGAACCTTCGCTAGACACCCCCACACTTTGAAATATTTTAAGTTAGGTTTTCTTTCTTTCCATTTTTTGTAAGGAATTGATTGTGTCTTACTATGGGGAACTATGTTGAGTATACGATTGGCCGTAAGGATAACCTCCCCCCATATGTTTTGTGGTAAACTAGAACTTATAAGTAAGGCATTCATCATTTCTTTCAAAGTTCGGTTTTTCCTTTCCGCAATTCCATTAGATTGAGGTGAATATGGGACCGTAGTTTGATGGATTATTCCATTCTCTACACATATTTGAGCAAAGGGAGATTCATATTCTCCGCCCCTATCACTTCTTATCATTTTGATCTTTTTGTCTAACTTATTTTCAACTTCAGTTTTATATTGCCTAAACGCATCTATTACTTCATCCTTACTATTTAGCAAGTAGACATAACAGTATCTAGTGCAATCGTCAATAAAAGTTATGAAATACTTTTTCCTACCATGATATGGTGTTGACTTCATATCACAAATGTCAGTGTGTATTAAGTCTAAGGGATTGGAATTCCTTTCTACGGACTTATAAGGATGCTTAGCATACTTCGATTCCACACACATTTGACACTTTGATTTATTGCACTCAAAGTTTGGCAAAACTTCTAAGTTAATCAGTTTTCGTAATGTTTTGTAATTAACATGACCCAAACGTTCATGCCATAAATCATAAGACTCAGGCAAATAAGACGAATTTGCACTTTTATTCATTTCAACAGTTATTATATTCATCTTATAAAGGCCCTCTGTGAGATAGCCTTTTCCTACATACATTTCTCCTTTGCTAACTACAATTTTTCTAGAAATGGTTACACATTTGAATCCGTTCTTATCTAGGAGTGAAACAGAAATTAAGTTCCTACGCAACTCTGGAACATATAGCACATTATTTAGTGTCAAGACCTTGCTGGAAGTCATCTTTAGGAAAATTTTTCCTGTACCCTCCACCTTAGCAGTGGTGGAGTTGGGCATGTAGAGCACTTCTACTTGATCCGGAGAAAATAACGAGAACAACTTTTTGTTTGCGTAAACATGACGTGTGGCACCAGAATCCATCCACCATTAGCGTGGATTCCCCACCAAGTTGCATTCCGTGAACATAGCACATAGATCTTCATAATCTTTGTTGGACTCAATCAGATTCGCTTGGTCCTTTTTCTTGCCTTTCTTCGGGGCTCAACAATCTATGGACTTGTGGCCAATTTTACCACAATTGAAGCATTTTCCCTTGAAATTTTTCTTGAGTTGATTGCTTCCATGTTCAACTTTCTTTCTTTTCTTCGAGTTGTTTTGGCCATCTTCTACAATATGTGCTCCATTCATTGTAGAATTTCCCTTTGACCTTCTTTTGGCAGCTTTATTGTCCTCTTCAATACGAAGTCGGACAATAAGATCTTCAATGGTCATCTCCTTGCATTTATTCTTTAAGTAGTTTTTGAAGTCTTTCCACAAAGGTGGTAGCTTCTCAACTATCGCTGCTACTTGGAAAACATCATTCACAATTAAACCTTCTGCTAGGAGATCATGTATGATGCCTTGCAACTCCTGTACTTGAGAGACAACAGATTTGCTATCAATCATTTTGAAGTCCAGGAACCGTGCAACAAGAAATTTCTTAATTCCCGCATCCTCCATTTTATATTTCCGTTCAAGTGCCCCCACAGTTCTTTTGATGTCTTGGTTCCACTATAGACATTGTAGAGGTCGTCTTGGAGACCACTCAGAATATAATTCCTGCAAAGGAAGTCCGAATGTTTCCAAGATTCTACAATAATGAAACGGTCTTTGTCCGAGGTTCCCTCGGTCACCTCAGGAGCATCTTCGCTAGTGAACCATTGTAGACATAAAGTGGTGAGGTAAAAGAACATCTTTTGCTGCCACCGCTTGAAGTCAATGCCAGAAAATTTTTCGAGCTTCTCCGCTGGTGCCATCGTTGGCTGAGCATTTGTGCGACTTGATGTGGCAATGTTATTTGCCCCCACAGACGTTGTCGCATCCATCATTTGACTTTCAGTTGTCATTTTTCCTGTCGCCACAAAACAGAAAACTTAGTATTTTTCAGAATACTATTTATAAAGTTAAATAACTTGAAATTCTTCTTCTTGTTTCTAGTTAACGATGAAGTTTTTATTACTTCGAATCGTCAACTGAGTGAACCTTAACTTGTGATGAATATTTTATGTCTTCTAATCACTAGTTAAATTCAAGCGGAGTAGAAAGCCTAAGCTTTAATCTCCAAAAACAAGCAATACAAATTCTAGTTAAATTATTCCTTAAGATTGTTATTTTCCATCATATGGGTACGTAGAATCTGTATAACAGAACAACAACTTCAACTTGAGTTCAAGTATGAACAAGAAAATAATGAAGTATTAAATACCCTCAACACAAGATCAAAAAGACCTTTCCAAGAGGTGTATTTATTTTTCTGAAAATAAAGATGAAACGGAAATGATTAAGGCCAAGTCGTTCGAATTCACGGACTTTCCTTAAGGAATAATTCCCCTCACTGTACCCGAGGTTATGGAATATTTCTCCTAGGATAAAATGGCCTTCAATCCGACTATAGCGGTACCTCAAATAAGCGGATTCTTCGAACACACTCACGGTTTGAATGATCACACTTAGAGTATTTTTAAGACAAGAAGAAATTTTTTTAATCTTTAAATTTCTGTACCAAAACCTATGAATGAAAGCAGGTTTTTATAGCCAAATGATGCCTCTTCTGAAAAGAGACAAAGGTTCATCTAAAAGGTACTACCTTTTTCTGAAAATTCATGTCCATTCGGCTAAACAGTGTGACTGTTCTTGAACAGGATTGTCATTTCGTGAATAAGTGTGTCAGTTCAATAAAGTGTTGCAGCAATTCATGAAGCATTGCAACTGTTCACGTAAAATAGTGCTACTGTTCACGTAACTGTGCTACTGTTCATGTTCCTGCTGATTACTGCATTACTATATATATATTTAAATGTTACTACATTACTATAAATATATATAAATGGATTTTCAAAAACTTTTTGGATTTTATTTCTGTCAAAAAAAATATGTCCAAAAAGAAAGATCTCATCGATCGATTATTTGACCAAATCCGAATCCGAGGCCAAGCCGAGCGAGCGACGACGACGACGACGCGAGGCATCACCTAGTTCTTGCCTCACTATCAATGTGGAGTTAGTGTTCATTAATATAAACACTACAAAGTTCTCTTCTCCCACCAATGTGGGAGAATTAGTGAACTTTCTAATTTTGGGAGTACTCTTTCCAAATTGGTATCTCCTCTTCTCCACCATTTTCTCTCCATTTTTCCATTCACACTTCATTCATATACTATGAACCCAACAAAGTTATAGTAGCTAAGAAACTACAATAGTTTTCTCAAAGGTTTTAGAAGAAGAAAGTTGATTTGGTTTGTAAGAAGTTCCTTCAAATTTTTAAGTAGGTACATGTCAACATCTATTTGATGGAATTACTGTAGGAGGTTTCAAAGTGTGTAAATTTCTGAAGGATATTATTACAAATAAGAGACACCTAACAGAGTTTGATATGGTGGAACTATACAAATAAGTGCTATTCAAGGGTTCAGAGTAAGATACCTTCCCAGCAGAAAGACCCAGTTAGTTTTACTGTACATATTAATCTAATAGGTAAATAAGAAGTAGGGTTATTAGTAGTATATGATTTGGGCACAAACATCCAACTATACTACTAACCAAAATTTTGACATTTCCAATGCAATTCAGTGATCAAAAATCCCAATAGAGTCTATTTTTCAATGAATGTTATCCAAAGTCAACCTTGGGCCTTAATTTTCAACATATTGTTTAAATGCTCAAAATTACATCAAAAGCCTAGGGATCGAACCACCTACCTAATTAAAATAAAAATGACATTTGAAGCTAACAATATTGAAAGTATTCACGTATGACATTTAAAACCCTAAATGTTGACTGTAGTCAACTTTACCAACTTCTAAACCATCCAAAGCTTAAAACCTGCATAAAACCCAATTAAACACCTTAGGAACTAAGCCACCCACTACCTTAACTCATGAATCCTATTAAGCAATTATGAGAAAGGGTAGAATGACCAAATCACATAAAATTCCAAAAATAATTATGAGGCCTGTTCCATTATCTACTTCTAAAGCACATATTCGTCCTCGAATGTAAGATCATAAAACGTATCTAACTTTCAAAAAGATGAGGATATCTACTGCATATTTTTAACTCTATCTCCTATCTATCCTTCTCAATTAGATAATGATTCCATTGGACTTTTAGTGAAATAATAATTTTTGACCTTTACTAGCTAGTCTACTTATCTAAAATAGCTATCGGCTCCTCCTTAAAATTTGGGTTCTGATCCAAATCAACCAAATCATATAAGAATCATCAGAATGATACTTCTTTAGAATTGAGACATGAAAAACTAGATGCACATCTAAAAGACTCGAAAGTAAATTCAACTCATGGGCGACCTCCTCAATCTAACAACGTGCTCATCTCTAATTGAGTACCCAACTCCTCCTACATAGAACTCTAAAAATGCAAAGTTTTTATTTTTGAACAATAGAAATAGGCACACCATGCTATCAAAATATCTCTTGAAGGTAGATCTTTACTAACTTCTCCACATTGTAGTTCACCTTCACTAGAATAAAATGAGTTGATTCGGTCATTCTGTCAACAATCACCCAAATAAAGTCAAATTTCCCCAAAGTGTAAGGCAAATTAACCATGAAATCCATAGTGATACGCTCCTACTTCCACTTAGGTTTAGGAATCCTCTAAGTCAAATCACACTATTTATGGTGCTTATACTTCACTAGTTGATAAATCAAACACTTGGCCACGAACTCCATGATATGCCTCTTTATTCCTCACCACTAACAATGTTACTTCAGGTCTTCGTACATCTTAGCTGCAATAAAAGAGAAGCTTTGTACAAACTATCTATAACTTCCAACTAACCTAACAAACCTATAGATCTGAGTAGGAGAAATAGGCCTTGACCAACCCTAAACATCCTCAAATTTGGCAACATAATACTATCCTTAGTCAGTATATCCCCCAAGAAAGACACCAAAAATCAACAAAAAACTCACACTTTGTTAACTTGGTATACAACCTTACATCCCTTAACCTCTAAAGGATAATGCTCAAATGTTTCACATGTTTCACCATACTCTTGGAATACACCGATATATCACAAATGGCTACAATCACAATGGAATCTAGAGAAGGATGAAATGTTTCATTCATTAAATCCATGCATTCTACCAAGGTGTTAGTTAACCCAGAGTATATCTTTAAGAACTCATAATGTCCATATTATGTTTGGGAAGTAGTCTTGGGGATAAATAATGCCTTCGTCTTTAGTTGATGATAACCCAATCTCAAATAAATATTTGAAAACATTGAATCCATTTGAAGCTAATCAAACATGCAATCAATGTACAACGGAGGATACTTATTATTGATGATTACCTTATTTAGTTATCGATAGTCAACAAACATACACATATATCATTTTTTTTTTTACAAAAAACATAGGATCATCTTAGATGAAATACTAGGTTTAATGAACCTATTACTTAATAGGTCCTGCAACTGGTCTTTCAATTTCTTCAGTTCTATCTGATCTATCCTTTAAGGTGGAATAGAAATAGGTTTAGTTCTCTGCTCCATGTTACAAGTAAAATAGATATCTCGATCTAGAAAAACTCCAAGTAAATTAAAAGAGAACACATCCATAAAATTATTAACCATTCATACTAACTTCAAAAAAGGCATTTCAACGCTTGTACCCTACACATATTCTAAATAAGAAAGACGCCCTTTCTTCATTATCTATTGAGCCTACAAAAGGATACCTTAGGATACAAACTTGGAGTATCCTTATACTCTAACCTCGACACACCCAACATAACTAAAGTAACTATTTTGGTATGATAATCCAAAATAGCATGATATGCAGATAGCTAACCTATGCCCAAAATCACATCAAATCTACCATATCAAGAATAATTAAGTCCACCCACGTATTATACGTTAAAAAAGTCACAATTAAGGATAAACACACTTGATCCACCACTAAATAATCACCTACTATGGTAAAAAAATGAATATGCACGGCAAGGCACTCACACATCACATTAGTACCCAGACCAATATGCATACACATAGAAGAAAATAGATTTAGGATCAAAAAGTTATATTGAAGCAGATCGATTGCAAACTACTATAGTACCTAGGATAATTGTATCTGAGGCCTTTGTCTGAAATCTACTGGTAATGTATAACACTAATCATATGTTCCTTAGGACTGAACAAATCCATGACCACTTTCACAATCTATCTGGGCTTCAGCCCTAGAACCTAGTGAAATACCTCTCCCACTCTGTGTACCTCTTCTAAACGGTAGTGCCAGTGCTTGATAATTCTCCATTTGAGAACTCTGTTATGGTTAACCCTACTTACGCCTTGAGAAGTTCTTTGAATTGTGACTCTACTCCCTACAACCAATATATCCTCTGCCCTAAATTGCATGTTTTTGTCTAAAACATCCAAAATAATTGCTATAGTCTAAGAAGTAAAAATAGAAACCCTTGGAAATTTGATCAATCATAGTACAAGAAACTAATAACCACCATCAAAACCTTGTAATACCACTTGAACAAGCCTACCATACTAAAAATAACAACCTCTACATGAGAAATCCTTACCCTGAGATGAATATCCATTAAAACCCCTCTATTTGTATAAACCTCTTACCTTTACTCCTTCGGTATCACAATGAATGACCTCAATAATCCTAGCGTAATCCACTATCTACTATAAAGTGCTCCTAGTAGTCACCTATTATGTTGTTGACAATAAAAGAATTGTAATCAACCCCTTCACAAACTTTTTGACCCACTACTCTTTTGTCAAAATTTTTATCAAGTCTTGCCTACAAAAGAAAGAAATTAAGTCCCATACTTGATAATAGTCATATAACCCCACACCCAAAGCATTAAAATCATCTCTTAACCTCTCTATCAGGTAGTGAGGTATATATTTGTAAAGAAAAGCCTTTAAAAATTATGTCTATATCATGAAAGTTTATCCCACTGGCCTAAAACTAAGATAATACTTCCACTAATACATTTTTATCCCAACCATAAAAAGGTAGTGTAGTCTATGCCATGTGACTCAACCAAATCGAGGCTATGCAACATCTCTTTGGAAACTAACTAAAAACCTATATGTATCCACCTCATGTGCACCACTAAACTTGAAAAGGCCCAATCTTACAAACTTATCAAAAATATTCTACTTATCAAAAATATTCTACTTATCAACTATCAACACTAGTTAAGAAATAATTTGTGGATCAGTAAGTCTGATTGGTAAAACATCAATGTTGGAGCCACTACAATAATATGTTGTGCCTAGGTGTTTGCCAACCATGAAATGGTATTTTTCCTAAGGGATGGAAACCCTCTATAGACTAAGACCTATCCTTATTGATATGTAGAGCTACTGCTTGAGCCTCATCTACTAAGTAACTCAACAGTTGAATCATCGCATTATGTAATACTAAAGTAATAATAAAACCTTATGGAACCTATATTGGACCCACACTCTCAGGTTAATATGCCACATTACCAAGCTCAACCTCTAGCTCAGGAGATTTTCCCTTAGTATGACCTCGAGATGGAGCTACACTCTGAATTCTACCGTACCTCTATTGCCACCTTAACCATTAACTAGGACCCAATAACGAGTTTCGACTCATCACCCTAAGTAGAACTTTATCGCATCCTCGACATCTACAAAAAGTGAAACACAAGGTTCATAATTCCAAAAATAAAAAATAAGCACGATATAAAATCAAAGAATCAAGTTATTCCTATGAATTTCTCATAGACACAAATTGAAAGTATAGATGTCGATCTACCAATCCTCGAGACACTATTGGGTATTTGCTCTTATACTCATGATACTAGTAAATCTAGTGCTTTCATACCAATATGTCACAACTCAAAAACCCATGAGTTGTGATAGCACCATGTTGCATATTTTTGCATGTGTGCACTTATCATATAATAATAAAGGTAGTATGTTCGAATATCGTACCCATGGAGATTTGAATAATTAAAGTTCTAATTTCTGTTCATACTTTAACTATTTCGTAGGTGATAAGTAATTAAGAGCGTTTGAATTTTATAGTAGAAATATAACCATTGTAAATAAGCCGGAGATAACATGTTTTGTAATTTAGTTGAGGAAAAAGATCCAGGATTATGGTATTTTGACAATATATTTGAGCTATCTAATTATATGCCTAATTTGATTTCCTGAGTTACTAGTTGTAGGTTAATGTTAGCTATATTAGGTGTTTTCCAATAAATTAAAGCCTATTCGACTATCCGTAATGCCTATATTTCTATGGTCGTTAGTTAATAGTGAAGTACATTAAGATATCATTTGTATCAATAAAGTTAGGTCAGACAGTATATTTCTTTCTCAGTGATGAATCAATTTCCTTTGCCTATAAAATTCATAAACCAGTCTTATTTCCCCTTTTTACACTTTCCATCACCTTTTGTAAATCTAATAAACAAGCCCTAGATAGTATTTGTAAGGTGATTAAGCAAATGAATAATTACAATCAAGAATGACATAAATAACCCAATAGATGAAAATTAAAATAGATAATATGATCTTAAATATTCAACTTTTATGTTCAATCAAAGGATTATCTACTCATAAATCTCTTTGGAAATAGAGATTTCATGATTATAAGTTAGAAATCAAAAATAAAATAAGAAAATAAAACTAGACCTTGTTCTTGAGCTTTGCCCTTGCCTTTGTCTTTTCCAAATTAGTTGTATGTCATATAAATATGTGGAGGGATATTTATAGTGTATATGAATCCGTGAAAATTAAAAAAAAAATACAAATTGGGTTATAAGAAGTCCTCACACACGTCACTTTCAAAAAATAAAGTAGCGGTCGAAGGAACAGGTCAAAACTTCAACCAGTTGCACAAACTTGTGCCATCTTTTTCTTAAGGTAAGTGGTGTAAGTCACTTCACTTTGAAACATAGTGCTAAATGTATGGTATGGCATTTCTTTGGGCCAGTGACACAAGGCTTCACTAGTTAGGCCTTTTTCCTCCCATTTTATGATTCTTTGTGACGTTCATCCTCCCTTAATTTTTTTGGTTAGTTCATTCTCTTTTTCTTCTTGATTAGGCTCAAAATATCTCAAGATACTCCTACATGCACAAAATTCAAAACATAAGTATAATTCAAGTCATTTGAACTTAAGACATTACTATAAAAACAATAAATGTGAGGTGAAAGATAGTAAAATAACATGGTTGTTAGCCTTATATCAACACCCTACACCTAAACCCTTGCTTGTCCTCGAGTAATCTATACACTCATGACTTAGAATTTACTATGAACGACACAAATTGAAATAAGATTACTCAAGATAAACTAAAATGACTACAATGCATAAGTTTTTATTATACATTCTTCAATCATACAACAAAACTAAAAGCTCATGAACAACTACTTTAAGACTTTTCAGCCTCATGAAATGACTCTATAATATTAGCAAACTAATGCAAGTTATCTAAAAAGAGATGAAATACTCACCTATCTATGTCAATCACGTGCCCCACAATAAGAGACTTACCCATCTTCACTCACAATTATACACGATAACACACACATGAGTATTAAAATAGAATTATGCTCACTCTCATAAAAAATTTCACATGCAACATATATTGAATCTCAAGTTTTTTCTTTGTGTACTACTCCACTAACATGAAAACATCAAACTCAAGATCAAGTAAGACTTTTATAGTTGTAATAATTATTTACTTATCAAGTAACATCAAACTTAGGATAAGGGATGTATAATAATTATTTTGGATAAAATAGTGACTATCTTCCTTAAGAACTTAAATGTATTCTAATTTTTACATTATGCACCTTTCTAATCAACTAATATCTTTCTTCTATTCTTCTCACCAATAGATATTCTTTTATTTTTCTATCTCTTTAAGGAAGTTTACATACCACAAGAAAAGAATACTCAATTATCAAAACTTTTTTTTTTTAATTTTTATTTGTTCGTTTATTTACTCCCTACCAATAACATATGAATTTTTAAACATTTGCATGCTTAGACTTTTCTACAATTTTTCCACCTCATCTTTCTTTTTCAATTATCACACTTTTTAACTCTTATTTCTCAACTAAAGAGCTTAGGAGTTTTAGGTAAAATTGAAGGTATATTAAAATAAAAATATTAAGCTTCATGCATGCTACTGAAGAATAGGATAAAGTCTCAACTATGTTAACTAGGATCATCCATTGTAGGTAGGTAAAATAAAGGATAAAAAATAAGCTAACTAAATAAATGAATAGATCATCTCAAAATTTTAACATTCTTCATTTCACTTTGCAAATAAGCAATAAAAGTTTTAGACATCAATATAAAAGTATGAATTATCAACAAATACCTAATATATATGGAACATGTTCAACTCAAGACTGATCCATGCAGACTCTCAATCAAGCAACTCCAAGAGTTCAAATTTAAGGTAAAATTACATATGAGTCTATTAAAATATCTTAGGTGTATTAAAAAGTCATTATTTTTCTTTATAACACATACTCAAATTTAAAGCATGCATCATTCAGTCATTTATAGCACCTAACATGAGCACCTCACATTCAATTGATCCTTTATATTTTTTCACTCTTAATTACTAATTCTTCTTCCAAGACGGTCTTTAACCACCCATCATAGGGAAGAGTCACTCTATGTAAAATAATTCAAAAATAAAAAGGATAGTCAGTTCATAGGGTCTCCCTAAAAAAATAATCAAAAAGAAAAATTAAGGAATGGGCAAGGTATGCTTTGATAAAAAATTTAAAAGCTAAAAACCAACACAAAATTATTCTAATATAGAAAGGTAAAAAAATTTATTTTTGTATTTTCAGACTTCTTCAAAAAAAGTTACATCAATAAATAAAAATAATTTATATAGCATACTTCATCCTTCACAATTATTAAAAGATATTCCACCCCACACTTAAAGTTATACTTGTCCCAAAGAATTAAATAAGATAAAATAGTGGTATGAAATACTCCATCAGGCCCTTTAAGGACTAGCTAGAAGTATGTCTTTCTCAATCTTCTTTCAAAGGTGCGAATGACCCCCGCACTTATGCTTCATCTTTCCCACTTAGTTTCCAAATATGGATACTATGAATTCCCCTAATCTATACAAAATAAAAATAGCAACAAAAAGTGATATAAATAGATATTTAAAAATGACCTCTATTTCAATTTGGATTGCCTCCCAAGTAGTGTTTGATTTACCATCACGGTAGGACCAAAGTTACAACTCTCAAAATTCTCATAATATTTTTCTTCCCATATGATACTACTTTATTGTCTTCTTGACTTTAGGAGGGTCACAATCACCATTCACTCTCTTGATCTCCAAGTCCCTTTTTGGGTCACAATCTGGCCATTAAAATACATGCTCATGCTTTCTCAAATACTTGAACCATTCTTCCTATTGTATCTCAAACAATTCAATAGAAGTCTTTAGTTATTCAATTTTTTGGGTTCACATTCATACACCCCATATTTATCATTTACCGCCTCTGTGGTGTGATGGTGTAGAGAGTTCCCTGTACAGTATGAATGCTATCTCTTCATTATTTACTCTCACCTGCAATTCTCCCTTTCTCAAATCAATGAATGTTTTTCCAATTATAAGAAATATAATGGGCATCCCAAAATAAATGGTACTTTCTCATCTACTTTAAAATCTAAATAATAAGGTTAGTAGGAATCACCACCTTACTCACCTTGATGAGCACATCCTCAGTTACTCTTTTTAATTACATGGGTGAGCAGTCTGCCTATTGTAATGTGATAATGGTAGGATGTGTCTCTATCAAACCAAGTTACTAGAACACAAATGGAAGATTCAAATATGTACTTTCCCCAAAATTACATAATATATCCCCAACATTAACTTTACCAATTTTTATAAAAAGGGTAAAAATTTCAGGGTGTTTGAGCTTTTGAGGTAGCTTTTCTGCTATACTTGTACTACACTTTTAGTGAGTGAAAAATTCTTAAATAGTACATGTATTCTTTTTCTATCTACTACATCTTTTAGGTATTTGGGATATACATTTTCCTAAAAGCATCAATCAAGGAAATATTGATGTGTAATTGCTTGAAGATATCAAGGAAATTTCTTAATATTGACATCCTACTTGCTTTTCTAGAATAGATGTGGGAATAGTGGTGGAGATCTGTCAACTACAATCTTAGGATTCTCAACAACCTTTTTTCTCTTCTATTCTCTTATATATATTCTAGCTCTGACGTTATTTTTGGGATCAATCTTGGTGGGAAAAAAGGGATTCTTGAAGTTCCCAATTGATTACCCATCTCTTTGGAGGCTATATATCCAGTAAATCTCACGCACTTCTAAAGTGATCACCATTAACTTCTTTGGATTATTAATTATATCATTTGATAATACACCTGAAGGTCTTGAATATTATGATGTCATTAGCTAGACCGCTTAGCAATCATGTATATGAATAGTATTTTGTATTTTAGTCACAATCAGAGTTTATTGTCCCACTAACTACTTTCTTGTATCCTCCAAAGAATTGCTCACTTGTGGTCTTATTGGATATAATAATGTCTTTGGCCCTACTAATTTCCATCTGAAGTAAACTTTGGGTGACTTTTGTAAATTTGCTGGCCCACTATATATATATATATATGATTCAAAAGGCATCAATATTAAATATGATTTTCACCACACTTTTTAAAAAACAATGTTTCCACCTGAACCTGGTGTACCTATTGAACTTGACCTGCACTTGGAGCTTGTAAACTCCATTTCATTAAGGTACATAATTGACCAATATCAACTTGGATGGATGACACATCATCTAGCTCTAGATTACTAGTGTTTTTTTGTGTAAAAATTAACACTCTATTGGGCTCTAAATAACCTCGTTGACCTACTCACATAAGATTTAGCAATGCCTTTATTTCATCATAACTTTTGGACAAAATTTTCCCTTGAGCTGTAGCATTAAAGACTTATACCCTGGCATCAATCCTTCAATAAAATTATTCCCGATAATATCCTTGGGCTACTGATGATATGCTAAATCTCTCAAGTATTCTTTGTATCTTTCTAAGATTGAGAAATAGATCAATATTTTTCTAAACAAACTTGAAAATCCCGCCTCTAAGATCCTTTGTTCTTCTAGATGAGAAGAACCTATTGAGAAATTTTTCAAACAAAGCATCCTAAGATGTTATATATTCTTTCGATTCATTTTACAATTATTTCTTAGGTTCCCTAATCAGTGATAAGGGGAACATAAACTTCATGTATTTATCTTAAATACTTTTTTAGTGGAAATTAATAAACAACTCAGTAAACTCTTTCCTGATGTTGTGTGGTCTTCATTTGATCTGCCCTGACATTGACAAATGTTCTACATTAGTTATATCTTACGCTTTTTAAGATCAAAGTTTTTGGTGATATTGTACTTTACAATAGCTCTAGAGGTATTTTTCTAATTTAATCATGCAAAATATGACACCAAAATATGTGGTGCAAGAGGGATATAGAATGCAACCATATCCTTTGCATTATTCAGGGTATTTGTTTTGTTCACATTATCACCCATCACTTTTATCCCTCTGAGAGAATGTTCAAGCTCGTGGTCAATGGGAATCAAGAAATTTCCTTGACTCTAGGTTTTTAGAAAATTCTAACTTGTACCATGAAATAAACAAAAATAATAACTAAAAGTGAAATATAAATAATTTAATAAAAACTCAAAATAGTATCAGTTTCAAAATAAATCTCTGGCAACGATGCCAAAATCTTATTGCATTTTATTTAGCACACACAAGTTCTTATTCTAGTACAAGTAATAAAGGATGTTGTAATACCCTAAATTTTAAAGCTCTAGACCCCTTAAAATATAGACCACCTAATTGGCTTTCTTACATCTGAAGTCTTGACTAAATCTGTTATCGTGGCAAAAGTTGTGGAAAATTTCCCTTAAGGGCTAACACACTGCTGTGATGACAAATCAAGTAACGAGTTATTACCACATGTTATGAGTTGTTACGTGTGAGTCGTAGACACTCTAGTGAAGGCCCCAAGTTTGTCCTAGTGACTACGAGTCTACCTTACGAGTCGTAATCAATGACTACGGGTTGTAAGAAGAGACTTGTAATCATAACATTGTTCACCCAAGAACCTAGTCCCTTGGTTATGAGTCTAGTATATGACTCGTAGTCAGACCTTATGAGTCGTTATATGGACTCGTAGCCTAAATAGTGTATGATCCAAGTATCCCTCCCAGTGGGTACGAGTCCAGCATACGACTCATAGTAAGTCATAACGAGTCATGAGGGGATAAATAATAGTCAAACTAGAAAGGAACCAAATCTCAGAGTTCTAGGTTACGACTTAGATCACAACTTGTGATCAGTCGTAATGAATTGTGAAGTGAGTCGTAATGACTGCACGCAGGTTTTCCTGCATGTTTTTCTAGGGACATCTAAGTATTTTCCCACTATTTTAAAAGCCTAATCCACATTGTTTTGGCTTGCTAAGGGGTGGTTTAAAAGACCTAAATTCCCCAATTATTGTCATAATCCTTAATTCCATGCAAACAAATCAAGAAAGGTGATTTTCTCTTCTCCCAAGAAGCAACTAGGGTTCTTCAAGCTCAAGAAAATTTTCTAAGGGATTTCCTAAGGCTCTTACTACCAGGTATGTGGGATATTCATCAATAGGTCCCTTTGGCCCATTGATCCCCAAGAGTTCCCTATTTTACAAGTATAAACCCCCTTTATTTCTTTATGAAATTTCATGTCAAATATTGATTTTATAAATTTTCTGTCAAGTGTTTTGAGTACGAACCATGAAAATATGTTTTCCATGAGAATTACATTTCTATATGTTTGATAATATCAGTCACCCACCCCATGATCCATGTTTTGATATTGCATACTATCCATGATATTCCACACCAAGATTTTCTCATCATGTTCAATTACATTAGTTTATGCTGGCGGGTTATGAACACCCGATACCTAGGTAACTCATGCATGATATAGTTTTTAGGATATAAGTCATTTATATTATACTGGTATCATTAAATTAAGAATATTATTATAATGAGCACTTATCAATACCAGATCATGTCAAATAAATATCTATACCAGTGTTATTTATTTGGGAGTAATACTTTGCACCAAGTGAACGCAAGGATGGAGGCTCTCCCGTCAGTTAGGCATGAGTTATTAGTAGTAGTCCCTTAGTTCTATACCTATGATTCCACCATAGATTATGAGGGGTCCCCCTTTAGTAGAGGCATGACACACTCGTCCTTTGGGACATCAGTTTAATGGATCCATGCCAGCCAAAATGGATACCCTTAGTAAGGTACTAACACCCATTCAACTATTAGGGTATGTCAGTTGTAGTTAGATCCCGCAGTCTCAGTTCAGTATTTATATTGTACCAGCTTAAGTTTTCATGACCAAGTGTTTAGTTTGTCAGTTATTCAAATATTCAAGATTAATTCATTACATGTTTTATACTTGGTCCTGCATTTGATTTTCATGTTCATGTAGTCATGTTCAATTTATGTGCATCTCAACTACTTTCTATATCACATACCAGTACATTTAAAGTACTAATTGTATACTCTCTTTTGTACTATGTTGTCTTATAACATAGGTTTGGACGCTCAGTTCCCTGATCATACAAAGACAGTTTGTGTGCCACTCAGTAGCAGTTGTGGTGAGTCCTCATCCTTCGAGGAAAATTAACCATAATTACTTTGTGTACTTATTTTATTATAGTTAGTCGGAGTTAGTTAGGGGTCTATCCTATCAACTCCCCATGCTTTAGAGGCTTTCAGATAGTCAGACTTGTTTTCAGTTTTATCATATGATCAGACGTACTGAGTTTTGTTTTCAATATTATATATATTTAGATTCTTTTCGATTTAGCTTCTGCATATTATATTATCATTTTATTTAGTTCTCACTACAGGTACCATACCATGGGTTTGCTTAGGGTGGTCACTTATGACTCTAAGCACTGTGTTACGACTAAGGGGTAGTTTTGGGTCATGAAAAACTTGATATTAGATCACAAGGTTTAAAGTGTCCTAGGGTGTTTGAAAGTTGTGTTACGTAGAGTCTTGTGCATGGGTGTGAAAGTGCCACACTTATAGGCTAGAGGCTATGATACATTTTGGGAAAAGTTTTACTTTTTTCATTATTCATGTCATCAATGAAAGGTGAACTCTATTGAATTTCCTCTTATAACTCATCCTTCATATTAGAAAATGTCTACCAAAAGGAATAACAAAAGAAGGAATGGGGACTAAACCGCATCACCACCTATTTAGGAAGACTCTTTGAATGAACCTATCTCCGATGCTGAATTTAGGGCTGCTTTCACAGTTTTGGCCCAATCTATGGCCTCCCAGAATAACTAATAGGCTATTTACCTAGCTAATATAGTAGTAAATATGATTGCAGCTATGATCCAAGACTTTACTTGGATGAATTCTCCAACATTCTTTAGATCCAAGTCTGAGGAGGATCCACAAGAGTTTCTTAATTATGTGCAGAAAGAGATTGATATCATGGGAGTCACTTCTAGAGAGAGTGTTAAGTTAGCTTCTTACTAATTAAAAGAGAGTGGCTCTCACCTGGGTTAAGTAGTGAAATGAGGATAGATGTGTAGATGTTGGGCCTGTATAGTAGGATAAATTTGCTATCACTTTTCTAGATAGGTTTTCCTACTTAGATGAGGAAAGCCAAGGTGCAAGAGTTCTTTAATCTCAAGCGGGTCAATATGAGTGTGAAGGAGTACTTACTCAAGTTTACCTAATTGGCGAGGTATTCTTCAACTATGGTTGCTGATTCTAGGGCCAAAATAAGTAAGTTTGTGTTTGAAGTTTTTTATGAAGAGGTCAAGGAGTACAGTACGACAATATTGATTAAAGGAATGGACCTCTCCAGGTTAATGGTTCATGCTCGGTAGATTTAGGAGGTGAAACTCAAGGAAAAGGAAAGAGAGAATAAGAAGGCTAGAATAGGTAACTTTAATTTCTCACAGCAAAGGTCTAATGGTGGAAATCAGTCTTATTTTTGCCAGAAACCTTAGTCCCAGCCCCATCTTCTGCTAGTGTTCTAGTGAATGTGTTCCGGATAGATACTTGTGATAGAGTGCTAGTCTCTAAGTCCCATGGTATTATGAACAGTAGTCACGCAAACTTTGTTTGAAAGAGTTATAGTAAGAACCATAAGGGTGAGTGTATGGCCAACAGTGATGCATGTTTAGTATATGGAAAGATATGACAAAGGATAAGGGATTTCCTTATGGGTATGTGGAAGTACAGGAATGGTCATCACTAGGGCCAAACTAATTCTTTAGCAGCACCAACATGTTGCACTACACAGTAGGGTGCCACTTTTACAGCAACCAGTGGATAGCCACAAAACCAATTTTATTCCATTCAAACTCGATAGGATTAGGTGGGTTCTCCTAATGTGGTAACTAGTATCTTAGAAGTCTTTCACCTTTATGTGCATACCCTATTTGATCCCATAGCCACACTTTTCCTTTGTGAATCCTTATATAGGAGTAGATTTCAATATTTGTCCTAACATATTAGTGGAACCCTTCTCAGTTTTTACTCTAGTGGTTTTTTCTATTATAACCAGACGGGTATACACAAATTGTCCGGCAACAATTTCCCATATAGTTACCTCCGTAGACCTTTTCAAATTATAGATGATTGATTTTGATATCATTTTCGGCTTAGATTGGCTCTACTCTTTATATGCCTTAGTTGATTGTAGAAATAGAATCATCCAGTTTCAATTCCCTAATGATCCAGTCATAGAATAGAGGGGCAGTATCTCAGTACCTATAGGTCAGTTTGTCTCTTACCTTAAGGAAAAAAATAATCTCCAAGGGTTGTATTTATCACATTGTTCGAGTCAAGGACTTAAGTTTAAAAACTCCAAGTCTTGAGTCAATTCCAGTAGTAAATGAGTTTCCAGAAGTATTTCCTTAATATCTTTCAAGAGTTCCTCCCGAGAGGAAAATTGATTTCAAAATAGATCTCAATCTAAATACCCAACCTATTTCAATTCCACCTTACAGAATGGCTCCAACTGAGATTAAGAAATTCAAATAATAGTTGAATAATCTCTTAGAAAAGGGATTCATAAGGACTAGTGTTTCCCAGTGGGGTGCCCCAATTCTCTTCATGTGAAAGAAATATAGTTCTCTCTGAATGTTCATCGACTACAGTCAGTTGAACAAAGTCATAATCAAGAATAAGTATCCTCTCCCCAGGATTGATGACTTGTTCGACAAACTTCAGGGCGCAAATTATGTCTCTAAGATAGACCTTAGATTTGGCTACTATCGGCTTAGAGTTAGAAAAATGTGACATTTTGAAGACAACCTTCAGAACTTGGTATGATAACTTTGAATTTATTGTTATGTATTTTGGACTAACGATTTCTCCTGTAGCTTTTATGGACTTGATGAACACAGTGTTTAAGTATTACCTGGGCATGTTCGTCATAGTCTTCATAAATGACATTCTCATCTATTCTTATAGTAAAGGTGATTATGAAGACCACATGAGCCTTTTTTTGTAGACCATTAAGGATCACAGTTATTTGCTAAGTTTAGAAAGTATGAATTCTTGATGAAATCAGTAGCTTTCCTCGAAAAATCATTTTTAGTGATGACATTTGAGTTGATCCTCAAAAAACCGAGGTAGTAAGAAACTGGACTAAATACATTTCTCCCTCAGATATCAAGAGTTTCATGGATTTAGTTGGTTACTACAAGCGGTTTATTGAGGAATTTTATTCTATTTCCTCTCCCATGTCCACACTAACTTAGAAAAAAGTCAAATTTCAGCGGTCAAATTCTTGTGAGAAGAGTTTTCAAGATTTCAAGGCTCGGCTCACTTCCGCTCCAATATTGACTCTACCAGAGGGTTTAGATGGGTTAGTGGTTTACTGTGATGCTTCCAGAGTTTTTCTTAGTTGTGTATTAATGCAGTGAGGTAAGGTCATAGCCTATTCCTCCAGACTACTCAAACCCCATGAGAAGAACTACTCAACTCATGATCTCGAGTTGGCAACCGTTTTCTTTAATATAAAGATACGTGTTCACTAATCACAAGAGTATATAGTATGCATTCACAAAGAAAGGCCTAAATGTTTGTCAGAGAAGGTGACTTGAATTGCTAAAGGATTATGATGTAAGTATGTTGTATTACCCGGGTAAGGCGAATGTTGTGGCCAATGTACTTTATAGATTGTCTATGGAAAGTGTTTCCATGTTGAGGATAATAAGAAATAGTTAGTTCGTGAGATTCATCAGTAGGATAAATTAGGTGTTCCGTTGGTTAATTTGGTCGAAGGTAGTGTATGGGTTCTGAATTGTTTAGATCCTCTTTGGTTGTTGAGGTAAAGGAAAAGCAAGATAGAGATCCTATTAATGTTAAGTTAAAGAAGGAAGTTCGGGATCAGAAGGTTGAGTTTTTCTCCTAAGGGAGAGATGGTGTGATCCATTATCTGAGAAGACAATGTTCTTCGAATGTAGATGGTTTGAGGCAATGTATGTTAGCTGAAGCGCTTGATTCATCTAGGAGCCACTAAGATGTACTATGATTTACTGAATGTCTATTGGTGGAATGGTATTCAGAAAGATATAGCAGAATTCGTGGCTAAGTGTCTGAATTGTCAGCATGTCAAGGTTAAGCACCAGAGACCTAGTGGTATGTTTTAGGAGTTCAACATCCCCACCTGAAGTGGGGAGTGATGAATATAGACTTTGTTACTGGGCTGCCTCGTACGCGTCATCATCATGATTCTATTTAGGTCATTGAGGATAGAATGACCAAGTTAGCTCATTTCTTGTCAGTCCATACTTCATATTAAGTTGAGGCTTATGCTAGACTCTATCTCAGGGAGTTGGTAAGTTCGCATGGTGTTCCGTTGACCAACATTTCAGATAGAGGTACCCAGTTTACCTCTTATTTTTGGAAGGCTTTTCAGAAGGGTCTTGGTACTAAAGTTCATCTCTGTACCACTTTTTACTCGCATACAGATGGTTACACAAAGAGGAACATTAAAAAACTAGAGGACATGTTGAGGTCTTTTGTTATTGATTTCAAGGGTAATTGGGATAATCACTTGCCATTAATTGAATTTGCCTATAATAACAGCTATCACTTCAGTATTTAGATGGGTTTATTTGAGGCTCACTATGATAGGAAGTGTATTCCTCCTATTGGTTGGTTGAGGTAGGTGAGGCTACTTTGATAGGGCCAGATTCAGTATTTTAGGCAATGGAAAAAATTCAGTTGATTCCTAAAGGATGAAGAAAACACATAGCCATCAGAAATCATATACAAACGTGAGGAGAAAAGAGCTTTTGAATTTGATATTGGTGAATTTATATATCTTAAAATTTCTCCCATGAAAGGGGTGAAGAGGTTTGGAAAGAAGGGAAAACCCAGTCCCCGCTATGTTTGCCCATATAGGATTTTAAGCCATTTTGGTAAGGTACCATATGAGTTGGAATTTCCTATAGATTTATCATCGGTGCACCCAATTTTCTAAATATCTTTGTTGAAGAAGTGCATTGGTTCCCCTACATTAATAGCCCCTTTATAATGTGTGGGCGTAGAACATAGCCTCTTTTATGAAGATGTCTCAGTTGAAATCCTTAACCGCTAGATATGTACGTTGAGAAATAAGGAGGTCTCCTTAATGAAGGTGTTGTGGAGAAATTAGTTCATTGATGGAGCTACTTGGGAAGTAAAAGCCAATATGTGAGCCAAGTACACCTATCTTTTCTCTACAAATTTAGATTCAACTTGAGGTAATGGTTTCTTTCAATTAACCCTCTTATTTTCTATATCTGCTATCCAGCCATTCTCATGCCATAGCATTTATTCATCAATTTAGTTCATTTTATGTATCATGTTTCAGATTCAGATAGTTAATCATGATTCAGCTCATAAGTATTCAGTGCATGATCTCAGTCTTCCTAATATTCAAGCTCAACTTGTATCTTTTGAGGACGAATGATCCCAAGAGTAAGATATTGTAATACCCCAAATTTTCAAGCTCTAGACCCCTTAAAAGATGTAACATCTAGTTGTCTTTCTAATGTATCAAGTCTTGTCTAAATCCGTTGTCATGGAAAAAGTTGTGGATTTTTTTTACCTTAAGGTCCTATTACACTGCGGTGACGATGACTCAAGTAATGAGTCATTACTATACGTGATGAGTCATCATGTGTAGGTCATAGTCACTCCAATGAAGGCCCTAAGTTTGTCACAGTGACTATGAGTCTACCTTTTGAGTCATAACAAATGATTATGGGTTATAATAAGAGACTCGTAATCATAACGATGTTCACCCAAGAACCTAGTCCCTTGGTTACGAGTCCAGTATACGATTCATATTCATACTTTTTGAGTCATTATGTGGACTCATAGACTAATCGGTGTATGATCCAAGAATACCTCCCAGTGGGTACGAGTCTAGCATATGACTTGTAGTCAGTCATAACGAGTCATGATAGGGGAAATCATAGGTAGACTAGAAACGACCCAAACCTTCGGGTTCTAAGTTACGGCTTAGGTCATGACTCGTGACCAGTCATGAAGTGAGTCGTAACGACTGGACATGGGTTTTCCCATACATTTTTATAGGGATATCTAAGTCTTTTCATACTTCTTTAAAAGCCTAACCCACGTCATTTTGTATTTCCAAGGTGTGGTATATAAAAAATTCTCCAATTCATGACATATTCCTCAATTTCACTCAAAGAAATCAAGAAAGGAAGTTTTCTCTTCTCCCAAGAAGAAACTGGGGTAGTTCAATCACAAGAATTTTTCCAAGGAATTTCCCAAGGCTTTTATTACCAGGTATGTCAGATATTCATCAATGGGTTCGGATGATTAGTGATTCTACCACTCTTTTGCACTCATTGTTCATACACATTACCTTATTTTGAAAGAATAAATGAGACATATGTGATTTAATGCACTAATATCCACTCTTTGCAGGTATAGAAGTTGACAAGACAAATATATGTGGATTGGAGCTTGAAATGATCAAAAGGGAGCAGAAAAAGGGCAGCTAAAGAATTGCAGTAAACTAGCCTCAGTTACCACGATCATTGTCCATGGGCTGCAGTCGTGGTCAGTCAAGATGGTAAATAAACCTCAACCTTGGAAGTCACTCATGGTCGAATAGCCACGGTCGTAGCCAAAACTGTACGATCGTAGCTTGGCAGAAATGTTCAGCTCAAGGGCAAAATGATAATTGCACGTGTTGATCTCAATTTGAACAAAAAGACTCAAACCCTATTATTGAATCCATTACATTCCGTTTTCCCCTTCCTCTAGCTTTAGTTTTAGTTTTTGTAGACTCTATTTTTGGAGAAGAAAATATTGTGTAAATTTTGGGTAAAGAATACATTGGAGACGTTCTAAGTGGAAGATTTGCTCACTGCCATTGTTGATAGTGTGGGGGAGCCAAGTTTGAAGTAACATTCACTTATATCTTCTACAACTTTGATTCAATGGAGATATGGGTATATCTATACTTGTTTAAGTTATGTGTAGCTAAATCTCCCTCTTGGGATTATGTGTGAATGGGGTTAAAGTGTATGTCGTTTGTTGTTGTTAGCATTTATTTGGTAGTTCATGATTATGGGTTTTATCATTTCTATGCTTATTTGGTTGGGATTTGATGGGTGAAAGCTCCAAATACCCATATGGGTTTGATGGGCGAAAATCCCATGCTCTAGAAAGTTCAAGTCCATCTTTGAAAGAAGGTTTTAGGTGAAGTTTAGGGATCTATATCATCCCCGAGAGAGGGATGTAGAGACCAAAGCATTGATAGACAATTATGTATATAGTTGCTGAATTCTCACTATCTTAGAAATAAGGGTGAAAGTGAGGTTAACTATGCTTTGGATGTCATCCTAGAAATAGGGATGCCTTGATTGAGGTTGTTGTTCCTAATTTTTTAACACATCCATTAGGCATTAGAAAGGATCAATGGGTGAATGTTTGGTGTTTTTTTGAAAGACTAGCATCAAAATCTATAACCAAACCTACCCGTATTTGATTTACTAAATCGATGTTGATGACGAACTCCTATATGTCACTACCTTAGTAATGCATAATCCCAAGATCTGTATAAAATTGTTAAACCTCTAATTATTCGTAGCCCCGAATTTATACTAGAAAATCCCAAAAAGAAACATTAGTTTAGGATCTCACCTCCCCCATTTTATCTTTTTGAGCCCTTTGTTTGAATTTAACCCGTAACTATCATTTCTAATTAATTTGATCGCCACTCATAGTGTTCCTCATGGATTCGACCCTGACTCCAAAGTTGAGTAAATAAATTGGCGATGACCGCCTTGCACTCAAATTGACGTGTAAGTTGAGCATTATCAATAATGGCGCCGTTGCCGGGGAACAATTTGGCGTATTGAGTTAGTTTGGAATTTTAGTTACTTGTTTGAATTCAAGCTTGTATATTTTTTTTTTGTGATTTTTCTTTTATTGGTAGCTTTTTATTTTATTTTACTTCTGGCTATGGCTTCTCCCGACTCATATGAATTTGGTGGTTGAAGCGCATATATTTACGACCTATGTCTATATTGTGATGGACCATACTATATGAAAGATTATAACTATGCTCTTCGGAGAGATATGGAATCACTATCTCAACCTTATAGGTAGTATTGTTGCACTTCATGTGGAAGTCAAGATGGACATAGTGATTATTGCACAAATTCCCCTCCCCTCTAATATGCTAACCGAGTTACTAGTTCTTTTTATGAGTTTGATAGGACCTATGATGAAGACGAGATGGATCAACATACCGGACTCAGTGGTTTTAGAAAATTACTTCAAGCCATTTTGGATCAGGTTGACGCAATGGCGGAGAATGTAATAGAGATGCATATGAGGCATTGGCATGTCAAAGTATCAAGATGGGGGAAATGGGCAAAGAAGAAAAGTTTAAAACTATCACAATATTCCCTATTACCACAGAGGAGATCCACCAAAAAGAGAAACCAAGCTACGATGATGAGCTTGGTAGTGAAGAATCCTCGGTGGCTTCCCGATCATCCTACTCATATGAGGAAGAAGAAGCTAAAATAAAAGAAATGAACTTAGAGTTAAGAGAAGAATCAACGCAAATCTCTTATAATAACTCTAACTTATTTTGGGGTGATAATGATTTAGAGGAAGCTATCCCAATGTTAGGTGTTGGACCTCGTTCAACCCAAAGTTAGGTCCGACTCTTATATTTTAGAGTTTGTCATTCTGAAGGAGCACATGGAGCCCCGTCCATTAAAGCCCAAGATGTTCAACTTCCAAGGTCCAAGGAATGAACTATTGATGTACTCACTTTTACCCAAGGAGCATAAATAAAAGTTCGATGTGAAGATAGGTAAAAGGTTTAAATCTTCAAAATAGTGAGATCAGAGCTTTCTTGCCATTTTACCACCTTTTCCAAGTTTCATCTTGGTAGATTTGAATTTTTTGTCCCTCTGCTGCTCATTGTATATTGAGTGAGAGCTGGGACAAAGATTCAAATTTTCTAAGTGGAGACATAAAGGGAAGGAGTGAACCTATCGTACTGCGATGATTAACTAAGCGCTAGATGGGAGGTAACCCAACACGTCACGAAACATGGGCCGTATCCTTTTACTTACGTATGCTAGGGTAGATTTTAATTTTTATTATTATTTGTGAGCATGCATAGTCCATAGAGTATTGGTACTTCAAGGCATTTTTGTTGGATTTTAAAGGAAGGGATCTGAGAATTTGGCAAATAAACTAAGCAGGGCATATAGGAACCCCAGGTGATGGGTCTCAGTTAGCGCGACCGCGGTCTGTCACCCCACAATTGCAAAAACTATGTGGCTACAATCGCGTAACTTTGACTGCGATCATGTTTAACTCAGGATAAGGTGACTATCAAAATGCCATGCACCTTAGTTCATATTTTCTCATAATTTCCCTCAAAGTTGTGGTCTCTCAAGAGTATCCAAGGTTTCATTTCAAACCTTTTGCTTCAGTTACCTGGTATGTAGTCTCAAACTCCCTTACATTCACTATTATTGTAGGCTTACGACATGTATCTAGAAATGAGTTTGAAGTAGTATTATAATGCCAAAATTATGCTTATTCATAATTATCATTATGGTTAGTAGCAGTAGGGTGCCTACATGCTTTTTGGGGAAGTCCTGAGTACCCATAATCTTATCTAGATTGGTTATTATTAGTATGTACAATAGGTGTCCACTCATTGCCCATATGAGTGCAACATGAGTTCCTTCAATTGGGGTCTGTAGTCTTGCTACCTAGGGTTATTCTGTCTGATCCTGACGTTGCACACTTAGTGAGAAGACAAAGTTTGTATTAAGTTCATGCTTTTTGAGCAGTGGAAAAACTGTTGGCTGCGGTCTTAAGTATCACCACCGTGGTCCTGATGACCGCGACTGCAGTAACATGATCACGGCGCGATCGCTATACCTGAGGACAGCTGCCTAGAGAAACCCAACTTTTGGTGCACCTATTTTTCACCTAAGAATTCCCTATAGCAGTGCCACATGTACTTCTTTTGTTGATCTAGCATTCATTTTGCTTTGAAAATACTTACCAATGGTTCGAAGTGTCCTATATAAAAGTACTTAGCTACAAAATGGGAGACTTATATGAATCCGGAGCCTTGCTTCTGGAAAGACACTACCAGTATTACCACAACCTTCCAAGGTGTAAGATACACCTAGAACGTTGTATTTCTATGGATCGAGCCCCAGTAAAGTTCCAAGAATTCTTTGATAGAATTTCTGCCACTAGGAACATGCTCCAAGACTACCCCAGGGGCCTGGAGAATCCTCTACCACTCTCTATTCATATGCAGCTCAGTCCGACTATGAAATTGGAAAGATCATATTCATCCCTATCCATATCACACAGGACCCTCCGGGAGTCATAGGAAAGGTTTTTAAAGAGGAAAAAGAAGAGAGAAAAATTCTTCACCAAGCTGTGGAGAGGGGTAAAGGGCATTTTCAAGGTGCTTAAGCCTGTAGAACATCTACCTTCGTCAAAGAGCAACCGTGATATTGGAGCCACTGCCGATGCAGGGTATACCAGAGATGATGAAGCTGATTCAGGGAGAATTCTTTAATCTTACCTTGCTAACTAGGTAGTGTAGGCACCACCAACTTTTCTTTTTGGGGTTGCATGTCCCTATATTTATACTGTTTGGTTGTCCTTAGGTAGTACTTTGGATGACACTCTGGATATTGTTTTTATTGTGTTTTGAGATGTTATATTTTTGGGTGCTCTGATGGTACCAATGTTTTATGGATTATCATGTTTTTCTTTTATTTCTAATACTCTTTTGATTTACTTTTATTTTGATCTTATTGATGCATGACTTATTTGACCCGATGACAGATTGAGTGATTACAGTCTTAAGGGTAAAGCATAGTATTTGGGTTTAAGGCATAAATGCAGGAGAATTATGAGTACCTGTAACTTAAATGTAGAAAAATGCAAGGGAAGTTTGAGTACCTGTAGCATTTAGTCAATTGAAAGTCCTAACCTGAGCCTACATTACAAGCTTAGAAAGTCCTTTGATATCTCCAACCACTTACCTTCTTTGTAGTGTCAATTGAAAATAGGGGAAAGTCTATGGTATAACACTAGTTTTACAGAGATTTCTTT